>OZ014507.1:58349561-59549561 GCA_963966075.1 Aphodius sticticus
ATCCACCAAGACGCTTCTTCGTCGGAAACATCATATTTGTATACCGTAGACATGTAGAGCTGATTGCCCTGCGCGGATTCTTTCACAGACAAGATCATATCAGTTGAGAAAGAGCATACATTTGCCCTGATAAAACCACAAATGACCCGGCATATAGGATTAATCATTAACGAAATGCAAACAATGGATTTATTATCTTTAAGATGCAGATGGTAAAACTTAATAGAAACCAGGCTCTGAAGTTCTATGAATCCAGTATCGGCGACGTTTTTCTGCCATTCCTGATAGAACATATCATAATCTGGAAGAGTATTAGGCATGGGAGGTTGTAGGTTACAATGCTCTTGAACGCTGGTTGGAGTTTATAGGTCCAGAAGAATCCAGCCATCGCCAGGAAAACACATCCGACCTCTTTGAGGGCGAGGTTTGGACATAGCAGAGCGGAAAATGCCTTCCACGGATCTGCTAATCATGAAACAGCAGCAAAAGAATCAAAATATTTCTTTACAAAAAAAGCTAGCACACTCCCTTTTGCGCCAACCATCAGAATAAAGAACACTACTTGTTGCGTGGTGAAACCTCATATTATTGAAGATGGACGCTTAGGTGACTTTATCTCGACTATTGAAAATCATCCCCTCTTTGAGATTTCAGCTATGAACATGATACATTTCACTACCGCTGACTGCGAAGAGTTTCTGGAAGTTTACAAAGGTGTTTTGGCTGATTTTCATGGTCTTTTGCTAAGTTACTTAAATGGACCTAGTATTGGCTTAGAGATTTCTAGTAAATACGATGGGATAAACGTATTTGAGGAGTTCAGAAAGTTTGCGGGACCTGTAAAACCAAAGGTTGCAAGGAAAATCAATACTAGCACTTTGAGGGCTATGTTTGGCATTGATAACGAATACAATGCCCTCCATGTCGCAGAGCTTCCCGGCGACACGTCCTTAGAGTTGCAGTACATATTTAAAATTATAGAGTAGTCATTACTGTATACGCTGTACCGGATGTATTACTAATTTCTGTAAAAGACCAAGAAAAAAATTAAAGAGAAAACATGCTAAAAAAGGTTGTTTTTTTTTTCAAACGAAGATTAAAAGCATTTGAACCTGGGTAACCTGTGGTAACGTATGATTTATTCGAGTATATGGCGTCACCTGCTCTGGAACCTATAAACTGACTACTCTATACCTTTAGGAGTGATTATTAATAATATGTGCGTTCCAGCCAAGGACCGTGATGTGATTCAGACAGGTCTTAGGAGTATGTTATGCTGGCGCTCAGTAGTCATGCTCGGAGTTCGGCTCGTAGCTCCTGCATTCGATGTTATGTAATGTAACATGTAATGTAACGTGAATGCTCGTGGACGGGGTTAAAAGGACCGCGCAATGCATTGGCGCGCTATTCCCGCTCGTAGGTGATCCACAGTTGTTCGACGAGCGTTGAGAACTTTGATTATATATATTACATATGGATTGAGCTAACTCTATCTGTCTTCTAACAAAAGTATGTTCCCGAGGGATTGACAAGGATGGTTTAATAAAATTGAAGAAAGACAGAGATACTTAGGACAGTGACTATCTTCACTCTGATGCCGGACCACTTGCCAATTGCCATATCCGACATAACCCCACATATACACATAACCTTTAACGCTTGACAGATAAGTAACCACACGGATACATCATAATACAAAATTAGTTTCCACTAAAAATAACATAATTAGGCATAAGTACACAAAATTAATACATGTTAGAAAAATCTATTTTACCTTTAACGTGTTTCAAATCAACACCCATATTAATTTAAAAGTTCTCCGTAACGCCATCTAGCGCCATTATCAGAGAAGAGCATATTCTACGCGCCACCTAGTCATTCTATCCTAATTATCGCTATCTCAGTCAATCCCCTCGGGTACATCTGTCTCTCTCTTTCACTCAATCCATATGTAATATATATCTACTGCCACGATATATATAATCAAAGGTTGAGAAGCACGGAATCGTCATTTCAAGTAGCCGTTGCTTGCGGTGCATTTATGTTGATGCATGAATTAACTACGTATATAAAAAAGCGAAGATGGTGGTTCATTTTTGCCCATGATTAAGATTTTCGACTGTTTGGTACCTTTATTTAGATCTTCTTCAAATATTGGACATTTGTTTTTAATGTCATGTATATTATTCCATTATTAAAACGTGCAGCATAACAAATTATTCAAAAAAGTCAATGTTTTATTTGGTTTTTTTTCACTTGGAGACTTTTTTATTCAAATCTATCGTAAGAGTTTGTTTTTCAAGTGATACCTTTTCAAACTATGTATTATATTACCAGAAAACTATTACGCATTTTTTTTTCTTCACAAAACTGTGTGCGAAAATGCACAAAAAAAACTCATAATTATATTAATTATAAAGAAATTTGAAATTGTTTTTCTGATCATCTACCAAGTGAAAACATTTCTTTATTACAAAATAATAAAATCGCCTTCTGGTTTTACAGTTATTATTGCTGATTACTCGATTTCTTTTAAGTTTTGCGTAACCCTGGAACATTTTCGCAAAGTACCCTAGTTTGTACCGGAGGTTGTGATAAAAAAAAAGTTGGGATATTGGCACCTTAAAATTTATTCGTGCGAGATGTCATCATACTTAAAAACTATGTTTTGTTTGAACTCTTTCTTAACATCATTAAAGAAATTTATGGAGCACCGAAATTTGGTGACATTGGTACCTCACTTCTTTTTATTTAGCGCCAGTGAAGAGGAATTTAAGAAAATCTAACACCCGTTTTACGTAAACCTATTTGGATTTGAAAGAGCTATCGAATGATACCTCACGCGACTGACTGTACCAAAGCTGTTTCTAAAGTTGGTACCTATATCATCAACTTTTGCTTAAAATTAAAATAAAATCTGTATCCAACAATGCGAAAACGAAAAAAACACAATAAATACCCATTATAACAATCAAAAGTAAATACATTTAAGTAAAAAAAAATATACCATGACGAAAAATAATTTAATCTGTTTTCAAATGTAATTCTGAGTAAAAAATCATATGGACTTGCAACGCATAAATGTTTAATTGTAGGAACCTTGACACAAAAAGAGCCAATCTGGCTGCATTGTTCACTTCATTCAATACTATCGGACTTGTTTAGACCTGTGGGTTTCAATGAAATTGTTCTACCACGTTCCTCGTCCCAGCTATCCATTTGAATAAAAATCCCCGTGTATCTTGACGTTGTTTGCACTGCTTGTTCGCTGCACAGTACACACTGGCCGATGCGCCACCAAACACGTCCACGCTGCAACTGCTCGGTCCCTTTGTGTTCGCGACAAATACCGACAGCCGACGGAGCACGGCGAGCACACAGTGTAATGCTCGCTGTAACATGGAATGCGCGCTTGTACCCCGTCCACACAGGTTACATTACACGTTACATTACATGTTACATTACGCGTTACAGCTGCAGTGTATACAAGGCTTTAGGATGAACGTTGCTGCAGCATTTAGTCCATATGCGTGCGTAGGATTTTTATAAAATTTAGAGGAATTGTTGTCATTAATATTGTAGCTTAAGAAAAATAGCAAATTTCATGTTAACCGTGATTGCAAAGGTTTGGAAATATGGTAATGCATAATTTCAAAAGCTTGCTCTAACACTTTATTTTCAAATTGTGAATGTAGCGTACTTAATTGAGCCAGAGAAGTGGAAATACTTTTTATGCAGCTTCTCTTGATATACAGCATACAACGGATTGTGAAGATTTTTTCTTATTATATAAATAATTAGTACGTTCTTTATTATATATCCAAATTTTCGCGTGTGGATAGACGCTTCTTCAGGGTCATCTGAAGAAACACAATTAACACAAGCTTTAAGATCATTAAGTCTACTTACAATTTGAACGTTATTGAGAAGAAAAGCAAGTCGGTGAATTAGCAAACAGGTTTCACCCAAAGCAGTCATTGGAGTTGGTTTCGTGCCGTCGGCCACGTGTTTATCGCGAGCAAATATTCACTGTCCCTTTCAGGCCAACTAGCGAAGACAACTGAACGGCCTGTGTGGATAACACGCCAAAAGATGCGAATGGTCGTGAGGGTTACGCGTATATTTTGAGTTTGGACGTTCCAACAATAGTGAAATCGATGTATGATAAATCATGGATAGCTCGCCTTCAGCTGTTTAAATTATTTTGTTTAGTGTTTCATGTCAGGTTGACTTTTTGTTTTGTACTTTTTGCAAATTGTATCAAGGGAATTCTTTTGTCACGTTGGTCTTGGAGACATTTTTAGAGACATTTATATTCTGAAGATATAAATAATATATTTTTTTATACATTAATTATTACTTTAATGGTTAATTTGTTGATATGCATTTTCATTGTTCAATATACACAGCAATGAATAAAATAGAAATCTTTATCTGGTGTATTTTCTTTTAGATTTATAAAACGTGATTTACACTAATAGGGATATTTAAAACATGTGGAACATAAACTATTTGGATTTTGAGAATAAATCATTTTATTTTCAAATCAATAGTAAATGATTTATTCAATTCGTTACATACTTTTCGACCGCTTCGCCGCACGTGTTCGATGTCATAAACAAACACCGGACAAAATAGTGCGAGCAAGGTCACGCACAGTTGACCAACCCAATCGTCTACACCAGCGGGCAGCGGTCCCCAAGCTACGGCCCGCGGGCTACATTGAGCGGAGTAGACTTATGACGCGGCCGTGAACAAGAGAAGGATAGCGGGAGAAGTTTGGGGACCCCTGGTCTACACCACTATGCTAGACTCGCAGTCACTGCGTACGTGGGCAATTATGGCTGTTAATTATGGCAGTGGCGGATCTACACGAAATGGTATTTTCAAAAAAAGATTTTTAAACGCAAGAAAATAAGTATTAAGAAAACCGATTATTTCAGATCAGTATACTTCATCATGTCTAATAGCACTATAAAACACTCCAAAAAACAATCAAAATACGAATACGTAAAAGGAAAATTTAGAATCATATTGAAAATTCTTAAGGTACCTAATTAATCAAAAATTAATGAATGAATACATTATTTAGGATTGTAAATGAAACGATACATAAGTAGATAATATCATAATTATATAATTCGTCAGTACTGATCCACAAGTAATTGTTAGCTATTGTTGTTTTTATGCCTGTTATTATGTTAGCTTATTTAATTTATTAAATGAAATAGTTTCCGCAATGAGTGCTTAACATAAAAGTCTGCAAAAAACTCTTTATTTGATATTTCCATCAAATGGTCGATATGTTTTTTAGTTTGTAAATGTTGTTTAAACTTTTGGTTCCTTTAAATTGAGTGCTTAACATAAAAGTCTGCAAAAAACTCTTTATTTGATATTTCCATCAAATGGTCGATATGTTTTTTAGTTTGTAAATGTTGTTTAAACTTTTGGTTCCTTTAAATTTTAAAAACGTACCTATCTTACATGATTTTGTACCGCTCTGTCACTAACAACTGTAAAACAGTCAAAATCCAGTTGTTCAAAACAGTTAACATTTCAATTACTAAATTTAATTGACCCAAAGGAAATACACGTAACCACAAATGCTGGTTGAAAAACGGGTAAACACGAATAAAAAACAATAAATTAATATCAAAAAATAAAACCACAAGGACTGATTGAGAAAAATTACAAATATTAACTTCAAATGCTGGTTGAAACAAATAAATAAAACCTATTACCATAACGTATGCTATCTAGTAAAATGTCTTAAAGACTTAAAGTGTTAAAAGTCTTAAACAAACAATATTGCCACAAATGATCGACAGAAAATTAAAATAATAATATACATAGCCAATAAATTGGAATCCACTAGAATAATCCTGATAGAAACAGAAACTGAATCAGAATAAATAAATGCGTGCGGTGAAAAAATGCGAGTGTTTATTAGTACTTCCAATCCCGGACAATAGAGTGATCCCGGGATTTCGAGATTATAGATTTTGTAATCCCGGGATCACGGGATTCATAAAATAAACAAAAATTGCCGGAACAAAACGCCTAGGATTCCAAAAGTTACCTAATTCAGAATCTATAATAAGGAAAAGCAGTGTTTCTGAAAACAAACAAATTTTTGAAAATACGCTTTGTTCTTTTCTTAATCGACATGTTGTAACGCACCTTCTTCTCCGGTGTGGTGAAGAAGCGTTACACAATAAATATTTCAATATTTAACCCTGTTGTAGGTAGCTCGTAGGGTTCGTCGTAGGGTTCGTCGTCCTGGGTTCGTCGGAATAAAATACGATGATTTAATAAATTAATAAATGTAATATTCAGCATTACTCTTTTACATACATAGAGAAAAATACCATAAACAGGAAATATCGGATACGGGTATGTCATTCCTTCGGCGACAATTCGGGTATTAGTTAAACTAATTAGTACAGGAAACAGGCTAACGGGACGGGAAACTATTCCCGATTCGGTAACGCCGCAGTTCGATAATTTTTAGTAACATATATCTGGTAAAATTAACATATCTGGAACAAAATATATATCTGGAAAAAAATACCTCGCCAACTACGGCCAGCAGAGGTAAGCAGTTCGATATATTGTCAACAGCATGCAAGGGGCCATCAGATAATACCTTAAGTTCTAACACCAGCAAGCAAAGGGCCAGTAGGGAGGACTCTGAGGCTATTTTTACCAGCATTCAAGGGGCCAGCCAAAATAGACTCATCTGGGAGTTCTCCCGCCAGCACAAGGGGCCAGCCGGGAGACAGATTTCCAGAGGGAAATGCTCGGGCTTATATACCGTCAAAACGACCCCCACTATTCACGAAACTAGTCCGTCTGGGCTGCTCAAAAACATTGGGTGCATTCAGCAGAATCTACCGGTACCGGACCGATACCAACCGATTTACGATACCGATCCGGAACAGTCTCGTATCTAGGGTTGCCAACATTGAGCCTATGCTGACCCGGAGAAAAATAATTATATTATGGAACATAAGTTTAAATTAATAACAGCCGCCACAAAAATGTGAAATTTGGATATAGTTAGTGTAGAAAAAAAAAAGATCTAGATGCTAATTACTAAGTAAATTAATTTATTTCAATTAATGTCTACGAATTTTTTACACAACCAACATGAGACAAAATACCAGTATTACCTAAACAAAGCATAATTTTTATGTACTGAGAGAATCTTTTTAAGGAATCATGTGTTTTTGCTTCAAATAATTATCTACCCGTTCCCTAACTAATTTTAAATTTTCATTTTATTCCGACAATGTTGGTGTTTTGTATAAACCCCCATAATAAATGTTTCTCTAGTCAAAAATGATAACTGTATCTCTTTGTCTTTGTAAATATATAGTGTAACTAATACTAAATATTCAAATAAAGGTATCGCTGTCGTCATCTCCATGATTTAAGAAATACTGTTTTATGGCAGACCAGTATGATACTATTCTGTGAACTGTCTTGGACAAACTCAAATATATTGTTTGGACATTTCTTATCGTCTGAACAACATACATATTAAAATAATCAAGGAAAGTTCAAAACATATTTTGTTAATTAATTTATCGATACTGAATGTTGATTTCTGACAAGCAAAATTCCTACCTTTAAATAATACCCGTCTTTTTGAAAGTCATTTTTGATATTAGATTTGTCTCAGTCTATGATCATCGAAGCAGGATACAATCTTCTGCGTTCGTCGTACCGGTACAGAATTCCTACTGTATTCACTAGAGTTGTGACAAAATCTAAAAATGCTACAATTGCTACTTTCAAAGTTTCTCACATGCTCTCAAAAAGTAAAATTAAATTGTTGGGAAGATTGAGTAATAGAGAGCTTCTTATTTTGTGAAAAATTCCTTTTTTTTCGCTGCAAACTGTATGATTAGAATAACAATTACTGTAATTCATAATTTTTAAAAAATATTTAGGGGTCGCTACAGTTTCTCAAAAGATCGATGATTACTTTTAGTTAACCCGGAGAATTTGACTGAAAACCCGTAGCCCGGAGAATGGTCGCCAAACCCGAAGTCTCCGGGTCAAAATGACCATGTTGGCAACCCTACTCGTATCTGCTGAATGGCGCTATAATGCACCAAAGTTTATTTTTCATCCAATAGGAGCCGCTATATGAAAAAGGCTGAACATAACCTCATTGTTCGCATAGAGGTACGCGTTATTTTGGTTATTTTGCTTTATTTGCCATTTATTTGGCTTTCACGACTCTCACATACCGTATATATGATATATTAAAACAATATTCTCTTTCTTCCATTTTAAATGTAAAATGACAGGTCTGCAACCAACTACAATCCACCCCTACCGCTAACCGTAAAAATTATATGATACCAAAAATGGCGTCTGATCCACCGTAAGTTGGTATCTACCGGTCAACAAAAGTGACATATAGCAGATTTTCCCTAACCTGTTACTTCACAGTTACCAACCGGAGTGATCTGCTGAATGCAACCATTATACGAGAATCACATACCAAACCAGTCTCGGAACTAGTTTACATATCGGACGTTCAGACGAGTTCAAAAATATACAAAAACAGGATTCTCCAAAATAAATGCACACAAATAAATATAAATAAATACATAAATACACTCAATAAAAACTTATTACTAACAAAATAAATATGCATTTCTTTATGACAAACGGTGTTTCGTTACAAGGTTTAAAAAAAAACAGTACATTTTCTTCTGTGTTTACATCACTATGATTCTCCTTAAGGGTGTTGGTTTTTCTGATTTTATGCTATATTATTCTTCTGATCTAGATTGTAGACCTTCCGCGGTCTGAGTCAATGATATATTGATAACCGGGTTAATTTACTATATATTATACTTTATTATACTTTTTTTGTATGACAATAATACACGCATAATTCCGTAATAGGTGTGCTGATTTCGATGATTTTTCTTTTGTGTGAAAGATTGTTTTGAAATCGAACCATGAACTTTATGAGCTCTGAAATCGAATAAATCAACTTTTTAAGCTAGAACCTAATAAAATGTTTGATTTACGTATGGAAGGGACCTTGACCCTAAATCTTCCTGCTTTACACAAATTTTTTCATTAAACGCCAGTATATCGTGCTCTTAAAAAATAATTCGTAAGTCATAATGCAATGATTATGAATGAATTGAATGCTGGAACATTTAACTCAAAGCTGGGAAGATAAAATCACGAGAAAACTGTATTATTTCATTTCTGTCAACGCGGAACCTAAATTTCCACGCGCATAATTAAATGCCTGTTCTTCACTTCACGGAATGAAGTAAAAATACTTTTAACCAGCTTTCCTTTAAAAATACTTTTCTTTGTGTTGGTAGGAATTGCAAGAAAATAACTAATAAAATCTATCCAAATGTTGTTTTATTTCTTTCTGTCAAATTTTACAATATTCTAAGCACATCCTACAGACTCAAATGTCCTAAATATATTCATTTCAGTTATTTCGTTTATATCTGAAACGTTCATTACTATTGCTTCTTCATCTTCTTGATGTTGGTTATGATGCACTTGACCATCTGGTAAATAAGTTCTTTATTCTTTTCTAATGAACCAACTTCGGTAAGATTGGGAATCGGGCATCCTTCAAAAACTTCTTCTGGACTCAAAAACAATAATTCCTTCAACTGTTCCATTTTTCCTAGTATTATAGGTTTATTTCTTTCACTCTCAGATTCTTGGCCTTTGGCCACACACTCGATGAACGTCTTTAAGGTTGCATTTTTGTACAACGGTAGTGTAATCAAGTCCATTGGCATATTAGAAACCTCGAAACATTTGGCGATAGGTATTACATTTTTATCGATCTGATACATCTGAAATTTTAATTAATAATTTAAAATTCTTTTCATTGTCCACATAGAGGATATATTATTAGAGAGGTTAGATTAAATATTTATTGTCGATAAACGGACCATATAGACAAAACTATATTTTAAAAATTACGTACCCCAATGGAAGAAATCAACATGAGCACCGGTAATAGAATAACTATCTTCTTCATCTTAAGTTTGTATTATTGTTGACTGCAACTGAAACGAATTGAATATTTATCCTGTATTTATATTACACTATGACCTACTGTTTTATCAATTAAGTACCCTCCTAATTAAGCAGAACTCGAAACTGCATTGAAGTCAATTTAGTAATTGATAATAGTTGAAAGTAGATTTATTAGCATCACTGATTGTTTTAAGACGTTATTACAATTATTACAGGCTTTTACTGTCACTCATTTTTAATATATACTCTGTCAATTTGTCTGTGTCCTCTTTCTGTTTATGAGTTTTGGTTCCTTCCAATCCTTTTTGAATAATTAAAATGTAAGTTATTTTGCCATGCAGTCAATATCTGCTCATAACTACGTTATTATTGAACTAACTCGTGTTAGTTTATTATTGTGTGTTTGATGTTGAACTAATTCCCCTTAATACCAGAAAATATATCACTCAAAAAGTTCAAATCCAAACCATACTTTTTATTAATATCAAACAGTGCAGCACAACTTTGGTCAAAGTTCATTTAAATTGGTCCATAAGGTAGTACCAACCGAAACTTATGTTTTTTTAAATGGAACAACCTATATTTCGGCACGATTTTGAATTCCTCGCAAAATTTTACGACAATGAAAAATAACATTAATACCTACCCTAAACTTTATACCTTTTGATGTATTGTCATTTTTATGAAAAAACAGCAGTCTAAGAAAAATTTCATATCTCAATACCTGTTTATAGTTTTATTGCGCACGCTTAGATTATGATTAAGTAAGAAGCGTTCCATTAGCTTGATTACCTACCATATCCAAATTGTGTACAGGCTGGTCATAATCTACAACAAAATATAGCAAACAGTTTTTCCTAAGTAAGTTAATTTTTTTAAATGGAACACCATGTATCCAATTATTTTTTTTTAATTCTACGCATCGTTCTACACAAAAAAGTACTAGCACACACCAGTGCTAAAATAAACAATTGCAGAGATATCTAGTCTTCTTCATAAGAAAATCGATTTTTCTATCAATTAGAGCTTCTACACCGACATTAACCATTAATCCAGCTTAGTATTTACCTAAATTACTGGTTTCTCGCATGATTTCATCTTTTTTTTTAATAAATCAACACATTTGATTTAATATTATATTTTGAATTTAATATTTTAATTTGAAATGAAATTTTACTTATACCCTGTAGGCCATGAAAAACTGTGCTAAACAAGTTATTATGGTATCTGTCAGTGGTGGTGATTTTGTTAGGTTAGATTTGCATAATTTTTGGAAATATGGCGAACTTTTTTCAGAAGGAAGTACATAATTGAAATGATGTGGGTTCTTGGCGAATGCAACAAAAATGCGTACTGCACAAAAAAAGTAGTAGCACACACTAGTGCTAAAATAAACCGTTACAGAAATAAATTTACATAAAATTACTGTTATTAATTTCTATTTCTTGCAAAACATCTTGCAAAACAGTGCTTGATAATGAGTTTCGGTATGAATTGCTTTTATTTTAAGATAGGGAAAACAACACCTGCTCTTTAACAACAACTTTATATCAACTTTATACCTTAATAAACTTGTTTAGCACAGTTTTTCATAGCCTACAGGGTATAAGCAAAATTTTATTTTAAAGTATAATTTAAAGTATAATTAAATTGCAGATGTGGTCAAATGTTTCGATTTATTAAACAAAAAGATGAAATCAGGCGAGAAAACAGTAATGTAGGTAAATACTTGTTAAATACTTGGTAAAAACTGGTTTAATGGTTAATGTCGGTGTAGAAGCTGTAATTGATAGAAAGATCGATTTTTTTATGAACAGCACTTTTGCCAGAGTGCTGCAAACACGTTTGTTTGGTGTGTGCTATTTCGCCTAGAATTTCAGTGCTTGTTTGCTGCTTTTGTGTTAGATTCCGATATCACAGTATGTATTGGATTCTTGCTTCATGCTCGTGCAAAAATCGTGTCAATTGAAGCTTGATTTGCACTGCATTATTCATATTTTCTCGCCGTTAAAGGTGTTCGAGTACGTATCTGGAGGTGTTCGACCTCTTTTTTTTTGTACCGGTGACCGTCTGAGCCGGTCTTCGGACATAATACTCGCGCTATTTTTTAAATCTATTACTTTTGCCTTGTGCCCTCTGTTTTGTGTTTATCCGTTGCCTGTTCTTGTTTGTCTTTCTACAGTCGCCGCGACGGGCACCGCTGGCGTGAAGAGTGTATCCTCAGTTTTTTTCCCATCCCAGGTTGGTCCTGTAATATGCCGTCAGCTTGTAGTTGTTGCGGTTCTGAATCAGATGAGCGACACCTACTGGATTGTTCTGTTTGCAGTAAGCCCTACATGCTCGCCTGCATTGATATTTCAAGAACCTTTGCCTGTGCCATCAAGAGTGACCCTGCCTTATCATGGGCTTGCATTAATTGCCGGGCGTTCGGCAATTCTTTGAATGAATTAAAACAAATTCTTCTAAGCTTACAGTCCGAGTTACGCGAATTAAGGTCGGGGATGGCTGGCTCGCGGGATTCTGTTAATAACTTGTCACCGATGCAGATGGAGGAGGTGGTTCAGGAGGTGCATGAGCGAAACAAGCGTAAATCCAATATTGTGGTTTTTGGTTTGCCCGAGTCTGTGCAACTTCCTAAGGACGATAGAGATATGATCGACATTGTCAACGTAAAATCTATTTTCGGCGACCTAAAGGTGTCTAATATCAACACCGGTGCATTGAAAGTGTTCAGATTGGGTAAATTTGATGGCTCGAATAGGGAACTAAGACGACCACTCAAGGTTCAATTTTTCGATGAGTCATCTGTGCTAGAGATAATAAAAAGATCGCCTAATTTGAAAAACTTTGAGAAATGGAAGAATGTGTCTCTCTCTAGAGACCGAACCCCCATGCAGATTCAACTCTACCGCTCTGTAAAAGCCGAGTTTGTTGGGAGAATTAGAGATGGGGAAACTAATATCAAAATAAAATATGTCGGTGGCATTCCCACGATTGTGACCAGCATTACCTTACCATCAGATGAGTCTCTGGGCTCGTCTTCTACCAATAATGTTCCTTTAAACTAACTCCCAACAGCGCACGCATCATTCTTCCTCTAACACTTTATTATCAAAACACTAGAGGTCTTCGTACCAAAACTAATACTTTTTACTCGGCTACTCTTGATTGCTCTTTCGATTTCATTCTTATTACTGAAACATGGCTGAATGGCTCTTTCTCCAGTAACGAACTCTTCCACGACTATTATAATGTACTACGAGATGATAAGCTTTCAGCCAATGGAATTGTGGGCAGTGGAGTGATTCTTGCTGTGGCCAATAAGCTCAGCTATCGCACTATGAATACTACCGACATAACTGCTCAATTCAGACATATCAGTGTCTGCCTTGCAAAATGCTTTTTCGGTGGTTTAACAGTGTTGCTGTGCGTAGTTTATATCCCACCAAATACTTCTGCTGACGGCTATGACGACTTCCTTGATGTGCTCTCTTCGCGTTTGGTGGGTTCTAATCTGATTCTTGCTGGAGATTTCAACGCCCGTAATTTCACCGAAGGCGTTGACAGTCCAAGGACACGTTCGCTGCGTAGATTTTCTGATTTTTTGGATCTCAAGCAGTATAACACCGTACCCAATGATGACAACAAATACCTTGATTTGATCTTTTCGAATTTTGATTGTAATATTGCTGTTGCTAGAGACGATAGACCTTTTGTTCCGGAAGACATTTACCATCCCGCACTGTCTGTTTCTTTTGAAATTTCCACTTCCAACAAATGTGAAAGTTTCCCCACTGCCGACAATCATCGATATAACTTTAGGAAAGCCAATTTTATTGACCTTTATCACCAGCTGAGTACAGTCAATTGGTCTTTCTTGGGGGACATTTCTGATGTGGATTCCATGGTGGACTCATTTTATTCAGTGCTATATCGGATCCTGGACAAAACTGTACCATCTCAGCCTGTAAGGCAGAATAGGTTTCCGGATTGGTTTACACCTCAAATTGTGCGAGACTTGAAGATGAAAGAATACTACCGGAAAAAATATAGGGTCACCCAACATTCCTACTTTCTATCTCACTACAAGCGCCTGAGATTGGACGTGAAGATTCAGATCAAACAGGCTTATGACTCCTTTGTTTCGCGTATTCAGGACAACATTAAACACGACCCTAGTCAGTTCTGGAGATACGTTCAAATGAAAAGAGGAACTAGTCGCATACCGTCGAGAGTGTCGGATGAATCTGGAGAATACGCTTTGCCTTCGGACATTGTGGATGCTTTCGCAAATTTCTTTTCAAGCGCTTACAAACCTCCACTAGTTAACCCCCATCTGAGTGTGTCGTCTCTGCCATCCTTCAGTATTAATCACGTCGATGATGATGATTTGGTAGCCATTATGGTGGGGTTACCTAATAAGCTTACTTCTGGGGAAGACCAGATACCGAGTTTTATGGTGCGCGATGCAAGATACGTCCTTGCGGAGCCAATGAGAATTATTATCAACCGATCTATTACTGCATCAATATTCCCGTCCAGATGGAAGCGCGCTAGGGTGATTCCGGTTTTTAAGAAGGGCGACACTTCTACAATTTCAAATTATAGACCAATTTCAATTCTTTCTAACTTCGGCAAGGTCTTTGAGCAACTAATTTCAACTGTCATATACAAACATATACAGCCCCACATTTCACCTAACCAGCACGGATTCTTGCCGAGAAGATCTACTATTACCAATTTAGCTACGATTGCCCAGTTTCTTTCGGAGGAGGTTGATGCACGTAGACAGGTGGATGTCATCTACACCGATTTTGCAAAGGCATTCGATACTATGGACCATGGGCTCTTACTTTCAAAATTAAACTCATTTGGCATGTCTACAACATTCTTGAGTCTAATGAAGTCTTACCTTACCGATAGGGTGTGCTACGTTTTCTATAATGGCTACTCTTCGCGTGAATTTTCTCCGGAATCCGGAGTACCTCAGGGATCTAATTTAGGACCATTACTTTTCAACGTTTTTATCAATGACTTGATCTGCATATTTTCCTGTAATGCCCTTGCTTATGCCGATGATTTGAAGATCTTTGCCAGCATAGTTACGATGCGTGACGCTGAGTTACTGCAACATGATCTCGATCGACTTCACACCTGGTGCAACGACAACGGGCTCACACTTAGTATCGACAAATGCTGTCAGGTATCCTACACCGGGAGGCTGCGACCAATCAACACCAACTATACAATTGGCTCCGTGCCACTTCAAAGGCTTACAAGGATGCGCGATCTGGGGGTGATTTTTGATGCCGACCTCAATTTCGCTAGCCATATTGACACTGTCTGTGCCCAGGCTTCCCGCATGTTAGGATTTATCACTCGGACAATAGACAAAACAGCTGATCCAGGTATATTGAAAACACTTTTTTATGCCCTGGTGGTCTCACGGCTTGAGTATGCAGCGGTTGTATGGTACCCACTCTCAGCCGGGCAACGACAGTCTATTGAAAAGATTCAGCGTCGCTTCCTTAAACTCCTTTCGTTTAGGGCTGATGGGCAATATCCAGAACGCGGATGCTGTCACGATGCGCTACTGGCGCGCCACAATATGACGTCACTATCCGATCGTCGTGGTCATGCGAGTGCGATGTTTATTGTTGGTGTCATTCGGAATAGCATTGACTCTCCCGCTCTTTTGTCGCGAGTGAACTTTTTTGTGCCACGTGTGAACGCTCGTCGTACTAACGTTTTCCAGCTGCCGCGTTGCCGTACTAACATTTTGAGGAGAGCGCCGCTGACTCAGATGTGTTTGAACGCGAATAAGCTGGATGTAGACATTTTTCAGTGATTTGTATTTATCTCGTACGTTTTTGCCTATTTGATATTGTGTTGTAATTCATTTGAATACTTTATTCATAATCGACAATTTACTTATTTCTAATTTTGTCCTGTATAATGGTGCGCTGTTGGGCAATAAAATATATATTATAAGAAGATTAGTTATCTCTGCAATTGTTTATTTTAGCACTGGTGTGTGCTAGTATTTTTTTGTGCAGAAGGATGCGTAGAATTCAAAAAAATATATAGATACATGGTGTTCCATTTAAAAAAATTAACTTTCTTAGGAAAAACTGTTTGCTATATTTTGTTGCAGATTATGACCATCCTGTACACAATTTGGATATGGTAGGTAATCACGCTAATAGAACGCGTCTTACTTAATCATAATCTAAGCGTGCGCAATAAAATTAAAAACGAGTATTGAGATATGCAAATTTTCTTAGACTGCCGTTTTTTTATAAAAATGCCAATAAATTAAAAAGTATAAAGTTTAGGGTAGGTAATGTTATTTTTCGTTGTCGTAAAATTTTGCTAAGAATTCAAAATCGTGCCGAAATATAGGTTGTTCCATTTAAAAAAACATAAGTTTGGGTTGGTACCACCTTATGGAACATCCTTATACACGCTAATAATTTTAAAATGTGCGCCTCGGCGTTCTGTATAGATGAGAAAAATCAGTTTTAAAATATCTTCATTAACAGAGGCACAATCTTCCGAGATCGCACTGTTGAGACACCCTGTATAGATAAATTAAGAATACAAACCTCTTAAGCTTTGCAAGCTTAAGAGGTTTTTATTCTTAATTTATCTAAATTAAATGTCACCAGAGAGAATTAAATTAAATGTAACTAGTGTCATTATCATGAGACAATCTTTCAAAATGTCTTTTATGCACAAGTATTTTTTTGCATTACTCAAATATTTTTTGTGTTGGACAAGTATTTTTTGTTTTGGTCAAATATTTTATAAAATGCTACAATAAATGCACATTTTATTTTATACATTGCACATATAATTTGTACTGAATAATAAATTATCTAAAATAAGTTACTCCATTATTAATTAAGTATTTTTTATTCACCATTAGAGCACTAATTATAAAAGCTATTTAACGTGGTATTTTCGGTGATTTCGTTATTGTATCTCTGTTCCAGGTACTCCAAATTCGTGATTAAGCACTTTGCTGCGTTATACGCTCTTTCGCCAGCGGTATTGCCTTTCTGTTCAACTATGCATGGTTCGATCGCCAACTTCACAGTATTCACATCATAATAGTCCAGTATAAAGTCTTCAATTGTGGTGTATGCGATTAGACCGTCTGTGTCCAAGTATCCTTGCTTTGTGTAACTACATTCCAGAAATTTAAGGTAGCTGTCTGTTGGCTTAGGGAACGTCTTCGCCGACGATATCTTCTTCAGAATGTTCACGTCCATATTGCTCTCGCTGATGCATGTTTTGCTGATGGACTTCAGCTCATCGGGTGTCAATGGTTTGCACTAGAAAAAGATAAACAATACAGCAATTTGTTACTTACTTATATGAAAAAAAAGACATAAAGTATATAAATAATGCAAACTTCATTGATCGTGAGAGCCAGTCTGGTTATATGCTCATTAATGAAAATTTATGGTTGATTTTAATAATAAAATATACTGCATTAATTTTATCATAATGATTTCACTTCTACGAAAATCACACCCAGCAGGATTTTTGACATGGATTCCAGCAGATCGTTTACATCAGTGCAGTGGTTTTAAACACATAGTTTTGGCGCGGGCCACTAGATTCTGTGGTCCGCACCCAAAAATCTCAACAACAAAAATAATTAAACCTTAATTTCATGTTAGAAACGTCAAAATGTACACCACCTCAATAAGGAACATACATTTCTATTCTAAAAAAATAGTTGTTTAACTTTCACAGAATTTATCAAACTATAAACTCAACCCTCCAAAATGGCATCATTTCTATACGTAATTTTTTTTCCTTTTTTAGATCGGATTCATATTCAGCACAAAATCTCAAAGTGCCTGGTCACTTTTAATCCAATAATATCATAATTTTCAAAGCTTAATATCTGATATTTATTTGCCAATAGCTCAGTTGGTTAGAGAATTGCGCTAGCGACGCATAGGTCCTTGGTTCAAATCCAGGTTCTGGCTGTATTTTTTTTTAATTTACATCCCGGCTGTATATCACCATTTTCTATACATTTAATATCTGTTCACATATCTTAAACTCCAACTCTTCACAAAAGAACTAGTTTGCAAGCAACTCTACGTTCTCCTTAGAAATATAAAACTTTATAGTCTCGGGCACAGGTGGTCGTTCTTGTTTGTAATATTTTACGGAGCGCAAATTAAACATAAGCTCTGCCATGACAGCTACGACAGCTACGTTAATACATGGAGTAGAAACTCTTGTGATTGAGGCATGAACTTTATTTTATGTATACGAAATATGAGTATGTATTCACAAAGAATATATTTAGGAGAATTTGCGCAGAGTGACCATCTGCTCCAGACTTTTATTCTTATGACTTGGCATATTTACTTCAATAAAATATAGAGCATAAAATGAATACTTGTTTTAATTGAAAACACCAAACATCTCAATTCTTCCGATTTTTAACCTTCTCCCAAACCTACATGTTTCAATATTGTTAAGTTAGTCTTGTTTATCATTGTTTATCGTGTACCCACATTCTTCGTCTTTAATACGGCGTATCATTTTTTTGCTAAGTCTAATAGTTTTTGAGATATTGATGCAAACATTGTGGCCAACATTTGGTGACGAATTTTACTGTACAAATACCCTATCCTAAATTATGGAAAGACGTTACACGTCAAAAGCTTGTAAAAATCGTTAAATATTTATAACTCTGGAGAATGTGGAATTTGTGAATGGAAAGTGCACAACCGTTTTCAACAGATCAATTTGCGCTGAATACGAATTCGGATACAAAAGTTTCCTACCTTGTAAGATTTTTGAAAAAGTTCAGATCAAAATGTTTTGCTTTGAAACTTTTGAAGTTTCCACTCTAGAGAATAAAAAATACAAAACACTCATTCTCTTTTCATTCTGCTCACTGGTGCTCCATTTTCAGCATCTTTTAGTTTTACTATAAATGATAAGGATTGTTTACCATACATCGTATTTAATACAAACGAAAGCCATTCTAACGGCTAACCTTGTTATACAACAATCGTGATACGTCATAAATATTAACGATAATAATTAATACCCGTCTGAATCCCATAAAAATATTGTTTCCAAAATGTTTGTATTCGTATCTAAGTATAAAATAACATTTTTGCCAGCCAATGTAAATTTTTACTATGATATGATATCAATATTGATAAAATAATAAAAATTATAAAAAAGCTATTTTGCACTTATGGCCATAAGTGCAAAATAAAATAACAAAAAAAAGACAGAATCTTTTTACTTCTACCCTTATTCTTCAAATAACATAAGAATTGATGTTTCCGTTTTCTTTATGACCAATGCCGTGATACTTATGAAGTTTCATATAAATATTGTTTGTTTGCTATTATAGTGGCCACAACTCAAAAGAGTGAGTAAACTTTACGAAAAACAAAAATACCAAAATTACGAGAAATATGACGACCTGACTAAACGTTTAAAGGACCTTAATTTTAATTTCACATGCAGTTTTTCTTTACAAAGACCTTTGGAAGCTCTAAAAAATTCAAGGCCGTAGTACTGACTTGTAGTACTAACAATTTCGCATATTCATATGCCCGCAAACTTCATGCTCGCGATTTATATCCTTTATTATGTGCTCGTCAAACAATATACCATTATTCACATTTGTCACGTAACATCAGATGACTTAATTGTTAAAATGGAAATTGAAAAATTAGAAAATGCGGAAAATACTTTGGCTGGAATCACAGGTTATTATTATTATTGTAACCCTGTTTACACTAGAAATAGTAGATTATCAGATGCAGTTGTCATATTTTGTAATTAATTTTTAAACATTCTCTGTACATCAGTAACTGCAACAAATTCCAACAAGTCTTGTCGCCTTTTATTGTTGATTAGGTTATTAGGTGTTTTATTGCAGCCTTGATGAACATACATAAACGATGATTTACAACTACTGTTAAAAATTTTTAAGATTAGACAAACAGTGTAATAATGTTACAACAGTGATAAAATATAAGACATAAACCAGGATGTAGTACACTGAACAACAAGGTGATAGAATTTCCACAACATTAGGAATCCGTTAGGAAATAACATAATTTCTTTCCCCGCCTCGCAAAATCGCTGTGCTAAAGCAAATTATATGCAAAAAGGATAATACATAATCACGAATTTTAAACCAATGGTAAAACTGGTTAGTTTTGTTATTTACATACTAAACACAGTATAATTATGTATAATATTTTAATAGTTGTTTATGATGGTTACGTTAATTGACCAGGTATTCATAAAATGATAATTATGACTTTGGTACTAAAATGTGATTTTCTACCTTCCCGTGTGATCATGTGATGTGATCTTTGACGACGAATTTATTTCCATCAATGAAATCACATACCGAATATTATTTTATAAATAATTTTTACTAATAAAAAGCCAAATATTCTTTTAGACTTAGAGGATAATGTGGTTCAACAACTTACAAGCTATTCCAAAAAATGATGTAACTACACGGATTAGGAATAAGCAAAATGACGAGGTTGCTGTATTTCTGTAGTTTTGTAGCTGCTGGATAGAGTTTGTGTTCCTTTTATAGTTAGACAGTTATTATTTAAGAATGATGCGTTTAAAAGATCATTATGCTAATAAGATCTTCTCTGGGAAGGTTTTGTTTAATTGGCTTCTTGTTTATTGGCATGGATTGTAGTAATTGGTTTTGAGTAGTTACACTTGATATGTTTGTGACCTTTATGAGCAAATAATAACATCGCTTTTCTACTGAAATTCTCCTTATCGCAATGATTTAAGGTACTACAAGGTACTACAAGTACTACAAGGTACTACCACCTTAAATGCCATTTTTAGTATTGTTAGTTTTAAAACCGTGTTCACAACAAAATGTGCCACACACAAATAAAGTGGGCAAGTGTTAGATGGTAAATGCTAGGATGGCCATTTCTTAACGTAACCTCAAAAATCATGTAAGTCTTTTTAGCCTATTGTTTAGCGTTATGTGATGTAATGACTTGTTTATACAGTGCGTTCATTTCAAAACTTCCCACCCGGAATAACTTTTGTCATAATGACGTCACAATATTGAGCAAAAACACGTCAAACTTTACCTAACGGGGGAACTTTAAAACTAGTTCTAATTTAATCATAGGTCCCACCCCTTCACCCACATCCGCCCCTACTTTCGATTTTTAAATGGGACTACCTATCTTCATATATCTCATTTTAAAGGGCATAAAAATGTCTATTCACTCATAAAAAAAATAAATTAAATCGGTTTATTCATTTCCGAGATAGAGTTAAAAGCGTATCATTTAATTTTATCGAGTTAGCCTAGCTCTCACATACGACAGATAGTTTATTGTGTAAATTACCATGATTACTATTAGGACATTTCCTAGATTCCTAGATTTCGAGCTTGATCGAGCTATATTCGATTGGTAAAATCTAGTATTTAGTATTTAGATCATTTTATGAAGATGGTTTATACCTTAGAAGAAAGAATAGATATAATTCTTATTTACGCCTGTGAAAGTCGTTGTGCTCGTCGGGCGGCAAGAGTTTTCAAAGATAAGTATCCCGATAAAAATGTAAGCCATCGTTATGTAATTGATTTGAATCAAAAATTTCTTGAAACTCGTTCAGTAGAAAATAAGAAGAACAAGCAACCGAGAGTTAAGGTAGAAGGAGCACAAATTGAATTTGTTGGTCATTTTGCAACGGATCCAAGAATATCTATAAGAAAGGTTGCTGCACAAACCCAAATATCTCTTGGTTCCGTACATAAAACATTAAAATTAAATAAATTCTTTCCTTTCAAGATGCAAATACATCAACGGCTCGCTGAAGACAATTTTGATAGGAGTATTGAATTTTGTGGGCAGATTACACAGAGAATCACTGATGATCCAAATCTATTAAAAAATATCTGCTTCAGTGACGAATCGACATTCTATTTGAACGAGTTTGTCAACAAAAATAATTGTAGATACTCGGACACTGAAAATCCACATGTGTTTCGGGAAGACCATACACAATACCCTCAGAAGGTCAATGTGTGAGCTGGTATTGTAGGGGATGAAATAATCGGTCCTTTTTTTATTGAAGATAATCTCACACGCCAGCGTTATCCGGAGCTCTTAAAGAATGTGATAACTCGAATTATAATTCGATCTTTGGAGAACCAATTTGATGAAGAAGGACGCCAATTCCTCAATGCACTTCCTGTGAGAGAATGGTTAAATGAAAGGTTTTATGGGAAGTGAATAGGAAGATGAGCGGCCGGGCCCTAGAATGGCCAGCAAGATCCCCGGACTTAAAGCCACTTGATTTTTTCTCTGAGGTCATTTAAAAACTCAAGTTTTCAAAACGGAAGATATACATGATCTTAAAGTTCGGATAACTCGAGAGTGCCGGCAGATATTCCGCGAAACATTTAGAAAAGTGCGACGTGCCTTCGAGAGTAGACTTTATTTATGCTTAGAAAAAAATTTAGTACATTTTGAACAGTTTATAAACTAATTGATAAAAATTAAATCGTTGTTATTAGTTATTTTTACAAAATAAACAGTATCCGAATTATGTCGTGAATAATAATTTCACGATGCTGCTTCTTCTAAGATACTAAATGCAGATATCACATTTAAAAATGAAAAGATTGTTTCATCCCCTCTACACGATGGTACTTTCATTTGTAAATCAAAAGTAGGGTTGGCTAGCTGTGAAGAGGTTAGAAACAAAATTCTATTAAAAATAATTAATTAAAACTACCCTTGAGGACAGGGATTTTGAAGTTTCCCTTTTAGCATCTAGAAAATTCTGTTTTTTCGGTTTATGAAAAAGTTCTGTACATTTTGACAATTCGTGCCATTTTGCTTTAAGAAACAGTGTTATTGGGTTTTTTTGGTAGGGTTAACTGAAAGCGTGGACCTGAACTTTAAAACTTTTAAGAGAAAAGCATGCAAACAAAAATTCTGCAGTGGAATTTCCTCTGTGTCAAAAATAGAACATTAACTCTTACTTTATTTGTTCTATCTCAGAAACGAATAAACTGATTTAATTTATTTTGTTATGAGTGGATAGACATTTTTATCCCCTTTAAAATGAGTAATATGAAGATAGGTAGTCCCATTTGAAAATAGAAAGTTCGGGTGGCTGGGGGTGAAGGGGTGGGACCTATGGTTAGATTAGAACCAGTTCTAAAGTTCCCCCTTTAAATAAAAATTGACGTGTTTTTGCTATATGTCGTGGCGTCATTATGTCAAAAGTTATTCCGGGTGGGAAGTTTTGAAATGAACGCACTGTATGTAATTATTATAGTGCCCTGAAGAAGGCGATAGCATAAACGCCGAAAGCTTGGCTCAATGAGTAAAGAGTAGTATTATTAAGTCTCCCAGTCGAGTTCCCATTAGTCAGCAACTTAACTATTTAACTTAACGGACGACAGTGACTCCTTGTACAGCTGAAAAGGCTTTTGTTCAAAAGAGTCCAAAGGAACTGGATGTTTCCTCTGAGCATTTATCAAGGATTTTGCGAATGAGCCGCCGTTTCTGAAATTTCGTCAATATAGTTAAATAATAAATTAAAGTAGAGGAAATTCTGAATAATTTATGTCTATGACATTTTTTGGTAAATTTAATAGTTTAGCTGCATAAGAAAATTCTATTTGATCGAGATCGGTCCTGTCTGCATTAATATAAAACTAGTTATATAAAACCAGGATTTGGCAGATATTTTCATTCTAATGACAGTAGGTAGTGTCAACCGTTGATCTTTTGACAATACCGACTGTCAATAGAACCACAATATCTGTCCAATCTTGGCTAATAGTACTATTTTAATGCAGACACGACCGATCTCGATCAAATAGATAATATAGTATGATAAAGTCATGTGTCTGGCCCACATCAGATTTTCTTACTCGAAATGCTTTAAAACTGGTAATCCTGGTTGTAGTCCAATTTCTCTGGACTATATGAGGGTTTGTTATCAAATAACACTAAGCTGAGATTCAACTGAGTACAAACATTTGCTTCCCGAAGAATGCATAGGACTTGATACCTTACTTCAATGTTACTTTTTCAATCTTTCGTATTTTATATAAAAAGAAAACATAAAACATCATGGAATATGGACAATGCTATACATGCAAATTATTGTAATTTTCAGTAAACATAGATGATTCGCGTTTTCAAATATTCATCATTAAAAAAAGCATGTAACAGAAATAATGATTTTCTTGTACGTCAGTATTTATAAGAAAATCATACTTTCATCAGCTGAAAGTCACAAACAAACCAAACAGTAATTTTCGATTCATCAAGGGAGTTAAATTGCTAATAGTATTAATAGTCAATCACACCTATTCAAAAATGAGTGCAATAGCAATAAATTAGGAATAATATAAAACATCAATTGCAATAACCATCATCGCCAAATAAGGTGCATTAAGTTAAGAAGGATGTAAGTCATCGGGTGTAATTACCTGAACCGCAATCACTACCGCCGAGAAGAAGACCACAAACACCTTCATCGTTTACGAACACAACTAAAACTCTACTATATGAACCCATCATTTTCACTATCCGCTACGTATATGTATATGTTTCCGAGAAAATGTCAAGGACACATGAAGTGCTGTAGCAAAAAGTTCGTCCTTAGATAATAGGAAGAACGAGAAGAGGACGAACCATCTTCAATTCAACCGCACGGAAATTATAAGTGCTAATTGACATCGCTCTAAGACATTTATTATGTCTGTCATGTGTAGTAATTATTGTCGATTGTATCTGAGGATGGAATGTTATTCAGCGCAAAAAGTAGACAAGGAACTGGTTTGGTGTCTTAATGAGAATAATAAATTATCTTGATTATAATTATTAAACCAAGAATCTAAAGAATTTTTGTTTCTTTTGTTGCTGTATCTGTTTTTTGGAAAATTTTCCATGAAATTCAATATTGTATTAAAAACTTTACAACATTTTTGGTGGACATCCTGTATAATAATTCATAACTAGATCATTATTGTATGTGTGTACAGGGTGATAATTAAGTAGCGGATAAAATCGATACCTAACTCTGTTAATATTAACGATAGAACAAAAATTTAAACAGGTACGGCGATATAAATTATAGATGTTTCCGTTAGTTTTTTTTGGAACTTATGACGTCAATAGTTCTTTTTCTAATGGCAACTTATGTTTTTATTTTTTGTTTTGTTAGCATTTTTCTTAACCTTTATTACTATTATTATTATTCAAGACTTTCAAGAGTATGAAATTTTGAATAGGTTACATTAAAAAAATCATGAAAAACGGCCTTAAAGTTTTACTAGTAAAGATGAATGCTACTTGAATACTACTTGACGATGGTCCCAAGTTTCCACCTTGAGGTATTTTTGGTACATTGCCCCGCGGTTGATATTAATATCTAAAAATGTAAATAGTTTTTTCTCTCAATTTTTGGCAGCGAAGTTCAATACGTGGTCGTTGGTGATTTGTTATTTTACTCGTTTCACTTCTTGGTTGGTTTATAATATCCCCTCTGAGAATCTTCAATTCTTCTTTAAGATTTAATTTGAATTTCCTTTTAGTTTTGACTTGGACTACTTTTAAATTTGAGTTGGTTTCTGGAATTTTGTATTGTTGGGTATTATTTAGCATTATCAATTCCTTAAGAAGTTACAGCCGTTTTAAATGTTAAAAAACGAAGAAAAATAAAACAAAATACTTATCAAACAATGCGAAAACGAAAAATAACACAAAAAATACCCATTGCAACAATAATAAATAAAAAAAAATAAATAAATTTAAGTAATAATATAAAAAATAAACAATAATTGAATAAATAAATGAACAAAATAATATCCATATTTTACCGTTGTTTTTTCCAGAAAGCAAATGTCATGCCGAGTAAAAAGTTTCATTGCGATTTATTGGTTTTCTCAATTCCTTACTGCTGATTTTGACTTGCTGATTACATGGGACTATCAGTAGGCATACTTGTTGATATCGGGCTAGAGAAAATCCTCACTGGATGCAGGAAGCCCGTACCCTATATCCACAGAAGCTTAATGCATGGGCAGGACTTGTCGTGACTTATTTGTATCGCCATTCTTTTTTTAAATAAGTTAACTGGTGAAAGATACCAACACTTTCTACAGTTTGAACTACTATCTGTATTAGCAATATTCATTCCGTATGAAAACTACCGTAACTTACGAAAAAATAATAATTGTATGTAACAATATGGTGCTCCGCCACACTACGCTACAATCAAAAAACGCCCGACTCATGTGTCGCCCACTCCAAGAATTTACCCAAACCCTTTAGAATATTGAAATCATAAAAATATAGCATACGCAAGAAGGATGCTTGTTTTCGGTGAGAGAATTTAAAAAAAAAAAACCTTGTAGGTTTCAAATAAAAAAATCGCAAAGATGGGCAATTTTCAACTATTCCAGTCGATATTGACAAGTTGATAATGCTTCAATTTGAATGGATTATGCATAAATACAATTGTTACACTGTCCCCCAACATTCTGAAGAGCGGTTTTGACATAAAATAGACCACACCATGTTTTATGCAAAAAGTTTGTTTCCATCAATGAAATTTGCAGGGTTTTGGAGGTCCTCTGTCTGGTGCGCTAGTTGTTCTAGAGAATATAGTTTTATTCCTGGCTTCATTATCATTTCCATTGGTCTATGTAAAGAATTAAGTAAGAACAACCCACTTCTAATTCAGCGAGTTTAGGACAGACGCCAATATGTGTACAGATGTATTTCGTTCATAATATTGCACACCCACAAAGTAAATATCAAAAACACTATATTTTTCAAGCAGTTTCATAGTCCGATCCACCAGGGCAACAGAATATGTTAGGGCGGTCGCCCATATAGCTGGTGTGGCGGAAGTGTGATAGTGACGTGGCAGTGATATGGTTCATTGGCCAATGTAAACAAATGCATGAACGCCCACCAAGGTGATGCGGCAGTGCTATGTAACTGTCGTGGTACTGGATCGGATTCCACTCGTCTCTCAATGCTTAATCTCGAGTGGCAAGCGCGCCAAGCGCCTCTCGCCCGTCGCCGCTCCTGTCAATAACTGCAGGCTCAGCTTCGTGTGCTCTTTCGGATTGTTTACTATTTTTGTTTTTTTTATGTTTATTGTGTTATGTAACAATCGTTTTGTAATGAGTAACATATAAATGCAAGAAATAATGTATGTGATAAACGACAGAAATATTTTCATAGGTGAGTAAATATTAAAATCATAACCTATACCTATCTGATGACCTGTATTTTTCAGATTCCATTCAAGCCACCCGAATATATTAAATATATAGAATAATAAGAAGCAAACATTGGAACTCTCTAAATATAGCAAATTGTGTTGTGCGTTCTCATGCTAGACAACGACTATGGCAATTATACTACGTTCAATAGGTTGGCTATTGAACATAGCTGCACCTGCATCCAGTGTTTTTTTAATTTCTACCACATGTACAACAAAAACGCAAAAGACATCCCAAGACTCATTTTGGTCTCAGGCTCTTGCGTTGATATGTTCAAGCCTGCCGTAAGTAATTATTTTCTTAACCTATATTATTTCAAGGTTAGATTTCACGAAGCAATGACAACATCGTTTTATTTTCAGATAATTCAATCCTACAAACCTCATCTATAAAATTTGAAACGGACCCTGTAGAGACAGAGACTGTCCGAACTAAAGGGAAAAATATAACGCTCCAATAAAAAGTTTGCCGCAGAAGATATCAACGTTAAAGTGATTAATCGTTAAGTTGAAGAAGCAATTGTGTGCCACATATTAGAATATTTTTTACTGTTTCTTCTAAAATGCACAATTGACAAGATTAAGTTAAATGGGTTCTAGCAGAAACCACTACAGTAATTTATTAAAAACTCCTAGAAAAGCGTATATAAAAGTTTAAACATTTTTCTCAAAGGAAAACCTACTGTGCAGTCAAATAAGAATTTACATACTTATTTTTCATTAAAGATAGTATATTTTTGTTAAAATTAATAATTTTTGTAATTATTTATATTTGTACCGGTGAATTTACCAATATCAGATTATTCTCAAAAGAAAAAACAATAATTGAATATATGTATTACATTAGTAATTGTTTTTTTTATAACGATCCTATCTCCATACATTTTCAACAATTAAGACTTATTGACTATTACAATAACTGTCAAACAAATATTTTCTTTCTATACCTAACTAGTAAATTAACTAAAAAACCTAAAGTTAAATGGCATAACATATTATTTATGTACAGTTCGAACGACATAATATGTAATGAATGTTCATATTTAGGAAATTGGTGATAATTCATACCAGTATCGGAATTAGCGCCATCTAGCGAACGTACCGCGCACTCATAATATTACAGTTTACATACATATTTGACTCTGACTAACCGATTAGTAAGTATTGGCGAACTGTACGATTTTTTATTTCGCAGTGGGATATAGGAATAATGTGGGAACGTAATGCAAGATTTAATTTTATGTTTGTTCTTCATATGTGTAAAATTAGTATGAGCGGCATGCGAAACAATTCCATCTAGCGGACTATTACGATATTACAGAATGAGACACGGACGCAGTGAAACAACAAGCGCTGCGTGCCGGCGCGCCACCTAAGTGCGCGTTGAACCACGCACTCGTCATTTCACAATCTAGCCACACTTATACCTCCCCAATATCACTTGCCACTGCCACAACCACGCTTCCGCCATAACACCTATATGGGCGACCTGCCTTAGGAGGTTGATACTTGATACCAACCAGTCGTCGCTCGGTGCCTGTGCTCGGAGCACACGGCGGACTCGTGCAGAATCACGGAAATGGAATAATGGCCTACTCGATTCGAAGTTGTAAATTGAAATACTTTAAATGACCACTTCCGGACTACCGGATGTTGATATAAACTTAGGTGTTTTAAATTAAAACATATAATTTTTATTTCATTTTTTTGTTGTTTCCACGTATCAAAATACATATCGGGTGTTCCTATACCTAAGTGCCACAAGTAATATGCCACGAGTTATTTTAATTTTACCACATTTTTGTGCTAACAGTTTCAAGCTAACAGTTTCATGTTTATTTGGAGAATATATAGAACACGCAAAATATTTGATTTTACTAATTTTTTGGTGATTTTCGCAGAAATTTCATGATTGGTGGTGCAAAACTAGAAACATAACTAAATAAGACGATGTTTAGTTCATTATGATATATTATACAGGATGTTCAAGAGATACAACACAATAATTTAATTTTCAAACGTAAAAAACTCATTTTTTTCAAATGGAACACCCTGTATACCGATACGCAATTCGATTGGAAATTTTAATCCTTATCAGTCACTATTAGGGGTCCCTATATCTATCTTTAATAGTTTTTGAGATATTGTCAGTATAAAAGAATTCATACTAAATACAAAACGATTTATTCTTCATTTATAGAGAATGTAACAACTTTGGAAAAGCAGAAAGCAGAAAAATATTGAAAAGGTTTGTTAAAACTAAAATAACATATATTTGGGATATGTAACTTAAATTTAAAATAAAATATTGAAAAGTTTGTTAAAACTAATATAACATATTTGGGATATCTAACTTAAATTAAAATTTAATTATGTTGTTCGAAATGCTGTCCGTTCTACTCCAAACATTTTAAAACTGTACTTCGCTGTACTTCGTTCGTCGTTCTTTGGACTTCTTGTAGCTGAAGTCCATTAATGGCGGCTACTACTCTGTTAGTCAATTCTTCTCGAGTATTAACTGATGTGGAATAGACAGGACTTTTCACATGACCTCAGAAATAAAAGCCTAATGGTGTTAAATCTGGTGAGCTTGGTGGCCACCGCCACGGTCCCCTATTTCCGAACCACCTATCGTCAAACATCTGATTAAGTTGAATGGATACTACATGCGCAGAATGTGCCGGTGCACCGTCCATTTGATAAAAGCAGTCGCGTAAAATATTGAGGGGAAGAATTTCGCAAAAATTGTTCACACGTCCACGCAAAATTTCTAAATATCTATCACTATTTAAATTTTCGTTATAAATTTTGTATCTAATTTCGTCCCCCATTATTAGATGAGAATATTCAAAAGGGATTTAAAGAAAAAGTGACAATATATCAAAAAATATTAAAGATAGATATAGGGAACCCTAATATTGACTGATATGACTGATATGACTGAATTGTTTTAATTTTACTAATTTTTTGGTGATTTTCGCGGTTACGTTTAAAATTGATTATCTCGGTTATTATGGAAACTAGAAGTTTCATGATTGGTGATCCAAAACTAGAAACATAACCAAATAAGATGATGTTTAGTTTATCATGATATCTTACATGATAAACTAAACATCATCTTATTTGGTTATGTTTCTAGTTTTGGATCACCAATCATGAAACTTCTAGTTTCCATAATAACCGAGATAATCAATTTTAAACGTAACCGCGAAAATCACCAAAAAATTAGTAAAATTAAAACAATTCAGAAATGGTGATATTTAGGTATAGGGAAACCTTATTAAAAATGATGTATTTTGATACGTAGAAACCAAAAATTAAAATTATATCATTCCATTTAAAATAACAAAGTTGATACCGACTTCCGGTGGCCGGACGTGACAGTTAACTTGAGAATATTTTAGCTGAACAGCTCAGATCGAGTAAATTCTAATTCCGGCTAACAATAAACAATTTAAAAGAAAATGCAGAAATGTGCAAATAAAAAACATACAAAATCAATTCTAAGCAACGGCTGTCGCGTCCAAATATTCCCTAACTGAATAAAATGAATGGGCAAGCACATATTTCCTGACCTCTCTCTTAAATAAGCCCAAACTTGACGCAGCCCCCACCACGGACGGGAGAGCATTGCACGTTTTTACTATCATGTACATACATCGGACCGCCTTCAAAAGCCGAAGACGCGTGCCCCGCAAGCTGTAAAGCACCTCTCGTTTTTACTGACGTTGATACATCCCCGTTACGTCTAAAAGCATGTTAATATGCTTTGTTGTCTGAAGTAATATCCTCATTAAAGTCCTCATTAACGTTGCAAGCAGATTTAGGCTCCTCTCAGCGAAGCCCCACTAATCTTTAACAAATTTATTTCCGTCTCAAAAATAGTGAATTTTATATTTACGCTCCTGCCGTTTGGGGACCAAATCAATCTTTCATAAACTTTAAATTAATTAGGTAATAAATAAATTACCGTAGTAAGAATATCAAATTGAAGTTTAGAGTAGTCTTGTCTATGGGGCCCCAAGGAAAGTGGGGGCAGTTTTAGCAGTTAACTCATGTTTTAACCCATAAAAGAAACAATATCTAATATTGTACAAGACTAATGAGAAACCCTTGACTAAGGTAGAAGAGAAAAACTGTATGAATTCTTCAAAGATTTTCAATCGACACTTTTCGTGTTGTTTTGGATTTCTATTCTGTAAAGATGAATGCTCCAAAAAAGTCTGTAAAATAAAAATTGTGATCTGCCAAATGCTGTAAATCTTTCAAAGTCCTTATTATTACACAGTGTGCATAAAAAGAAACGCACCACTTAATATGTTTCTTTCTAAAAAATTGACAAGAAAACGGTTCCAATAAAAGTTTTGGGAAATTGTTGGTCACAAATTTTAAATATGTACTTAGAAATGCAACACACTTTATATTCAAAAGTATTTCGTATTTATAACTTAAATCATTTTCAAAAACGATAATGGTATTTTTTGATGATATGGAATCGGCATCTTAGGTAATGTTAGAAAAAGAAATATGAAATTACATTTTATTAAAAGTAACAACTTAAAAGACTATGAAATCTGCACCACAAAGTACATATTCAGAGGACATGTATATATTGATGATGGTGTATTTAAGAATGTACTATCGCAGTTTTTGAAATATTTAAAATATTAAAAACACATTTATTTGTTAAGAATACCCTTTATTTATTAAGATGATATATTTTACTTGCTACGAATTTTGATTTTTAAATTGTTAAGTTATTTATTAGTTATTTTGTAATTCTTAAGAATAATCTGTTGTTACTTTAAGTAATTATCTAGGTACTTATCTGGGTACGTTGCAAAAAGGTCTATTATTTATGATTTTTATAATTGTTCCGAAATGTTATATGAGTATTATAAGTATATATTATTTTTGTATAAAAAAAAAGTAACTCTTAATTCATCATTGTATATGGGGGCCCGAGAATTCACAATACAGCCCAGCGCCCGATGATGGCATAACGCGCCGCTGGTTTTAGTATGTTATGTGCAGTTGATTTACTCCATTGGGTGTGAGAGGCAATTTGTCCAAGCGGAGTCGTTCTATGCTCGATTAGCGCTTGCAACACTGGTAAAGTTGCTTCCTTATTTTTGGCAATGTATTTTTTGTGGTGTTTCTTAAAGAGATTGTCAACAGACCCAGTCTGCTTGAATTTTCGGATTCTCCTAGAAATAGTTGAATGGGCAATTTGGTTGTCCGGGTGTCTTTCATTGAAAATATCAGCAACATCGAAATAATCGCTTGCTGTAGATGGACTACTATTTCAAACATATCCAAGGATCACTGGCATTGACTAATATTTGTCATAAAAGTAAGAATCAAAAAAATACAACAAATTTCAAGATAGGTGGCTGTGACTTCATATTTGAATATAATTTTTACTTCTAAACAACATTTCCAAATCAAGTTTATCGATATTGATGATAACTACTATTTCAAACATTACCAAGGATCACTGGCATTGACTAATATTTGTCATAAAAGTGAGAATCAAAAAAATACAAAAAATTTCAAGATAGGTGGCTGTGACTTCATATTTGAATATAATTTTTACTTCTAAACAACATTTCCAAATCAAGTTTATCGATATTGATGAAAATAAAAGTACTTTACTTTTATCACACATTCATATATGCGCACGGTATACGGCACTGAAATGATGATAGTAGCCCACAGGCCCGCAAAGATCGAAAACTTGGAAATAAACTGGATCGAACTGGATCGAAATAAACTGATCAGCACGGGATCAGTTTATAAAACGTGTTAGATCAATGAAACTACCAGAATAATTAGATTAATTAGGATTACAATCTTTTTTGCGCTTATTGCAACTGATCTAAGTTTATTTAATGGCAAGAATTACATGACCTAAAAATACAATACGTGCAAATAACAATACACACTAAAACAATTAAAAAGAAAACGATAAAGATTCGGCTTTGGTCATATACAGGTGGTCGTTTTAACTTGAGACTCCATGGTACGACAAAAGTGTCTTAAATAAATTGTAGGACGCAAAGGCGGAAATGAGATGGCGATATCAGTTTTATTGCAGATGGCGCTGCAATCGGTGAAAATGAGGTTAACTTAATTTTTTTAATTGGGAATACCCAACTTTTTTCCCAAAGTATGATTTTACGCTATATAAGACGAATCTTTTGTCTGAATAGTTTTTTTGTACGATGCATCTATCAAAAGTTATTGACGATGGAAGTTTGTGGCGTCTGCGGTAGTTGCAACCGCTGCCGCTGCATGGGATGCGCTCGCCGTCTGGCAGTAAAGTACTCATGGTACAACGTAGGAAGGTTTGTGCTTAACGTGGACACGTTTTGGTATCTCGCGCGTTGTCCCGTCATGCGCATAGGGTTTGTTTACGCACGAAAAAAAAGCGCATCGTACGAATAAATGTACCAAAAGAAAAAAAACTATAAAATTATTTCATGACCTGACTTTTTTGTTCTTATTTTAAATAAATGTTTGATGTAGGTACACTAGTTGACTAAAAAACTCAGTTTATTTCAGTTTCAACAAATAAAAGCAATCACTAATCGCATACACTGTACATCTATTTATGATTAAATACAATTCAATGTTAATTAGACCATTTAAAAATAACGCATTAGGTAAGTCAATCATCCTTGATCTCATTATTAATTACATCATCTTCTGTTTGTTCTTTAGCGTGCAGACCATCGATAATACACCTAGCGACCCTGTATGATTTCTCACCAGCCGAACCTGTTTCATTTTGAATCTTGCATGGTTCTATTACTGTATCTACTATAGATTCGGTGTAGTATTCGCGAAGCATCACTTTAAATTCATCGTAGACAATGTTCTCGTCATCATCCAGATACCCTTGCCTTTTGTACGAACATTCCATGAACTTCAGATATGTCGATGAAGGGGGCGGTAGTGTTTCATGGCCTAGTGCTTTGGCTATTGGTTCTTCGGTCATTCCTGACTCCTTCCTGCATATTTTGCCAATTATCTCCATTGTTTTGGGATCATGCGGTCTACACTGAAATAAATAAAAGAATTTTAAATTCAGTAAGTAAGCAAACAAATATAGTACAAACGTTTTAGCTAATTATACTACTGCGATTATCAAAATGTGAAAATGTCCGTGTCATTGTTTGCCAACAAGAATGATTTAATAACAGATCAGTTTTCTAAGAAAACAACTAAACATGGCTAATGAAATATCTCACCGTTCATGCACCATTCATTTGTTACCGGATATGTTTTAACGTGAAGAGAAACGCAATCAACCTTTATTTTTTTACAGAAATAAATGTTTGTGTGTGGGTGTCTATATGCAACATATGCATGCATTCATATGTGGTGCGATCTGAAAAAAGGTACAAATGTGCTGAAAAGAATATAATGTAAAAATTGTCAATTTTTAGATTTTATCAGGACGTACTTGTATGGATCTTTTAGCAATTTTATGTGTTAGGGCACCATATTGATAGTGCATGGCCGACATTTACAACCATGAAAAAGCCTTAGAGGAAAAAAGGTTTATCCTAAAATCTTCCTAGATGTGGCACAAACTTCCGATAAAGTCTGGCATAAAGGACTAAACGATAAATTAGGAAGTATCCTCCCGAAACCTGTTTTATTTTCTTTTTTAAAAAGAGCTCAAGGGAATTGAAGATCCCACCTCCACTCCGCTGTCGGGTGTCACCGAAGCATTCAGCTGACCGCGACATCTTCCTTAATCGGATTTTAGTCAATATTGAAAAGCAAGGTTTCCCTTTCGGTTTTTTGGGTTTGCGTAAACACGTTTAATTACACTAAAAACCAAATCAAAAACAGCCACCTTACTTACGCTCAGTACATGCCTTACAACTACTCACTAACTAGTAAACATGCATTTTATTAATTATTATCTAACATGTTCTTAAGTGATAAACTACCAAACTAAACATGCAGCACATATTCATGTGTCCTCTACTTTGCGTCCACGCGCTCTACGCAGTGCTTGCGCACCTATCGCGAACCAGTCGCGAAAAACTAAACGCGCACAGCGAGACGCGGGAAACGCTTTTGCGGCGCCGCTTGTTCGACACCGCACTACATCCGCGCTCAAGCGTTACCACCTGGCTTTGAGTGACGAATGCGTCCACTATTTTCGGGGACACTCACTCCGTTCTATTGTTCTGGGACCTCGGTACTCCAGCAGTCCCGCGCTGACTACGGACTTCCGGAATTCTTGATGGTATGGTTTTCCTGGACACTTATGCTTCCCTTGCCCCGGTCTCTCCTGGAGCTGTCCTGCGCCGGTTTTCCGGGCGCTATCTCTACTCTTTTCTATCCTTTACGTTCTGCCCCAGGCCCATCTCGGTCCCTTATGCACTAAGGGGCGGGAGGTCCTGTTGCATCCCGACGTTTATCATTTTCTTGGAGGATTCTTCTTATGGTTTCGGAGATGAGTTTCCATTGATCTGGACCTTTCAGCATCTCTTCCACCATCTTTTCTTCTGTCAGTCCTACTTTGTACGGGCAGGCCCTTCTCAGTTGCTCCCATCGGTTGCAATAAAATACCGTGTGACCTGGTGTGTCCACTCCTCCGCAATACGATAATTCCAGTCCCTCTCTTGTATTTGTGGAGGTAGGTCCCGAACAACCATGTCCAGTGAACGCCTGTGTAAGCTCGTAGGTAACCTCACCCTGGCTGCTCGTCGCTGCACTTTACGGAGCCTCTCCATTCTATTAGCATACGCTAGGTCTTCCACCCAGACCGGGGCAGCGTACAGCATTATTAACTCCGCCACCGACGCTAGAATTCTCCTCTTGTTCGCTCGGAGTCCCGTTACTTTAGGCATGTCTGAGCAGTGCTCTGGTTGTCCTTTCGGCTCTTGTGGCCGATTCGTCTATGTGCTTCATGTACCTGATATTCTGTTCAGTGCGCTTCTGTTTTATTTCTGCGGCCAACTCAAGGCGGTGCTCCTCCAACCACTCCACGATGCGAGCGATTGCCGCGTTGGCTCTATCTGAGACCTCAGCGCATGTTTTGCCGGTTGCTATTAGCGCTAGGTCGTCGGCGAAACCCACCACCTCTACTCCTGGAGTCTCTAGTCTCAGCACCCCATCGTAAAAGACATTCCACAGTGTTGCTCTGAGAACCCAGCGGGGTCCCGTGTGGGACTCCGCTGGTGATGGATATTCTCTCCATGGCACCGTTGGTTCCTGTGAGCACCAACCACCTATGCAACCCGCCTTTGTAACTCTGAGAAGAGTCCTTCCCACGCCAAGTTGAAGGCGTTTTTGACATCTAGGGTAACTAGCATGCAAAAGCGCTTGGGACGTGGCGTTCCCTGGTATGCCCACTTTGCTGCTTCCGTGACAACCTTTACTGCGTCGACTGTTGATCGTCTCTCTCTGAAGCCGAACTGATTGTCTGCTTGTCTAGCTTTGGTATCTAGCTCACATTTGAGGCTCCAGGAGTTTACCAGCACTGTCGAGCAGGTAGATTGACGATTGGCCTGTACTTGACTGGCGTTGACTTTCCCTTTGTGAAAAGTACTAATTTCGTAGTCGTCCACTGGTCGGGATATGTGCCTTCGGTTAGAATCATGGCTTCGGTCGCGAAGCCCTTGGAGAATGAGCGGCAAGAAATGGCATGATGCAAGTAAACAAAGGAACGAGCAATACGTTCAGAAGAGGCGGCGCGGCGGAGGTTCGGTCATTGATATCACCTTTGCTTCGGAGAGCATCGCCCTCGAGATGGGGAGTTGACACGTGGTAGAGGAGGAGTCCTTGAGCGATCACATGTACATCTCGTATCGGGTGACCACTAACGCAAACCAGGACGACGTGACGCCTGCCGGCAACGATTATGATTCCAGGAGGCTGGATGAGGCGCTCACTGTATGTGCGCTACAGGTTGCAGAATTTAATGCACATTATATTCTTTCTATGGCGCATTATAATTTTCTCATGGTAGGTACAAATTATTTTATTAAATGGACTTTTTTTTATTCAATGAACAAGTACTTTTTAAACTGCTCATTTAAAAATTTTCGAGAAAAAGACATTAAGGTATTTGACTGTTATTGGAAAACCATCTTAGTGTCTTTATTCCTTCACTCTACATTGTAAATGCATTATTTTTCGTAATTATTTCCTCAGTATTTCATAAAAATCAGCGTTAAAAATTTAATCACAAAAAGTCCCGCCAAAACGACACTTTCTGTTTTGTGACGTCACCCGATAGTAGATGTCAAATCGGCCCATATGGTCTGTTGGCATCGGCATCGTCGCCGTTTGGTATGGTTTGGTAATTGTGTTGTATGATGTGTTGTTTTCACAATTTCTACATAAAATGGCTAATAAATGGTATATAAATCCACAATACAGAAATAAATATTTGAAACTGCGAAGAAAGTGGTTGGCTCGTAGAAATCCAAATGAAATAAATAGCGGCCAATACAAGTGTTTTTGTTGTGACGATTACTTCGACATAAGTAAAACTGACTAGAATAAGTTATCTATCGTATTTTCGAACCAGGTATTATCTGATCTGACAGCTTAGGAATAGGGCTATCCTAACCTACAAAGTTATACATACCTACATGGCACTTTAGTGCTATTAAATTCAAACGGGAGAAGCATAAAAGCGCGTTCGGATAACCCGGTATTGTACGGTGAGAGTGACGCGCTGCATAATAGGCGGACTAACGTCATACGGCGTTTATCTGCATATAAGAGAGAGACAGCCGAGCCAGGTTATCTGAGCATTGCTCTCCCCATACCCTACCCTGACAAACCGAACGCGCTCTAAGCGCACTAACGAATGACGTCACGGGAGACTGAGCCAATTACAGAGCGTTTTCAATCACGTGATCGGACGTGAATAAAATTCAATTTTAATTTTGGTTTTTAATAGAAATAAAGCATATTTTTTTTGAAAAGTAATATCGAATAGTTTTCTTAAACTGGGATGACTATAATACAAGCCATATTTTTAATACCCTATTGAAAATTGTAAAATATTGATTAGGGAAAATAGATTTTCTGAATTGAATATGAACTTGTGTTTTGGGTAGAATTAATTTCCCTGAAAAAGTATATGGGCTCCAAAACTTTCTATCGTGCAAGGTTTTCGAAACAAAGTTGTCGAAAAATGATAACTGTTAGAAGAAGGTTGTAAAAAACGATATTTTGGTAATTTTACAATTTTATACCAACTGAACCCATTCTCCTAGAAACCTCAAAATAGTCTCATAGTTAAATAAAAAGTTTGTCACAAATGTTTTTGAGGCATTTAAAGCGATTTTCTAGGTGGTGTGCGGATGCATCCACAAAAAACGCAATAACCTGACGTGATATGCCACTTTTAAGACCCAGTTCTACCTCTTCTAAAACGCGTTTTCAAAGTTTATGAAATTTTCAGTGTAACTTCTTAGATAAATAACGAGTTGGACTAGATGAAAAATAACTTTTTGGAAAGATAAAAATTAATTTTGCTCCTACATCTTTCTTTTTTTTTTTCAAATATATACATATATACATCTAGCCCAACTCATGATACAAAATAAATTTTTTATTTAAGTACAATTATAACCCAAACATTATAATTGCGATAATAAAGCGTCATTGCCAGAAATGTATTTATTTGCCCATATTACTGCTGCCCGGTGCAGGCGGCAGACGTCAGGAGCTATAAACGGCCTATAACTGGTGACTACGGATTGACGTTGGTGGGGGACAGGTTGACCACTCCCAGCAAAAAAAAAAACATCGCAACGAAATATTTTGTTTCGGAGTTGCGATGTTTTCAGAACGGGGCCTTAAGCACAGATTTGTATTCGGCACAAATGTCAATGAAAAACGCCAATTTGCTTTCCATAAACAAACAAAAGTTATCAACAATACCCTAATTTATAACGACTTTTTCTCGAAAATTTTGTAACTTCTTTTAAGACAATTAACCTATCAATAGCAGTACCCAACATATGGGTTTGTCATTTGAAAATGACATCGTAAGACAAAAACAGAAATTTTATGTAAATATGTGTATTTTGCTAAAGCAGCCTTTTATAAATAAATATTTATTTTACGAAATTTAAATTCTAACGGCCTTCTCACACGGGACACAGCGTCCGTGTACGGATTTCAAACGGCACGGCACAGTACGTGTGAAAGGTGCGATTTAATCTCATACATCTCGAACCGTACACGACGTCCGTGAAGATTCGACCGTCCACGGTCGATTACTATACTTTACATCCTACGTATGATAAAGTTAAAACATCACTTTGGGTCTCTCGGTATAATAATAATATAACAATGTTTCTTTTCAAAGTTGCGATGATATGCGATAATCCTAATTATTTTTTTACAATATTGGGGAATAATAATTAATCAAACATCAAAGTTTAGCAAAATAGATATGAAGTGTTTGATACACTTGTTCCAAAATTATCAATGGTATAGTTATAGCGTTTCAAGTCTTTTGAAATAGGCACTAAAAATGACATTATATAATGATCTTCTTACCTGGATGACCGCACAAAAGCTAAGCAGAATAAGCACAAATTTGTCCATTTTGTGGTAGGTATAACTTTAAACGACACTGAAGATTGTCAACGAATCGTGCACATGAGTTCATACGACAGTTTATATTTATTATTTTGACCTTTATAATTATCTCGTTCAGTCGTTCATATTGCCAAATTGACTGTTTCAGAGTGTTATGACTTATGAGTAAATGAAACACATATAATCTAACGGATAAAGATTGATTGTGAGTTATGTGCGCGCAGTGACGTAGTAGCGAGAATTATCAATATTAATTCACAAAATAATATTCCTTCATATGCAATGTAAATTACTAGGATTTGTATTATTACTTAGGACAGGAGGAGGTTATCAATTCGACACGTATACATACTGGGTGCATAAGAGGTGAAGGAGGAGAACATTGAGAACTTATCGATTGTTGAATTTTTTTTTTATTTTGCGTGTTGCATTCACCTTTCATTGGGCATTGCAAGTAACATGCAAAGTCCCATCGATGTAGTATATGCGTTGCGAGTTATTCACGGTCAAAGAATTGGTTATTTAACAATATCTTAGTTTCTATTGATCGGGCGACAATGAGCATATTACGAAATTTCTAGATCTGCTAATTCTCTACAAAAAATATCCACACATCATTGTAGTACAAATTAGCGTTCTCAAGTTATCCACCTGAAAAGGAGCAAAATGAATACAAGCGTATTTATGTGCTGAGTGATCCAATCCCGCTGGCCAAGTGTGTATTTGAAACATGATTGACGATCATATTTTATCATAAGGAAAACAACACCATGTAGTAAAATCTTGGACATTTCCAAAATATGTCCATCAGAAGGTTAAGAAGTTTCTAATGTTTATCCACCACGCTTTTTTGTAGATATGCAACAAAACTTAGTAGATACAGCAGCTATTTATATAAAGCACATTTTTCTTCTGAAGAATACATATCAAAAAACGCCAGCTTTTGCCTAGCTCTAAAAACGGAATTGCTTGCAGCAACGATTATCACTACCATAACTAGAAGGTCTAGCTCTGTTGAACCAAAAAGTAAGGACCCTTGTTGCGACAACAAGATATTATTAGTACAGCCAATTGCATTTACCAACAATTATGTATGTTGGTTCAAATATTTGGAAACTAATACCGCATTTGTTTGGCCATCAATTATGCATGAAGCTCTCCATCTCGCGATTTATACCCATGTTTGGTAAGTACGTACGCATATTGCATTTAAACAAATTGCAAAAGTATCACCCCGGCCATAACCTAGCTTTGTTTCTGTATCATAGTCTGTATTAATAGTAGGTAAGCAAAGGGATGGATTCCACAGTATTTCCCTGAAGGCCGAGTTTGGTTAGTTGAGAACATTGTAAAGGATGCTTTAAAGAATGTCAACGTCTGAAATGGAAATTAGTTGTGTAGTTTGCAGGGAAATCTACAATGGTACATCTTACATAGCACACAGAGAATTTATAAATTATTATTTATGTATGTAGTTTTTCTTCATTTGATATAGTGAATGATTAATTAGTATTATCTCCTATAGGAGCACATTTTCTGAACATGCTATCTCAGGGATAATTGAGAATAAATTACTTAATATGATGCAAGTAACGGAATCAATTAATAAATAAATTAATAAAAATTAACCCATATTTAGTGTATTTATATTTGTATCTTATTTGTATGATTTGCTTACCAATGTGTACATTCGCCAATAGTTTATTAAATAGAAGAAATATATGATGTGTTTCGAATATTTTTAATATTTTACTATTGTAGTCCGATAAGATTCATAAAATGTCCTAATATACCGAGAAACAAAGCTGGGCACTTACTCGGAAGTTGAAATTGTTGTCATTGAAATTATAAAAACATTTAGACTAAAATAGTCAAAAATTCATATTATACCTAGTTTCTATAGCAATACGTTGTGTAACAAATTCAGTATTTGTTGTACTAATTAATGAATCTGTTGCCGCAATCTTAGGGTATATAAATCAGTTCAGCTAAATAATACATTTTAACAATAAACACTGAGACACCGAAGAAACAAAGTCGGTTGTCTAATTTTCTACTAACCATTTTTGTTCGGATTGCTCAAATATCAGTGGCGGCAACTAAATCATTTTAGAGTGATACATGTTTATTGGTTCCTTTAACATTAAATATGTTGCCACTTAAAAAAAACCTGTACATTTTGAAGGCGCAAATTGCTCCCTGAATCAGAGGTATAATTTGTGATTGTTGCTGCATGTTGGTGACGTTTTCTAGCCTTATGTCGCAAAAACGGTTACTCGTACGCAACAGATGAACATATCATTTAGTGTACAAAATGAAAAAATCTATCAATTTCAATCAAACCTTCATTGTCATCAGACCAGTAGCATCATACACGATTTTGCCTATTTTTCGAAATCGCTTTTTATCAATATCTTTCTTCCCATGGTTTGGCGAGAGTGAAAGTTACGATAATATTGCTAGATATTTTAATTATCTACAATAAATGCCTTTTTTCGCACACGCAACCGTTCCTAACTAATATGGCTGAAGTATTACCCACACAAAACAGTAGGGCGGCACACATTGTTTACAGGTGTCGCATTCCAAATTAAGAAAATTTACAATGAAATTTAATAAAACATCATATTTTATGCTGATCTCTTGCTGATCTATCATATTATAGTATACTACCAATCGGACAAACCACTCCTATACTGGGCTAGGTCATCGCTTTGTCGATAAAAGTTGTTGAATTGAAAGAAGTTTTGATTTAAACTGTATTGAGCAAATAAACGATATCTTTAATGTTGCTATTACCGAAATTATGAGACTGCAAAAATTTGGGTTGTGGTATAAAGTGTTTTAAAACCATTTTTTGCTTCCTTCGTGGGGACGTTTGTGTACAGATTAACTATATCAAATGATACTATAAAGTAAGTATTGGTTATTTTTATCTCTTTTTGTTTTATTTATAAAAGTGATGGTGCTTTTAATTTCATATTGTGGTTTGAACTCCCCCATATTAAAGAAAAAAAAACTGGCGGAGTTACAACTTCCACTAGAAAAGAGGCAAATATTGTTTTATGATTATCTATTATTTGACGTTAATTTTTCCCAAAAACAAAAGTTATTTCGCAAAGATACACGCTCTGTTTTTGCTAACAATACATTGTAATCCTGTTTATTTGTAGACAAACAAACAAAAGCAACAACGTAGTCAAATTGGAGTAAAGTTGAGTAAAGTTAAAGATTCAAATCAATACTAAGCTTAAATAATAGCAAATTTTAATATTTCATTTCTTGCAGAAAAAAAGACAATGGGGTTAGACATTTTAAGAATTTTACTTCCAAACAACAATTCCACAACATGAAAATTATGTATTTGTATGGCTCCCAAACACAAAACTATGGTTTTCAGCTTTTCTGAATCTGATATAATTGAAACATTTTATAAATTAATTAAATTACAAATGTATTACTCGTAAGGAAGTGTCCTAATGTTTGTTGATACGCTTAGTTCCATTATTTTTAGTACAAAAATTAACCATTTCCGTTTTTTGTTGATATCCTAAAAATTATAAACATTCGGTTACATTTTCGCATAAACTTTCGGTGGGCAGGTTCTTATTTGGTCCAAACAACTGTTTTTCATGCGGCGCCTTTGTAGTATTTATCTATTTTATCTGAAAACCAAGACGGCACCGTATATTTTCAAATGTTTAAAATAATATGTAGACGTTGTTGGCAGCTGACAAAATTAGCATCAATTAAATATAAAATTCCTTTTGCATATTCATATACAATATATTTCACCATTATACCAATATTATTAACAAAGAAAATAAGTTTTAAACTTTTCAGTGTCAATAGTTTTTTTTAATGGCAAAAATGGATAACAGTAAAAAATACCAAACAAATCGCAACTGGCCATAGCTTGTTCTTTTTTTTTCGTAGTTTTTGATGCAAAAAAATGTAAACACGTTTTTGGTATTTGCTTTTCTGAAAAATTAGAGTAAATTAAAAAAATCTTCTTGAGATGCAGATTCTACAGAGAAAGCATACCAGAATCGGCATTTGTTGGCAGAATCGATATTTGTTGACATTTCTAATTACCAAAACTTAGATATGTGCCATTGTTTTGACATTCACAGGAAAAGTAAATATCTTTTTAAGAGGCTCGAAATGGTATAAATATTGTAATAATCAACGGTATCGGTATGTGGAGGAAGAACATTTCTGCAGAAAAATGAAAACATGCATGGGTAAGTTAAATAGCAGTTCTTCAGTAAACAAGGTCCAGTCCACAAGTTAAAACAAACCATTCATCGATCTCGTTGATTCTTCCAATATTTATACCATTCTGAGCCGCATTCATGCTTTTACAGGATTTTTCGAGTTGGCTATTAAGTGCTGAAGATGACAATCTAACTGTCGAAACAAAAAATAAATTTTAATATACCGGGTGATTCAATTTCGAGGCTCACCATGGGGATCTCGCTTATTAGTGGAGATACAGCCTATCTTTAAATTTGGCAAAGGTTCGTATTTTTGTGCTGATCAATTAACTGAAAAGAAATTTTAGCTATCATTTTTCATTTTAAAGATATCTGCAAAAAAACTGAAATGTTAAGATATCGTCTTTTATTCAAAAATTTTTTATTCAAAACCAAACGTAGCTAAACATTTGAAACAAAAACATTCTACAGCTACTTTTTAACAAGGAATGCAGTGTTATTTTCTAATTTGAAATAACATCAAAGATGGCTGCGTAACCATGGCCAACTTTTGTCTTTCTTATGGGCGCCATGTTGATTTTGGCATTTTCCAATAGTCGTGTTTTTTCTCATTTCCGCAATGTATAACATGTTGGAATTATTTTTTAAAATAGTGGTGTAATATCAAAAAACCTTCAGGTACCTAACTGGAGCTTGATTACAGACTGCCGGACTCGTTGCCAAGCAACGTCCAAAAAATGCACTTGGATCAAGCGGCGCGTTCAGCGTTGGGTTTGCCATTTAACCAAATAAACCTTAATTGTGGTTGATTGTGGATGTAAAATCCCGTTTAACAATAACGAAAAGCGTGATATAAGGATTTATTATTGTCTCATTTTGTTTTTCTTATGGGTGCCATGTTGAATTTGGCGTTTTCCGATAGTCGTGTTTATTCTCATTTCCGCAATGTTGGCATTATTTTTTAAAACAATGGTTTAATAAGATAAATCTTTCTTCTTTTTCTCGTTGTTTGTCGTGCTTATTAGGTACCCAACTGGTGCTTGGTTACAGACCGCCGGCGCCGGACTGACCAGAGTGCTTTGGATTAAAAACATTCAGATTGTAAAAGAAGTAAGTTTATACAACAAAAAGCTTATTTTTTAAGTAAATGTTCAATTTGGTCGCCATTTGTTAAACGCATAAAACCGAGCCAGCTTTTCGACATGTTATGCTCTTCTAACTGTTCTTCCCGGAATAGAATTAACCGCATTTGTTATTCGATCCCGCAGTTCCTCGATATTTCTGCGAGTGTCGTGATAAATTTCGTCGTTCACAGTTCCCCATAGAAAATAGTCCAGAGGACTTAAATCAGGGGATCTAGGAGGACTTTCCACTACTCCACCATTACCAATCCAGCGATTTGGAAATTGTTGATTCAAATAATTTCGTACAACTGCAAAGTTTGACTTGTGTGGGGTTTGTACGGTGTTTGCGGCAATTCCAAATTAGAGGCTACGTCCCGCGTAGAAATCCGAGTATCGTCATTTGTCTAAAAACCAGTAGTTGAAGCATTGCAAATTATGGTAATCTAACGTTTACCATTTCCAAAATATCTCTTTGATCGTTTTCAACATTTCCATGAGGATGATAAGAATTGCGGGATTTACTAAACGATCCATGGTCGGCTAAATTTCTGTCCAATGTTAGGAATTTGGTACGATTGGGCATTTCCATGAGACAATAATAAACCCTTATCATATCACGGTTTTCGTTATTGGTAAACGGCATTTTACATCCACAATTAACGTTTATTTGGTTAAATGGCAAACCCAACGCTCAGCGCGCCGCTTGATCCAAGTGCATTTTGTTGACGTTGCTTGGCAACGAGTCCGCCTGTCCCTCAGTTAGGTACCTGAAGGTTTTTTGATTATTACACCATTATTTTAAAAAATAATGCCAACATGTTATACATTGCGGAAATGAGAATAAACACGACTATCGGAAAATGCCAAAATTCAACATGGCGCCCATAAGAAAAACAAAAGTTTTCCATGGTTACGCAGCCATCTTTGATGTTATTTCAAATTAGAAAATAACACTGCATTCCAACATTTGCTCTATCTCCACTAATAAGCGAGATCCCCATGGTCTCGAAATTGAATCACCCGGTATAGATTTTCAACGATATAAAAAGCCTTTTTTCTAACTAAACTATATTACACAAGACACTTCTTAACCTATAGTCAAGTTTTGACTCCATGCTATTGTGTTTTATTATGAAATATGATGCTCTATCATGTTGCCGAAGACTTCGATAGTGGAAGGTTTTGCCCAGCACATACATACGTTGTTACTCTTACATGCTTTTGACGCTTTTCCAGACGTATAACATGAAAATGCCAACTCTTACTTAAACTATGCACAGACTTTTTTTGTAGAGAATTAAAATACCTAGAAACTTCCTAATAGCGCCCCATAGTCGTCGGATCAATAGAAAGCAAGATATTGTTAAAAACAAAAACAGTTTGACGTAGACACGATATCGATAGGAAGATTTTGCGTAATACCCACAAAAAAATTTATACAAACATGCGGCTGATTTGATTTTATCCGAAGTGAAATCCTAATGTGACTGCTAGGAGCCCATTGTCCGGACTCATTGTATTTATTTTTATCTGAGATGGCCCATTGCCTCAGCTCGCACACGAGCCCACTCACTCCTATTTATGCCACTGATCATACGCATTAAATTGATCTCGACAACCGTCATACTTTATAGTTCATATACCGGTACTTTTGGTTGAATAGGTTCTAAATGACCAGCACATTAAAACATTTACATCGAACTACCAACACGTAGGCTCGTAGGCATATTTTTTTAATGTATGTTCGCGTATAATTCAGGTATAATTCGCGTATAATTTTGAGAGGTTGTTTTCACTGGTACCCTATAAATCAAAATCGAATCTACCATGAACTCGGGCGCTGAAAGTGTACAAGGCAACTTTTTAAGACAGAACCTAAATGTTTGGTGTACATATGGTTGAGACTAAAATAAGTCGAAGAGACAAATCAACATGGGTCCTAAAATGGGATATGGTAGGACACTTTTATATGGCATTAACTGAGTACCTAGAAATTAATTACGTTCATAATAGTATCAATGTGACCATTATAAATTAAATTAAATCAAATTACAAATTAAAAATTCATGCATTCTTAAATAAATGGCCAAATTAATGTTATTGCCATCAGTTTCCTCAGTTCATTGTTTTTTAACGATAATCTCCATTGACATTCTTGCTTCCTAGAAGAACGCAAAATAACATCATGGGAAAAACCAATGTAACCAAAATTATCAGAAGGTCTAACCTTGAAATCTAATGAGTCAACATGCCCAATTTTATCACCAAGACCGCTGTTCTACAAAGGTCGTGGTTAGAGACAAATTAGCGATTATAACAAGTAAACGTTATAAACTTATTATAATTAACACTATCTTAATCTGTTTGGGTCACAGCATAATCACTTTTTTAAGACATACTGCTGTGGAAATTTTTAATAAAATTTCTGTTTTCTTATTGTACAAGGTACCATAATCAGGACTTTTCATTTTTGGTCTATTTATCCGCAGGAGATGAAAGGTTTGCATGCTTACCAACATGGTGCTCGCAACTGTTAACTGCAATAAAAATTCAGTGGTGTGATTTATTCTAAATGGGTAATGAAAATCTATAACTGTGTTTGGTTCTAAAGCCGTGGATATTGTAATGGGATTAGGTATGTTGATGAATTAATCAATATGAGTAAAATGTTTTAGACATCTCTAATTTTCCATGAAAAAAAAATGAAATAAAATGGAAATTCTCTTTATATGATTCTATCTTGCCATTGATAGAACCTTCCATTATAAATAGAATTTTATCATCACGAACAAATTTCTAAAAGTAATTAAGATAATTTTTTTAATGTTTTATTTTAAACAATTACAGCAATAAGGCAAACCTATAGAAACTAGGGTAATAAGGTCGAATGCCAATGCGTAGATATTTGAGAGAGATATACTACATCGTGTATTTCAATATATCTGAGATATACTATATTATCAGCGCTCTACTAACAGTGAATTGGCCATACCGTAATCAAATTTTTCGAAGAATTCAAAAATTAACAAATATACCCAGAACTATTAAGAAAATTATCTTCAGCCGGGCCGAAGTTAGAAAACCCCACAGTAAAATATTTTCAAAAAATGGAGTGGACCGATTTTGACCATTCACGAACTTGCCTTTGCTTTTTAAGAGATAAGCTTGTGTACCAAATTTCAGATCAATTACTTCAAAATTAAGGCAGTTATCGTGTACACAGATGCACACACTGGCACACAGACGGTCATAGCTAAATCTATTGAGTTTTCAATGCTGATCAAAAATATATATACAAGTCTATACCTGCCAGGCTTGCTTAAGGGTTACAAATGTTGGGACTTGTGACAAAGTCAATATACCCTACCACAGTAAATGTGCGGGGTATAAAATGACGTTGAGCTTGTTTTCGCATTAGCGCCATCTACATTAAACCCGGAAACAGGTCCTTGCAAACCCCTGTTCAAGATAATTGTACAGTAAGATTAAATGTCTTCAATGTATAAAACTCAATAGTCAACCTTCGTGGTTGCGACTGATTACTCGTCATTGTTCTTTCAACCAATTGTGGATGTATAATAGGTTAGAATAATGGATTATTAACGCAGTTACGTAAAACTTCTCGATACAGAGTACTCAGGTGAATTATTTCATTATATACACTTGATACGTATCTCTTAGGATTTTACGCAGTTTACAATTTTATCAAAAGTTTTATACGTAGGTATATCCCCCCAGCTCTGTAAATTTCAGGATTAATTTAAGCACGCACATTTTCAATGGGCCAACGCAACGGATACGACAAAAGCGCCATGGATTAAAAAGTTTTGTCAAAGTAATTTAGCTAGTTTAATTTTAAAATAACAATAAACCGTTTTATTAAATAATAATAGCCATAAATACTCAATAAAATTGTTCAAATGGATTTGTCAGAAATTGCTGGAAAAGGTATTTCTTCTTTTACCTAATTGATCTGGCAAACAAATTTTCAACAAAAATTTTGTATATTTCTCTGGTGAGATGAAATATTATTTCTTTAATATTACAGATGAAGCATGCTATCACTACTCCTATTGAATTTTTACTAACACATTTTTTAAAACTAATATAAATATAAGCGGTTAAAATTGAGTGATGTCAATTTGAAAATTTTCTAAAAACTTCAATAAAACGTTTCTTTGTCAGAAAATCGAAACCGTAATATAAAAAGGTTTAAATACTTTTGATAGCATGGTTGTTCTGTAATATTGATAGAAAAAAAGAGCCACAAATTGCGAACATTTGTGACCTTGGCAGCCGAAGTATAGTTGCGGCCATTGAAAAGTTTAATTTTAATGAACATTAAAAAGAAGCTATGAAGAACAAAACGTGAAAATCAAGTTAATATTTTATTGTAGCACCGCCACAATCTATTACCTTTTGGAGTCTTCTAGGCATTGATAAAACTGTGCGCTGAACTTGTTCTAAAGGTATTTGATCCCATGCTTCAGCAATACTATTAATTAATTCTTGTCGATTTTGTGGTAATATCTGGTCATTAATTCTACGAGCCAGCATACCCTAAATTTTCTCTATTGGATTGAGGTCGCTGCTCCTAGCCGGCCAAGCTAAAGTCTGGACCCCGTTTTCTCTCAGAAATTCATGAATAATATTCGCAGTATGTATAGGGCAATTGTCTTGTTGAAACACAAAATTATCACCAAAAACTTGCGTCACTGACGGCAACATGCATCGTTGTAAGATATCTCTATAAATGAGAGCAGTTAGCCTTTCTTCAATAATCACACAGATGCCTAGCCCTTGGGCACTTATCCAGCCCCAAACGTTAACGGAGAATCGTCCCTGAAGATTAACCCTACGCACAAATTCTTCCTGAAATCGTTGCCCAACAGGTCTGTATACGCGTACCCGACCGTTGCTCCATGATTGAAATCTCTTTTCGTCGGAAAAAACTACATTTTCCCAGAAATCCACATTTGCATTATGTTGTTGAGCAAAATGTATCCTAGCCAACTTGTGCCTATCATTTAAAAAAGGTTTATTAGCTGCCAACCTATTGCGGAGTTCTGTCTCGCGTATTCTTCTTCTCGCAGTTCTAGTAGATCGTGGGAAATTAGTTATTATTCTAGCCGCAATCGCTGTTCGAAAAGGATTGGCCCGAAGAAAATCGGCTAATGGTACGTCCTGTTCACCATTTGAAATTTTTCGTCTTCATGTGTCTATTTTTCTTTCAATCGCCTCAGTTTCTTCAAAATTCCCTTTGGCTCTAAGTACAGTGGTTTTGTTCACATTTATTTCTTCTGCGATAACTCGTATAGAAACATTGTCCATTAACCTAGTAATTATAATAGATTTTTGTAAATTCGACAGCTGCGGCATTTTTAAAATCTACTGACAGTGTCCGCCACTGTTTTCAATGACACTAACAATAACGACCGAGATAAAATAAAAAATTACACCATAGAATTTTTTCAATTTTGAGAGTATGTGTCAAAACCACGTGTACTACTTATCAATGGCCGCAACTGTACATCTGCTCAGACAAGCAGCACTAAGGGCGATTAAATGAATCACATGCAAATCCAAAGCGCTTTGTAGCTGCAGCAATCCTTAGGCCAACTGGCGAAAAAAAAACAACAGGTCCACTTGTGTGGGTGTCGGGACATGAAACAATCATAGGAAATGAAACTGCCGACAGACTAGCAAAACAAGGATCTAAGGCTCCCTTTTACGGACACGAGCGCTTCTTTGGCATAACCATGTCAAGCAAAGGATTCAGATATGGGAATGAGGCTAGCAAAACTGTGTATTGGCTTTCCTGCCACAAGAACAAGGCAGTACCTCGAGCTGCGCAAGGAAGACCTATCAACAATTACCGGTATCCTTATAGTATAGGCCACTATCTGCTCAGACACCACATACAGGAAACTTAAGCTTTAACAATTTACTTTCCTAGCAACCGGAATAGCAACTTTGATACAGAATCGGCCTGAATATGTGTGTCAAGTATTACATTATGTTAATTAATTATGACCGATATTGTCCTATATAGATAATGTTAATCATTGCGTGACTACTTATTATTCTTATTTGTATAAAATACGATCTGGATGTGATTCTTGAACTCATTGGAGAATACGCGCATACGCAAATATTCACATGAATATTCACAAATATTCTAATAGAAATCATATTTGCTATTCTTGAAACCAGTCGTAACAAAGCATTCGAATAAGATTCTACTACTTTTTCGATGCAGACGTTTGCCTAGGAACGCTATGGCAACATCGTAAATTCTGGTAGTTGTTGGTACTGTTTGTGTTCTTGAATTGCTAGTAGCACCTATTTCTTTTTGACTTGCTTATTTTACGTCGGTCTATTTCCGCAACTTAGGCCAATCACCGACGCTGAGGGCAGGCTACACACACCCAGGAATTTTGTCGAACTGAAGGAATTCCAACCTCCAGTAAGAGTTCTTTAACGTGCACGTCGCATCATGACAGCACACGGGGCCACCGGCTTTACTTCCTCATCCGATGGAAGGCGGCATGCAAAGGTATTTGTCTCTGCCGAAAATACCAGTACAGTCGATTTTAGCCCAAGCCGGGATTCGAACTCGGGCCTCCAGCGTAGATAACAGCCGGGGGTCGATGGCGTACAGGTTACGCCATCGACCCCCCGTAGTAGCACCTAACTGTAGAAATTTGCAAACATCACCTGACATATCACGTCGTCCTATAGTTGTATCCCATATACTTCCCATACTTTTAAGATTGAAAAAAAAAAATTGACTTTAGTGTTTGTAAACATTATTGTTATAATTAAACACCGGAAGTAAAATTTCAACCCGCTGGGAAAGGGAGTTCATATGAGGTATATCTGCATGGTTAGTTATGAAGATCATGCATTATAGTGGAAACTGTGGTCCAAATTTGGACACCGGATTAGCATACATTATTTAAATACCTCAAGTAAACTTGAACCTCATAGAAAAGTGTTTTGCTATGAGGTACCAGTTTAGGGGTTGGTGTTCTCTGAGGGTACCAATTGGGTACTACATTCTTACAAAAGTTCAAAATGATTCTAGTTGTTTTTCGACAAGAGGCGTTCTGTAGTGACGCGCGCCGTCCTTATTCCCCGATGTTGGGGTGTTCGTTTGAGGTACTAGTACCAATTTGGTACTAAATGCATACAAAAGTTCAGAATGATTCGAGTTGTTTTAAGATAAGTGGCGTTCTGTGGTGACGTTCGAAAGAACTACGCGTAATTTAGGCGGATTACCTTGAGCTACTAATAGACGTTTCTACTTCTGGTTTTTGATGGTCACGGTGTGCGCGCGCATTTCCCCCCAGGACAAAATTAAGTTGGCAACTGCGTTGTAAAAGGCCTAATTAGTATCGAAATGTAATTGATACAAGACAGGTGTGAGAATGATATGCATTCATTGAAACCTGGCTAATTATATGCAAGTGAACATGAAAACCAAAATACCTACTGTGTTTTTAGGTTAGGATAGTTCAGCAACCTTTCCAAAGTACATAAAAACAGGTGTACACCTGCGGCAAGCTTCTGCGCATGCTGTCTGGCGTGTTGGGTCAGAAGTAGAAGCCCCTATTCCGCGTTTGGTGGTACCAATATGGTACTAATTCTGTACTAAATATTTGGAAAGTTTCAAGTCGATATGCGAAAATTTGCGTTCTGAGGTAACGGACGTTGTTATCACGATGTTGATACCTCCTAGGACCTAGGTGCTTGTTGATTTAACATTTCAGCCTCTTTTTCATCGGCCAGTGCAGCTAAATATGCAAGTTCTTCTAATGCTGCGATCACAACAAATTTATTGACGACTAAAACCACACGAAAACCGAAGCTGTGAAACACAACGGTACGTGAAACACCATTCGTAATCTATGATGATTCCGCACGCTTTTACCACTCGTTACATTTCATTCGAATATTTTCGTAATATTTATTATTATTATTATTTCTCTTAAGGAATCCAAACATGTGCGGATACAAAGGATGTTCCATTATGTATTAGCAAAAATAAATTTAAAATTTGCGCCCAGGCAGACCTCATATAATGGAAACATTAGTTTTAATAGTATATTATAATACAAGTTTTATAAGACAAAAATTGGCGCACGAGTTGTTTTGGGCACGACGAGCGTAGCGAGGAGTGCCTAAATGGAACGAGTGCGCCTATACGTCTTATAAAACGAGCGTTATATACTATCTTTTCTACTTTGCGACATTAATTTTACATACATTTCGAAAATTGTGGTTGTCATCTTACAATCTAGCGTAGTTTTATATTCAACAGTTGGTATTTGTGGTAAAATTCATAAATACGATTGACGCTAGCCAATAGCGATTGAGATGTCAGCCTTCTTTGGCACGTGACGTCAATGTCATCAATCTGGGAAAACTAAAAGTTACTAAAAGTTTGTGATTTAGTGTTTTCATAACGATACCGAAAGCAGTTTCGTTAAGAGTTTATAACGAACGTAAAGTAGAAAAAATATATTTATATCAGCAGAGGTACAATCTTCCGAGACCACTTTATTACACCCAGTAGAGTAGGGAAGTACATCAAACTAATTAGTTAATAGCAGTATTACACCGTTTAGTGCACAATTTGTGCAATTAGTAGGAACAACAATATCTTAAACAGAAATTGTTATGAATTTTCTTATACTAGATTAGTTTCTCTAGAAATGAAACCATTTTCTGCTTGCAGATTTCAGTTACGGAACAACTTATTGTGTAACTTCTTGCACAACAATTACGTAGTGTAAAACGGCTATAACGATTCAGATTATCGCGCTGGTCCGATGGTCTTTCATGAGCTGGAAATAAAACCTGCGCAGTGAGCATAGCTTGAGGTGCTGGTACTCAGATGCTTATGAGAGATTCAGGATTTATTTAAGGTAACTTGATAGTTTGTGACACTGAGCTATGAAGGTGATAACACAAGCATAAACAAATAAAACAATCATTTGTTCTGTTTCGTATGGTTAGTGTTTTCACATTTACAGAGACAGCAATTAAATTATACAAACCTACTTAAAAGAAATTGTAACACATTTTTCAGTATAACAAAAGTATAAAATTACAACATAAACTTTGCTTTTATATAAATAGTAAATACACAGGTATTGGATTGGAGGTATTTATCACTGGCCAAGTTTTCAGCTGACCTTAGACGGTACTCTTATATACATGCAAGACAGCTGTCGAATGCAGGAACATCTTAATTATCCTCAAATTGATACACCTGTCAAGTTCAAAGGCCTTTCTACCTTTCGAATCAGCCCAGTCAGCCCGGCAACTGTTCACGACAAGTGAAGCAGCTCGAGTAGTCAATTTCTTCGTCAAATTCGACTTGATGTCTTCATATTTCAAATTACCCTCAGCATCAAAGTAACCATAACGATCATATGTACAACCCCAAAATTTGTACACGATATTTGGCACGGAACTCTTCAACATGGTATTCGGCAATTTTGCCAGTTCTCTGCTAATTCCAACCCTACTGATGCATTTCAAATCACCACTGTCCAACTTCCAAACTTCTGCGTAAAATTTCACCACGCCCAAACTGATGCAACTGTCAAAGTTGAAGATCATCTGCATGAGCGATTTGTCAGTTGATGAAGTTACACAGTCATTTATTACTTCTGCAAGTTTTGGGGATATCGAGCTTAAGTATTGCCCGTTCGTGCTCATGTAGTAAGCGTCCAGTTTATTCTCTACAATGAACTCTTTCTTCTCGTACATGCATTTTAGGTATTTGTAGTATGCCTCTGGTACTGGTGGTTCAATTTGGAAGGAAAGGTTGAATGTCAACTGGCGATCGACGCCGCTTTCCAGAATACATTCTATGTCCGCTTCATCGGATATCAGAAGATCTTCAGAGCACTGAAAAGTGGGAGAACAATTAGCTGAAGCTAATGCATCTTTAAAATGTTTATTCTATAAGAAGTGTCAGATACAATACCGTTAAGATCAACACTATAATACAATGAACAATTTGGAAAACTTCTGCAAGGTGGTTGGACGTGTCCATGTAGTGTATGTAGATTAAATCGTTTATCAAAAACAAAGCTCTGTGCCAATTTAGTCGTTTATTTATAAATAAAATAAATATGAATGTATTGGCAGTCACGGTTACAAATTATAATTTACTTGTGGTAGAAATCCAAACGTAAACTATCTTTTCTGTAAAATTGTACAAAATTGTTTGTGCCGTTAAACGTGCTCAATGTCGACCAATAAATTCAGTGGCGGGTTAAGGAGAGTCGGGTCCCTGAGGCAAATTCTCTTTGGAAGCCCCATCTCACCCACAAAGTAAAATAAAAGAATAAAAAAGAAAATGTAAGTAGCAAGTATTTTTTCTTATTTTAAATGTTTATCAACAGCATTATAGTTCTGGTGCCGATGTTGTAGTCTTCTTGCGAGCAGTTAAACAACACCGAGATTAATAAAAATCGTCAACTGCATTCGAAAGAATAATATTATCAATTATTATTAGCAAAGGTTCAAAGTTTACGGTAATGTATATTGTCAAAGCTGGGCGAAGTTAATCAGAAAGTTAACTTCGTTAATCGTAAGTCCGTTAACGAAAAAGTTAACTTCGTTAACCGATAGTCTGTTAATTTGTTACAAATGTAACGGAAGTAAAAGTTAACCGTTAATCGTTAACTTTTTACACAAAAAGTAAGTACAAAAGTTTTGTTGATTGCCGATCTGCCGGTGAGTATGCAACCCAAATAACTGCGGACCTTTCGGTTGCATAAGTTAAAATTACCATAGGAATTTTTCAAACTAGGTATAGCGGTACTGTGCTAGTGATACCGGTAAACTTGAGTGGCTTTTGCCATAGTTATAAATTGTCATCTAACCTACATTAAGTACATTTGTATGCAGTATAGTATCTAAAACAATAATAACAACCAAAATACACGCAATGTTTGAAATATCAACAATATCTGAACAATACAAACAAACTTCTAACAATGGCCAAAGCCACCAACTAAAATACCTTGCATAAAATAAAATACATTGCGAGATGCAAGATTTACAAAAGATACTGAAAAGATAAACTAAGGTGGTTGGAATTAGAAGTTAGCATGTTTAGAAGGTTGCCCTTTGTAGTTTAGGTTTAAATATTGAAACAATAGGTATTTGGTAAAAGGTAACAATATTTAAAAAGGCGAAGTATTTATTATTATATAATAAATAGTTTCCTGATCTTCACTAAGCGAAACCTTTTTTGTACTGTTTTCGTGCGACCGGGTACCAGGGGCGGATACAGTGGGGGGTAGGGGGCGCGCGCCCCCCCTTGGCCCGAATTTGTTGGTACGGCGGAGAAGAAAGCGATTGTGATGTTACGGGCTAGGTCTTGTATGTGTGTTTTTATTCGGTTGATTGTAGGAAACAGTTATATGAAAAAAGTTTTTCTAGGCTTTCACCAGACTTCAAGACACCCATAGCTCAAGATGTCTTTTAGCGCCCCCCCCCCCTTGAGTTTTTTCTGTATCCGCCACTGCTAGGAACTGGAAAGTAACTGAAGACATCCTAAAAACAACAATTCGCGCGCATGCAAACATATACGAACATTGTTTTTCTTCCAAAATGTACTAACAAAATAAAAATAAAAATAGATTTATTTATTGATTTTTGGGGTATCCCCAGGGTTGTTATAAAAAAACGTTTTTTTTAATCTTAAACAAAACATAAGACAAAACAAGAAAGAGTCATTAACACAACAGATTTAGCTCCACTAAGGACAGAGGTATGAAAAGACGTCGATCAAAATGTTTACAAATAAAACAATTGCGTGATTTAAAACATGTGTAAAACAATTTCTATTCGTTATTTAAAACATGTTTTTTTTTGATGATTTTAAACTTGTTTTTTTCATGTTTAAAACATGTTTTTTTGCGAAGTGTTTAATAACATTGTTTCGTTAAAAAAACAACATTTTATAAAGAAACAATGTTTTTAAACACTTCGCAAAAAAAACATGTTTTAAACATGAAAAAAACAAGTTTAAAATCACCAAAAAACATGTTTTAAATAGCGAATAAAAATTGTTTTACACATGTTTTACATCACGCAATTGTTTTATTTGTAAACATTTTGATCGGCGTCTTTTCATACCTCTGTCCTTTGTGGAGCTAAATCTGTTGTGTGAATGACTTTTTCTTGTTTTGTCTTCCCACTTGTTGAGAATGTTGAGGCACGAACCATCAGCCATATATCTAATTATGTACTACGGAAGAAACACCGCTTTGTGTGTTACTGCTACTTCGGTTTATGTTATTCTACGAGTTAATATTTGTTTTAAAACAGGTTTAAAACAATATGTTGAAACAAAATGTTTTAAACATTAAAAAAAACTGTTTTAAATATGTTTAAAACAAAATATTTGTTTTAAAACATGTTTATAACAATGTTTTAAAACAAAGTGTTTTATACATTTAAAACAAACTGTTTTGAACATATTTAAAAAAATGATTTAAAACTTTGTTTTAAAACATGTTTAAAACAATGTTTTAAAACGAATGTTTTAAAACATAACAGGAGAGGTGGCACATAAAACCATATCACATCACAAAGTTCTCGAAACATACATTTTAAAAGAAAAATTCTATGGATAATACAAAAATGAACAAAATCAGACAAAACATATTAAGTTGGTCACTTTCTCTACTTTTACAAATGCCTCCGTATCATACTAAGTCTGGGGAACAATAACTTTCTGAATGGAATGTTACAAGATGTTGAATATGAACCCAGGATCAACAGATTCATCTCATTTCTGGGCTTTGAAAAAAAAGTGAAAATATCAAATACCTATGTGATTTTCTTATTTTGTTGGTTATTTATAGCATTTATAACATTTAAAGCACGCTACGTCGTAGAAACTTCAAGACGTCATCAGAGATTATTTGCAAACAACTACACTACAATATTAGTAGCTACCTAATATTTTTTTATAAGAATATATATATATATATATATATATATATATATATATATATATATATATATATATATATATATATCAGAGATTATTTGCAAACAACTACACTACAATATTAGTAGCTACCTAATATTTTTTTATAAGAATATATATATATATATATATATATATATATATATATAACCTCAAAACTGTCTTGGATGAATATGAATGAAACAGATTGACGCCTGTAATAAACAGGGCTTATTACGGTAGGTAATACATCAGCCTATAAATAACATTTCCTAGAGTTTGATGAAACCGCGGGAACAGCTACTTTTATAATAAGTTTGTAATTAAAGATCAGTTACGTACACTATGGATGAAAAAAGAAAAATCTTGTACTGACCTTCTTACGGCAAGCATGTAATAGATATAAGTATAAGTTTCCCATAACTCTACTACCTGTATAATAAATAATAAATAATACATTACCTGAGATAGTGCGAAAAGACACGCCAGAATAAATATGGTGGATTGCATCCTGGTCACTGAATCACAACTACTCTGTTGTCCTGTTTGGTACTAGCTGATAGCTACTATTATACAGTTTAGGTAATTCAAGCGAATTAACTGTTGAACAATGTGACTATAGCGTTTATTTGATTAAAGAAAACTGCATCCGTCCCAATTTTGCGGCTCGTGTCGCATTTTTACAACACCATTAGCCAATTAAGGGCTATTCTTTGCCGTACTGGACTAACTTCATTCCATCTCTAATTTTATACATAGTGCTTCTGATGTTAGCTCCAGTTAACAAATACATTTTAAAAATTGTTTGGCGAAGTAACTATTTTGCTCGTCTCAATATTCGTCGTCATTACAAACTGTTAAATCCTTACCAAACACATTCGCAGGTTCACTATAAACAAAACTAATATTTTAATATAACAATTAAACTTTAATAATCGACTTAATCTTCTTAAAAACACATCTAGTAGCTAGGTAGGAGTTCTCAGTCCTATTTGCACCTCTGACAAGTTCACAAGTACTGATAACAGATTTAACTTCATGGTTTGTTAGCCCGGATAGGTAGTCTTGAATCTTGTTAAATTGTACCACTCCATTTGCATCCATAAACCCCATGTAATCATTGAAGCAGTATACGAACGACTTCACTATGTCTTCGTTTGGAACCAGTAACGTTATGCCGATCTCGTGAACCAAGTTTATATCGATGCCAGTCGAATTTATGCATTCTGTTATTGCGTTTATTTGAAGATTGGAATTTACCTGAAAAAGGTAAAAGATAATTAACTAATTGATCGGACACACATTATTCCAAGTTCACCGATCTCATCAGCAAGTAAGTAATTACACTAATTACATTGGGAAACAGTGATTCTGCGGTACGGGGTTTAAGAGCAGATTAATGTAAGTAAGTTCAAGCTGCTGATTTTAAATATAATGTCACGTTTGCTAGAGTTTTTGAGATAAAGTCAAGAGATCGACCCAAAATGACAAAGTAAGTGATTTTGGTAATTTTCTAAAATTTATAGTAGATTCCCAATGCCCTAGAAATTTCAGGCAGGTCTCAAAGTAAACCTCAAACTTTGTGCTTTTACTTACATAAAACTTTGAATTTGTGGCAGAAATTTAAAAACCGAACATTGCGGGCAACTTTTGAGTCCGGATTCGTATTAAGGGAAAATAAATAAATCTATCTAAAATACCTATTCATTTTTCCTTCACAAACCACTTTTTCCACAGAATTTTCTTTATTTTTATTAAGTTTTTATTCGATTGTCTCATGCTATGTCATAAAATTTTTATTCTACCATTAGGATAATTAAAAAATCTATTAAAATCAATTTAAAAAAATATCGTTAAAAGGCAATTAAAGGTTGACATTGAATTCGAAATAAAAATGTGTAATAAAAAACTGATCTGATCATATATTTTAATAGTAATAGAAAGTGTATGTTTTTTGGGTTGATATGTCTCAAAAAGAGGTGTTAGACCTTCTTTTGTCAACAAATTTCGCTAATTACTGTTGTCTTCCTCAAGGACAAACAACTTTACACTTAATTAACAAAACACACAATGGACTGTTCACTGTACATGCCTAATAATGGTCTTAAGTCACAATGACGAGCATGCTAGTAACAACATTTTATCAAATAACACGTGCACACAGCGGTCACGAACGTTCAAGCTGTAATACTGACAAGTAGAACAGCATCGGACTGATATTTTTACCCAAAAAAAAACGGAAAAACTCAATAAAACATTAACAAATAAATAAATAGTCTGAATAACCTTTTACATAATATTACACAGCAAAACGACGGACAAGTGCGCAACATTAATGCAATAAATTCGACCTTACAATATAAACAATAACTTTAAAAAATAACTCGCTCAAATCGCCTGCACCAATAATTTTATCACTTGAACCCTTTGAGTGATTATAATCTATATTTAATAAAAAAAAACTATATATGTTGCTCAACTTTTCAGTGCCCGAGTTTTCAGTGAGCGTCTTCATTGTAGTAATGACATTACTCTTTTATCCCTATCATTTCAAAAAAGAGGTTTTCTCAAAGATTATGTTTTTCTTTTAATTATCTTGACGTTGAAAATCAATATTATGCTCTAATAGCATGCTGAGCCAATGCGCTAGAATCGCTAGATAACCCATTATTTCTTATGTTATTTGATATAATGTTATTAACTACCATGCTCGTCGTTGTGTTTTAATACCCATATTATTAGGTATGTACAAACCGTTTCTAGCGTGTTTTGTTGTTTTGTTAATTAAGTGTACAATTTTTAGTCCCTAAAGAAACCAACTAAAACTAAAACTATCAACCCAAAAAAAGCAAACATTTTCTATTATTTAATCAAGGACAAAAAAGTTTTCATTGGATTTAATCTTGCAAGATTACTATTAAAATATATAATATATATCTGAAGTTTTTTATTATATTTGACCAACCTGATGAATATGGAGACAGTCCTTGCCAATTTAAAAGATAGTGTTTTGACAAAATAAAATTGAGTGTCCGAGGCTTTTTAAAAATAATGCATCAATCAGGGCGAATCTGCAAAGAGGCGTTTCCCACTTATCTCTCGAATTAAAAAGATAGAGATCTAAAATGAACCACTAACTAAAATCAAAGGACTATCAACAGACTGTCATATTTTTTTTTAGTTTCCATGGCTGGAATTAAAAATTGTGCGCACAGCTTTCTAAATGGCCTCTAAAATACTGTAGAGTCAAAATGTTGACGCTGAAGTAGATTTTCTTGAATCAAAACTACGAAAAAAACGAATAAGAATGTCAGGAAAGGTTGTCAAGCTATGTTTGCATCAATATCTCCGAAAGTATTAATTAATAAAGTGAATTTGTGCTCAAAAGGGAATGCTGGGAGAGAATAAATAAAATGAAACGACGCACAAAATGGAATTATATTTGCACAGAATTTCAATATAATGGGATTTTGAAAATGCTTATTTATAGTAAGTACTGGAGATCGCATAATAGTTTAAAGCAGTCTACATTGGTATTGGAAGGAGGAAGCAGTCTACATTGGTATTGGAAGGAGGAATTCGGTAAATGATAGCCTTTAATAATAAATTAGTGTTTTGGAGTGGAAAAAGTGGGTTTTAGCGGAAACAGATAAAATACGCCAATTTTCAACTATCGCTTGAGCCCGAACGGTTCGTCGGAGAAACTACCTAATAGTGAATATAGTAATAGGTTATTTACGAAAAGTTGATAGTTTTCGAGTTGTAAGCAAAGAACCGCCGCAAAATTATATTTTTTTTTCAATGTTGCGTCACAAAATTTTGTTAGCAAACCTCAGATTTCGATTCAGCACTCCAAACACATAAAGAAGGGAAGAAATGAAACTACCTCACAACTGTCCTGGTCGAAACAATTTGACTGGATTATAAGCTAAGCAGAACAAATTATACACCATATTAAAGACGAACGGTGTGGATGCGGTGTGGGTACATTATAACGATTATAACCATAGAATTACTTAAGAAACGTGTATTCAGAACCGAGATATAATGTCAATAATGATTAGTATCTATTCTGTCAACTCATCTGTCATGACTGTCATCACACTCATCACCAAACTTCTGTATATTTTAGAATATTCGCACTTAAGGTTGGCTTCGAAATGGGTAGGCAACCAAAGATACTTCCTAATTTTGTAATCAGTATTACACCGAAATGATTAGGTATTTCCATTCAAATTAAAAGTTAAGGTGAACTTGGACCCTTTGCCGATAATACAAAAAATATCCGGCTTAATTCTGTCGAGTCTAGGTGACGGATTTTAAAAACATTGGTGGCTAAGTCGTAGTCTTCTTGCGATCAACTAAAAAACACCGATATTCGCAGAATTCGTCATCTACACTTGACAGATTTGAGCCAGATATTTATTTTATTATTAGCAAAGGTACAAGGTTCACTCTAACTGAGTCTAACGTATACTTTTAATGCACAAACTTAAACATGCATTGACGATTGAAAATTATAACCGCATTTCCGATTTAAACGCCACCTTAAAGACAATTAACATACACATCAAACTGTATTTTTTAGTTAAAATTAGAAACCCCGAAATGAAAACCAGGTGAAGTTGTGAAGTAAAGAATAATGTTTAAGGTTTTGAGTTATCAATAGCTTTGTTCGCTGAGCGCGTTCGGAACGTGTTCGGGACGCAATTTATATTGGACCAGATGTGTTGTGTGATAATGGTAGGGAAATCATAGCGAGACATCGGATTGGTCCAATATAAAAGAGTACCTGAACTAGTTCGGGATTCGCTCAGCGAACAAAGCTTATATAATTCTCATATAAAAAATAATGAAACTTTTTTAAAACTTCTATACAAAATGACGACAGTGAAACGTCAGCGATGTCGCACACGCACTCTTTCACTGTTCATTGCTGCATTAAGAAACAGTATTTTTTATGGTATTGTTTTATAGAATTAAGATTCTTATTCATAGTTCAATAGTTCAGATCTCTGTAGTGTTTAATTTTTGAGGTTTAACTGTATAAAGATTATTTGAAGAACTATAGCCAATTAGGCAAAACCAATTATATACTCGGCAATTGGAGGTATTGTACGTTCTGAAATCGACAAATCTTCTGCCGCAGAAAAAAAAATGTTGTTGTTCCCCAGTAAAACGAATCGTTTACTAAACATCCCTTGATGGTTTGATGTTTATTGGATTTACACAGGCCCGCCGTAAGCGGGCGTGCAAGGCGTGCACCGCACGCGGGCGGCACCTTCAACGGGGCGGCAAAAGTAGAAATCTCGTCTTTTTTAAACTCATTTTCATTTATCAGTAGACCATTACATTTATAAAATGTATTTTTTCCTCAGTTATGCCTTATTCTACAATCCCAATAAATTTATGATAACAGTCTACACAGCCACCTATTGGCTTCTAACCGTATTGATGAAAATATGTCCAGTAGAGGCTAGTAGATGGCGGGTGAAATACGGCGCTGCAGTTCTATATACTTGGGAATCCCGAAGTTATCTCGTATGCAAAGAAACTGATTATTTCCTTAGCTCGCTAGTTTTTCTTCCTATAAATACATTGCGCCTAAAAGGAAGGCCAAAACATTTTGATTACGAACAGCATGGTGAATGATGTCTTGATGATGAGTCTTTGGGTTTTTTGACAATAGGTTATTTAATTATATACCAGCGAGGAATGCTAAATCTTTGCAAAGATTTGCAACTCAAAGTCTGTTAATCATCTGTTATGATTCAAGAAATCAGGCAGACATTCACGTCGGCGACTTTTATAATGAAATTAATGCAGCATTTTGTATCAGCCTAGTTTTCCATTTAATATTTTACATCAATAGTTGGGAATATTGCTTACTATGCCGGTTTCGGTGACATCTGGTGAAAGATCTTTTTTCAAGTTGAAAATTATAAAAAAATATTTACCCTCAACTATGCACCAAGATAGGGCTCAATAATTTATCTATTGTTTCAATAGAACATGAAATCTTAAATGTCTTGGATACATCAGAATTTGTAGCTGATTTTGCAAGTGTAAAATCAAGGAAAGTTTAGTTTCCGTTTTGTTTTGTTTTTGCGCGCCAAAAAGAAAGTCGTACACCACAATTGCAACCAAATATCCGGAAAATATTTGTTTTAGCTTTGTAACTGGTTCTTTCATAACCAATACGCTGTCTGTCATTCTGACATTAATTATTATAAGTATGAAACAAGCAAATAATAGTATATTATTTAACGAGCACATAACTAAAGATATAAATCGCGAGCATGAAGTTTATGCGAGCCATAGGCGAGCGTATAAACATGCGAGCGATTTATATCAGTGGTGTGCAAGTCGAATACGACGTTTTATCTACGACTCATAAATTCCATTTTACATCAAATCTTTTAAATGTATTTGTCAATGGTGGCGAGGCAAAATGTCAAATAACTGTCATCCACGTAGGTTTAGACTGACTTTGACAGTACATTCGTATAATGATGACAGTTCCTTCAAATAATGAAGTCATTATTTGAACGAACTGTCGTTATTATACAACGCTAGTGTCATTATAATCATTGGCGCGTATCATGATGGGGATTATATAGTCATAGATACGTATGCAGTGAACTTATTATATGTGAGTCGTAGATAAACATATACAAATAAAAACAAGCTAGTATTACACGATGGAATAATTAGCTGTACGATTTTTTTTTGGCGCGCGTGGTACATATTTATTTATATATTGATAAGTTCAGTCAGTCTGTCGTGAAGTTAATAAAATGATTTTGATTATTATTTGTTTTCGTTTGACACACCTCTGTGCAGTGAAACTAAAATTTGTACAAAAATAATCAATATTTATGGAAAATAATGACACGATATTTTTAGTGCAGTTTTTCGTGTAAACATGGCGCAAAGGATTGGGACGGGGGCGCCATAGTTGGTTATGCACGCGGGCGCTCAAGTGGCTGGCGGCGGGCCTGGATTTACAAAACTCTAATTGAAAGAAGAAAGACATATGTACCTTTGAAACGACCGACAAATGTAGATTGGGAATAACAAGATTCTTCAATTTTACTCATTTTTAACATTTTTTGATCTGCAATATTTGAAAGAGAGAGCATATAACCACACTGATAAAATAAAACATCATTTTAAAGATTTCTGTTTCTACTTTCAATCACAATTTTGAAAATGTAAGTTATTGGAGGTAGCAGTTACCCAAATGTGTCAGAAATGTCTGCAGTGCCACTATTTGAGCTGATTAGATCATCACCTACATAATTACTTTGTCTTGAGCAATCGTATTTTTAGCTCCAATACCTTGTTTTTATGATTTCATATAAGAAATTAAAGTGCCAAAAATTATAATTAAAATAAAATTTTAGTAATTAAATACTGAATTACAATTTTAATAATGAACCAGTTAGCAGTCAATTATCAATGGTATCTTATCAATCATGGCTAAAATAATTTTAATCATATCTTACTTTCTCTCCACACATAAGCAAAACGCGTAATTTCAGTGTTAGTTCATTGATACCTAATATTCCGAATACAGTTTTAAGAGTACAGTTAGACATTCTGTTGGATTGCTACCTAAATCAGCACGAATCATTCAATTTATTATTGAGTATTCTAATAATTTTATCAATTGCTATAAAGTAGTACTATATATAGACTTACCCGAAAGACACTAATGACCAGGACGAAAATACAAATACTCCTACACATTTCAGCCTGGACAATGACCGGCAGACGTTGAATAGGACAAATCGCGGTTACTCGATTTACTCAAAATATCCGCTGCTGTTCCAGTTATGTTTATCAACTCATTCACTTGTTGTTATGTAGTATCTCACACTTTTACTTCGAACAAAAAGAATTAGAAACTGTATTAGCACGGTGTAGCTAGTATATTATAAATTAATATAAACGTAATAAGGCAAATGTTACACAATTATCGGATGTAGGTAATGTTAATTTATTAGAATTAGAACAGTCCAATGTTACTATGTTAATTTGTTATTTAACACGCGGGCGTTTGCGGGAATGTAGATATTAATTATAGTTATTTTGATAATATTGTTCACTTAAATGTTGTCGTGGATGATTTTTTTCAGTGTGTACTCTGCACTGTTGATATGACGAAAAGATTATGTAAAAAGATAAGAGACATATTTATTAGGAAATCCGAAATAATTCAGTGACTTACAAATAGCCAGCAATCGAGCCGGCAACACGAAAACACTATTTAGGCATGGAAATGTCGAATCTCTTTCTATATAATTGGCTATCTAAAATCTCGATCTGGTTGGCGAATTAAGTTACGCGTCGGTATAGAAACCAATTGATAAAGAGTGTGTTAAAAAGACAAAGTTGCTCAATGTTACAGTGATCAATAAGTGATATTTATCCTCAAACCAAAAATAAACACTTCATCACTTGATTGCTAGCGATATACCCAGCTTCAGAGAGAAGAATCTCACATTATTTGCTGCACTCAACATGGTACCACAGTGCAATATGTATTTTGTTTCTTTCGCCAATGAAAACACACATTTCAAACCAAATAGAAACCTTCAACGCTGTTTGAAACTTTGAAACTAGTATATGCAGTAGTAATATAGTAAAATTCAGTATTCAGTTAGCTCTGAAAAAGCGAGTAACAAAGTTCGCGAAACTCATCAATTGCGAATTTTGATGCACGGCAAAGCCTACGTACTTATTGAAAAATATCGTTCTAGACTCTAGAGTCCTCTAGACTTCTAGACTCTAGACCAACTGTTTCAGAATAGCCTTCATTTCATATTACATCAAAATATTACAAGAGCAACACACGACTACATATTATCGCATTCTCCATATGTCATTATCATGTCAACAAGAACATTATACGGCTGATTTCTAAAGTCAACATAATGTGTACCAATTAATGTATTAAGTATAGATATGCAGTAGAGTGGACCTTATTTTTCAACCATCGATTTTTTTTTCATGCCATCCTCTACATTTATATAGTCATTAAAAAAACCTCAATTGGATAACAGGAAGGGGTGCCACAATCGACTTGAAGTTTGAAAATTTCCGCAATTTTTTTCTAATTTGACTAACTACACTCTTAATTACATTTTAAAATATTAAAGTTATTGTTATGATATAAAAGTATCGTCCTTTTTTGTCTAATAACAGTATGTACTTAAACATTTAAATAATTTATACGAGACTTTAGAATTTTACATGCACTGTTGTCGAACGGCGTCGGCGTCGCTGTGTTCGAATTAATAATACCCACATAACGGGTGATCTAAAATGACGAAGGACAGTTTGAATCTCCCGCCACAGTTTTGAACGTATTTAGTGATACTATGATGGTAGGCCTGCAGGATACAGGTTATGATCACTGTCATATACCATAGTGGACTCGTCAGTAAGGGTTACGTTCCGCTGCACCAATATTTTATCTCTTCGGGATTTAAATTGTTATAAATAATAAAATTATTTTATTTGATTTAAGATATGAGAGATGATTTTTATTTGATATTTAGATAATGGGTTATTTTCATTTTATTAGATATGGGAGGATTTTATTATTTGGTACATTATTTTTATGTTATATTTGAAATATTATAGTTGTTAAAATTTGCTGTCTTGTTAATGTTTTATTCATGTCCAATGTCTTTACCAAGACTAAAAGACTTCCAAACACTCAGTGTTTCGGTTTCATATACCTAATTATAATCAGAAAATGAATCCCTATACAAGAAAGAATACCTACGCCACTGAAAAAACATAACAGCTGTCATTTCCAACCATTACCAACATCACAATTATTCAAGGTGGTGGGAAATTCAACCTGTACTTAAATCCTTAATATTGCCTACACATATATTTTTCGAATGGAGTTCACAGAAATTAGTACCAGAATTTTTTTAGAATCGGTCATTGTTTAGGCGATATTTTACTTGGTAAATTAATAAACAGGAAAAGGTATATGTGGAAAAATAATGTATTTATCTAAATGCGTAATAATAATTATTGTTAGAAAAAAAAATCACGGTTTACATTTCTTACTGTTCAGCCATAAATGATAAAACTTTGAAGTGCGGTATTGAAGCTTGGATTCGAACCCTGGTGACTGCAATACCGTCACGAATTGACTTCATTTGATAAACATTACCGAATACGAAATAATAATTAAATATAGAAACGACGTAGCGAAATAACAAGCAATTTATGGTATTTGTTGCCAGAGAATGCGGCGCTATATTTTTTTGATACGGACATTTCTCAAGACAACGAACGATGGTGCAAGAGCTGCAAATATATCAGGAACTAACTGCAAAAAATTATTCTAAATCTTCACATTGAAGATTATATTTGATAACAGTAATATTGAATTTGATAGAATTAGGATAACATCTTCGTATTTGTCAGCTTTTAGACAGACCTTAGTTTACGAGATATATCACAATTTTTAATTTAACGGAAAATTTTCTTAAGGTTCCCGTCTCAATTCAAATAGCGAACTGAATGGAACTCCTTCACTCACTGGCGGGTAAATCGTTTCAGATTTCAGTTTGTAAATATACCTTCGGATAAGCGCCCACGGCGCAAGGCACCGTATGTTTTATATTTGAAATTGTGTTCATTCATAATGTATATATCCTTAAATTAATAAATTTGTGTTAATGGTTAATGGAATGGAACTCCAAAGCTTCGAAATAGAAAAAAATCACCAGATGTAGGTAGCGCTACTATAAACATGTCAGTTTTTATTTCGTTTTTATTACATTTGACGTATGGTATAACCTAAAGAAATAATTGTATTGCTTTCTATTTATACAAGTATTAAAACTGGACTGGTTGAGTTTTCTAGTCGTGATATAGTACTAGTACTATCACAGTCGTCGCTAGTTGCATGAGGACCTTTAGAATCGAATGGTAGCGAGCATTTCACGATTGGCGCAATAATTTTTACGTGGGTTATTTTCGCGTTTTGGGAGTCGGAGACAGGAGCCTTAGTAGTTAGTTCCCTTTTGGCAACGACATCTTGTTGGTATTTGTCAAAGCGGATAAGTGGCTTTAATACTGGGTGAAAATAGTTTTTTAAATTTTCAGAAATTTTTAATTTTAAGAACAATTCTTTTTTATAAATTGTAGTTTTAAAAACGTATTTTTTACATAAATTTATTTATTTTTATCTTTGGTAAAGTTTAATTTGTTTTTGAAGACGTGCCCTTGTGGCACGTCTCCCATTGACCGATCGACTTAAAATATGGAGGGAATTAGTTTTTCAGTATGTAGAATAAATTCCAGGAGTGTTAACTAAAGTCCACCCTAGGTCCACCCCAGTACACACCCGTTTGGAGTAAATACAAAATCATGTTTGTGGCCTATACATACAATCACTTCTTTTTATTTTATCATAGTAGTGTTATCGTGTCAAAAAAAATTGAGATTTTAGCGGAAATATGTCCTTTTGGGTCCCCTGAACATTTTTGACCAAGGTACAAATAAATGTGTGTAGCAATTTTTTGTGGCGACGATTTCGGAGAAACTACTAAAGGTATCGGGACAAACTTCATATCTAGAAATTTCAAGACTAAACTTAGAGCTAAACGAAGTTTTGTTCAAATGGCCCAAAGGAACAGGAGGTTTACTTTTAGCATTTTTCATTTTTGTCAAAATAGTTAAATAATAAATTAAAGTAGAGGAAATTTATAATTATAATTTATGCATGAAATTTTTTGGTAAAATTAATAGTTTAGCTGCAAGAGCAAACTTTAACTTTGAAAATATGTATAGCAGTTGACTCTGTTGGTCGCTCAGCGCTCTGTGTATTATGTATATACAATAAATAATTTAGTGCAGTTTTTATTCGAACCAACGCTAACCCGTCCACACATATTAAACATTCTATTTGATCGATATCACTCGTATCTGCATTACAACTAGTTTGCCAGGATGTGACAGATATTTTGATTATATTGACAGTATTGACACCGCTGTATGGTATGATAGTCATGTGTCTGGCATCATCAGACTTTTAAACTTATTTTCAATATATTTGATCAAATCAATATTTTAATGAAATCAACTAACTACCTAATTAAATGTACATACTTCTAGCTAATCAAGTTCAATACTGGCCGCAGAACTAGAAATCCTTATCTTTTTATCGTGAACTTTACCAGACCAAATAATGCTAGGAACGGACCTCTAAATTAGTGATGGGCGCATTCGGATTACATAATCGATTATAGTCGATTCGTGATTTATATGAATTACATCTATTTTTTGAGAATAATCATTTTTCTGTTTTTTACCAATGATTTTTCAAAAACTAGACTCAATTCACTATTTTTGTGTTCTGATTCATATTCTCGCACACCAATCAGTTGTGTCACTTGTTTAGTTGTTGAACAGGCTAATCGTTTAATCATTTCAAAAACTATCTTTACAAATTAAGGAGATGAAAATCTGTCAATATGTTCTCTATCTTCGCTCAAAAGTTCATGGTTTTTTTTTATTCGGCTGATATTTGTGAGTAAATTTATGGTAGATAAGTGATTTTTAACAAGTTTTAAGAAGTTGGACATACAGTCGATTGATGTAAAGCTATGATCCTGGCATAGACAATTATATATAAACGACTGCAAAATATTGTCCTTTCTTCCAATTGTTTGTTTCTCCAAATACAAATAACACCAAATAATTTAATTTTTCCTTGTGGCCGTCCCAAAGAATTTTATGCTGCTTACAATACATACAGAGAAATTGCAAGCATCTTCCTTCAGAGATCACATGAAAACTACAGAAAACTTAATGTGTAGTTTCCAACAGATAATACGTTAAATTAATAATAATAATTCGATTAATATTCAATTTAATGGGGAATTACAGCTCTTTTCAATTAAAAATAAAACATCAAATATTGTTGACATACTGGCATAGAGCTGTACGACCACAAACAATGGTATACGGCACATGATAACTATTGTCTACCCTATACCTTCTAATATTCGCACCTGTGATTACGACAATAAATTTTATTGTGAAATAAATATGTAAAATAATTACTTGTAAATACTTGTAAAAATAATACACACTGTTCTATAAAATGTAATCTTTTATTATCACAATATATACAAATACTTTCGCACAACACAAATGTCTCATAACAGATACAATAATAAATGAAAGTTCTCAATAACAGATTAAACTAAGGAAAACTATTTTCAGAACTATTTGCAGAAAGGAATTGTATGGTACATACCTTCGGAAATTCAGTTAGTCATGCTTTATAATGTATGTACATTCAAAATGTTTTTACTTGATTTAATTTTAAAATTCTTAATTTCTTATTATGGCATTTGATGCAAAAACCAAATTAAGTAAAGTGTCGTTTACATTAAGAACAGAATAAATGAATAATTAATAAATTCATACGATGGTCACATAATTAAATACTAGTATTAATAATACATACACAAAATATGTGTCACTAAAGTCTTACGTATAGACCTGCATTCTCCACAATCCACCGCACCTGAAATAAAAAAAAGAATTATTTATTAAAATAATATAATATATTTAAAACGAAATCAATTTTTTTTTGGTTAAAGAAATTTAATAATTAGAGAATACTCACTGGCAAGATCGCAACCACCTTTGATCCCACGCACGAATAGCTGCCGTTCTGGTAACTGGAACGGTTCCGGCCGCTGCACCACACCTCACGCACTGCTTGACGGCTCTTGGATATCGGCCTAAGTACAAATGCCTTATGGAGTCGACCGTTTGACCATTGTAAGAGTCCGAATTACTCACCAAGCAATCGGGTTCAATTTGAAACTCCATCTGAAATAGTTAATGGTTATGTCGGCATAGTTTGTCTTTTCTACTTTTTGATACAATTGTCGTACCTGCAGAGGAAGAATCTGTTGAGCCAATTGGGGTGACGCTAACACAACCCTGTTGTTTTGCTGCTGTAACGGCTGGATCTGTACCTGGCTGGGAAGAAGTAAGCACTCATCTGAAAACAGAAAATAAATATTGTTGAGGATTTTGACTGACTTTAACTTGTTTGCTACAATCAACCCAACAATCTATTTTTTGGAATTTTGTGATTATTCAAAATTAATTTTGAGTATAATATAATCAATAGTAGTGCTCGATTACCAGTCGCACTCAGATTGAGCTAAATCATTTTGAGTCCAATTTGGATACTACCGAACGTGGTAATCGAACGCGTTTTTTGTGTATATCTGAACACAACTGCGGCTCTAGGGGTGAAGGGGAAACTGATTTCCATCAATTTGGATACTTTTGAAATAAACCTCAAAGTGGTAACCAAACAGCACTAAATCAGCTGAACGTGGCGTAGTTTGAATGCGGACTGAATTGAACAGAACAGCAAGTGGTAATTAAACACTAGTAATATTTATCAATAAATCAATCAATTATTGAACAGCAGAGTTGACGGGAAACGATAGATGGGAAAAGCCAGAAAAAGTAGTTAAGTTCTTAAGTATCCAGATCGATGCTCGACTCACCTGGTATGAACACACAGAAAAAGTCGAGCGGATGGTCGATGCCAAAGCAAACAGATCAACGCACCTACAAAACAAGAACTAGGAATAATCTGAAGCCAGGATTCTCCCATGTAACAACAACAGCCCACCACACCAGAATTAAACGGATTACAACGGCCGCCTAACACAATGGATACAAGCAAAGCAGGGTTTCCACAACACCCTTAACGAAAATCCAAGGAACACAGCTCCCTACAGTATAGATGAATTCGCTAAGCAGCACAGATAAAATAAAAGATAAATTCCTTTATTTTGTAACTTCTGAATTGACTTACTCTGTACAGAGGGTTAACTGAATTTCTATTTCTATGTCCATCATAACATAACTCAAAATCACAAAACATAATACCTGAATGTTATTTTTTTTGAGTGAAACAAACCTAATAAGACTTGGGTTGGGTCTTTCTGTTGTACCAAAAAACGGGGTGAGATTGACTTCACGGGGTAAGATTGATCACTCGTTGTATTCCTAAACAAATTTAAATCTTCGCCCCATTTTAACACCTTAAACCGCCATTTTCAGTCGTTTGATTGTGCTAATATATGTTGTTTTGAATTGGTACATCATTGAACCGCACGCAGATTGGAGGTGTCATTTTTTGTGACTGAAGATAAACCATGAAAAAAGAGCCAATTTCTTTACGCCTCAAACATTTAGTTACTGGACCATTAACGGGCTATATTCAAAACTATGTATATGACGAAACTGTACATTCATTCCTTGGGAAGGTTATTATAGTCCAAACTGCAGATTCGTATATGTTTTTATTGGATCGTACTGACCTTCGAAATACAACGGGGTGAGACTGATCAACTCGTTCTTGGTGTGATCAATCTCACCCCGGTTTATAGTCGATGATGAATTTAATTTTATAAAATAGATGAATTGCTTTATTGCAACAGGTTATCAACACAAAATGAGAAGGGTGTTTGTAATTACATAATTTAAATAATTTTCAGGGGTTTAAATGAGGCAAAATTTGTCTATGTCCAATCGAGTTGAAATTTTGCATGTGGACAGCTTACCGGGGACAATGGATGAATCAATAAAAAAAATTGGAAAATTTCTAAAACTTGGCCCATCAAGTTGAAATTTTGCATGTGGGCGTATAAATTAAAAAAGAATGGAAATAATGTATCAGTAAAAAGAATTGGAATTTTCCGTAGTTTTTAAATAAATAAATACTTTTTACATAAATTTAGGTTTAGTGTTGTTATTTTATATACGTTTCTTTTAGTTTGTTATCCCGCATGACAAGTAAAATCCTGCTACAGTAGAACTCCAATTATCCAAATCGATTTTGAATTTTCAAACAAAAATTTGGACGGAAACGAATTAAAAAAAGAATGATTATTTTGAAGAATTGTTGCAAAGAGAAAATAGCCTGTTTAAAACAATCTTATTACCGCCAAACGTCACAAGCTTATTGCAACCAATTGCAACCAATGGAAATGAAGAATGGAGTAGTCTGTTATTGAGTGAATGAAACGCCATTACAGAAGGCAAATTTTAAAGAAACTTTTGGTAGATGGCGGAGACGAACAAGGTGGTTCGGCTAACCATAACAAAAAATTAATTTGAAAGATAGCGCTTACACGGTAGCAGAAGCTTGGAACTTGGGAAAGCAGTCACGTTAAGACGTGCGTCGAACAAGTTGGAAGGCATATTAACTGAAGAGAAAAAAAAGAAGAAAAAGGAAAAAACGCTTAAGAAAAGGAAAGGGAAGAGACAAGAGAAGATGAAGATGACCTGTTACATGAAGAATTCAGCAACTATCTTTTGAGAATTCCTGGATGTTCAGAAGTTAGTGCTGAAGATATAGGAGACCGGATGGTGTGTCATTCGCAAGACCCTGAGTGTCAAATTCTAAATGATGATGAACTTATTGAAAGTGTGATAGAAGAAAGTATCGAGGAAGAAGATCACCCTAATGTCGAAGTTGAAGCAGACACGGGATCATCAGCTAGTGAAGCATTTGCCAGTCTTTAAACGGCGTTGAAGTGCATGGAGTGTCAGCCCGAATGTAACCACATGCAACTTCTCACTGTCAAGCGGATGCGCGACTTGGCTGTCCGAAAACGGACGACGACAGACAAACAGCTTACTTTGACCGAGATGTTCAAGGAAGCAATGACTTTATTTACAGTACGGTACGCACATACTGTACTAATGTACTGTACATACATATAACTCTTGTAAATAAGCGTAGTGTTACCTTTTCATTAATTTTCATAATTAAAAGCTGTTTCTCTTTAAAAATTGTTTTTTCTCCAATTTTCAACATAACGTACAGTAATTATTTAAAATAGATCTTTTTTCGGAAAAAATCCAATTATCCGAATTTTCGATTATCCGAATGGGGTTCGGTCCCAATTGATTCGGATAATTGGAGTTCTACCGTACTAAGTTATACCAATTCCAGCAAATTGGCTTGGTTGATTTTGTTGAAATTGAGACTGATTGTTACTACAGCTATATAAAGCCATTTTCCATTGTTAAAATAGGGTGATCAATCACACCCCATAATCAGGGGTGAGATTGATCACTCACTTTTTATTTATTTTTGTTGTCATTTCTTAATTGTTTGGTTTAATATTTTTTATTCCGATACAACTACATCTGTATCAAAGACCTGCCAAGTATGGTTTATTTCACTCTAAAGGTAAAAAACTTATTCATAATATTAAGTTTAAAATGATCAATCTTACCCCACTTTACGGTAATTAATAATATTCACATATGAAAAGATTGTTTAATGCTGATATTTTTCAAAAAGCATGGTTAGAGAAATTAAGTTAAATAAAACAAAAACAATAATTGAAAAACAATTTATTACAACCTCCAAATAATATTCATATCATAAACATTAATCGACATACACATAAATTCAAGATCATTCCTTAAACACCTCATCATCAGTGTCCAAATAGCAGATGGTCAAAGCCTCTTCCGGTTGGCCCCCGTCGACGTACATAAACACTTCCGAGCAACTCGACCTGTTCCCTGCAACATTAGCGATAAAATACTCGGGCGTATTAACCGACGACAATTGCCGCTTCAACTGAAAACTTTTGATCTCCGGCTTGCTGGACCTGTCGTAGTTATTCGAAGAGTGCTTTTTCTCATTGTCGATGAACTTCTTCGTGGCCGTTGTGGTATTGTCGTGGGCAGCCTTTGCCAGATCAAAGAAGAAAAGCTCGCGAGGCGTTAGAGGTGAGAGGGATTTAGTCTCCTCGACCATTGTATGCCTGAATCTCGAAACGTCGTTCGGGTACTTTGGAGATTGAAGAACTAAAGAGTCTGGCCTCTTCACCTGAAAATCTTTTCGACGCATACTGCACCTTGGAAACATTTTATCGATCTCTTCCACCATTGACTCTTTGCCGATTGGTTCCTCGGATTCTGCTATTATTTCCTTTTTGACTTCACGAAACTTAACGGGTTTTAATTCTAGGTCGGTTTTATTTGGTTGCGGTTTCACATCGTTAGTCTCAGTAATCGTTTTCAGCAAAATCCTCTCGTTTATCGGTTTTTGTTCTTTCTTCTTTAAAGAGTTATAATCCATGGCATCGGAAAGTAATTTGTCATATTCTTTCTGGCGCTCTTTAACTTTTTCCGGTACTTCTTTCTCAGGTTTGCAACACCACAAACAGAGGATGATTGAGAGGATTAAAATAAAGAGCAATAAAGCGACTATCCAGAAGTAATACGGCCATTCCTGTGGCCAATTGCATCTCGAAGTTTTGCATTGGTTTTCAATGCCGACGAATATCAACGGGCACATAAAAAACCAGTAGAAGATGAAGATTAATAAGCAACATAACGGTAAGCTGATGCACCTCAACGGTCTAGATCTCAGCTTGTGCGGGATATACGATTGTTCTTTCTTCTTTAGGTTCTTGTCAAAACATTTCACGCTCATTGTGATGATAAATTAACTTATTAATTAGTAAACTCTTAATTAACTAAGTATAATACTTGGCGTGACACCTTCTGAATTCAAAGTATTTTGCAATATAACTATGAGAAAATAAGAGCTAGTTGGCTAGTAACAGGAAGAATTATCAAATTTCCTGTGTTGATAACTGACCACAGTTGAAAACCGAAACAGTGGGAAAGAGATAAACTACAATAAAATTGTAATCAATATTATTATGTACGGTTGACTGAACTAAATTTTTTTTTTGTTAATTGCGTTGAATTAGAAGGTCAATTAAACGATTCAGTCATAAGTTGATTGGGAATGCTTTAATCTATTGGCAGGCACTGTACCAAAGTGGTTCAGTATTATCTGAATAAAATCTTATTGGAAGACAATAGCTGATTCAATTACGCTTCTGCAAGAAATATTCATACGACTGATAAAATCAATTCAAAATCAGGCCTATATAAGGATTTTTTTGTGTAGGAAAAAAATTGATAAAATTTGTAATTTCAGTCTAGAGATTTGTTTATACAGGTACTTTCAAAATTTATCATAAATTTAAGGCCTTATTACATAGTTTTTGGTTTCTGTGCCAAAATGTTAATAAATGTTTATCTGAATAAAATCTTATTGGAAGACAATAGCTGACTCAATTACGCTTCTGCAAGAAATATTCTTACAACTGATAAAATCAATTCAAAATCAAGCCTGTATAAGGTTTTTTGTGTAGGAAAAAAAATTGATAAAATTTGTAATTTCAGTCTAGGGATTTGTTTAATTAAAAATAAAATAAAAAATTAATTAATTAATTTAATTAATTTTGTTTATTTTATTTTAAACCTTTGCTTAATTATCAACTAATTTATTGATCAATTTGTTAATTGTTCAAAATAATGCATAAGTATAGTAGAGTTTCAATAATCCAAATTCTCAATAACTCGTATTGTTCGCATCTGTGAAGTTGGATATCGAAATTCTGTTTCTCGTTTGCGAGTTTTGAATTTTCGTTTGCGAGTGAACCGTTACCGACATAATTAAAATTTTAAATTTGGGGGGCCAGATTCACACTAGCCCCCCCCCCCCCCCTTGACAGAAAATCAAAACTCTGTGTCTACAGATCTGTAGACACAGAATTTTGATTTTCGCAAATGATCGCAAATGATCATTTGCGATTCGCTTGCGAGTATTTGCGAGTTTGGAATTTTCGTTTGCAAGTGAACCGTTTCCAAGATATAATTAAAACAAATTTGGGGGGGCCAGATTCACACTAGCCCCTCCTTGACAGAAAATCGAAATTTTGATTCTAAAGATCGTTTGCGAGTTTAGAAATTTCGTTAAGAACTTCCGGTGGGTGTGAAGTTGATCAACTTGATCAAATTTTAAACTTTTTTTTGCTGTATAGGTTGCAAATCGTGTGCGAGTTTCATTTTTTCGTTTGCGCTTTAATCGTTTTTGAGTTATAATGAAAAAACCTCGTGCGGCTTATGTACATCCAGCGCTCAATAGAAGAGTAGGAAATTATAGCCAAGTTTGTTCAAAATTGTGCCTTTTTTTCTACAGATTCATTTTAATTAATTTTCTTATATTCCATTATTGGACATTCTGCGGATACAATTAGAAATCTACATATCAGTTACAAGACGGTACAGTCGCACAGACCAAACAAACAAAACACATAATCAAAACGCCTCACAATGCATTGTGTGATTTACGTTACAAACTAAAACGACAGAATATATTTTTAATTATTTTCAGATAAGTACATAATTTTTAGGTAACGTGCAGTTTACAGCATTGGGCAGATAAATGAAAGGTGCCTCAGATAAAATTAACTCTCAAAGCTCCTTTTTTTCAACATAATTAGACACTACAATAAAAGCATGACGATAATGGAAATGTGGTGATTATTTTTAAAAGCAGTATTTATTTTACTTTTCTTCCAAAACCGGTTTCATATAGATGAATTTTTAATTTAATAAAAACAAAGTGAAATGATCAACTAGGCGAGTTTATGTTTGTTTCCTTACAACAAGTTTTGTTGGTCATTTTTCTTCTTTATCAAATTATTACTATAATAATAGGGTATTCCGGTCATGTCAAAATTTAAGCAGATATTCGGTTTAACTTATTGTACAATTTATGAGGATTCATAAAGTTAAGCTATGAGCTTTTTGATTTAGTTTTTCTATGAGATAATTGCAATTAAAAGTGCATTTCGTTTGAATTCACCGACCACCCTCGGAAATACACGATGATTACCGATCCCTAGTAGCGGTGGCAACAGCGGACAGCTCTCGAACAGCTGATCAGCCAAGTTGACGGTTGGCGACCCTGTTGTTTGACAACGAATAAAGGTAACTTTTTTAGAGATGATTTGATCATTGAAACTTGAAGCCAAACATCTCTCATCTCGCTAGTCGGCAATGTAAAGAAAATCTTATCAGGAGTTACTGTTCTACTGCTGTTACAGCCCGGCACAGAACAATGTCGGCGTTGGAGTTTATACATTTTGAACAAGTGTTTGATATAACCTCAATAACCAAAGCAGGTGTCAACAAACGTGCGATTCTAAACTTGACACAACAGAAGACAAAAATTTACTACGTGCACCCTAGATATAGCAACGTTGTCAAGTCGCTCACTTTGAGCGGTCTTTGTGACGTCACAAAGACCAATCCTAATTCAAACAACGATTTCTCTTAATTGAAAACAATGTTTGATATTTTACTTGTGAAGTAGCAAACAGTAGCACCCATACTTTGTAAAAAATGACAATTTCAAAAACACCGGAATACCCTATTGATTTACTATCAAACTGACAAGGTACATTATTGCTTTTTTATTAAACGTATTTGCTGTAGGTACACTATTTACACTCTAATTTAGGCACAAGAAATGCCGATATCTATTATTTATCTATTACGTTTTATTTCATTCATGTCCCATAGTGGAATATAAGTAAACACGTTATAATATAATACAAATGAAATACAATCAATCTGTAGAAAAAAAACGGCACAATTTTGAAAAAACCTGGCTGTAATTCCTACTCTTTTATTCAGCGCTAGACGTATATAAGCCGCACGAGATTTTTTCATTAAGTATACACACGCAAACGATTTGCAACCTATATAGCAAAAAATGTTTAAAAATAGATCAAGGGGGGCCAACTTCACACCCACCGAAAGTATTCGAATTTTATCTTAAAAACGAATCACTCGCAAACGAAAATTCTAAACACGCTAACGATTCGCAAACGATCTGTAGAAACAGAATTTCGATATCTTACCAAGGGGGGGGGGGGGGGGACTTCACAGACGTGTATTGTTCAGTAATTTGGCCCACCATATACATATTCACACAGGATAAATTTAAGAAAATCATGTGAAGAAAATATAAAGTATACTATATACAGGGTGAGACACTAGAGTCACTATTGTGAACACACATGCAAACAGTTGTCTTGTCTTGAAATTTAGTACCTTCTATTCTAAATAAAATTTGTTCATGAAGCACTTCAACAAATTCCTAGTAGTTGAGTTGAGATATACTTTATTTCTTAAAATGTTATTTAGACAAAAAAAGGCAATAACTCAAAAACTGTAAGGATTGGGGTACAACTACATATAACAAAACCAGTAACTCGTCTTTGTGACCGCCTTGATACTGCACAAGTTTTGTATATTTTTCTTCAATAATAATTTCAAATATTAAATTACCACGTAATTAAAAATTAAAAATGGTAAATTACGCTGGTTTAAACTACCGGGTAATTAAAAATTCAAAATGTTAAAATGTTTTTGATTTTTTGCCGCGTTTTCGAAAAAAAATTCCAAATTTGACTAAATTTATGGATTTTTATTTGGGTCTGTACCGGCCGACTCGAGTCGCTATGGCGACCGTTCAACAAACTGACATTTCTCCGCTCGACAGGATCGAATGGCTGCAAGTTTAGCGATCGCGCGTTAATTTTACCAAAAATCATCGTAAAACGGACGCGAAAATCTAAATAAAACGATCGCTAGCATCCCCAGGTAACTCTACGAACGTTATCTATCGTGTCTAACAAGATTTTTCCGCTATAAATGGCCGATTCGCGCCTGTTTAAATTACCAGGTAATTAAATATTCAAAATGGTAAATTACGCCTGTTTAAATTACCGGGTAATTAAATATTCAAATGGTAAATTACGCTGGTTTAAATTACCGGGTAATTAAAAATTCCAAATGGTAAATACGCCTGTTTAAATTACCGGGTAATTAAAAATTCAAAATGTTAAATTACGCTGATTTAAATTACCGAGTAATTAAAAAATTCAAAATGTTAAATTAAACATAACTGTAAGTTATGATTACTGCTAATGTTAATAAAAATGTTTGGTAAGCTTAAATTATTATTTTGTGGATAACTAGCTCTCTCTGATCTTTTGCCTGATTTGATAGTACTAAAACCAAAGCAAAGACTACATAGAAATACTATTTTATAGCACTACTACGAAAACAGGAAAATCATACAGAATAATAATAGTAGACGGTTCACAGAGGGTTTTTTGTCATTTGTCATTTTTCTAACACTGGCATATTAATTAAAAAGTGAATTCTGACAATACAATTCCGAGCTGCATTATCGGATTTGTTGGATTGGTCGCCATTGGTGAAGGGGCTTTCCACTTCTCTATTCATTAAATACAAAATATTAGTTCTGTATTTTCTCAAGTAATGTCGGATTATTTGGAATAGTAAAAATATAACGTTTACGGGCAATGGGACTGTCATTGGATGTGTTAACTTTACCCATAGACCCATTACCATTGGCTAAATGACACCTTTAATAACATTGTAACGCACGAGTCCGACCATGCGCCACGCGGATTGTTAGGTACTTCCCAGGCAAACGCAAACAACAGTGCACTTGTCGACTGCTTAGGAGGGATGGGGCGCATTCATGCGTCTACTGATGGAATGTGTTTGAAATTAATTTATAAATTCTGATAAATTACCAACGGTAATTAAAATTGTCGGGAAATTACCAACGGTAATTTACATTGACGGTAAATTATCATCGGTAATTTACGCCGTAAATTACGGTAATTAAAAATCGGTAAATTACCATTAATTACGGTAATTAATTCGGTAATTTACGCGGTAGATTACGCTTTTACATCCCTGATAATAGTAGATTCAAATGGTACACTTTTTTTGGTACAAAATGTTGTTCGAAAATATGTTCAATTATCATCAAAAAGTTGGGATTTCATTCAGACGCCGGGTCGAAGTTAATATACCCCCACCGCAAAAAAAGGGTGACCCGATTTTGCCAATTCACGAACTTATCCTTACTTTTTAATATACTGTACCACAGTAAATGTGGGGTATAATAACAAGACAGTAAAAAGCTCAAATTTAGGGGTTATCATATATGATTTATAAAACAACTTTTCACACAATAAAATTTTGAGAAGGTTTCTGGGAATTTGCTGTAGAATTTTTTGGGGATAAATTGTAAAAACGAGAATTAATGGGGTTTGCATGTTTGCTCCTCAATTAATAGTAATAATCATACAATTTTCTTTTATGCTGGAAAATATTATGCAATATTCATGTTGTTGGATTTACGTTATGTTTGTTATAAAAGTAGATATATAAATTTCAAATATTGTTACGCTTCCTGTGTGCCAAATGCAAACAGCTGGTAGGTACACTTATTCTGAACATAAAATTTCATATAAATATACATCCACTTTGTTAGTTTTAACTTTGACTTTGACAGATCCAAAAAATAATTATCACGTAACAGTAATGAATAGATGTTTATATAAACTTTAATGCTTAGAACAACTGTATTTCCTACATCTGCTCTAACTGTTTCTAAGACGTAAAACATCCTGTATATATAATGAGAAAGGTATCCTGTATATAGTATTCAAGATTTCGACAGAATATTTTAAAACATGTTTTTCTTTACTATTCAGTAGTCAAAAGCCCATTAATAAAGCATTTTTTGCCACATATATAATCATATAACTGTTATTAACTACAAGATCGATTTTTGGATTTATCTCAGAAATCGAAGAACTGATTTAGTTCTTCTTTTGTAGACGGATAGAGCTTAAAATCTCCCCTTTCATATGATGTATTCGAAAATCATGACTTCATCACGTCACAAGTTATTCACAGTGAGAAGTTTTGATGTAATACTTGTATGTTATATTTGTAATTCAGTTGCTACAAATATATAAAAACGGTATTAGTTTTCGTTATGTATTTAAATCAAAACAATGAATGCTGCTAATCAGACCAACAGGATTTTGTCTTTTTTGTGCATCATAACCTCTAATATCATCAACGTCACCATATTTCATGTGTTCTAGTGATTATATTGGTTATTTTAAAATTAGGTTACCACTTTTTATTTATTTTTGGGTATTTTTGATACCCTAAACGTAAAACGTGAACTGAAATCTTTGATCTTTGCTAATAATTTCTAATACAGTGCTTGTCAAACATACTTAGATAGAAAAACAAACCAAATAAACAATAAACCCCACTTACCAATCAAACCGTCGTCAGGCTCGTTCACGTTCTGTATCAGCCTGCTTAGAAGTCGGAACAGCAACGAGTGCACGTCCAACAAAGCATCAGATTTTGTGAACACCGGCAAACAAGCTTCTCTCAGTAACCCCCATATTCGAATGAGGACCAACATTTCTCTCAACATGTTCAACGCCTTGACATCCTTCACCAATTCATAAGGTTTAGTCACCGATGGTCTACTATCAGGTAATTTAACCAACAGATTCATAGCGAGATCGGCAACCCATTGTATTAGTTGTTGCAAACTTTGCAACGTATACGGTTCAACCGTGAACTCTTTTGCTTCGAGATTCATCAACACTTTATCGACGTCACCTTGACCTTCATTTATGACACCTAAAAGAGATTTTCGAGTGTTGGTGATGCTACAATTTGGAATAGTGTTTATAGGTACTAACTTGTCAAATTGTCAGCAGGACTTTTCTCGTGACTGCTGGTTTCGCTAGGACGTAGCAGGCTTTTGAATGCCGTAGAAATACTGTGCAGCATTAGGAATAGGGTGAGATCGTTTGCTTTGTTGTGCCCTTGGGCGCTTAACCTGATAACGAAAAAAAAGGGTATATATCATGTTTTATTTTGAATGAAATAGTTGAAAAAAAATATAATAAATTATTCTATTTTTTTTTTCAGATCAGTTTAATTCGCATGTCGATGGCCTAGCTGCAACACCACGTATCCGTATCACCTTGGTTAAAGCATAGGTAATTTACAGCTTGAAAATAGTTATCAATGTAGTATTATTTAGATGTAGTCTAGCTTTGATAGCAATAGAAGAACATTTTGTCAGATCGTCAGTCACAGACAAAATTATTTGTGATGATGTATGAAAATATGAAAATTGAATATTATACTGTTAACAACATAAAAGATATTATCCTCATGCATTTTTATTATTATGCATTTTTATTATTAGTATGTCGAAATTATGAATGATACAAACAGTTAGCCAAAATTCAACATGACGAATGATACTCAATAGGGTATTCCGGTCATGTCAAAATTTAAGGAGATATTCGGTTTAACCTATTGTACAATTTATGAGGATTCTTAAAGTTAAGCTATGAGCTTTTTTATTTAGTTTTTCTATGAGATAATTGCAATTAAAAGTGCATTTCGTTTGAATTCACCGACCACCGTCGGAAATACACGATGATTACCGATCCCTAGTAGCGATGGCAACAGCGGACAGCTCTCGAACAGCTGATCGGCCAAGTTGACTGTTGGCGACCCTGTTGTTTGACAACGAATAAAGGTAACTTTCTTGAGAGATGATTTGATCATTGAAACTTGAAGCCAAACATCTCTCATCTCGCTAGTCGGCAATGTAAAGAAAATCTTATCAGGACTTACTGTTCTACTGCTGTTACAGCCCGGCACAGAACAACGTCGGCGTTGGAGTTTATACATTTTGAACAAGTGTTTGATATAACCTCAATAACCAAAGCAGGTGTCAACAAACGAGCGATTCTAAACGTTGACACAACAGAAGACAAAAATTTACTACGAGCACCCTAGATATAGCAACGTTGTCAAGTCGCTCACTTTGAGCGGTCTTTGTGACGTCACAAAGACCAATCCTAATTCAAACTTCAAACAATGATTTCTCTTAATTTAAAACAATGTTTGATATTTTACTTGTGAAGTAGCAAACAGTAGCACCCATACTTTGTAAAAAGTAACAATTTCAAAAACACCGGAATACCCTATTAGCATATCCAAAATAAACATTTGTTTCATGACATTAACCCACAAATACTGAATAAATGCAAAGAACATCTGAAAGTCTTTTGAGGTAGTTGTAGGATGATTTGGAATCATATTAACGATGTAGTCTACCGGAAGTGTTTCTTAGGTTCAGAAGCCTAGCATAAATACATTGCTGTTTGTATTGATATGACTTCTTTACAGTGATATTTGATATATGTTGAATTTAAATGACTGTATACATGTTTCGGTGAACACCACCATCATCAGTACGTACAAAGTACAAAAGAAAAATAGCGAAATAACTAATGAAACTAATGAAGCATAAATACATTGCTGTTTGTATTGATATGACTTCTTTACAGTGATATTTGACATATGTTGAATTTAAATTACTGTATACATGTTTCGGTGAACACCACCATCATCAGTACGTACAAAGTACAAAAGAAAAATAGCGAAATAACTAATGAAACTAATGAAAATGAAAATTAAAAATCTCTTTAAAAAACTTATGTCAAAAATTATCTAAACGGAACATGAGGAGATTCGGGAACAAACTAACTTGGACGAGCACAGGAACAACGCAGTGTCAGTCACATGGTTTGAAGTAAAACACATAATCACAATCAAAAATATCAAAATACGGAGACTCAGTTAAAACTATTTGCAATGTAGAGCGTGTTTCAGGTACGTGTGTATCGCATGGCAGGTCGAGGCAGAAGAAAATTGCGCGCGAAAACGAGCATACCGAACATATGTAGACACAGTAAGAATCAAAAAATTTTTACCACAACTTAAAGCGGGGAACAATGAATTCAAAAAACAATGGAACACAAAAATTAAAACAAAATTAAATTAAAATTAATATCATTCGGCGAAACGGACTGGAGAATCTATAAGTATGAAAATAAGGGTTTGTAAATAAAATTGGTTTGATCATTAAGAAGAAAAGTATTAGGTATTTTTTTGTGTCGTTCTATTTCAAATTGTTCAAGAAGGTCTAATTTATAACCTTTGTCATATTTGTGAAGTAATTTAACATCTCTGTAATTAATAATATGCCCTGTCTCAAGTCTATGTTTATATAAATTAGAAGTACTTTGATTACGATGTTCTCCAATCCGTTTCGCCAGAGCCCTGCCCGTCTGACCAACGTAGCAGGCTTCACGTGCATCACAATGCACAGAGTAAACACCATTCTCATCCAAAATTGGTCTAATAAGCTGACGCTGCCTTGAAAGTAAATTGAAAATTTGGGTTTTACATTTAAAAGCAGGCAAAATATTGTAGGGTTTTAGGAATTTGGTTAGTTTAACACTAAACGGACAATATGTAGAGGGTTTATATGAAGGCAAAGGATCTGGGGGATTTGTTTTAGTATAAAGAGGGTCTATTTTAATAGTGACATCATGCAAAACTTAGTTTCTTTGGGAAATTATTTGAAATGGCTAAATTATGAATGAACTTCATTTCAATCAGTCTATTTTCATGGGGAAAGGGGTAGATAAGGGCTCTTCTGTAGAAAAGCTTTCTCGATTTATCCATTTCCCAACACAATGACCTCCTATCCTTCAATATATATAGAAAGCCAACGTCAATCACTACAATCATTCCTTACGATTCCTTCCACCCCATTTCTCACCGCCTTGCCTCCTTGCGTTTTTTCTACAGAAGAGCCCTTATCTACCCCTTATCCCATGAAAATAGACTGATTGAAATGAAGTTCATTCATAATTTAGCCATTTCAAATAATTTCCCAAAGAAACTAATTAACAAAGTTTTGCATGATGTCACTATTAAAATAGACCCTCTTTATACTAAAACAAATCCCCCAGATCCTTTGCCTTCATATAAACCCTTTACATATTGTCCGTTTAGTCTTAAACTAACCAAATTCCTAAAACCCTACAATATTTTGCCTGCTTTTAAATGTAAAACCCAAATTTTCAATTTACTTTCAAGGCAGCGTCAGCTTATTAGACCAATTTTGGATGAGAATGGTGTTTACTCTGTGCATTGTGATACATGTGAAGCCTGCTACGTTGGTCAGACGGGCAGAACTCTGGCGAAACGGATTGGAGAACATCGTAATCAAAGTACTTCTAATTTATATAAACATAGAGTTGAGACAGGGCATATTATTAATTACAGAGATGTTAAATTAGTTCACAAATGTGACAAAGGTTATAAATTAGACCTTCTTGAACAATTTGAAATAGAACGACACAAAAAAATCCCTAATACTTTTCTTCTTAATGATCAAACTAATTTTATTTACAAACCCTTATTTTCATACTTATAGATTCTCCAGTCCGTTTCGCCGAATGATATTAATTTTAATTTAATTTTTGTGTTCCACCCCCCTTTCGTTGTTTTTTGAATTCATTGTTCCCTGCTTTAAGTTGTGGTAAAAATTCTTTGATTCTTACTGTGTCTACATATGTTCGGTATGCTCGTTTTCGCGCGCAATTTTCTTCTGCCTCGAGCTGCCATGCGATAAACACGTACCTGAAACACGCACTACATTGCAAATAGTTTTAACTGAGTCTCCGTATTTTGATACTTTTGATTGTGATTATGTGTTTTACTTCAAACTATGATACTGACACTGCGTTGTTCCTGTGCTCGTCCAAGTTAGTTTGTTCCCGAATCTCCTCATGTTCCGTTTAGATAATTTTTGACCTAAGTTTTTTAAAGAGATTTTTTATTTTCATTTTCATTAGTTTCATTAGTTATTTCGCTATTTTTCTTTTGTAGTTTGTACGTACTGATGATGGTGGTGTTCACCGAAACATGTATACAGTAATTTAAATAAACTTACAAGGATCAAGGAGGCTTTTATTTAAATTCAACATTGATTTACTTCCTTGCACAATGGACACTTATTCATATTTGATATAGTATTCAACGCCGGAACATCTATGAAAATACTAAAAAAGTAATTAGCCAATTTTCTTTTTAAGTAAACATGGTTTTCGGAATTCAATTATGTAATTTACTATTCCAACAAATGATTTTGAACTTGGTAATAAAATAGCATCAAATACAGCAAATATATAATCCCAAATATAAAAAAATACCCGTATTTTTGTATTAGCATATTCCTATAAAGGTGACTGCAAATAGCGAGAGAAGCGAAGCTATGCTAAGACTTAGAAAAAGACGGATTGCATTAAAATCCGTGAGAGCGAGCAGGAGGTCTTCGGGCCGCTTTTAATCGCTGAGCTCAGTTCAGCTCAGCTTGGCTGTCGCTCGCTCTCATAGGATTTCAATGCAACAGTCTGTTTTCTAACGCTTAGCTTCGCTTAGCTGCGCTTAGCTTCGCTCGCTATTTGCAGTCACCTTTCAAAATCTATATATATAAACTATATATCTCTAGTCTATCTCTAGTCTATAAGTATTGTTTAGTCTGACAGTATGATATTTGTAGGGGAAAATAGTAATTTTAACTCATGCTACCTAAAAACCGACAGATAAGTTCAAAGTTTCTTCGAAGATCTGCTGTGTCTCCTGTGCTATTTGATTTTTTTTGTACAATACAGTGGAAGTCGTATATAACGTCACCGAAGGGACCGCAGAATTTGGACGCTATTTCCGACTGGACGCTAAATTTGGACGCAAGTAAATTTTCATTTAAAATCGAAAAAATTAAAAAAATTGTAATTTTTTTTACAGGAACTTTAAATTAAACAATTTTCATTCAAAATATGTTCACTGTAATCAGTTTTATTTATCCAATTATTATTGATACTCGTAGATATAAACAAACAATAAATAACTCTTCTTACTACAATAGGAACACATTGTATGTATAGGGTATTACAAATAATAACAGTCAAATAAATATAATGAGTCATTTTACATTGTTATGTAGCCGATTATTTTTCCACAACCGATTGTAGCTCTCTGTATTACCTAGGTTTGTGTAGTCTGTGTGTAGATTGACGAATATATAACTGTGATTTTATGAGAGTAACAACAGGAACTATTTTTTTGAGAATCTTAGTTAAATTACTTTTAGCATTAAATTTTTTTTCAATTTTTTACAATTATTGGACATACCATACGCCGGAAGATCTACTAAGTAGTGGCCTTCATACCAATTTAATAACATTGCATGGGTAACATTTTCTATTATATTATATTTATATATCCCTACAAGGTGCCTCATTTTTTTCAGGCAATTTTCTTTTAGATAGTAAATGTCATACAAAGTAAAAATATTTATACGGTCTTTTGTTTTTCGATTCCTTTCAAAAGTTACAGTCGTTTAATATATTACCAAACCATATTATAAATGGCTTCTAAAGGAATGAAAAACAATAAGTCTGAATGACTGAATAGTCAGAATTTATACATTTATTCATATTAATTTTTTTTATCTTTAATTTTTTACCTATACTTATTTACTTTTTATTTTTATAGTGGGTATTAATGATGTTTTTTGTTTGTTTGATGTATGTTTTATTTTTTATAAGCCATATCGCACCTGACTCTCTCAACCTTCCCCCCTCAATCTCCAAATAAATTTACATGAACAGGATAAATGCATACCCGGAGTCCCGAAAAAACGTAAATTTATCACCTAAAACCACAGATACGAAAACACTTACCTATACAATGATTTCTTAATACATAAGTACTGCAAATAGAAGAACTGTTGTACCGCAGGCGTTTGTTTATTAAAGCTTTCCGTTAGCCTATCGCATAGCGCGTCCAATATCGTTGGCCTTAAGACCAACAGCAGATCCAACCAATCCAATCCAGTGATCAGGCAATACTCCAGAATCGTTGTGGCATACGGAACACTCAACGGCATCATATTGTCGATCTGCGGCAGCAGCTTGAAAACGTGCAGAAATCCGTCTACATCGATAACGACAAGAACGTTTCCGAGCCACGACATGTCTATATGGAGTATATCGGGTACGGACCTGGGCTTCTTGTGGATGGGTTCATCGTTCATGGGTAATATGTGCAACGAAGTGCTCGCTAATATCTTCAAAGAATCCCTGTAGAGGCAATGGATTGAGTTATCGGCAAACGCAGCTACGATGTAATTGCTCGAGACGTTGTTTAAGATGGTAAGCTTGCTTCGAGCAAGAGATACCACTTTGTGTTTACTCTGGAAGCTTGACTGGTATTCCCATAGCTAAAATACAAATTCAACCGAGATAAAACATGCAACGTAATGTTTTTTCGTACTAATAAGGTGCTTTCATCACTCAGGCGTGACAAGTTTGCCATACTCTGGTTTAGGCTTTAAGACAAATTACACTAGTCAACAAAAAAAATATTTTTTTCTGTACTGGGTTAAAACCGATATTTCCGGATTCCCCATGTTGAGAAGCATAAATAAATGCTGATTATTCCGTTTTCTATCTGCTTTTGTGGTGGCAGCACTGCTTCAAAGTGTAAAAAATTGCATTTCTTGACACATTTTGATGCCCTGCCAAAAAATAGTCCTAGGCTATAGAATTCTTTATGTAGTCTGAAATGAAAGCATGAACATTGAACTTTAAAATAATGAAAAGAAAAATCAAGAAATAATGCAAGGTTCCGAAGCATCGCCATTTCTACCCGAGTGTCAAGGTGTCAGTGAACGGATTCACGTTTTTTAGGAAAATATTCATTTAAGATGTAGCGCACTAATTTTTTTTTAATTCAGCCTAGTTCCTAAACGCCTCATTTTTGGACATAGCTTTATTGACAAAAAATGATTGATTAGAAAATTGCACTAATCCTTTCTAATGCTTGTTTATGTGTCCTCTGCAAGGCCTTCAAGTTTGTTACAATCTTAATGGGGCTTCCTGTATATTAATGTAGTCAATAAAGCTCTATTAAAATTTTATTTTACGTTTTCTTTCCTATTGAAGTCAGTGGGGTATCAAACAATGGCTGAATTTGTATGCAAACCAAGATTACTACACACCAATACATAGAATACCTGTAACAACTGAAAAATTGGGCTGATATTCAATTTTAATTTATATAACAAGAATTAATCGTGAAAATTTACTTATACAAACTACTTCAATGCTATACATGTAAAGTAAGACGTAGGTACCAATTGAATGTAGTGAAGTAATATTAATAATTAATGAATTGCAGTTTACAATTATTGTAAACTGCAATACATTGTCTCCTGGTAACAAAATGCGACGCTTCCAGTACAAATGTCGATGCTGTATGATCAATTTATATTCAAAATTTGTGCTGTGAGACAAATGATAAAATTTACCTTAGAAATTTTGCATTGAAAGGAAAGACGCGAGTTCATAATTTAAAGCTATATCGTTCAAAATGCTGCGACACCAATTACAAAGTGATTTAACGTTGTCACAACTACTAACCCCTATACGCGTCCGCACTAAAATAAGTTGGCGCGTCCGGTAAAAACGGCCGATGCTGCCCCGCTTTATATGATTTCTGATTCTTTTATATCATGGGTTCAGGGTTTAATCTTCCATTTGACACTACATAGAGAACTCTGTGACCTAGAATTATTTTTTGGGAGGGCATCAAAAAGTACCAGAAAACGCAATTTTGAACACTTTGAAGCAGTGCTGTCACTACAAAAGCAGACAGAAATCAAAATAATTGGCATTTTTTATGTTTCTCAACATGAGGAATCAGAAAATGTCTATCACAACCCAGTCGCAAAAATGCTGTTTACCGGTGTTATTTTTATAAGACTTGACACTCAAAAAACGAATCACGTTTTGAAAGTTAAATAGAGGACTAAACCAGTTTAAATGGCTTGGCTAAATACCCATTACTGTGAGTTTTGTAAGGCACGTTTTTTTGTGCTCGTTGATAAACATGATGTCACAATAATAATAAAACAAAAGTCTTGCATGTACGAGATAGCTCTTTAAGATTTAGTCCATTCTAATACACGCTTAAACTGGTTTAAAAAAATGGTATCACTTTTCTACCTCAAGGGTGGCGTTCACCCCTGGCATATACCCAAGTCTGGATGTATACAAGAAACAATAATTTGTGCTTTAACTCAGAAAAAGGATCAGCCACCATTACCATTAATGTTCTACATGCTAATTATTGTTTAAACATGTAAACTGTTTCATCCACCAATGAACGGCTGGCATACAATGACGTCACCACCGCTCTTTCTTAACCTAACTAACATCGTGTTTTCAATTTGTCATTGGTTGTGTTCAGGTGAGCCCAGCGGAACTCAGCCGCTGAAGCGCAGCGGCTGAGGAAATCACTACCTGAACCGTACGCTAGATTCCAGCCGCTGGCCCAGTGCATGTCATTTCTCTCAGCGTACTTTTTTACACTGGATAGCCGCTTTTTACCGGTAAGATGTTGGTTAGGTTATGTTTGACGTTTGTTTATCATGCCATCGTAAAGTCAAAACAAAACGTTGCTATGTGTCGCTAATCGTCTACTATAAAAGCGATTACGAATAGAGAGGTTACATATAAAGTACCAGAAACACATTTAAAGCACATTTAAATATTTACAAAAGACTAAAGATCTAACCATATACTTGTTATTTTTATAGACAGCTGACAGCTTGATGTGAATGTGGCTATTGGCTGGCGCCTAGCGATGCCTAGCGCATGTTTATCACTGATAAAGAGGGCATGACGTGGGCTGTGACGTCTTTGTATGCCTTTTCACCCTTCGCCCCCGCGCACTTTGCGGAATTCAGTGATATAGTTATATACAAAATCAGTTACAAAGAAATGATAAAAAATAGTTTCACAACAAAGAACAGTGAACAAATACAAAACAAATGGAAGGCGTTGAAGCACAGCGTTGAAGCATTCATACATAATAACAAAAAAAGAGAACAGTGTTACTGGGGCCGGACAGAAATAAGGTGACTACTATGAATTATTGGATGAAATTTTGTGGACGCGACCAAGTACAAATACCGAAGGTGTTGACTCAGCTGATGTCTTAGAAGGTGTGAGATGTATATTGATTGCACCATTTGTTTATACTTTAGAAACATTTTTACTCAAATAGAGGTATCGGTGGACGACGATTAAAACATGAATAATTGGCCGATTTCTTATTGCAGAGAGCCTCTGAAAGTGTGGAATCTCTCCCTTCTACTAGTAGGATTATAACACCAAGGCTTAGACGTCAATTATCCTCGAAACGAATCAAAACAAAGAATATTTTACGCGCCAAGAAAGCTTGCTAAGGTTTTTTTGAAGGAGAATGAAGGAAGTATGAAGTGAGGATTAGCAGAAAGAAGAGCTATTGAGATGAAGGATGTATTGCATGCTTTTGTGCAGGCTATGACAAACCTGCCTCGACCTTATCGCAAAATAAAAATACATTTTTAAGTATCTCTCCGCAATAGAGACAAGAAGGATATGTTTAGCTGAAACATGTCTCCTATATAAAATAAACAAACTATTAAAGCAAGAATTACGAGGTATCTTTTCACCCTTTGACACTGAACAATTAATTAAATCTAGTCACACAATTGACAAAAAATAAAATTGTAGGTTATGTACGCACACAAGTCCAATGACGTTTTGCCCACGTGCAGCGCCATCACGGCAGCGTTTTGTAAATGTTTTCAAAACTCCATGTATACGTGGTAAATAATACAACATGGCTTCCAACATGGGAAATTCCAACCAAATCTGCTACTAATATGAGCATATTATTCTGGTGCATAGAAACTTGGAGTCAACTAAATTGTCAATTTCAACCCCCTGTAAAGGAAGATAATAAAGACCCTGTTATAATACAATTTTCATCTTCAATTAATTCAAATAATGGAACTACTGCTGCTTTTGTCAATCAGAACCTTCTAAAAATGTTACGTTCAATGTGTTTACAAAATACCCTTTTACATTTTTTTTTGCGCCTCTTGGTACTAGTTGATCTTCAGATAACGAACTTGCATCCACCAAGTTTAATATATGAGCAAATAGAACAAAAATATTTAACAGCAGTATGCCAAGTGACATTTGTAGGTTAGGATTAAAGCTGACTTTTGGCGGCAAAATGGGAAAATCTTGACTTATGTTTATCTCACGTTAAAGGCGGCTATCTTTAAAATTAGTATATGAAACTGATTTAATAGTTAACTATAAGTATTTAAAGCTACTATTTTTATTATGAAACCGGCTGTTAGATGGATAAAAAGAGTACTGACCACTGTACTAAAATGTTTTTGCTCAGATCCGCCGAGTATTTCATGCACCGGATAAGTCTTCTCTCGCAATTCCCACACCTGAAGGCAACTGCCTCCAGAATGGCAAGCGGCTACAACCAAGGAGTCAGCATCTTCCCTCATAACCCATTTTATGTGACTTATACTTGCTATCTTATCCTTGAGGTTATCCACTAGAACACATTATCTCATTCAATGCATCTTTTGTTGTAAATTGTACTCACTATCACTTCCATCATCCGAAAGGAAGAAGCTAGGAAGGGACTGGCTTGTAATGTGGCACTTGTCATCCGTTTTTGTCACAGAAACGTTAAAACACTGAATTGGAGTGTACGTATCTCCACTACTCACTGCCAATAGGAAATGTCCATCTAGGAAAGCAAAGAAAAAATAGTTTGTATATTTTTCATATCCTTTTAAGACTTACTCTTTCCGTAACAAATGTCTGCAGTTTTTATATGAATCCTAGTCGATGCCAGACCCTCGGTTGCAACAATCATAGGTGCCTGTGAAGTGGAATGTGGTAATAAGACAGCTCCTAACATTCCGGTTGACGTTAGTAACAGAGCTCCATTGCATGGCCTACCACCAAATTTCTTTACAGAACATGCAAACTTCACGTGCTGAAATTTTTCAGTATATGAAGAGTTTTCTTTCTTTTCCATATTCAAACATATCTAAAAAACAAAATTGTATTTTTACCAGTCAATTTGATAAATTGTTACTTTAGTGTTACTTTTTTTCCAGAATGAAAAAATGCAGCCGCTAAGATGTATTCCCCATCAAAGCATGTCTCCGAAGATAATTGCCAGTCATTTAGTAAGTGATCTTTGCATTTGTAAATCTTTACGCTTCCGCATTCGTCTGCTACCAAAAGAAGCTCCCCAGTGAAGTCCCATTGTAGAACTGTTATCAATCGTGGACTTGAAAATACTCTACATAAAAAGAAAAAGTAACTAGAATTTTTTTTACGGTTTTAGTATATTACCTGTGATGCAATGTGGGAAATGGTACAATATATTAGAAACCAAAATGTTGCGATAGAGCAAAAAAGGTAATATCAAGTCAGAACGGTCGATTTTTAAATTTTATTAGCATACAGTTGGTCTCAAAAGTCTTCGTACACCAACATTCAACAAATTACAAAATAAAATTACAGCAAAATATATTTATTATATCCATCTGTTTACAAATTATATTTACTTGCAAAAGAAGACGTTTTTTTTTCACAAATTTTGACAACAATATTATCAAATTTGTCATAGCTCCCATGAATAATCTCACAAATGTTTTCGTACAATAACGAAAGGTGTTACAAAAATAATTCTTCTTTATAAAGGTTTAGTTAGACCACCCTTTGATTCAAGAACTACTTGTAAGCGGCATTACATAGAATTTCCGCCTTTTTACGTAAATTCCCTGCGAATACAATATCCACTCTTCTTATAAGGCCCGGTCGCGTTTCTTTGCTATAAGTTGTCTGTTTCGCCATTTTCCTTGTCAAATAGTACAAACAGTTTTCAATTGTGTTGAGATCTGATGAATGCAACTATTTGGGTAACCACTCACAATAATAACAAGTTGTTTTGATTGTTGTTGAAATCCTGTTTTTTTCTGATTTTTTGTGGGGTCCTGCCTCAAATTTGTAGAGAATTTGCTTCTTAACAAGCCAGTATTTTTTTGGTTTCAATTAGATGAGTTAAATTGACAATTGTTCAAGTGTATGCCGATAAATTTATGTACCAACACTCTTTCACAAAATAACTAATATCTGTTTTTGAATTTCCACAGCACGGGATGGAGAGCATGGAAATGCTTTCCATCCCTCTTGTTTCTTATTCTCCAGACTGTACCCACAGATTATAAAAAGAGAGAGCCTGATTTAATATAATTTAAGCAACAATTGATATGGATGGAGACATTCATACAGAATAATTGATATACAGTTGAACTTCGATAACTCGAACTATGACTTGCCAGAAAAAAAGGTCGAATTATTAAATACAACACATAATATGCATATATTATTTATGTATGTATTTATTTGTGCAAAAATGCATTACATGATATGTGTTACGTAAGTAACACTATAATATGTATACTTTTACCAAAAAATACCACAATAAATTGTGATGCAACGCATTTCCTATGCTGAAAAGTATACATCATTCATATTATATACATATTTTTTATTTTAGCGTCAATGAACAGTCGTTCATTTGCAACTGACAAGAGGATTTCATACTGATTTAAAAAAAAAAAAACTTCAATGTTAATGAAACCCTTACAAACAATTGCTTGTATTTTGGATTGATGACGAACGCAAAACGTTCAACAAATCTGCAACCAGGTCATGTAAAGGTGGTTGTCTTTATTGTCGAGCTGCACCGATTTGAATTGTGATGTACTACAGAGCTTGACAATATCATGTGTTTGCTTATTTTTTAGTAGACACCGTACTTTCCAGTACACCATACTTCACAGCTACATCTTTCTTTCGTGAACCATTTTCTACTTGTTTTATAAGGTTTTTTCATCTATTGTATCCATTGAATCAGTTTTTAACGTAAGTTTTACTGACATATTAGCCTTAATAAAAACAATGTCGTAAAACAAATAACCACAGTACTGTTTTACAGTATTGTTTACCACTTATTAACAACTAATAAACCATACACATGAACCTAAGTAGCATAGGAAACAAACTGCCTGCATCATTATGCTGTAAAACAAATGGTTAAAAACACATGTATACATTCCCCAAGAAAATTTGACTTATCACTTGTTGGTTTTAACTTTTTTTGTTGGTCATGGTGATAATTTAATTTATATTATTAAACGTTTGACGAATTAAGTACCTAATTGGAAGTCTGTGATGTTTTATGTGTACATTCAAAAGTATATTAAGTTAATAATTGTGGACTGCAAATTTATTGTACTTAAAATTACATAATTTTAGAGCCAATAGAAACCTCTAAATTTTATTTAGAAAAAATAGCAACATTAGTATATAAATATAAAATTTTGAAAATATGCTGCTTAAAAAATCTAAAAAATTACGAAGCATTCTAATTCATTATTTATTACAAAATTAACCAAACAAATAATCTAAGTAAAATAGTAGTAGAAGATGGCAGCATAATAAAAAATACTGTTTTCATTATTTCTTTCTGTGTCCGTTCCAAAATATTTATTTTTTTAAATAAGTTTTGTTGTTATTTAACGTTTAGCATAGATAACTCTTAAACGTGGCAAAATTTGCAAAAGAAAATACTCTTAGTCTTAGAATTATGTTGTGTATGTGGAGTTTCAATTACTAACACTAGTCAGAAATCAGCATATATTTCATGACTTTTTTGTTATTGATGTTTCCCCCCTTCTATGCACTTGCACTCCCTTGCCCCTCTCTGCTGACACCCATGAATGAGGAGGTTCCAGAAACTTTTCGGAGTTTCAAATTTACAGTTTTTATTAGGGCCCCAAAATGAATAAGTGACCTGGAGAGCAAAAACACGTTTTCGAATTCATGGAATTCGGGTTCATTGGAAAGCGTATTTTTCTCTATAAGAATTATCTAAAAACTTAAAATCGCCTTCTTGACACATAAACCCCCTTTCCGTAGTCCAGGTCACATATACAGTAGAGCGTTGATAATCCGAACCTCGGAAATCCAAACTCCCAAAACGAAATAATAATAAAATAACTGAGGGAAAAGCCATTTGTCGGTTCCTGTTTACAGAAAAATGTTCCTTTTGTTTTATATATTATATCCAATACTCGTATTTTCTACTATTTAGCTGCGATTTGATAACCCAAACAATTTGATAATCCGAATCACCTTCGGTCCCAATTAGTTCGGATTATCGACGCTCTACTGTACTTACATACTTAGTATAAACTTTGTCCGATTTGCTACATGGCTCAACCTTATTTTTTGTCTACGGTAACTGCATTAATAAATTTGTCTCAACATTCAAAGCTCCGACTTATAATAATAAATTTAATACTCTTACCTGTGAGCTAACCACGGAGTATTTAAATCTGCTACATAAACGTGAGAACCGTACGTGCGGATGTTATTTTCTTCTATTTTCGTATTAGTAGTAAATGCCACAACGTTCACGCTCGAAATGGTACAGATCAAAGCATTCTCCAACCTACAAGGATTAATATTACTTTTTAATAATAATAATATTACTAATTTTAACCTAAACTATTTTGATTTGCTTACATGTAAAATGATTCTATGCCCTTTGGGGGTTTCCTTCGCACCGAAAACATGTGATCCATGTTTGAGCGATCAATTGTTGGTTAATAATGCGTAATTATAATCGCAATAATAATGCCGGTAGTTTATAAATACAACGAAATGTGCCAATGTTAATTTTTTGCCAAATTTTGATGCGATGTTTCTCGTCTAACTGCAACATGACAAGCAGGTTACCAACCTCGTTAAAGAAACGTTTTGCCAGTTCAGTTTGTTTTATTTAAATATAATAAAATCTTTGCATAATATGAAATTGGTTTATGTATACTAATTTTGATAAAATTATTACCTGCTTACTTAATTGAACTTATTGGCAGATATTCCCGAAATCATTAATTTTTGTATTGTTGGCAGGCCTGAAACTATTCCCATTCCTATTGGACAACAGACAAAACTCAAATATCTAGTTTTTTAACCTTCGATTTCAACATTTTTAACGTTTGTCAAGTCGTAAGTAAAAAGATACGAAAAAGTGAGACTGACAACGAGGCTTGAAAGCGTGTTTTAATTTAAAGTACCAAAATGAGTGATAGTTTTATTAACGACTCTGTGATATCGACCCCGCAACCAAGAGCATCGTCGACTCTAACTAAAAAAGACCCAATCCGCAAAATAGACCGTAATTTCGCACCAATTCAAATGAATTATTCTGTCGACGAAGAACAACCTACTCCGAATTCCATGGGTATTAGTAAGTCCTTGGGGATTTTAAACATGGATGAGATAGATGTTTCGATGGATTTAAAAGACAACAGCGACATAACAGACCTACTAAAACAACAAAGACAGCTAGCGCAGAGTACCTTAGATCGAGCCAATAAAGTTGGCGGTTTACCGTCCAAATATTTAAAGCCTGACTGCCTATTACAAAAGACAAAAACCATTTTATATGCAGAGAATAGCACCGTCAATGAATCAGACTTGCTACGAGGCGAAACCAGCGTACACTCTCAGAGTTTTAACCCAAACAACGTATCCACACCACGTACTTCTGAAGTTGCGGAGAAACTACTTGAAAACAATAAATCAATTTGTGATAATATATCAGAAATGTCAGAGAAAATTCGAAATTCCGAAATTAGCTTTCAAGATCTTTGCTTAGAATTATCGAGAAGCAGCATAGGAAAGACGTCAATACCAGGTAAGATGTCAATTCCAGGAAAGATATCAATACCTGCCAACCCGGAAGTTGATAGTATGGTGTTTACACCAGCTGAATTAATGTCCGAAAAGTTTAAGAAAGACGAGATGTCGTGGAGACGTGAGAAAGATATCCCTGTTGAGTCCTTCAGATCGAACATTACAAATGCTAGTGCCTATCAGGAGAAGGACTCGATGGGGGATTTCTTTAAATGTAGAAGCAATGAAATAGGTGATATTTTTTCTGCTGGCGATAGTCCAGAGAAAAAGGTCGGCCCTATTCCGTTGGTTGACGTTACGAATACCATGGATAATATTGACGAGTCCCAAATCACGAATGCCACTATCCCTTCGGACCCAGATTATTCACTTGTGAGCGTTTCTCAGATTGCCAAGGCTTTATCTGACTTTAGTTCCGATACACCTTCAAAAATTTTGGATTATTTGTCTAAAAATAAAAAAAAGGTAGGTGTTAAATTTCTTCTTGGTTTGAATTTATTTTTTAAGTCTCAGAAAGCAAAGTAAAGAAAAAATCTAATTTTTATCAATACTAGCAAGCCCGTAAAAGATCCCCTTGTGATGTGTATGTCTGTCAATCTGCTAATATCTGTTAGTCTGTCAGTCTGTTAATCGGCTAACCTGTCAATATATCAAATATAAGGCGATTTCGCGTGGCTAAACGGTTCGATTTGGTTCCGGTTGGCGGTTCGATGTAGTTGACAGAGCGGTTCTAAATCGTCATCATTTTTAAAACGTCAGTAACCGCTCGACGGAAAATGATCCGGTTCGATTCGTAGGTTAGGTGCCCCACTTACTGTTAAATATGACAGTAATGACATACGCAGTGGTCTACCGCGCATTCCGACAACGACATACCTATCCATTTACCAGCATTTTACAACTTATAACCTAAAAATGACAACCCAAACGAACCGATATTTCAAACCGTCTTGCCAGGCAGGTTCAAGATTTTGACGGACCGAATCGAACCAACTGCAACCGTTACATCATCAATCGCTATGTGAAAATGGTTGGTTCAAATCGGTAGTCGAACCGCAACCGAACCGTTCCACGTGAAATTGCCTATAGTGTTTTTGACATCGAGACAGTATAGTTAGGAGACGCTATGACGACGTTTTTTTTCTTATACTGAAAACGGCGTCAGTAGGTGTGGCTTATGGGACTATATGACGGTCGGTCTGCACAGGCCCGGACTAATTATAATTCTTTTTCTGTAATATTGCAGGCAGTGCAACATAGCACATATTAAATATATTCTTTTAACTAAAGAAAGTAAAAATATACAGGGTCTCCCACGACGAGCTGCCATTAGAAGTATATGGAGAATCAAATGAAATGAGAGATTGAAAATTTGTGGACTTATATTGTTTGATACGATCGTCTCAACTAAAATATTTTGAGTTTTCGGTTACTTCCGGTTATACCGGAAATGATGTCAACTTTTATATTTCAAATGGAACACCCTGTATTTTATTGCATTTTTAAAACCTTCATTAAATTTTAGATCAATTTCATGTTACATTCCCTATACCTAACATTTGTCATTTTTGAGATATTCATTTTTTTCATTAAAAAATGACAGCCGCACGGTTACATACAATTATTTATAAATTATCCCCTGTGATCGTTGGAAAAAACTTGTCCGGCAAAATTGTTGTGTACGTAACATATTATCTAAACATCGGTAGAGTTTGTCTAAAAGTTATACAGGGTGTTCAAATTATAAGATAAAAGTTGAATTCGAGACAAGTACTAAAAGTCGATTTTTCCAAATGGCAACCCTAACATATGAATACATTTCTCAATTCTATGGAAAATTTTAGATCAACTTTGTGTACAATGCCCTATACCTAAAATGTACTTGTTCCTACTGAAATCGATATTTAGTTTATCATAATAGATAGTGAAAACATCGCAAAAATGAAATTGTCAAAACAACAATCGGATTGCTTCGCGGGTCTTCGGTCATACACGATATCAATTAGATACAAACAACGTATAATTACTATAAAGTAATATCGTAACTGCATATAGTTTGGTCAAGATTTTGAGGGCGCATGCCTGGTCCGAGGCCTAGGTTCACCATTTTCCCGTAAGGTGGCGCTAGCTTATTTCTGCTCGCATTTTTGTGCTCAAACACAATATTAGTTAATTTCACGCTCAATTATCGAGAGGGAATCTTTAAAACGGTATTACATTGAATTTCACAATTTTTAAGGTATTTATTTCATATCTGAACTGTGCTGGCGTTCTGGTAGTGGCGCCATCCAGTATCATTTTAACAAACCATATACCATAAGGGCGACACTGAATTATCGAGAGAGAATATTTAAACCCGTATTACATCGTCATTCATAATATTAGAGGAATTTATATCATAATTGAACGCAAAATCACTTTATTCTTAATCACTTCTTATTTAATATCAGATCCATTTTGCATGCGCCATCTAGTATCCTTTAACGGACTGGGGCCTCATCCCTTCCACATATCTGAAATGTTGGGCCGCCGACATCAAAGGAGCCGACACCTAATGCGACTACATACTTCTATGAGATATATATGTTACGGTTAAAGTGATAAATGTGGTTTGTATTAATAATTACCGGCTACTATTAATAATAACCGCATCATTTGGTCAATGTGATTAGAAGCACTTAAATAATCACATGGACCGGCTATTATTAATAATTTCCTAACGGGCACGGTAAAAGTGATAAAAACGTTACTTTTTACAAAAATCTTTTGTATAGTCTTCAAAGAAGTTAGCTAAGTTATTTTCCTTACTATGTAAGCTATTATATTTATTTACTCGACGCAAATCATCAGTACGGCTAGCCCAATGACCAAAATTACGAATAATACAAAACATTGATAATTCAGAATGTTTTCTTTTGTCTCCCTTGTACTTTAGAAACTACTGGATATAGTTGGTAATGATATTTGGTATACACCCAACGACGGCTGAATGACGAAAACATAAAAAGAACATTTTATACAGAGTGTTAAAAAAAGTTAACCATTTTATTATCGATAGCACCCATTTTTAATGCATGTGGGTAGTTTTTTGTAAATGTACAATCACAATTTATTAAGTAAATTTTCAAATCCCAATTATCTTGAAGTTTTGCGCATTTAAAAATATTTTTTTCAATATTGTATTTTCATGCAAATACATGCAAGAATAGGCGAAACTAGTTTACATAGATGTTTTTACATAAATTGCACCGCACAAATGATGCAAACATTTTTGTATGGTTCGGTTCCTAACACGGTATTTTTACTTTTGGTGTTTGGCAATAAAGTACTATTTTATAAATAAATGATTAAACATTGTAGCAACTTGCCCCAATCTTCCCTACATTAGGCTGTCCATTACCTATGCCTACCGTAAGCATATTTAATATCTGAGGGATATAATCTGTTTTATAAGGCGGTTATTATAAAAGTGTTTATCACCAACAAAAAAAAAGACTTTCAAATAAATTTTTTATTTACATATATGAAAAAATATAACAATAACAAAAACACAAAATAATTCTCAAGTCCAAAAATCAGTTTAAAAATAAAATATATTCTTAATAAATAAAATTAACTGTTGTAATATAAAAAAATTAATTGTTGTACTACCACAAAAAAAATAAAGGTCTAGAAGGACTTTTGAATTCAAAATTAAATATAAAACATTTTTTTAAAGTTTTGTATTAGAAAGATAATAAATAATAAGTTATAAATAAAAATAATTTTTCTTGCCACGAATTGCAAAATACAAAAGCACTATGTACGTATGCACTGCCAGAATAATACAAACCGAGTTTCTAATTTATTACTGAACTTAGCTTTTAAGAATTGCGCAAATAAGCATACCCCAAAGAGTTACACACTCGTGCATGCAATTTGTATGGATTGGCATTTTTTAGTCTCGATTTGATAATCTTCCTTATTTTAGTCATGAGTAGTAACTAAATAAGTTAGTCAGGACCAACGTCACTAAAGGCCCAACACTGAAAACCCAGTGAATAGATTCGTTGTGTGGCGATTATGTAGATACTAACAGAATTCCAAATCTGAGGCTCTATTATATTGTAGCATCACCTTAATGCAATATCAAATTGAAATATATCACATTGACCACAGCATGCTGGAAGTTATTAATAATAGCCGGTTCATGCGATAAATTCTTCACATTAACCACGCCACTTGGCTATTATTAATAATAACCGGTAATCATTAATAATAACCTATTTATCACTATGACCGTAACATATACATTGATACAAACAAAGACTACTTTGACACCGAATTGTTTTTTGACATGTCACGTTTAGAATTGTCTAATGATAATTATTTAAACTTATTAATAATTTATGGGGAGTGCAATAGAACTATTGCGCGGACATGTCCGCTGTTCTCAGAAAGATATTCAACCCGGCCAAAACCAAGCAAGGATACGTTGCAAAGGCTTCTGAAGAACTGTTCTGAATTTGGAACCTTTAAACGAAAAGTTATTAGGACCAAATTATATTGACCAAATTGGCGATGAGGATATTGAAACCTTGGTCCTTGCTTATTACAGAGTATATCCTAAAAATTTTGTAAACGATGCAGAAAAAAGCACGTCGAGTTTCACATAGTAGTATCCACCGAATTTTAAACAAACACAAGTGGAATCCGTTTAAATTCCATAAGTTCAACAATTGAAAGACGAAGACTTGTCATCTCGGGTAGCATTTTGCGAATGGTTTTTAACTAACACTCAGGTAAATGACGATTTTACCAAAAACATAATAATGTCCGATGAAGCAAAAATTTGCAAAAATGGCGTGAATAATAGGCATAATAGTCATTTTTGGGCACCGCAAAATCCTAGAGTTGATCGTGAACAATATTTTCAAGAAAGTTGGAGTTTTAACGAATTTTGTGCTATAAAAACGACAGAATTTTATCCATATTTTTTTTACGAAGAGAATTTAAATAATGAGCGTTACCAAGGTATTTTGCGCAATGTTGTGGGGGAAGCATTGCGGCTTCTTCCTGTTCAGGAAGCACGTGATGCGTGGTTCCAAATGGACGATGCTCCAGCGCACACAACTGTTGCAGTAAGAGGCTTGCTTACCGAGATGTTCGACGATCGATAAATTGCGCTTAATGGGCCATACAAATATGCACCGCGTTCCCCCGACTTGACGCCAATGGATTTTTTCATTTGGGGAGATATTAAAGACGTAGTTTATGCGAACCCAATAATGGATAAGGACAACATGAAAGATAGAGTTCGAGCAGCTTTCAATCTATCAGGGAAGTCACCAACAATAATATGATAAAACGAATTGCAGCCTGTTTAGGGGAAAACGGCAACGTTTTTGAACAATTACTCAAATAGAATTTGGCAGTTATTTTTAATTTAGTTAACGATCTTGTTTTATTTTTAATTTTGTGTTGTATTGTAGGCTTATAATTTTATTACTAAATTAATTATAATGAAAATTGACGTAAAAAACTTATTCAATAAAGTTCTGTTTATTCCAAATTGTTGAGTTGTTTTCAAACGCAATCTAGATTTGGTAATGTTTTCAATATCTATTATGATAAACTAAATATCGATTTCAGTAGGTACAAGTAAATTTTAGGTATAGGACATTGTACACAAAGTTGATCTAAAATTCTCCATAGAATTGAGAAATGTATTCATATGTTAGGGTTGCCATTTGAAAAAATCGACTTTTAGTACTTTTCTCGAATTCAACTTTGATCTTATAATTTGAACACCCTGTATAACTTTTAGAAGAACTCTACCGATGTGTCGATAATATGTTACCTTCACAACAATTTTGTGGGAGAACTTTTTTCCACCGATCACAGCGGATAATTTATAAATAATTGAATGTAACCGTGCAGCTGTCATTTTTTAATGGAAAAAATCAATATCTCAAAAATGATACATGTTAGGTATAGGGAATGTAACATAAAATTGATCTAAAATTTTATGAAGATTTCAAAAATGCGATAAAATACAGGGTGTTCCATTTGAAATATAAAAATTGGCATCATTTCCGGTGTAACCGGAAGTAACCGAAAACTCAAAATATTTTAGTTGAGACGATCGTATCCAACAATATAAGTCCACAAATTTTCAATCTCTCATTTCATTTGGTTCTCCATATAGTTGTAATGGCAGCTCGTCGTAGGAGACCCTGTATAATAAACACAAAATACTCTGGATTAAGTTTATAACAAATAATGTAAAATAAATTATATATAGTTAATGTGAAATAAATCTTATAAGTGTAACATAAATAAATTCTCTGGCCACACCCTGTTTCCTTATTTATGATGTACCATATCGTTTTAGATTTGTTATCAGAGTTCGGGATGTTATTGATATTCCTAGTTTTATGGTGTTTCATTACTTGGTCCTTGTAGAACTTTCTGTAATTTGAGACTGATCTTCGATAATTTTCATCTTCATCTGATTCAAGTAATCTTGTCATAAAATGTAGAGTTTCTTTTCTCCTGGTGTAGCTCAGCCGATGTGTTTGCCGTTCTTGGTTTTCTGAGCGTCACGAGGGGGAACGCAAACTCGTATATGCTGCTCAGGATTTTCATAAAAGTTTTAGCTTTTTTTTCTGCACCACATGCCTCGTACACTTCACCCAGTCTGTATGTGACAGGGATAGTCTAAATTTTTCCAAGGTAGTGTAGATGCGTCCTGTGACCAGTGTTGACCCCCAAATATTCATCCCTTAATGCTATCTATTCATCTCATATACTTTTCGATATTAATTGATTATGCATTCTGTATGTAATGTGAGATGTTTATTGTTTATAAGCAAACATGTTTATAAAACGTACTATCAATGGTTATTGTTGTTTACGATACCGAGTGTTATTATTAAAGTGTTATTGTTTGGTACGTGGGTATTCCAATGTCTTACTATATGGTGACCCAATTGACCTGGGAGTCTGACATTGAGATTCGATATATATAATGCCATCCTACTATTGTAAAGGAAGAGTAATTTCAGCACACCACAAGAAGGTATTTCAACAGTTCCCGTTGAACCAGCCAAAAACTGTACCAGAAGTAGACCAATAGACAAGTTTTAAGACATCACACGTTTTATTTCCAAATTCCAACCCCAACACCAGGTTATCCCCATGTTTGTGCAGTTTTCCACAACTGATGCATACCACTTGCGCTCGATGGTCACTAATGTTGGCGTTCCATACTACTGCTTCTCGGACATCTACCACATTAACGAATATGTTATCGATACATGTTACCCCAGTGTAGCTTAGGTGTGTCCAGTAGGGTGGTTCAAAAATGCATTGAAAAAATTTTTGTGATGATAAAAAGCAACGATCCCCCCAAATCGTTTCCAAATCCAAAAAAAGTGGGCACGTATTTTTTTTCTTCTTCGAATTTTGATTTTTAATGGTGCCTATCGGATGCATCAAATTTACATAAGAAAATGCATGGGAAAAAGACATTTCTTGGTATTTTTCGAATAATTGTTCGGGGTTTGGGAAAACTTAAGATTAAAGTTATATGACTTGTAAAGGACTTTCCAATGAAGAATTTGAGCTATTATACATATGGCTTTGACGCCCCGAACCCACCCCCACAGTGCCCTGAAAACTACCGTTAAATGAAAAATGTACATTCTTCAGAAAATTTACCCTTCTAATCACTTCATTCTCTTTTTTTCTCATAAAAATCATTACTATAAATCTAGTTGAACGTTTATAAACATTTGTCAGGTAATTTCCATTTGTTTAAATAATTCGCTTTTCTCGAAACTCCGTCGAACATCTGTTTTCTGAATTCGAAATAACAGTTTATAATCTTAGAGTGACATTATTCCTTAAACAAATTCTTCCTATTGTTTAAACAATCAATGATTATTAATTTTCAACTGTTGTTCTAATTATGGTAGAAGTCAGCTTTTTTGTGAAATTAATTTATAAGTTTCATGTTCGAGGTATCTTGCCTATGTTATTAGCTAATAAATCCATATTTGTTTAAACAAATTCCATTTGTTTAAACAATTTTTTTGCAATTCTCCTAACATTCAATTTTTAAGATCGGTCTGGTCAACTGTTATTGTCAAGTGACATCATTTATATTTTGGGATAATTTCCATTGTTTAACTAGCAAAAGATTATTCAAATGCAGAATGGCGATATACAGGTGGTATGTAAATTTTAAAATAAATTAAAAATTACAGCCACAACCTGGATTAGAACCAGGGACCTGGGACCTGGTTCAAATCATTATTAAGTAAAATATTATTCGTTTTCAATATCATTTATTCGAAAAAATTGAATTGGTTTAAAACCCTTTTTTTCGGGGAATTTAATATTTCTTTTAAAAATATTAAATTTCCTAAGTCAACCAATTTTATTAATCATATTTCTTTCTGCATTTCTTATTCTTATTTCCTACCACTGTGTGTCGCAAGATAATGTTGATTTGTTGATGTCTGGAAACTGTTCCCTGTACTCTAATTTGATGAAATATTGAATATTGAAAAGGAATAATATTTTATTATTTAAACAATGGAAATCATCCAAAAATATAAATGATGTCACTTGAGAATAACAGTTAGCCAGACCGATCTTGAAAAAATAATTTTAGTTGAATTGCAAAAAAAGAATTGTTTAAACAAATGGGATTTGTTTAAACAAATGTGGGTTTATTAGATAATATACGCAAGATATCTCGAACATGAAATTTATAGGTTCATTTCTCAAAAAAGCTGAATTTTCTACCATAATTAGAAAAAAGTTGAAAATGAATAATAACTTATTGTTTAAACAATAGGAGGAATTTTTTTAATGAATAATGTCACTTTTAGATAATAAACTGCCATTTCGAACTCAGAAAACAGAATTCAGACGGATTTTCGAGAAAAACGAATTATTTAAACAATTAAAATTTGTACACACTTTGTACTACACTTATAATAATGATTGCTATGAGAAAAAAGAGATTGAAATAATTAGAAGGGTCAATTTTCTGAAGAATCTACATTTGTTCATTTAAGAGTAGTTTTTAGGGCACTGTGGGGGTGGGTTGGGGGCATCAAATCCATATGTATGATAGGTCAAATTCTTCCTTGGAAAGTCCTCTGCAAGTCCTATAACTTTAGTCTTAAGTTTTCCCAAACCCCAAACAATTATTCAAAAAATACCAAAAAATGTCTTTTTCCCATGCTTTTTCTTATGTAAATTTGAGGCCTTGACAGGCACCATTAAGAATCAAAATTTCGAAAAAAAGAAAAATACGTGTCCACTATTTGTGGATCTGCAAACGATTTGGGGGGGATCGTTGCTTTCTAAATAAAAATAGCCAATTTGAACCACCCTTGTGTCCAGTCTATGATTGTTCTCCTCAAACCATAGCTCTTCATAATCTCAATCAGTCTTCTGGCTTCTTGATTAGGAGTATTAAAATTCCAGTTGAAGTCTCCAGCCCAAATCAAGCCACAATCCAATGGAAACCTGTTGAGGATGTACGCTAATACACGGTCAATGGTCTTCAAGTATACACCAAGTTTGCCAAGTGGTGATCGATAGCTACAGACGATCACTGTATTCAGATCTTTCAGAGACAGCCGCCATCTCACACTCTCTCTCCGTTGACATGGCGCTACCGTCTGATATCTCAGTGGCTGTATGCTGGCTCCGCTGTGCATGTATTGCTTCCGGGTGTACATTGACTTACATTTGAAGCCGTCAATTTGATATAGTTTTGAGTTTGCTTCAGTCAACCAATGTTCCGTCAAGCACAGCACATGCATTTTGTCGTTCTTAGTGAGGATGTTTAGGGACTGTAGTTTATTTGTAATACCCTGCACGTTTACGTGTATTACTTTGAGCCATGTGGAATCTGGTGTTCTAATGTCTGGTTTTTGCTCGTTTATAAAAAATCTGCAGTCTGCTGATCTAGAAATTCCCTGTGTCTGTCGAAATCAAATCTCTTGATTCCCACACCTGATGGCCAAAATTCAGGACCATATACCTGGTCTTTCTTTACAAATGGGCCGTTACCACAAATCGTTTCAGATGATTGGACTGGGAAGGGAGTTCCTTTACTGTTGTATTTGGCTTAGACTGGATATATTTTGCTATGTTTTCTGCCGTTGTGGTATTCTTAACTCTATAGGGATACAACCTTAACCTCTTTTGCCCTCGATCGAATCCATTCTCTCCCCCTTCCTTGCTATCTAGATATCATAATTTAGTTTGTCTCTTAATATTTCTAGTCCTTGATAAAATGATTGGATAAGGTTGTTTGTGGTTCCTTTCTAATACATTTACATTTATTTTATAGAGCAAAGTAAACAGAGACTAGTACAGTCAACTAGTCAACTCTCCGCTTATAATCGAAGTTTCCAATACTCAAAATATCAAAATACAATAATCGAGACAATTCCATGAATAATCATTTCTTAATATTGTTTCAGAATCGTTACGAAGAAAACAGCAAGCTCTCCTTATTATCAACCAAAGAAAACGATTGCGACGATTACGTAAAAGCGCAAGAAGTAGAGAGGTTCAGTAGGTCAACTTGTCGACATTCCACAAGTAGCCGGCCAAAGAGTAAATCCCCGATTCAACGGACTCCAGCAATTCGCAAGTCATCATGTTATGGTAGAAAATCTCCGTTACTGAGAGAGTCCTTGGAAACGAAAGCAACTAATCACAAATCGCCGAGCGGGAATGACTCTTTTGAATTTCTCGTCCCCAATGCGTCAAGCTCATCGCGGTTTAGCACCGGAAAGAAGTCTTCCGACTCTTACGACTCGTCCAAAAGCGGTTCAAGCACAATAAAAGACAAGGAGAACACTCAGGATCGGTCGTTATCTTCCGTCCGATGTCCGAGCAGCTTAGATTCGTTACCAGAGGGAAAATTACCGATTAAAGGCAATCGTACAGAGTTAATTTGGGGTTGCATAAAACTTGGAAAACGTTCCGTGCAAGATTTTTGTATTAGGAATCAGCTAAATCAGAAGATCCGCATGCAGGTTTCCGTTAGCGGTTCGTACTTCCGTATTGTGAGGAATCGGGACGATACAGAGATGTTGACGTCTATGATATTTATGCTGCATGCGTTTGAAACAAAATCTATGTCTGTGATGTTCTGTCCGGCCACTGTTGGTACCGCATCAGAGAAGTTAGTATTTACTCCAATGTCCAAAGGGGAGGTTATTCCAGGGATGAAACAAACGCTTATGCTGTTTGGATATGGTGGCCACGCAACTTTGGATATTTCTAAAGTAGCCAAAGACGCACACTCAAAGTTGTGGTTATCACTAGGCACTTTAGACCACAAACCAGTAATTCGGCAAGAGTTTACTGTAAAAAATAATGGAATCCTCCCGGCTTTTGCTTCAATGACTGTCACTTCCGATGGAATATCCAACGTAACAAACCTGAAAATCCAACCGAGCGAATTTGTGTTAAAACCGCAAGAGGAAGTTGCCATATTCATAACGTACATCACCTCTAAGCAAGACTATAGATTCAATCAAGACATCCTAGATGTAGGCTGCATAAAATTAATATCCGGTCCGGAAGTGATACGAGGAAGATTACGACGTCTCTGCAGGATTTTAGAGAAGAAACAGGAAACCATTGATCCTGTGGTTTTGCGATTAAGCAAGCAATTTGCTGAAGAGAACATGCCACCCGATTTGAAACTGTTTAAAGAGAGCGTTGCAGCTACCAAAGACTTATTGAGTGGATTATGTTTTAAGGAGATTCGAGTCACCATCGAGAAAGATCCTGACTTGACTATCGTTCCGAATGGAGAGTTTGAGGATACTTCACTCTATCAGACTTTGTGTCAGGATTCTTCAGTGATCTCAGCTGCTGATGTTACTGCTCAAAGTTTAAAAGGGAGCGCTTTTAGAGTTGAACCAAGTAATATATTGTTGTCGGTGCCGATTAAGCAAGAGGACATGATTGTATTGCATTCCGATTATGATCGTGTCATGCCGTTTGAAGTGGCAGTCCAGCCGGATTGCTTTGAGGTTACTCCATCTATTGGCAGTATCGGTCCTGGAGAGATGCTTGCCTTAATGGTCAGGTGTACGCAGGTGCCAGCTATTGGTAGGGGTAGTGGGAAAGTTTCAATATACGTTGAGAATGAGGTTATGGAGGTGAATGTTAAGACAATTTTAATTAGGGGAAAGAAATAATTTTTAAAGTGTTTTTAAAGTGGACATCCAGAGTAACAATAGAAAATTTGCAAATATTGTTGCATCTGCTTAATTTGTTGTTATTCTGGATGGCAATATTTACTATCTATTGTACTTACTCTGTTTTTATTTATGATAATACACGATTTATATATTTTGTATGGTTGGTTTTTTTTACTATCCCTGTTATGTTTAGTTTGAAGACTCTCGGTTGCAAAACCATTGAGCCCAATGTTTGAAGGCTTGTAACTCTGCAACGACTGAACAAAATTTTAAATACAATTTCTACTTAAAATGAGTGACTTTTTCTGCCAATAGGTTTAATTTTAAACATTTAAACGTGAGAAAAGTATAAAAATGCACCCGATTTCTGCAGTTTTAGAATAAACCTCTTTTTCCGATTTGTTTTTGACCATCTACCAAAAAAACTAAATTTCGATCAGGTAACGTATGGAATGCACATTGTGGTTCATGTTATCTTAAATTTTCATATATACAGGATGTTCCTAAATATCATGTAAATACGAAAAGGGGTAATTCTTTGGCTTATTTAATGACTAAAAATTCATACAAACATAGGTCCGCAAACGCTTCGTTGCCGATCTACAGGGTGTTGAAATTTCAAGATTGCTACAAAAGCCGCGCCATCCTAGTTTTAATTTTTAACAATTGGTGGCGAATAAAATGTCAAAATAAGTACAAACAAAAGGTTATCTAAATCAAGCCAAGGCATAATAATAATAATAATATACTAGACCAATTATTTAAAAAAATTTAATTTCATCTCCCGAAACAGAAAAGCTGTTATTTTTTTTTTCTCGATAACGGTGGTAAATACGAAAAACTACAAGATATTAAAATGCTTTACAACAAAACAAAAAATGCATTTTGTATTTTAGAATCCACCAGCGGCGCACCGAAAAAAAGTTCATAAGGGGAAAAGGGGGCATGACCTCCGAAAAAATATCTCCCTGTAGATTCTTAAAACCATTTGGTATTTCCCAATGATGTAAGTCCTAGAGCATAACCTATAATTCCAAATTAGAGCTAAATATCTCAAAAGCTACAAGAGCTATAAACAAAAAACTAAAAAAATCTTGAAATTTCAAGACCCTGTAGATCGGCAACGAAGCGTTTGCGGACCTATGTTTATATGAATTTTTAGTCATTAAATAAGCCAAAGAATTACCCCTTTTCGTATTTACATGATATTTAGGAACACCTGTATAGTAAAGGCTGTATACGAGGGTATTATCGATGTGGATATCTGTAACGAATACTAGCAGGAAAACGCAGGTGAACACTCCATCCATTGTGGTATAATAACATTAACATTTTTTAGGAGCGAGATGAAAGTGATCAGTCGTGTGAGCAGGTTGGTTCTCCTCGGGTGTCCTCGGGTAAAGGGAATTGCGCCCGGGCAACTAAGATACTTATACTTTTACGAGATGATTTCAAACGGTCAGCTTCTCAGGTCCGTGATTTATTATTATAATAGCTTTGTTCGCGGTAACAAAAATGACCATTTGAAAACCGTTGGTTACCACGGAGCAGATTTATTAGTGCAAAAAGCGCAGGAGAATCATATCGAGAGGTTGTGTTGGTTTATCATAACCACAGAATTGAGTACAAACTAGAATGTGCAAAGGGCTGCGCGGCTGGATGAGGTATGCGTATGGGCGAAGCCATGTTGGTGCATTGTTGTGTTTACGGCTACAACTCTGTAGCGGCGCGTTCGTGCCATGGGCGTATCATAACTTCATATTTAGTAGTTTCATGACCAAACTTAGAGCTGAAAAGCTTTTGGCTCAAAAGTTCAAGAAGTTTCCTCCGAGCATTTTTCAAGGATTTTGCAAATGAACCGCCATTTCTGTAATTTCGGCAAAACAGCTAAATAATAATTTAAAGAAGAGGAAATGTTGTATCATTTATGTCTATGACATTTTTTGGTAAAATTAATTATTTGGCTGCAGGAGCAGATTCAAATTGAGATCGGTCGTGTCAGCCTTAAAACTAAGTAGCCAGGATTTTATTTCTAATGACAGAACTGTGACAGAACTAATGACAGACAGTGTCATACGGTGATGTTTTGACAATAGCTCTGCGCCGGAACCACCTGACCTGCATGGGGACAAGCACGAAGGCAAAGCGGATGCAGGACCTCTGCAATAGATGCTGAGCGGGACGTCAGCGATGAAGATGACGTTGAGCCCGATCAACGAAAGATACGCCGAGGGCGGTGACGGTAGCTGCGCGTGCGTGCTGTGTGTGTCCATGTTTTATTCAATAATATTTAGATGAAAACGTTTTGCGTTATTTTTCTGAAAGCGTTTTTATTGTTTTATCGTTGTTTGTTTTTAAAAATATACCGGCAAGCTATTCACTCACTGGCGGGTAAATAGTAAAGATTTCAAATTTGGAAATACAATTTCGGATAAGCGCCCACGGCGCAAGGCACCGTTTGTTTTATAATGAAATGAAATGAAATGAAATGAAATGAAATACTTTATTTATCCACATTAGATCAAAATACATGATATAGGACAAGTCAGGATACACAATACAGTAAAGTGCGACTATCAGCTAAAGATTAACATCAATAGAGGTATATAACAGACTTAACTTTAACAATCCTTACATGCCATATAAAAAAAAACAACTCAGAAAAAGCTAGCGAGACTAAAAAACAACAACCCGAACTACCCATCAAAACCAACACCTCACAATTCACACGACAAATACTCCTCTACACTGTAAAAGCAATGTCCATGTAACAAAGCACTAATTGTTCTTTTAAATTTGTTAACATTAAGTTCTTTAATTTTCTTTGGCAGCTTATTATACATAGTAATACATCTATACTTTGGACCTTTTTCGTATTTGCTTGTGGAGTGCAGTGGAAACTCCAGTATATGTTCGTTACGTGTATTGTAGTCATGTTCACCCAGCGCCCTAAAAGACCCAGCATTCCTGTGCGTGTGGTTTAGAATCTGCAGAATATAAATACACGGCAGGGGCAAAATGTTTAACTCCTTAAAATAAGGCCTACATGATGTTCTCTGATCTATTCCCGCCAATAATCTAATTGCTTGCTTCTGCAGTATGAAAACTCTCAAAGCCTCCGTCTCACCACCCCAACACATTAGACCATAGGACATGATGGAATGTATCTGAGCAAAATAAAATGTTTTTAAAATAAAGTGACCAACACATGCCCGGAGTTGTCTGAGTGTGTAACATAATCTTGCAACTTTATTACACACGTTCTGAACATGCGCTTTCCAACCCAACACTGAATCAATTTCCAGACCTAGAAATTTGTGGGTGTTTACATGCCTGATCGATCTGTTATTGTGCCTAATTAGTAAACTCGTGTTGTCTGTCTGTGAGGAGAATCTCACAAAAGCAGTCTTTTCCGCGTTTATGAGAAGATTGTTCCCACAAAACCAGTCGTTCAGCTCAGCCATTGCACCGGTTGTGCGCTCCCGTAGCAACACCTCAGTATCCTCCGAACACATGACAGTTGTGTCATCAGCAAACATTACAATGTGTCCATGTCTGACAAAGGATGACAGATCATTGATATAAACCAAAAAAAGAAGGGGGCCCAATACAGACCCTTGTGGAACTCCCACCCTCGTGCTTAAAAAATTTGATCTTACTCTGTTCACCTCTACTAGGTGAGTTCGTCCTCTAAGGTAATCCTGGAACCACTCCAGTGCTATGCCCCTCACACCATAACCATTTAGTTTAGTGACTAGTATTTCGTGACTGACAAGGTCAAAAGCCTTGGTGAGATCGAGGAAAAGGCCTACAATCTTCCCACCACTGTCCAGTCCCTCATACAGGCCGTTTAAGAACTCCACCACCGCGTCAGCAGTCGAAAGTCCCTTTCTGAAGCCAAACTGTCTAGACGAAAGAATATTGTGCTTAGCAAGAAACGCTATCAGTCTGTTAGCCACAATTTTTTCAAGTACCTTTGATATATTTGATATTAAGGATATGGGGCGGTAATTGTCAACAAGCAGCTTTGATCCTTTTTTGTGGACTGGGATTATTTTTGCCCTTTTTAGTGTTACCGGAAAGCGTCCCATTAATAAAGATTCATTGAACAATACCTCTAAGGGTTTTGAGAGAGAACATATACTATCTTTTAAAAGATTGGCATCAATGCCATCCAGGTCTGCAGACTTTGAATTCTTTAATGATCTCACGATGCTAATGATTTCCGTTTCGGTTGTAGGTGACATAAAGAAGGACTTGTCATTAATGGCAGTAATTTTAGGACACTCTTTTACAGGAATTTTTTGTTTCAATAAAGTTGGGATTTCATTGAAAAAATTATTAAATTCTTGGCTAATTTGTTTGGGGTCCTGAATCCTTACATCTTCAACAATAATGGCATTTATATCGTTTTTACTTTTGCTCACAGTGTTCGCTCTGATTATTCCCCATGCAGTTTTAATTTTATCTTTGGATTTTTTTAATTTATCTTCATTGTACCATTTTTTGGCTAGTTTGCATACCTTTCTATAAATTGATCTATATACCTTGTAGAGGTCAACATCTTGTTCTCCCCCATTCAATGTTTTAAAATAAAGAGTTTTTAGTTTTTTTGAAGAAGTTTTGATACCATTAGTTAGCCATCCCTTATTTTTGACTCCGACTTCTATTATTTTCAACGGAAAGCTTGTATCATAAAAATACTTTAGTATGTCAAAGAACTTGCCAAATCTGAGATCAAGGTCTCCATGCCGACAGACCTCGCCCCAGGATTCCCCGTTTAGTTGGTTTTTAAATACCATTATGTTCTTTTTGCTAAACACTCTCACCCTCCTATCTATCCTAGGCTTTGGCGTTCCAGAATATATGACCTCAAGTTGCTGAGCTGTGTGGTCACTCAGCGCAGAGTAGATGACTGACCCACTCTCTGAAAAAGACTCACCGAGGCAGTAGAATATATTATCTATACATGTAGCGCTGCCGGAGGTAAACCTGGTAGGCTCCCGTATAGCAGTGCTCAAACCAAAACCGGTCAGTAGGTCCCTAAACCTCCGCACATCTGGTGTATCTAAAAGAGTATTTAAGTTGAAATCTCCACACACAAGAATGCTGGCTCCCCCGCCAGGTTTCTGGACATGATCCAGACACATTGAAAACATTTCAAAAAATTCATGGACATTACCACTCGGACTCTTATACATTACGATAATTTTAAACATCTTCCCGTTGACTTTACAGCTTATACCTGAGCATTCAAGTATTTTATCACATGAAAAACCACTTAGTTCCATTGATTCAAAACTTGTCCCATTCTTTACATAGATCAGAACCCCACCTCGATTATAAACCTTTCTGTACATGACACTAGCCAACACATAATTACGGATGACTGGACATTGTCCTTGCTTTAACCAGTGTTCACTTAAACACAAAACATCACAGTTAGTTTCACTGACAAAAACTTCCAATTCCGGTATCTTATTGGATATTCCCTGTATGTTTTGATGGATCACCCTTAGGATTTGCTTGCTACTCTTAGAATTGCCCTCAGCGATTTTCTCGGATGTTGTTTGAGCGTTATTAAAAATCACTTTTTTAGGGGGTGGATCTTTATTTTCTATATTTTCAAGTTGTTTCTGCATTTTGTCTGGCCCATCTAAAAATATATCTGTTTATTTTGATACCTTCTGGCCAGTTCTTTGGGTCAGAGAGAGTTTCACGTTCATTTAAATTTGCAATGATTTTATAGTTTTGGTTTCCGGCTTTAGAAATTACGGTTTCACACGAAAAATCTGCGTGTTTAAGCAGATCTCTAACATGTCCTTGCACATTTTCCAGTGTTGTGTTTTTCTTAATCTTTTCAATAAACAGGTAACATTTTTTGGGCTCTACAGAGATCTTTGCATTTGGTAATTTTCCAGTTCCGATTATTGGTTTACTGAAAGTATTCTGTTTTTGTTTTTGTCATTTGAAATTATGTTAATTCATAATGTGTATTTTCTTTAAATAATATATTTGTGTTAATTATTAATAGAATCGCATGCAGCTAAACCATTAATTTTATATAGTATGATAAAGTCATGTGCCTGGCCACATCAGGTTTTTTATGGTATAGTCTTGTAGTACTTTTAATCTAATTCCTTCCGCACTTCGTGCGTCTAATAACAATAATAAAGATTTGATCTGCATTTGAGAAAATAATTACTGTTTATTAATCATCATCATCATTAATTTTAATAGAAATATTTGGATTTTCAAGGCCAGTTTGCCAGGCTTTTGTATAATTGAGCTCAGTTCACGGTTTAAACTGGCATTGAAAAATCTAGCCTAAGGCGCCCCGCTAAACAAGCAATATTGCGACAACTTTCTATAATATTGTAAGAAGGTAACTTGTGTAAATGTATTTAAGTTATGTTATTACGATGTTTGTATAACATTATTAATACCATATTTTATTGACAACATTTTATCGACATTAATGCAACATATTTGTACAATCTCCATGCAACATTCTAATGACAACAGTTTATCGACATTAATGCAACATATTTGTACAATCTCCATGCAACATTTTATCGATATTAATGCAACATATTTGTACAATCTCCATGCAACATTTTAATGACAACATTGTATCTACATTAATGCAATATATTTGCACAATATCCATGCAACATTTTATCTACATTTATGCAACATATTTGTACAAACTCCACGCAACATTTTAATGACATTTTATCTACATTAATGCAACATATTTTTGTAACATAAAAAACAATTTGCTTTTCCATATTTATTTCATGTGAATGTTAAGGAACGTTTGTCATCAAACTCACACGTTTTAAGAACTTCATTTCGAACCTTAATTTAAAGGTAAAAATTTCCGTTAGCGCTTATGGCGCCAGTTTGGCGGTCCGCGTCTACGCAGCGTTGTTTGTTTTCCAGCGACCAGCGTTTACCCAGCCCGCTTCAACTTGCTTGTGAACTGTTGGTGCGAGTGCACATATAATTTGGTTGTGGTGCCAAACTAGACCCAGAAAAGCAGGTGAGTGCATAATTATAATCGTTATTTATATATGTAAGATCGAGTGTACAATATTGGTACGTTTGCGAATGCGATTGTGTGTATATAATAATATATATGTATATATGGTATACCATTCAGGTGTTGATATTTGTAATCACCACTTTTAGTTTCTCTGTAAGTTTACTATGATTTTATTCATTTCATATGATAACTAGAGATTTAATCTGTAGATGGAGAACAATAGGTTTTGTTTATATTTGATGCGCAAATACCCAAATTTGTCTTTTCGTTGAGAGTCATCTTGAGTCTTCTAATCGATGACACTACTTTTACTATCGAAATGCCACAAAAAAAGTAATTGTAGCTCAAAATAGAGCTATTAAGCTTTTTTCGAGTATAATATGCACATTGCACACAGATACTTTTCTATCAATACAATCACAATGCAGTCGCAAATAAGTATTAATTCAAGAGTTATACTTATCTACGGGTTGAACTTGTCTATAAAGTCTATACTTTTGAGACATTTTTATTTTGTTTATAAACTAAATAAAATTGAGGGTGTAAAATTATGCCATATTAATAATAATATAACTACCTACTGTTAAAAATAACTTTTATTTAGGAATCAGCGGTAAGAATAAAAATATCAACTTTGGCAACTCCTATTTTTCCATCAACCAGGAGCATCGCCAGGAAGTTCTAAAATAAAAAATTGTAATGAATTACCACATAAAATATAAAATACTCTCTAAATGAGAAAATACTCTCTAAACGAGAACAGAAATTTCTTTTTATTTAAATGTATTCGAGTAAAATATATCCTTATACATTCCTGTCATTTGCACATCTTTTGGGTCTTCTTAGTATGGAGCATGATAATGCTCCGTTGATAACCACCATTGAAAAATACCGCGGTAAGGTCGGTAAGTTGATATTGTTTTATTATTATCGTCGATTACCAAAGAAAAGTATTTTTTTTAAATAGTTATTATACAGGGTATCCCACTTTTTTTCCAAATAGTAAATGTCACACTGAGCAAAAATTGTTTTCTTTATTTCTTAAAAAGTTACAGCCGTTTGTAATGATATCAAAACTGTAATTTAAACGGCTCTAAATTTGTTTCTTCGTTTAATTGTATAGTTATAGATAATTAAATATAATTTATTTTTAATATTTTGATTTATATACTTAAACTTATTTACTTTTATTACTGTTATGGGTATTGTTATTTATTTGCTTGGTTTGAAAAAAAAAGAAAAACAATTAGGTCCACATGAAAATTTTTACTCAGAATAACATTTACTTTCTAAAAATAATGTTTGCGGGCAAAAACTGGGACATTCTGTATATCGCCGACAAATAACCTAATAAAAGTTAATAATAATAATAATTCTAATAAAATGAAAAACAAAATATTTATTTGTGTATTTGCAGGAGCTATCTAGAAAAGATATCCAGCAACAACAACGACAAACAGTTCGAAGCAACGCAACGTGCTTAGAGGCAGAAATGGTATTCTTTTTTGTTTTTGTGTTGAGAAGCAGACTTGTAAAAATAAGAAAAAATGTTTTTTTTTTTTGTATTGTAATATAATAATGTATATTTACTTTTCTATAGTTATTTGTAAAATATGCTAATTCCTTTTCTTTAGAATATAAGTAAGTATGTTATGAAATACAGTACATATAATAATATAAAATAGTAAAAAGGGTAATAATATTACAAAAAAATGATATATTAATATGTGATATGAATGTTGCTAAAATAATACAAAAGATGTGGCTAATACTGCAAAAGTATTGCAAAAAATGTTTATAACATGTAACATGTTAGCGTTGCTAAAATATTGCAAATAATATTGCCGACACGTAATATAAATATTGTTAAAATATTACAAAAAAAATCGTTAACATGTAATTTAAACGTTGTTAAAATGTTACAAAATATGTTGCCAATATATAATATAAGTGTTGTTACAATATTGGCATGTTACATATCCGCGGTAGGACATAAGAGGTTGCCTAGATATAACAGTTATATTAAATAATACATAAACCCAAAGTTACAGAAAAATATTGTAGAAATGTTGCGGCAATATTTTTTTGTTTAGCGGAGCGTTTGCCATTTAGCAATTTGAATGCTAATCAAAACGGTCCTCTCCCGACCGTTGGCCAAACGCGTTTATATGGCACGTTTACCAGAGGTGTTGCAAACGTTTACTCAACGTTTGTAAACGTTGACCATTGGTGAACGCGACCAATCTTAAGGTAAAGCACACCGGCGACCGCGACTGTGCCAAAAGTGACATATATGCGTCAAATAGATCACGGCGAAAGGTTAATAAATTTTGGTGGAGGCGCTGGAAATATACGAAATATATATATAGGTATAGGAAAGCTGGTTAATCGACGGTAAGATATAAAGGAGTATACCGTACTGATGAGGACTAATAGTCCGAAACACGTGTATACGGTTGCTTCTTCGATTTTCGTATGACGGAATTGCCCGACAAATACCTTTCTCCTATATAGGTATATATATATATATATATATATTGTTGTTACAACACAACTGTGACTTGTGTTGTGAAGACATGTGTCGATCTGTAGTTTATTTTGTGGTTAGTTTTGCCTGTTTATTGTAATGTTTATCGATTTCGTTAGTGTAAGGTGACATGATTTTTCTGAGGATGTTCTCGCTATGCAGACTTTTATGATACGAAAATTTGAACTAGATAAAAGGAGTTTTATATACTTCGCCCATTTGACCGAATTTCCCACGTTACTAGTGTCTGGAGTTTATGTCTCTAGTTGTTTATTCTTATATCTACCAAATTATTTCTTACATATAATTTTTTAAAATTAAAATACTTCATTTTTACAGAAAAAAGGAAAAACAAAACAAATCATTTATGTATTAGATTTTATTACGAAATATAGCACAATAATTACAAATAATCTGTTAAAATCGACTAAAATTAACAATGCGGGCCTCACGTAGATTCGTTTTGTAAATAATTAAAACGGGGTGGCGCGTAGTTACAAGTTAGGCACCGATCTACACCAACGATGCAATCGCCCTTCTGTCGGATAGCAATTTGGTAACAATTGAATAACTACTGGAATGTGATGATTAACATAAAACGTACAAAAATACTCTCTATTACCTAACCCATATGCTACACATAAAAAATGTTATTTACATATTTATAAGACAACGCGACAACTGTGTAAGTGTAATAATAATAATAATAATAGTAATAATATAATATAGCACCAGTGTGTATTTGTTATACAAAAAAATTAAACAATTACCACATATTGCAATAATTATGTTTAAATGGCTTGCGATTCAAATTACAGATTAGTTTTTAACACGTAAAATTCTACAAGCAAAGTAACTTTTACAACAAGGGAACACTAGGACAAGGTGTAGTACTGATAGTTGTTAATATTTATAAGGATTGATAATGATAACTAAAATAATTATAAAAACTCTGCAGATTAATATATCTACACAAGAAAACCAGGAAAGTAGCTTGTTCCCTTACGATAAGTATGACTTCATTCCAATTCCTTTTCACTAGACGTTTACAGTGGTGTGTAATGAAAAAGAAACAGAATCGTCTCGTGTGTGTGTCGATGCTGCTTGTCCGAGAGGCTTGCATAACACACGGTTCGTCTCGTGAACAATTTAATTTCTTAAATTCGAGAGAACATGTAATGGCACTCGAATGTGTATCAACCGAATATGAATCACAGTCTCTGTGTGCTTCCAGACTTCTTCGATTTTTTGTTCATCTTGAACCATCCAGCCGACTTCTCAGGATCACGAGGCATGGATATAGATCGTGAGACTTCCCGAACTTCCTCTCTACTCTTTCTACTAGACCTACTCGCCCCACTTGCCGCACCTAATGACTCAACGGACATACTCTTGGATGACATCTTCCTATCATCCCTACTACTCGTATACCTATTATTTTCCCTCCCTTGCTTTTCTTTCTTCTTGTATAAAGTCGAGTTTGAACCTCTTGGTGGTTCGTCTTTACCTCTCTTCAAAGTTGAAACATTTTCTTTGCTTCTAGATGTTCTGTTTAACGTAGACACGTTCTGGTTTGATCGTCTTGTCTCTTGAGCTTTCTTCTTTAATGTGGAGGATGTTTCCTTGCGACTAGATCCGTTCCTCATTGGTCTCTGTTCGTATTTGCTGTTCTTCACTGGTTTGGGGTACTGTGTGTAGTCGATATCCATGCTTTCTTTAAAGTGCTTTGGTCTCCACGGGGCCAACACTGAGAAGGATCGGCTTAACGTTTTGACTTGCGGCTGGATGCGACTTGATCCGTTCGAAGTTAATTCTTCTCTGGAGGCAGCTCTGCGGCCGTTCTTCAAGTATCCAGGACCTGGGATGTCACCAACTGAAAATGATAAAGAAATAATTGCATCTCTGTATCTGTATAATGTTTGGTGTTCTATGTGACGTTAGGTAGATCTAATTATCTTACCTGTAGCAGCATGTAAGTAGACCACACTCCTCTGCGATTGTTGGCTACTGTCTCCCTCTGTCGAGCTCTCAACAGAACTAACTTCGTTCTTCCTGCGTCTTAGCCGATCGTCTCTGCCCCTGGAGCCTTCCCTGTGATGTCTGTGATTCGGCGACATTGGTGGCTTTAAATTCGTCCTCGATCCTTTCGCCTCTCTGTCCGATTCGGAAATGTTCAGCATGGACTTGTGATTGTGGACACGGCGCATCTCAGGCGTCCCGATCTCTTCCGAAATGTTGTGCAAGTCTCTGGTGGACTGGCTCTTGACGCGCCCAGACGTCAGGCTAGGCCTTTGTTTCAGCGAGGACTTTTTTCGCAGGCTGTCGTTCGATTCGATGTCGGTATCGCCGAAGAACCGCAGATTCTTTGTCGGCGTCGATTTGATTGGCATTTCGTCTGATGATGAATCCTTGTCACTCTGAAAAAATAAGGGTAGATGCCGTGTTAGCCGTTCTTGCTGTTAAAGACAGTATTTAATGTAAATTAATCATTCAAATAGAGAATGCATAGTGCAGTGATCTCAGTTGTATTATAAAACAACTCTACTAAAGTGGTCATTATTCAAAAGAAATGTCATTTTATACAAAGCTACTGTCAAAACTATTTCAACCTTTCACCTATTTTCAACACTATTTTATTAAAAAAAGTCGATGTTTTTCTGAATTGCTTAACAAACTTTTTTTAAATACGGAATAATCCATATGTTGTTCATCTGATTGATGGCATTTGCATATTTTTTGAGAGGCGTATATCAGTTTTTGTTTCTCAAATGGGACAGTATATTTATTTCTCCAAAATTTAAAATCTATTTCTGAATCCAATGTTATTGACAATTGCAAATGTAAAATATTGATTACTCTAGAGCAGCGTTTCCCAGCCTTGTTCCGCTCTCCTTCTCCCGCTCACGTCAGAGGCATAGGGTCGCTCCGCTCCTAGGACTCCGCGGAGCACCGCTTGGGAAACGCTGCTCTAGGGAATGTCAATTTAGTGAAGGGCAAGTGCATAGGAGTCATCGATTGATTTCTTTGCGCTGAATACGAATCCGTACTCAAAAAGTTCCTATCACGCCAAGTTTTCGAAAAAATTGAGGGGAAAGTTGTGGATATTTTGTGAATTTGTAGGGGCTGAACAAACGTCCTGTACAAATTTTGAGAATACCAAGTAAAAGTACCAGTAAGTTTTATGTTTGTTTTTTAAGTTTCTAGATCGTTGGGTTCACCCGCTATAAATCGTAATTTTTTAATCCAAGCTAAACATTTTGTCAACAAAAAAAATTTACACGAAAAATTTTTAAATGTGCGTGAATATTTTTAATACCATTAAAAAAATAATAGTGTAATTAGTTTTGAAATTGTTCGATGCAGATAATTGAAAATTAGAAGAACATAGATTTTGTAGATGGAAAAGTGTATACATATCTTTGAAGGAAATGGTATGGTTTACTTTGTGATACTTTTGAATTAATCTATATTGTAATCTATATTTAGTTTGAAAGTTAACTTACATCTTATTGCAGTACTTCAATTCATCGTAAAACTTGTCTGAATAATGTTTGGGGTAAACCTGTTTAGGTGATGTAGGACGGTTTACAACTAAAAATGATAATTAATAGTACCCGTTTGTTGATGATATCTTCAAAATTTTCTACATACTTTGGTCACATTTGACTGTTTCCCAAATATTCGACAATATTTTTCTGTATATCAATTATCGAAATAAAATTGATTTTTTACATAACATAGTCATACTTTTTTGTGCTTAAAACGCACACTTAAAGCTAAAAAGTAAAATAAAGTAGAAGTTTAAGGTTTCTAAGGCACTGGGTTTAGTTAGAAGTTAGGTCACGTTAGGATCTCACTTTTTTGAAAAACTATCCGAAAGGAAATTGCAAAGTTGCAGTGCACATAAATTTCTACAACATGCAAATTCGCCAACCTCAAAATCCGTGTTTCCCAGATTAATTAATATTACACAGTTTCAATTTTTCTTTCTCGAAAATTTTCATATGCAATCGTTTGTGATGCATCACAATCAGTAAAAACATAGGTAATTGCCACTAAAGAAAATCTCGACGTCTTAAATAAAAAAGAATAAAATTTCATTGTCAGATATTGAATTTGATATACAATTGTTTTTAATTATTAAAAGTTGAGCATTTTTGATAGTAACAAAAAGTTCAAATCGTAGCGAATTGATTCCATATTCGCACACGGTAAAAAATAAAATAAAACAGATAACTTTCAAAGAACCATAAGTACCTTGGGATATTGCTTATAATGGCAAAACATAGCTGGCAGAATAATCAACATGTTTCAAAATATATTTCGCCATTTTTTTAATCTAATTTTACTATCATCTTTGTTTCTTCTGGATTTTTTATATTTGCCCTACTTCTTTTAAACACCTGTCCTGCGAATTGAATCTTTGGAAAAGATTAACCCAAGGCTGTAGTATCAAGTAATATCGGTCTAAGGTATTTTTGGTAGGTATATCATTTTGTGTTATGATATTTCGTTTACTAACAGTATATATAACCTTCCAGACTGATTAAAGCATGAAATGTTAGATAGATGTAAAACAAGATAACATAATGATGAATTCAAAATTGTTTAGCAACTTCAGTGCGCATAGCGGCGGCGCCGGCTATGGCATTCCGTAGTTTCTATAGTGATTGCGTAAACAAATATCCTACCGGACTGCCGTTTCTCACGTCTTAATCAGCGATTAACAATCACACCTCATTCATCAGTAACACCAAACCGACAGACCGTTACACACCCATTACGGACCCTTTCAAACACCTCTCTTAAATTGGTACATCGGTATCTAGATTCCCCATGTGCTCATTTCCTAGTGACAAATCGTCTCCATTTTATCTCTCCACATAATCTTAACATCTCACTCACCTTTTTCGATTTTTTTCTGGACAGTCTATCTAGCGACTTGAACCAACTGCTGTGCGTATTTTCAGGCTGTTTTTCAATCGTGCGTGGTGGTTCTCGCGTGGGACTTGGAGTCGAAAGTCTTCGTCGATTGTTGTAGTTGTATGACTAAAAAAAAAAACAGAAAACAAAATACAGAACCGTCATTACCAAAAATACACCTAAATTGATGGTGTTGGTACGTATAATGTGGGTTTATCGTTATTAAGGCGGTATAATATTTTTGATGTATGTATATGTTTTCTGGCTGCGGTTCTGAATCATTGGATTATAATCGCCGTGTCATTTGGTAGCAGCCAGGGGCATTAAGAGGAGACGTAAAAATGCGCTTAGGGGAATATCGGGTTACGAAAATTTATTAAACTCGAGGCAATACGCCCACAACCGACTGCAGGATAATTTTATGGGTGTTGGTTCGCTAACAAACAAAAATTGATCGATGTAGAATGGCCAAATATGGCTGCTTTTAAAGCGTGACAAGAGGAATTCTGTGGCCTCATCGTGGTTCAAAGACTATACCAGTTCATAATCACCTCTTTTTATTCCTATTATCGAATTTCTTAGATATACTGAACAAAGAAATTAATACAACACTAAAGGTCACATTTTTGTATTCTGTTATAAGTGGATATCTTAGCTGAGGTTCTGTGGTAGCAGGTGGAAAAATAAGAATGCGTGTTTTTGCCATTCCTTCCAGGGCTGTGGAGTCGGTAAAAAAACTTTCGACTCAGACTTCGACTCCAGATAATTTTGGACTACCAAAAGTATCTGACTCCAACTCCGAGTCCGGGAAAATTTTATTTGTTTCCAGCAAATTTGTTGGCGAAAAAAATTAAACTGACAAACAAATTGTGAATAAAATGAAAAAGACCTGTTGATTGGACCACACACAGTTATGACCATATTTAAAAATGTCGCTTTTTTATTTTTTTAAATATCTAAAATCAATAGAAATTCAACTGTTTCCTAATTAGAGAGCACATAATTCTGAACTAGTTTGTCAATTTAACCGATTTTATATATTTAATAATAACAAAAGTAATGACAATCCAGTGTATAGTACAAAGTAACTCATTCCAACTAAAATTCATTTCAATGAATATAAAATTAAGTGCAAAATAAGCTGAAAATAATGTCAACTCTTTCTTCTGTTAGTGGCAATGACGTCACAATTCTGGCTGCAACGAGTATGACTTGCATACATGGATATTCCTATATTCAACTTAAATAAACGGTCCTATTTCACAAACTCAGTAACCATATAAAATCTCTATATATTTTGTTAAATACAAAGGGGTGTGATTTCTTTAATAAATTTGTTCATGTGTCGAAAAAAAGAATCAATTTCGGTTAAAGGTTTAAAATTATCAAACTAAATCAAACTAAAATCAAGCTAAAATTGCAAAGTTTTACTAGTATCTTTTACAAACATTGTTGATACGACTGGAACATCATACGCTGTTTCTTCTAGTACAAAAGCTGAAGGAAACTATTTTTTCTTGTTAAATTGCAAGAGAAAATCATTAAAATACTTTTTGCAATATTTAATGAATTTTTCAGCTGTTGTTTGTGGCCGAACGAATACGAGCAAATCCTCTTAATTTTGATGTCTAAGGAAAACCACATGTTGTCGCTTCACTTTGGAAAGTTCTAATTCATGTCATTCAAAAATTTCGATTTTCTTTTTGGAGATGATCGACCTATCATGATTAAGCACATTGAAGTTTGTTTGTTGGAAATTGGAAATAAACTATATATGCGACGCGGCAAGCGTCTCACAATAATCAGTTGCTAATCATCATTCACCATCGACCTGTGTGTTTTGTAGTTTAAATATATTAACATATGTAGGTAGGTACTTTGTAAAAGACCTAATAATATGTTTACTTAATTTTTGACTATCTATTGAGGTAACGGCTATCTCGCATGGTTTTTCTACATTTTTTCCGACTTCGACTCCGACTCCAACTCCGCTGAAATTTGTCTGAACTCGGACTCCAACTCCTACTCCACGACTCCGACTACGACTGCACAGCCCTAATTTCTAGCACTCTGTGAGGTCCACCAGCGACAAGTTTTGAAGAGCATGTTATTCGTATGCGTTACTCTAAAACGCAACTATACATTCACAAGTCTTCTTGAAGCACTGACTTTGTTTATTTATGTGATGCGCGCGTAAACAAAAACGCAAGAACCCTACATAAGAACATTTTCGAGAAAAATACAGTTGACAATTAGGAAAATATTGGTCTCTAAGGGGAACACTGTGGATTATGACCGAATGTTTGTTTTTGATGGATTTTTTTGCGCTGAATGCGAGACCGGTGTCCGGACACAAAAGAATTCATGTAATGTTTTCGAAAAGAATGGGCTAAAATGTCAACAAAAGAGATTTTCACTGTCAAGCTTGTATTCACTAATGAACAATGGACCTTTTTCTTTTCTAGGTTAGGTAATATTTTCAGTTTATGCGAATGATACGTATGACCAGCTGGTTGGAAAATATTGTTTTTGTCACCTTAAATACAAATCCGGGCTCTAAAGTTATCAATCGCAACAGGGTTTGGAACCAATTACGCCAAAATATCACGCACGTTTCAAGTGGTTTTGAGCACTCACACTTGTGCAGTGAGCTCCAAAAGAATGAAAGTAATACATACAAATTAAAACTATTTGTTTCGTTTATGACGTCATCGACATTTTTAAATGGCAGTTCCCGCTTTTCTTATTGCTTTTTATATGCTTAATTGTCTTAATGGCGTTATGGTAGCATAAAATAGTTGCCTTACTTGAGAAATGACAAAGAAAAAGAGAAAAGTAGGACATTTTGATAACCGCGATAAAACGAATGCAGGGTAGAAAGTTTCATATTTTTTATGTTTTTGTATTTTTTAACTGTGCGCACCACATAAGGAAGCAGTGCTTCAGCAGTTTCAGCATTTTAAGTAAAAGGACAAAATTTAACATTTCTGTTTTGACATTTTGAGCTATTTTCTTCGGAAACCTGACTAAAACAAATTTTCAGTTAGGTTTCGCACAGTGCAAAGGATCTATCACAACTAATAAGAAAATAGAAGGTTGTCTTCAAAAATAAATCGATCAGGTCATAGATTAAAATCAATGGAAAGCTAAAAATTTTATTTTATTTTGCTCACTATTATCGCGAAAGCGCAGATCTACAAAGAAACTCTGTCAGTACGTGGAAGGAGGTTATTCGTCTTATTAATTGTATATAAAAATAACAATTTATCAAAAAATATTTTTACAAACCACCACTATGTATGTAGAATTGATAATTCCTAGCACAACCTTCTTGTAGTATTAGTTTCAAGTAGGAATTCAACCCATATCGAATCGACATATTCAGGTTATGCAATACATAGGTATATTTAATGAATGCATGGAAATCTTTCGAGATGTAGTTGAATATAACTGTTCAAAATATGGAATAACCTTTACATATACAGTATCATTTGGTTGTTTATACATTATTTATTTATAAATAACCAATAAAAACTTCAATCCACGAAGATATCATCTTACATTTTCCGAAAGGATTAATTTAGTTTCAGTTAAGTAAAAGTAACGTCCAATAAAAACTAATACCAAAACCGTACCGTGATCTCGAAATGTCAAAGAACCATACAAGGAAAACTTAATTTCAACAATTTCATGAACCCAGTTTCTATAATTACAATACGCAGCGCAGCGCCAGCATACCTCTGATTGCAAAATTTTTGAATGGTGCCCGAATGAAATATGTCCAGAAATTAAATCGCACACCTACATCTACGAGGATTCTAATTAACACAGTTATCTATTGGGTATAACAAGAGACCGCTTGAGAATTTAATTTCAGATAATCTTCCAGTCTCTTGCGTTTTGCAATTTCGCACACGTTATAGCTAAAGAAACTCGGTACTTGCAACAAGATGTGCTGTGTTCCTCTTGGTCACAAATCAAGAATTGTTGGCTCGGCACTTTAGAGTATTTGGTAATTAGCACGCGTACACGCGCAAATTAACACTCCTTTCTGGTATCTAGGTCAACTCTGCTATTATGTCTATCATATATCTGCGATCTATGTTTGGCTAAAAGGATTTCAAAATGTTAACTCCATCGGTATGTGACGGGTAGATGGGCTTTTTTTTTTTAATTGTGTGCAGGTGTGAACATTCGAATGCTGTTTCAGAGTATTAAAGGATGTATGAACATCAATAAACTGCCTGGCATTTCGAAAACAATCGATGCTCGAAAATTGAATTTTATGTAAAAATGTGCATTTTGTTAAATTACAACTTTTTTTTAACTAAAATACTAGGCACCTACAGGATGTCCTTTCAGCTAGAAATATTTAGCATAAACCATACCAGAGTGTCGAGCGGGAAGAAGCCTTGAACGTACAGTGTGTCCCAGAACAGTGCTTACAGTGGCAAAATTTTCATTTCTCGAGAAAAAAAAATTCTTTACAAAAGAGTTTTGGATGTCCCAATAACGCCACACCAGTCCAATTTTAGGCCAAAGCGTTTGATCAATTTTCGGTTAAAAATTCTGGCATATACTTGAACAGCTCTAACGTTTTTCTTGTTTCATTAAAAAAATCGATAAAAAAGTTATGAATATCTTTTATGGGTTTTCCGCGGTCATGGTGGTTCTAAAACAAGAAATAGTTGAATTTACTAAGAGTATTTTTTATTTACTAAACGTATTTGGTCTTTATAATTAAATAGAAAATGTCGGAAAGTCGTTTTGATTTTAATTTAATGACCAGATACCAGATTTATATATTATAAACAGTTTTAATATTTAATCTTTTGCTTTTATCGGTTGTATCTACTCGCTTCAGCATTTTAAAAATTATTATTAAGACCAAATTATGCCAATTGTATTTGATAATATACAGAGTTAAAATTTCCGGAACACCTAAATAATTCTCTAACCGTAAGAAATTTCCAAAAATTGTTTAAACAAACGTTTTTTGGCTTTAAATAAGCTATCTTTTAAATATATTTTCAATATATGCAGGATGCTCATTTTATTATAGAAATTTGGTAACATTTCCTTTCTTAAATAGAACACCCTATATATTATTACATTTTTTAATTATAAGATTAAATCTAAGAATAGTTTATACGAAACATTTTTTTATAAAATACATCAGTTTTTAATTAGATGCTATTAACCAAAAATAGTTAAAATTACCGGAATACCTAAATAATTCTCCAATCGCAAACAAATTCAAAAAAATTTTCGAATAAAAGTTTTTTGAGCTTAAACAACTTCTCGTTTAAATATAGTTTTAATATACAGTTGTGTGTTCGTTTTAATATGGAAATTTGCAAAACCATTCCATTTTCTAATAGAACACCCTGTAAATTTTTATTTTTTAAATTCTAATTCCATTTTATAGATATAAGTTTTTTGAAAATGCATTATTTTTGAGTTATGACCAATTAAGCAAAACTACTGAACTTCCAATTAAGAATATTTTCCCATATACTTACACATTTATTTTTATGTGACAGTTTGACCATTTAATTTAATTCTATTAAAAATTGTGTTGTTGTTTTCTCTTGATTTTTTTTTATTTTTACCCGTTTGGTTAAAGTAAAAGTTTATGAGTATTGATTAATTGCTTATAACTAAAGAATTAAAATTTTATAAAGAAATAATTCCAACAAACAATCTGTATATTAAAAATATATTTGAGGTTGTATAAACCCAAAAAACTTTTATTTGAATTTTTTTTTGATTTTTTACAGTTGGAGAATTATTAAGGTGTTTTGTAATTTTGACTATTTTTGGTTAATAGCATATAAATAAAAAATAATGCATTTTATAAAAACATGATTCCTATAAAAAATCTTAGAATTAAAAAATTGAATAATATATAGGGTGTTCTATTTAAAAAAAGGATAGGTTACCGAATTTCTATAATGAAATGAGCACTCTGTATATTGAAAATATATTTAGACGATAGCTTGTTTAAAGCAAAAAAAAATTTGTTTGTACAATCTTTTCATATTTCTTATGGTTGGAGAATTATTTAGGTGGTACAGTAATTTTGGCTAACCCTGTATATATTACTAGTGTTAACTGAGTCAGAATGAAAACAATAACTTAACTTCAGAGTCAGCTTTACTAATCTTACTAATGTCTGTAAAAACCTGTCACAACGTTAACCTTTTTTCAGAGAAAAGGTGCTGTTTTTTACAAAAGATAGTACATACTTGTTTGCATTAAAAACTACTTTAGGGTTATTTTTAAGAAATAAGTGTGAAATGTTGTCCTGCTATTTGTTTTGCTTGCATCAATATCCCCAAAACTACTAACTTTAATACAAATTAAAATTATACATCATATTAAAGACGAAGGACATGGGTACACGATAAGCAAAGTATTACTTTAAAATATTGAAAGATAGGCTTGGGAGAAGGTTAAAAACGAGTTTTCAGAATCGAGATTTTGTGTCAATAATGAATATCTATTCTGTCAACCCTACTTACTTTTGAGCAAATTTAATTTTCTTAAGTATACGTAGGCCTACACGCCCAGAATTATCTAGAAAATAAATTGCTTCCTGGTTATGCCGTGAGTCAAAATTCGTAAAAAACTTTGATTTTGTAACTTATTTGTTATTTTTCTTGCAGCGGTAATCTATTTAATATTACTGATGCTCCAAAGGACAGTTTACCACAGTCTATATTTACAAAGGGAATCCACAATTATTAGTACCTACATTAGATCATTATACATATGTTCCTATTTAGTTTGATTGTAATTAAGAAAAACATGGGAAAGTTTACTTATTTTACTAATAGAACGCACGGCTACTGATTTATTTACCGGGGGGAAGTTAGCCATAAAAGTTATCCATAAAACTTTTTTTCAACCGATTTCAATAAACGATACATTTTTGGAAAGCTCACAGCGTGCTGAGTCTACAGTAGTTAGGCAACAGGATCAAATCATAATTACTACCTCAAAAATTGAAAAGAAAGTAATTTTTCTCATAAATTTGCAAATTTATCAAACCTCATTACTCCGAAAATAGTTGACGACTTATAGCAGTAGTTACCACAATCGAAAGCCCAGATGTCACTTTAACTCCCATAGTTATGGCAACTTAAGATTATACTAATTAGTGATGTAAAAAAATTAACTCACTTTGAACGTTTTTACCTTCCGATAAACTCCTCAACAGAACAGAGCTTCATAAAAGACGGTGCATAACTCCTTTATTTTCACTCGATGGTGACAATATGTACATCAAACGATAGAGGAAGGCTGCCCCTACCTACGGTAGTTATGGCAACTTGAAATTAGGTTAAGTAGTGATGTAAAAAAATTAACAAACTTTGAACGTGTTTTCTGTTATATGCCCATCTAAGCGGAACAGCGTTTCATTGTAGTAGTACATTACTAATTAACATAATTTCGAGTTGCCCGAACTTCCATAGCTAGGGGTGGCTTTCCTCTATCGGTTGATGTACATATTGTCACCATCGGGTGAAAAGATATGCGTTTTGCACCGTTTTTTATGAAGCGCTGTTCTGCTTTGGAGTGTATCCGAAGGTAAAAACAGTCAAAGTTTGTTAATTTGTTTACATCACTAATTGACGTAATTTCGAGTTGACATAACTACCATAGGTAGTGGTGGCTTTCCTCTATCGTTTGATGGACATATTGTCACGATCGGGTGAAAAGAAATGATTTATGCACCGTTTTTTATGAAGCTCTCTTCTGTTGAGGAGTTTATCGGAAGGTAAAAACGTGCGTTCAAAGTGTGTTAATTTTTTTACATCAGTAATTAACATAATTTCCAGTTGCCATAACTTCCATAGATAGGGGTGGCTTTCCTCTATCGTTTGATGTACATATTGTCGCCATCGGGAGAATAGAAATGACTTATGCGACTTGATTTACGAAGCGCTGTTCCGTTTGGACGACCATACAACGTAAAAACGTTCAAACTTTGTTAATTGTTTTAAATCACCAATTAACGTAATTTAGAGTTGCCATTACAACCGTAGGTAGGCGCAGCCTTCCTCTATCGTTTGATTATATTGTCATCATCGGGTGAAAAGAAATGAGTTATGCACCGATTTTTATGAAGCTCTGTTCTGTTGAGGAGTTTATCGGAAGGTAAAAACGTTCAAAGTGTGTTAATTTTTTTACATCACTAATTAGTATAATCGTGAGTTGCCATAACTATGGGAGTTAAAGCTGCGTCTGGGCTTTCGATTGTGGTAATTACTGGTATAAGTCGTCAACTATTTGCGGAGTTATGAGGTTTGACAAATTTGTAAATTTATGAAAAAAATTACTTTCTTTTCAATTTTTGAGGTAGTAATTATGATTTGATCCTGTTGCCATAACTTCTGTAGACTCAGCACGCTGTGAGCTTTCCAAAAATGTATCGTTTATTGAAATCGGTTGAAAAAAAGTTTTATGGATAACTTTTATGGCTAACTTCCCCACGGTTATTTATTTTAAAACCAAATGAGTCGGAACGTTTATAAAGAAGGAAACAATCAGAATAACGTTCGTCGGAAGACATTAACCAACCATCTTTCAAATACTTCTCATCCTATTTTACCGGCTAATTAACATTTTACGGTCTATAAATGCCGTGCGCGTTTGCGACTCAAAATCACTTCAACCAAACCCCGGTACACGGTGCCATAATCGCACGGAACAAAGATCTCTGCAATCTGACAGCGCGGTCGTTGATGTTATCCGACCGACGTAGGGTGGAGGCCGGCGTTGCAGCCGCTCGCAATTGCATAATGACCGCGGAGCGCGGCGGGCGCTCCGGACTGACTCCGCGCGAAGGCGACGCGACGGTTGAAATTTAATTTCATAAGTAAAAACGGTACCCGAAGGCATTGCTGCCTGGCAATTAAAACGCGCCTTTCATGTGAAAACTGCGCCCGCGGAACGGGTACGCGCATTCCGCGGTTAAAGGGCTATGTAGACCAACGCTGTTGATACCCAAATCTTTACAACTTCTCTGAAAACAGGGACAATTGATATAATTTTGAGGTAAAATGTTTAATAGAAGGGTGAATTCTAATATATTTCGGAATGGATAATAATCTGATAATAAGGATTAAGTACGAGGACAAGAAATAAACATACACTTTCCACAAGAGATGTGATAATTGGCATTATCTTTGTTTGTGGGATCAACGTTACTGTGCGTTGGTCTGTGAGAGACATTCAAGAATTCTTATCGCGTGAAATTCGACGACCGATTATAGCCGGCTCTGCTTTTTTTGTGTATGACATAAATTATTCTACGCGATAATGTGAAACGCGTTGGTCCGTGTGAAACTTTTTAATGGAGTTTATTCCCATGCATTTGACGGCTTTTTTTGGTAATAGATTTGTGACTTTTGTCATAAACTGCATAATATACTGCTGAGCGAGATATTTATGGTTTTAGTACGGCTGGCTTGTGATCTACACATTTTGTTGAACTCGACGTGTGGTCCTTTTTTCTTCAAATATGAAGTCAAGGAGAGGGAAGTTTGAATAAATAGGGGAGGCGTAAATTCGTTGACATCCAGAAGAGATTCAGAGTGGTTTGAGATGTAAAACAAACCAGTCGCAAGCATCCAGCTTGCTTAATATTAAAATGTAGTTTTTTAGTGTGTGCTTTTGTAAATGGTAAGCCGATCATTACTTCCTTACTTTGTGTTTAACTTTAATTTAATGTGTTTTTGTATAATCTGACAACTCCTCAAAATATTCGGTAGATTTAGAGTTTCATTTCATTGTTTTCATTCTTTTGTTTTAATTGTAAATAAATATTTGTTATTCTTTTATTGAGATTTGAGTTTTACTTTTGAGTAAGTTTCTTTTAGTATTTAAAGTGAACAAACCAGCTACAATTTAATGGTAGAGATTTTGATTACATTTTTATTGAGTTCAAATAGTGATTATCATGGTAAGTGTGAGCATTGTCTGATAAAATGCTGCATTGGTCCTATTGCAAGAACTTACGTGCTGAGCGTGTTTAGAATGATGAATTTTATAATGGTTGAGGTTGTGGTACTTAGATAAAGTTCTTAAAACTAAAAAGTATGGTTAATTTATAACCAGATTTTACCCAACCGACCAACTATTACAGAGATACAAAGAAATTATACAAGAAAAAACTTATTCACCGACTAAAAACAGTTTCCGATCAACTACTGTTTTAATGTTATCTTAAAAGTATTGAGCTATCGCTCTTTGAGACTATTTGGCAAATGAGTGTAAATTTTGATTCCATAAATATAAAAGAACGGACTATTTGCAGCTAATGTCAGTTGACCACTCCTTGAATTGTTTGATGCCTTATACTGTATGCGTTCAAACTATTGTTATTTTAAATCCAGTCTGCTCTAATTATATCGAGAAACAAAGACAAGAAAATGAATATGCCGGTTAGGGTTGATATTTTAAATTTTACAAAGTAAGGACTACAAGACTAAACAAATTATACAATCTATACAAGAAATCAGAATCGAAAGAGGTTACCAACCCACGCCAGCCCTCTGCAAGAATAAACAAGGTGTTACCATTGCAAAAGATAAAGAGATGATAGAGATGACCAATTGCAAGAACACTATTGCAACTCTGTCAGTTACTCAACAGAGAAAATTAAGTGGGAAGGAAAAAAGAATATTGAATCAATATAGAATTCATCAAACAACTGAAGATGCATCTCGATTCACCGTACCGGTTAAGGAAATAATTGGAAAACTGAGAAAATAAGAAAACATAACATGAGCACAGAAGTTTGTAATAGCTGATGTATTTAAATTTTAAATGTTGGGCACAGATTTAGACCGAATGCAAAGATAACTAAATAAAGAATGAAACTATGAAAAAGGCAACCAATGATTCATTAGAAACCACAAAATGTGAATCGTTGGTTGTCTGCACGGCAGTATTTGCATATTATAAACGTGGTAGCGTATTATTGGCTGATGCGGGTACGTTGTATATTCCATGTGTCAACGGACACAGTCAAGTTAGACCCAGATCAAGTCAGATCCTTACAGATAAATACTGACAGGGATAAGTGATAAGCGTATAGCTTGATATCTTTTGTGCTTGGCACATTGGGCATTTGCGCATAATGCTTCCATTTGTATTCAGCTAAAAGAAACTGACAAACACTTTTAATCACGAGATTCATATGCATGTGTGATATTATATTACAAAGTAAAAGATTATCAGCTGTGTTCGCGGTTTCGCTTTCTTTAACAACAAAAAAAGACAATAGTATCTTGGCAACGTCAATAAATAGGTTATATTGTTAATATTTTGCTCTTTTCAACATAAAATTGTTATTTTAAATATATGGAAATGGATATCTGGAAGGTAATTCTAAATATATTGATAAATAATCAATCTGTGCTGTGCGGTGAGTCATTATTTATGATTATTTGAGTTTCTATTATGGTAATTAATTGTAGTTCAATCATCCAGAATCAAAAAACTCCATCAATCATTAATCAAATTTTTACCGCACCCTCATCACTAACGCCGCTCCGCGTCGGTCTACCGCAGGGCTTGACGCGCACCTTTGTCCGGATAAAATCGAACGCGGCAGGCAACGCGAGCAACACGACACCGTGGTCCTTTTATGAATGAACAGTAGCGGGTATTCTTTACGGCGACAAGCAGGCGCCAATGAGGTGCCGAGTTGAAAGACGCCTCAAAGAAGCCTCAAAGCGGGGACGCGCCGTCCAACGAGGTGCCTTATGAAAAAGACCATTACCGATTGTGTTCATGGCGTCAACTTGACCGTGAAACTAGGAAAGCGAAATCGAAGCACCGGCGACCGCTTCCATTGCAGCCACCGCACTTTAACGACTTGCCGTTTACCGCCAGAACACAACGAGACCACAACAACTAGAGAAAGTTTTCATCGAGGCTCGAGAGTGCTCGTTTCTTTTCAATAATGAAAATGCCGATCTCACCTCGAAATGTAATTGTAATCTTTATTCTTTATAGTTGCTGTAATAATTGCTGTAGGAGTGTAGAGTACTTATGTGAGAAAATAGTTGAAGACGACAATATAATAATAGATTATAATATGAAGTGCAATTTCGTGAAGTTCAACTCGGACATAATTGAACCCTTAAAATAATCCAAGATCGCTAGGGTGCTAAAGAGACCGTGTGAAAATAGAAGAAGAAAATATTGGATGTATGCGACTATAACGATAAGAACATGAAATAAGACTGACCTGTACAAGTGAAAAAGAGGAAAAAATAAGGGAAAGAACTCGAGTGGCGGCTAGGCCTTTAATGCAATACATACTTTAATGCATCAATACTAAAACTACGGGTTATATGTAGGCAGTGGCGTACCTAGAGCTTTTGCCGCCTGGGGCGGTCACCAATTTGCCGCCCTTTCTAAGTCAATCCAAATTAAGTGATGGTGATTATTAACATTACTGTACACAGTGGCGGATACATAAAAAACTCAAGGGGGGGCGCTAAAAGACATCTTGAGTCCGACTTCCCATTTCAATGAAAAAAAGACCCGGCGCGTCAACGTGCGGAATGATATTTTGATCTTGTGATTTCCTGCAAGTTGCGTATCTGTATAATCTGTGCTATGGGTGTCATCAAGTCTGGTGTAAAGCTTAAAAAAACTTTTTTCATATAACTGTTTCCTACAATCAACCGAATAAAAACACACATACAACACCTAGCCGGTAAGATCACAATCGCTTTCTTCTCCGCGGTACCAACAAATTCGCGCCAAGGGGGGGGGGGCGCCCCCTGCGCCCCCCCCCCTCTATCCGCCCCTGCCTGGACATCAACAGATATTAATAAACACAAATTTTATGTCTTTTGGTTAAACAGATTGTACCCATGGATTGTACAAATAAAATCTACATATAATAATGTACAATGTACATAACATGTAAGCATGTCCATAAATTAATCCTTCTTGCTTTTTTATTCGAAAATTCTTGAATTCTCTCTATAGAAAGTATCGGTAGATTTCGCCATCATAAATCGCTCATTGTTGAACAAAGATAGTTTTTTTTTATCAATTTTAGTTTGGAAAAGCTGCTTTCACAACTGACCCCACTTAAAGCTATTGTTAAAAAAAATCTTAGGAATATTACTATGTTTGGAACAGTTTACCAGCCTATATTTTTGAATGAATATTAAAAGTTTAAGAGGCCTTTGTCCGCTTTTCCAACTGCTCGTCGTCAATGACAAGAAAGTTATATATTCACGTGATATTCAACATTTGTGTTTACAAGATTATATGGTATTAGGAAATCAGACTTTTCTGCAAGGATATGTAGTTGCTCAAAACAAACTTATTTCTTGGAGAACTCTATCCAGTGACAAAAGCATTTCCCGTTGTTTCTCCTCTTCTAAAATATATCCCCACGTCTCGCGAATGTTCACCACTCATAATCTTTTTCCTTCTAACTCGACGGTCGGTGGAAATCTCCAACTCTTTACACATTTTTTGGCTGCTGTGCGTTTTGCATTAGCGTGCCCCTTTGTCCACTGAAATACATTTGTAAAAAATTTGTTTTAAGTCACATTGGTGGATATTTAACCCCTTTGTTTGAGATATTGTTAATTTCCAAAAGAACGGATATGCATTAAATTGAGCTAGCACAGAAACGAAAAAGATTCCAATGAGTGGAGTGATATTCCAGAGTCTGATCGTGTTTTGATATTTTTTTTCCTCACATATTAGTTTGTCCAACGCACTTAAAATGTTTGTGAAATGTTTTTTTTTTACATTTATTATTACTACTTCTAGTCTTGCGTTCCAACGAGTATCTACGCTGTGCTTAACACCTTGACCAGTGACAGAAAGTAAAATATCTCATCAATGAGTGGAAGACGAAAAAACGAAAACGTGAGAAGTTTTCATAGTCCCAAAAAAATGTTCTGGACTTTACTGTAGCAGGAGCTGCACGCACACATACCAAGTTTAAAGAATGATTTGCACATGCTTATCCACATGCAGAATTTTCTTTTCTTGCAACGTCCTTGACCGATAGAGTCGCTGTTTGCAATAACAACAGAGTCGCTAAAGAAATTATTAGCAGAGTTGTTTATAATCAGTTATCATTGATTCTGTTGATAACGACATTATTATAGTATTTTTATTTTTAAATAAATTAGAAATATAAAAATGCCGCCCCAAAACACGTGCCGCCCGGGGCGGGCCGCCCCCACCGCCCCCTCGGTACGCCACTGTATGTAGAGTTGGACGACCAACCTGAGCGCAATAATTAGCATAGCTATGAAAGCATAAACTGGGTAAGATTAACGATTGCCTTCAGTAAGAATCCCTACACTAAACCAATTCGGATGCTAACAAAGGGACTGTGGCGATCCTTAGGTGAAAACGGAAGAGAGTTTTCTTACGAAGAAAACAATAAAGACAGCAGGCAAACAAATCAGGAAAAGGAAACCCCACATCAAACTTTCCGAAGCAAAAACTCTTCGAAAGACTCCTGGGCCTCATAATCTGGACGAAAATTTTTGATTATCCATCTAAGAGACGATAATACAATAAGCCATATATGCAGTGCTAGGGCATCACTAACCGTCAGCTGAAGCTCACGGACTCAAACAAAAAGAAATACATATATGCAAAAAAAAGTCACAAAGTGCAGAAGAAAATAAAATACAACCAGCTGGGATGAGCGACTTAGGGTAGAAAAATATGGAGGATATTCTGGAAAACGTCTTTTTCTGATTTTTCATTTCGGTTAATCCATCGCATGCCAAGTAAATACGGTAATAAAATGACGACGGAAGGGTATGGCGCTACCTGGACGGATGGACAACCAAGAAATCAACAGACAACGCCGCGTGATTGGTGTTCTCACGGTTAACTATGTTTTCGAAATAGCGCGACATTGAGATTGATTGCACATCTCAATTTCTTCGCATCGGTAGATATCTCCGCTAAATGCACACTTCACAGATTTATCAGTGTTCTATTAATTTTGCAGACATTGCATCTAGATTGATAGCAAGTTTCCTGGCACTAATATAATGTGTTTAGAGAGGATTTTCAAAACAACTTATTATGTACCCAATTTACATCGTGACACGAAAGCTTCAAACTTAAGAAGAAAAAAAATCGTGAAAACTACTCATTACTTTACTACTCAGAGGATTTTACAATATTATTTTAACACTTTTACAGTTTTATGCTGTAAATATAAAAGAATAAGCTGGAAACTCAAAAACTCTTGTGACAGCTATTGGACACTGATGGAGGACAATTTTTAAACCAAAGCAGTACAATTTGGGCCCGCGATTGACAGAAATGAAATACCATCACTCACATGTGCCACTCGTGAAAGATATCAAAGAGAGTCGTGTCTAATGGAACGTTGAACCTTGAACTTTGAAGTCAGACTTTAAAGGTCAAAGAATTGTCACATTGTCTCCAATGTTCAGGGTACAAACTTTTATTTGGCCTTACGTAAAGTATTCCATCACGTCACATGTTTGAAAAAAAATGCCACAAAATGTCAAAATATACATAAGAATAATAACGCGACCTGACAAACTTCTCTACGTAGGCTGAGATGAAAGCTTGAACGTTGAACTTCTAAGCTTTGAAGAGAAAAATGGTGACGTTTAGGTTAAAAAGTGTGTTCTACATCATCATTTGTCACAGTTTCCAGAGAAGAAAATTCTATCGTTGCTTTATATTCTTGTATTAAATAATAATGAAAACAAAAATGGGCTCTGGTTCTTTTTTTTTGTAAATGTGACATGACTTTGTGTGACTTTTGGGTAACAGATATACAATATATCAAAATAACATGACATTCCTTAAGAGCAATGTTTCTCAACCTTTTTAGCCTTGCGGAACCCTTGAAATTAGCTTGGATCCCGGGATCCCGGGGAACATCAACCAAAAAAGATATACAAGGTGTATTTTTATTCCGCATTTTTTTTAGAAAGTTGATTTCATTCTGGGTTATACCTAGAAAATATTTGAAAGCAATTTTTTTTTCACTTTTACTTTGAAATTACCGAACTTTTCCTTTGAAAATGCAAAAATATCCTGTAAAATTACTGTGGTAATGCTGTAATTTATCAATAATATATCAATATCACAGGAACGTATTGTACAAAAATACAGCAACATAGCTGGTATCAAATATCCAGTAATGTCGCTGTAGAAAGGAGAACGCAAATAACTGCGAAATCCGTTTACTGAATTTTACTGAATTTCTTTCATATAGTTTACTTTACAGCGTTATTAGGTACTTTTAATTTTTTAACGTAAGTATTACCGTTACTTTTGCTTCATTTTTGCTGTAGTGTTTTACATTCATTTTCTGTATCTTTACAGACATTATACTCTGTTATCAACTTATTTGTTTCTTCAATTTCTAGCAAAAGGAAGGAAAAGTACAATACAAAAAGAAGAACAAGAACAGTACTCTCTACGATAATAAAATGAAATTAAATTACTTGATGACTCAAAATTTATCAATAATAAAAATGAAATGAATACATAAAAAAAAACGACTTAATTCTAATTTCTGAATACTAACAACTAACACACAGCATAACTCTATTTGGATACCATTTTGAGTTAACGTTTCTGGTCAATTGTGGGTAATGCTTCAAACGCCCCCCACAACTCAGAGTTTTGCTCTTTTTCTAAAGTCAAGTTTCCAGGATCAGCAGCCGATTCAAAGTATAGGTATGTACATTTGCGTGATGCTTTTGTGTGGAAAGGGAGAAATATTGAAACAATATTTTAAATTCAGACCAATAATTCTGACAGAGGTAATATTGTCACTTGAAGTTACAATGTGTCCATGAACCGGCGTCAATCACTGCTATTTGGTAATATTTTCCGCTGAACCCCTTGCGGTATCTCGTGGAACCCCTTAGGAAGGCTGCATATCGAAAGTTCAAATTACCTACAATCACCATCGAAATAATATTCATACAGGTAATTATTATCGAGATGTGTGGGTTTTCATTAAAATCGACATTTCGATAAGAATCTTATATAGAATGGAGACGTCCGTTGGGTCAGTACGACGTCGGTCGCCATGCCACCTGGTGGAACAATAGGGAGGCAAGCGCGGCGTGATTGTTTTGTCACAGGCGGCGCATTATCTGAAGGTGTGTGCGTGCGTGCGCTTTGTTTTGGCGTGTGTGGTGTTCGGTTATTAAGGTGTAAGACCGGCGGAGAAGTGAACGCGCCTGAAGCCCCCGTAGGCTGCTGCCTGGCGCGTCGCCAGCCGGCCGTGTGTCTGCGGAGCGATGTGGGACCACGGCAAGGACCCTGAAGGCCGCCCAGTCGCGCGACGTACCCCAGGCTAGTACTGCCGCTCTACCATCCAGTAATGGACGAATATAATAAAAATACAGTATTTCATAGTTATGTATGTTATATACAGGGTGATTTATTAGTATCCCGGCGGTCTATAGTTAATAAATGGTTTGAGAAAGAAAAAAAAATTATACGAAAGTTGTTTGACTCGCTATTTTCTATAACGTAACATTATTTTCATTTATACAGGGTGTTGCATTTAGGTGTGACAGAAAGTATGTACATTTTTTTAAATGGAACATCCTGTATATTTTATTATATTATGAATACTACTAAATTTGTTTATTCAACCGTGTATGGTGCTAAGTCACAGCGTTAATAGTGCCAGAGATATTTAACTGCTTTTCCAAAATATGCCCCTTGCAGGATCTTTTTAAAAACTATGTAAAAGCGACATTTTTGCCGATTTTGCCTTTAAACTATGTGAGACAATGGTCAAAGCCAGTAGGTCATCAGTATCAAAAGATGTTAGATAAACTATACAGGCTGTTCATTGACCTTAGTAAGTTTTGATGTTTTTCAAATGGCTTCTCGAGTTTTTTAAATGGAGCACCCTGTATAATATGTGTTGGCTGTAATAACCCTTTACTTCGCTCCAATTTACATGTAGTATGTCATACTCCAAATGTTACTATTTTTTGTGATATATGCAATTTAACGAAAATGTAATGCAATTGTAAATTTTAATATTGCTGTGACTAAGGTATTTGGTAGTTTGATGAAAAGTCTTTAATAGGCGATAGAAGAGATAATGTAGAAACGATTTAACCAGCTTGATCCTTATACACAGTATTACCGTTATCAACATATTAACAATTTTATATGAAATTTTGTAAATATATTTTGTCTATGTATGGCAACCGAAAACGCGATTTAAACATTTCAAATTACTGCTAAAGTAAACCCTAAACCCTCTACTTTTAAGTTAACTATCGAGAAAATTTGTTGACTTATGAGTGTTGAAAATCAGATTTTCTTTGATGTGATTTATGTGTTCACACCCAAAAACCAAATACACAACAAAAACAAACTGATAGGCATCATTAGATTCAGATTTTCATTCATAGCAAAAAAATCTATTAAAGACCAAATAACCCACTTTCCATTCACATTGTCAATATTACTCATACTATCATTCATATTATCCCAATTTTGAATTGTCTCTCCACAAAAATCACCTATTTTAAACCAATTAACAATAGTAAGTAGATATTGTTGGTTGTTTTATGTACTGAATACAAATCCCTTCTCAAACGTAGCTCATCAAGACAGGTTTTAGCGGTTCTGTTTGCTTTTGTGTATGACCGCACATACTATTGCAATGAAACGTCTCCGCACAATTTTCACACAAGTGAACATTTTTCATGATAGTCCCCCTAAAATCAGACTGTTTCTGGTTTACTTCGGAGCCCAACTGAAGTTACTAGGTCTTCAGGTTCGCTAGCTGCACGTTTGTAAAAATTGCAAAACATACTTATAAAATTGTGCAATACCTTGATAACCGTAATACTTTTTATATGTATAAATCTAGTTAAATAGGTTCTAAATGGCTTCTTCTATAACCCTTTAAATATTGTCCATCAAGCTACCCAGCACACTGTATACAAGGCAATATTAAGATACTAAATAGCATACTACTCTTTAAATTGCAAATATCACAAAAACTAGTAAAATAGATATACGATATAGTAAATATAAATTATAAAGAACTTAAGGGACATTTCAATTAGCAAATAATATACAGGGTGTTCCATTTAAAAATCTCAAGAAAAAGCCATTTAAAAATGTTTAAAAACAAGTGCATGCTACGATCACCCTGTATAGCGCATCTAATTTTTCATGACATCAGCATCTAGCTATGGGTTTAGTTATTATGTGCAATTGCCATTTTTTTGACAAACAATTGCATATCTCAGAAACTATTTACTTTACACAGGTACAACTTACACATTACGAAAGACAACTTCCTTAGTATTCATAATATGGTATGATATACAGGGCGTTCCATTTAAAAAATGTACTGACTTTCCAGCACGCCTAAATGAAACACCCTGTATAAATGAAAATAATTTTACGTTATAGAAACTAATGAGTCAAACAACTCTTGTATAAGACATTTTTTTCTTTCTCAAACGATTTGATGACTATCGACCGCCGGGATACTAATAACTCAGCCTGTATAATAATTGCACAAAAATACCGAAATAAAATTTACTATACGTTTTACATAATGCTCTACAGGCCATTACTAAATAGGACCATTAAAAAAATAAATAGATAATTGAATAATCAACGTTGCGCTTCCTCGGACGACTGCGTTAAAATGTGTTTTGATTTAATTGAAACGTGGCCATTTGGAGGATTTAAATGTCCTGATTATGTATCGGAACTAGAAATTTCCGAAAACAAAATGGCGGATCCAATATGGCGGACGACTACATCAAAACATGATTAGATTTATTTGAAACGTGACCTGTTTGGGGGTTTTCAACTTTGCTACTCGCCACGGATGTGGCTTTCCAACGAAAATCGCGAAAAAAACTAAAAATTTTCGACCGTTTTTCAGTTTTTTGCGAAGAATTGATAAAACTCTGTACTTTTCCAGCTAGACCATTCCGTACAAAAATAAGGTACCTACATTAAATTTTGCTATAAGAGCACTTCTGAAATGCATTTTTGGTTGAACTGTTTTGCCGCTAGAGCGCGCTGAAAGAAGGGCAAATTTTCCTACTTTATGTAAAACCCAGTTTTTGAGTTAGTTAAAAAGGCTAAGATTGTGCTAAAACTACATTAATTTCCCTACAAACTGCACATCTTAATCACTTATTTTGGCCAAACCGTGTTGTCGCGAGATTGGGTTGATATATTATATCATAGCTAAGCAAAGCGGCTAAGTCGATATGCTTATAAAAAAAATAAAAAATTACATAATACATTAAGTATGAATTAAAAAGGGCAAATATATAGTTAATAAATAAATAGTAATAATATAGGTCTCTACTGAATTTTTGGTGAAGGGCTCTTGCTATCGCGGTTTCGCGTAATGTGACATAAAATTTCAACGCGCTCTAGCGGCTACACAGTTTGGCCAAAATAACTGATTAAGTTATGGAATTTGTAGAGAATTGAATGTAGTTTTATTAGAATCTAAGATTTTTTGTAATTACACGCACATCACATAAAGTAGGAAAATTCGGCCTTCTTTCAGCGCGCTCGAGTGGCCAAACCATTTAACCAAAAAATAGACTTGGTGCTCTTTATAGCAAATTTAGTGTACTTTATTTTTGTATATGGTGGTCTACGTCGAAAAGTGCATAGTTTTATGACTTTTTGGCAATAAACTGAAGAAAAATCGAAAATTTTGAGGTTGTTTGCGATTTTCGTTGTGAAGCAATATACGTGGGAAGTAGCAAAGTTGAAATTCTGATTCAGCTCCCCAAAAAACATATAGAATGATAGAGAAAAAACTTCTATATTTTTCTGGCCAAAACATCATTTGACTGGACAAAAATTATGAATAAAATTAAAAGTAAATTTGCAAATATCTCGCTTATTCCAGCTAACCAGAAAAACTCCTTTGTGGAAGTGTTCAGGGGGTCATAAAGAATCATTATTAGCTAAAATGTCCCGGGAGGAAATTTTTCATTGCACAGTGTAATTTGGTATTTCTAGATCATAGTGCAATGGTGGTTAGTACGGTGACAGAGTGCCGCGCATGTGCACCAACTCCATGCATAATTTAATACAATTTACAAGTTTAGAAAGCGAATATTTGCAAATAATTTGTTACTTTTCGGCTCAAGTGGTATATAGAGAAGATTATAAAGTATTATGTATCTTTAGTTTGATGCATTGCTTTTAACTTTGTATAAATAAACAACAGCCAAAAACTTAGTTGAAGGTTGGGCGTATTGCGTTTCAACGCAAGGGTACTGATTTCTCGCAAAACTAGCTACCGAAGGAATATAAATTACGGAGACTTAGCAGCTAAATATAAGTGGGATTTGTCGATAAAGACTGGAATCATAAATATATCCTACCCTAAGTGCAAACTAGTGCAAACTTATTTATGAATGTCTAGCGAAAGTTTAGGGTAATTCGTTCTTCTGTGTCTTCTATTATTGTGGTGATTTGAAATTATTCTTCATTCATATTTACGAAATGTGAAATACATACCTTCAGTAGGATACTCCAACGTATCACTTGTGCATCCATTCCACTCTTATTTAATAAACTAATCTATGTACTTTCATATACGATACAGAATTTAACTGAATGAAAAACTTTGACTTTTGGCCAATAATTCGGTACTTCTAGACCATAGTGCATTAGACATATAATTTTCAATGAATAAGTATTTTTTAAGCTGTTTATTATATTATTAGACAGGGAACGTTTGTATTGCTCATATATTTATTTAACTGTACAAATATATTATGAAAGAGACATTCAAATGTATCAATGCTCAATTATTTATTCTGATGTACATTTACATTTTTTCAAATGATTTAAATTTATAGCAGATTTATTTTTTTAATGCATGTAAATTTTTGCATTGCTAAAATATTTTTGTAGTGGACAAATATTTTTGATTTTTGTCAAATATTTTATCAAATGCTTACAATAAATACACGTATTATTTTATATATTGCGCATATAATTCAAAAGAACAGCTTAGGTACCGGCATTCAAAGCTTAGGAAACGTCCTAACACTAGCTGTGATGCTGTGCGCTTCCCTTAGCGGCCGCGTCCGGCCGGACCGCGGTCACATCTGATATTCGCGGATGCCTCGCATACCTACTTCATAAATATCACCCCATGCACCGAGGCGCACACAGTATGTGCGCTCATTATTCCGGAGTGTTTAATGTGCTCGCGCTCAGATGTCGCTCCGGTCGTCCCCCAGCACTCGCTGCTCCACTGTCGCACAACTTAAATTATTGCGACGCGCACTTCTTTTCAGACCTTTTGCGGACGCTCACATGCTGCCCGCAATATTCAAGATTAAGTGTAAATATGTTACGTATTCTCGTTATATCACTAAAGAAGTGTCATTTTGGTCTATAAACTTTTTAGTATCATCTGTTTTTATTTTTTTCGCTGGAGATACATTTATAAACTTATAAACGCTTATAAAATAGGTGGTCAAAAAGAACTGAATGTTTTGTGCTTGGTGTAAAACGTCGGGATATTTGGCATGTTATTTCCATTTATTGTGAAGGAAATATAGAAATACACTGCGCGTCAAAATTAACGCAACACTAAAAATTTGGTTATTGTAGGTATCTCGGTATTTTAAAAGGAAAATGAAGAGCACCAAAGAATAAAATGTTGGGCTATTGTTTGACTCCACTTGATTTATGTGGTTGTAGCTGATAGATACTACAGAATGCTACAAATTTCAAGCAAAAGGCGTAACCTCATTCTAGCATCCTGTATATTCTCAAAACTGAAATTGGAATACAAAATACTACCACATTATAAGAATCGAATGAGGGAAAGCAAACTTTGACATTGTGACCATTTTTAGTGGTGCGTTAATTTTGCGTGCAATGCATGACATATATTACAAGCTAATGTATTTCTTTTGTTTATCATAAAATTGTAGAAAAAACCCGTAAAGACAATTATCGAAAACGATCAGTCACTTTCGATTAACAAAATTTAATATATTTTTTAGTATTTTTATAGTTTTCAAGTCTATATCTGCCATGCCTCCTTAAGGGTGTCACAAATGTTGTGATAAAGTCAATATACCCTCACCACAGTAAATGTGGGGGTATAAAGGTATATCGAAATTTATAACATCGGGGTTGTTTTCAGATATGAAACAATGGCGACCACCTAAAAAGGAAGACGCTATATATTAACATTTTCATTAATATAAAGTTTGATTATACGGTGCGTTGTTTTCGGGAATAAATTATTATCTTCTTGAATAATTTATTATCTCTATTTTCTTTAATTTACTGTGAAATGGTAGGTAACATTGTACTTAATTCAAAATTGCTCTCAAAAAATACTTCCTAAAAACTGACGCATCTTAAGGCTCCGTTGTGAAAACATCGCTACTACTACTACAACTAAATGTTTTTCTGTCCTGGGGCGCGTCTACGACGCCGGTCATTTTTGACATTTCTGGCAATTATCGCATTTTCGGATAGTGGAAAAGTTTGGTTGAAATTGTACTGAGATAAAGAAAATCTTGTGTCTTGTAAATTGTGAATGAAGCTTTGTTTATTTTGTGGTCAGTATATATAAATATGGATCTTATGTAATATTCTTCGTACATTGATTAATGTTACATTAGTAGATTATTCTTTCAAATGTTCATACATTGCTAATGAACCTACTATTTGAGTGTATTAATACCTATGAAAAAATCTCATATGGCCAGGCACATGACTTTATCACACTATATATAAAATTAATAGTTTAGCAGCATGAGATTCTATTTGATCGAGATCGGCCATGTCTGCATTAAAAAAAATTAGTAGAACTAGACAGATATGTCGATTAAAGCTGCGTTCGTATATTGTATTCCGTTGACGCCGGGTACACCGTCCAAATGACACTTACGTGTTATTGGGTGTAAAAAGTGTAATACAATATCCGAACGCAGCTTATATTGACAGAAGTTATTGTCAAAACATTAGCGTTTGACACTACCTACTGTCATTAGAATAAAAAATCTGACAAATCCTGGCTATAGTATGTGTTTGCGTTAAACGAAATAACTTTGTTAAGGGGATTTGTTTTAATACAGTACGACCGATTTCGATGAAATAGAATTTGCTCAAGCAGCTAAACTATTGATTGTACCAAAAAATGCCATAGTCATAAATTATTCAGAATTTTCTCTTCTCTAATTTATTATTTAACTATTTCGACGAAATTCCAGAAATGGCGGCTTATTTGCAAAATCTTTCAAAAATGCTAAGACTAAACCTCCAGTTCCTTTGGACCCTTTTCAACAGAAAGCTTTTCAGCTCTAAGTTTGGAAACTTGAATGAAACTTCTAAATATGAAGTTTCGTCCCGATACCTTTAGTAGTTTCTCCGGAATCGTCGCCACAAAAACGGGTACACATACAGACACACACACACACACATCCACACACACACACAGACATTTTTTTGTACCTTAGTCAAAAATGTTTAGGGGACCCAAAAAGACATATTTCCGCTAAAATCTCAATTTTTTTTTTGGCACGATTACAATACTTTACATACTGCGTATGATAAAGTAAAAACATTGGGTTGGTCAACATATATTTGTTTAAGTCAAACCTAGTTTTCAAGCATGCAACAGTTTACATCAAACAAGTGTAGGTAATTGAGAGCAAACCATAATATTTATCTGGTTCAAATTTATTATATTTATTTAACTCAAATAAAGGTATTGACAGATTTTTGTTTCTCTGGCGATCTAAATCAAGATAACCTTTTGTTGCTGATATAACATAAGCAATCAAAAACAACGAGTGTTATAACTGTTATTATAACTGAATGAGAAAGGAGGACATTCTAAGGTGAAAGGGGACATTTTATTTTAACTGAATGTCAAACCCACTGTCTACTCTCTGCAAGTCACTGCTCCATACACCACCTTTGTTATTAGTAAACGTTCCCTCAAAACAATCCCTTAAACGGCGTAATATCTGAGGCGGTAAAAAAAAACAACCTGAGAAGGCAGGTGTAGGTACAGCCTTTAATTAGTAGCTAAGACAAGTAAAGCGACGACTTTCTTGTAGTATTTCATCTTGACCTTCCAATTAATGTTTCTCTGTTTGATCGTAACGATACTTTTACTAAGCAAATAGTATCATGGTTAAAATACTTCTATCCATATAGTAGACTGTAGGTAAAAATACGTAAAAATACATACGTATAGCTATGCGTTTGTATGGGTAATAATAAAAATAAATGGATAATTTCATTCGCATTCATTTTGCATTTTATGAACCTATATTTATAGGTATACTAACTGGTAAAACTTAAGAAGAAGGCACCTTCGATATGTGTCATTGAATTCCACGCGAAGAATTTTAATGAGATCTCTCAAAATCGCGCACAGAATCCTGTACAACTTCTCCACTTAACATATTCAATGCCGATGTTGGTTCGCCGCAGGACCGCAGGACGATAGCGGCTGCTAGCTGCGCGCCTGACCGCTCCACTCCCACCTTATTCACTCGGACGAGCTCATCTAGGCTCTTTATTATCACAATGCGATGGGACATGTACTTCGGTTAGCGTAAATTTGCACGTAAAACGCGCCGCCGTTAAATTTGCAGCCGAGTCGAGCGCGAAACACCTGGGAGCACATGCGTAAATACCGGCCTCGTACCTATATTCACATGTTACAGCTGGGACTCGCCGTCGCAATCTGTTGATAATCGATGAACATGTTTGTTTACCCTCTAATTGCAGCGCACCGTCCACTTTTATTTGCTCTCGCAGAGTTTGTCGCTTATGGTTATACCGGGTGACCCACGGCATAGGTATAGGTACTCCCGTTTTTTTTTTTGTTTATAAAGCTGGACGAATGAAGTTTAGGAAAGTGTTAATAGACAAAAAATGCCATTGGTTGGGATGCTCTGGTGGTTAATGTGACTTCCGGGTTTTCCGGAAATAACGTCACAATTGAAATTTTAAATGGCACCCTATATTGTCTGTGTGATATTTTCAATCAGGATGGCATTCTAAACACAAAAACATATTGATCGACAATTTTTATCACCATAGCAACACAAAAATAACTTTTTTGTGTATTAATCTAGGTGGCTATGAATTGGTGAAAATAGTCGAAAATTGTCAAATAAACACTAACTAAATCGATTTTGACCGACATTGCATTACTTGCGTCCCACAACAATGCCCACAACCTCATTATTCGATAGAAAACATCTTTCCGATTACAATGATACCAAATACTTTGATATTTTGTTGAAATTCGTAGCGTACAAATGTTGTTAGAAGCAAAGAAATCGAAATATATTGACCTAATGATGTCAGCATACAAAGTCATCGTCAAAGTCACTCAATGGACTACTCGAAGGAAGTACCCTGATTATTCGAGGAAAGACATTTTTCCGGCACAATGATATTAAATACTTGATATTTTTCTTATAATCGTAGCGGGAAAATGACCATTGAGTGACTTTGACTTGTACGCTGATTTTGATCATTAGCTCAATATTTTTTTCGATTTCCTTTCTTCTAACAGCATTTGTACGCTACGAATTTCAACAAAATATCAAGTATTTGGTATCATTGTGATCGGAAAGATGTTTTCTATTGAATAATCAGGGTGTAGCCATTGGATACCCGTGAAACAAATGACTCAATGGCCAAAAACCAATTAAATCACGCTAGAGGGCGCAGGTAATGCAATGTCGGCCAAAATCGATTTAGTTAGTGTTTATTTGACAATTGTCGACTATTTTCACCATGTCCTAGCCACCTAGATTAATACACAAAAAAGTTATTTTTGCGTTGCCTTGGTGATAAAAATACAAACTTAAACGGGGTAAAATTTGATACGTACAAAAGATATATCGGGTGTATTTATCCCCAGGAGTAGGAGTTGTTTTATAAATAAAACAGGTGGTGTGTCTCCTTAAACTTGGCTTTAATGTAATAGGTTAGCACTTTCGCTCGTGTCTACGAGCATCTTCAGACCACCAACATGGTGCCAAAACCCCACGAATCTCTCTAACATGTGACCAAGTGGTCAAAAACGGCCCACCTAGCATCTTACGAACAGCGAATAATAGTTCAAAAATAACGTCTGGCACTCGTGGTCCATCCCAACATAAACCAGGTATCCACCCAAGCGTCACACACAAACTGTCATTACACAAACTGTTTGTGTGTGACGCTTGGGTGGATGCCTGGTTTATGTTGGGATGGACCACGAGTGCCAGACGTTATTTTTGAACTATTATTCGCTGTTCGTCAGATGCTAGGTGGGCCGTTTTTGACCACTTGGTCACATGTTAGAGAGATTCGTGGGGTTTTGGCACCATGTTGGTGGTCTGAAGATGCTCGTAGACACGAGCGAAAGTACTAACCTATTACATTAAAGCCAAGTTTAAGGAGACACACCACCTGTTTTATTTATAAAACAACTCCTACTCCTGGGGATAAATACACCCGATATATCTTTTGTACTTGGTGATAAAAATTGACGATTGATATATTTTGTGTTCAGCATGCCATCCTGATTGAAAATATCACACAAAGAATATAGGGTGCCATTTAAAATTTAAATGATGACGTCATTTCCGGAAATACCGGAATTCATATTTATCTCAAGAGTATTCCAAAGAATGGCATTTTTTGTCTATTAACACGTTCCCAAATTTCATTCGTCCAGCTTTATAAACAATAAAAATTAACGGGAGTACCTATGGCGTGGGTCACCCGGTATATACGTAAGTTTTGCGTGTTCGATTCGCGGAGACGTCAATACTGGGTTAGACGCGAAACCTTAATCTTTTGACCATGCAATGTGTACAAAAATATTGACTTGAATGTTGAAAAGTGTCGCGTAGGGTAGGGCGGGATTAATCTGATATCGGGTAGTACGTACGTATACTGAGAACAATGGCTGTAAAATTACGCATAAATCATTATGAAAATTACAATAGAAATGTGGTAAGTCTAAAAATTGCACGTAATTCCAATTATTTTTACACGTCTGTGTACTATTACTGCGATATTGCTGCTTTATTTCAATTACATTGATCTTTTAGTAAAAATACAATGGAAATATACCTTAGAATCGTAAAATTACAACGTATGTTGTGATTTTACTATTATAATAGCGGGTTTGTTGATAACTAACATCTCTGGTAACTAACAGTGACACAGTGAACTAATATGTTAAAATAGTATGCCACACTGAGGAACAATTGTATTGTCTTTGTAGAGCACCAATAAGGACAACCAGCCACTAGAGATTGATGTCTTAACGCCATCCCTGGCAGAATGAACAGAGTTTCTTTCGTTTCTTTTTGAAAACTTGTTTTAAGATTGAAGGGTTTTATACCCACAGAAAGATAATGTGCAAACTATCTACAAAGCCAAAGTTGGGGAATAGAATAAAATGTGAAATCTTCTTTTTAGGATAACTTTTCTGTGTCTGTCTAATATGTTTCCTTCTTCTATTACAGATACAGATGCGGTTCATCTTGCACCAAGTGTGTTTGTTAGAAACAGAGTGGACGAGGATGTGGGTTCATGACTGACCGAAGTGCTTTTATGTTTATCCGTGTGCTTTTTATGTTTGAGTATGTATTAATTGCTTCTCTATGGTTTTAATGTATTTTGTGTGCCTCAAAGTGTTTTGTACTTGTATGTACGTCTAATTTTTTTACAATTAATTGTATCTATACCATATTTGTATGGCTGTTTGTACTATTGTAACGTTTGACTGTTTGCATGATGTTTGTTTTCTGTATTATATGATACCTAATGTTAATATCTACTCAAGATCATACTGCATAGTTCATTGAATATTACAGTGAAATAGATGTGAAATTATTACGCATTACCTCATATTTCATGTAAAATTACATTAAAATTGATGTTCAATTATTACGCATTGCCCCATATATCACTTAAAATTACATCAAAATCGGTGTAATATTCCGGCCAAATTCTTGTAAAATTACAGTGTAAATATAAAATGAGATGTAAAATTACACTGATTGTCGCTGGGCAAAAAAAAAACAAAAAAAAACTATTCCTACTGTAAATTCACATCAAAATTTTTCTCAGTGTACCTTTCAACGCAAAAAGGTGTACGGGGAAACAAATCGAGACACAGACGTCCGGTTATGCGATCCAATACGACGCCGCGTATAAATTTGCACGAAAGTAATTATTTCTTCTTTCTTTCCTCGTTGTGTAGAACTTTATCTATACTATCACTTTCAAATGGCACTTTATTATAAGTAGTTGAATATTTTCAGTAATTTTTCTTCCGCTAGAGAAAGTAGTATATTTTATTACCAAAAAAATAAGCCAAACGTGGTTGGGGTAAAAGGGCTGGGCGTCGACCTTTTAGCCCCCATGGTAGAGTTGATAAATAGGTATTTAAAAATATGGGTAGGTATAATTGTTATTTTAAAATGCGCAATTATATAAGTCCGACTATACTGAGTTAAACTGGATAAAATTTCAAAGAAAAAATTGACCTACTATTGAAAACTAATCCTGACAACTTTAGATTTCGTTATGATGTTCCAACACAGATCATTAATTAAGCCGTCATTGAATCTTCAGCATTCAGCATCTATCCTCAAGAATTTACACTGTTCATTTGCGGGCGACAAAAGAAGTTGTGTTTTTGTGTTTTTGTTCTACCACTGCCTAAAGTCATAGCGCGACAACCAATAAATTAAATATGCTGTAAAACTGCAATTTTAACTGATAATACCTGAAAAAAGGAAAATCCGCGACAAGAACAAGATAAGCAGAAAAAAGTTACTAAGAAGGCATTTAAAAAACATAAAGTGAATAAAATTAAACAGATTAAGAAATACTACATTGTGCACCAAGCCGAGAAAGTGGTTCTTTTCCGGGCCGAGAGAAGAGTTGCACAGGCGAGCATAGCGAGCCTGGGCACTTCTTGAGGCCCGGAAAACCACTTTCTGGGCGTGGTGCACACATAATTTTTTATCCTACACAACAATATCGTAATGAAATAACCCGGTTCTAGAGACTACCCACTGACATATTGGCTTTTGACAAATCAAAAGAACGTTGACGCTTTAAACGTCAAACCGAATCGAAAGCTGTGTTTTGATTGGACAGACCATTCGGTCGCCACCTAAAGGGATAATTATTTTCGCGGCTAGTGATGAAAAGTGTTCATTACAGGCATGGCTGGGCCTGGCGGGCAAATAGCATCTTTCGTGTCTCCATAGAGACGCAAAAATGACATTTTCGCATCGTGTAGGATAAAAATAATTTTACAAGAAGAAAATAAAGATTCCAGGGAGTCTACTCGCGTCATCTTTTTGAAGCGAATGGCGCCTTCTCGAATGGTTAGGTGAGCCGGAGTGGAGATATCAGCGGTTCATGCTGTGAGGGCCCTGCTTCCATGATTACATCCAAGAATGTACCGATTTAAGGGCAGAGAATGGGCAGACACGAGTAAACTGATTTGGATCGCAACTGTGTGACTATAGACCGTGTGCGGACAAGGCGCAACTTGAGTACCCAAGTCGCTCAGTCTCCTGGTATCCACGCTACTACAGTTTCTTCTCGGTTGCCCCATGTGCAGATGGCCTTAATTTTTATAACAAAATAAGTACCTAATGATATTTGCGAGTCGAAAACACATCACAATACATCTACGTACTGTTCGACGTAACCTGGGATAGTCGGCTTCCTGATATTGCTTTTGTCACGCAAAAATCTCTGTAAGGTTGCTCCGGCCGGAGCTCCGGTGTATCCCTAGTTTGAATATGCCTGTTCAAAGTCATTATTTATCGCGTGTGTGGAACTTTTTATCCCATCTGTGGCAAAAATGTCAAATGTCAAAAATTGACTTTTAAGCCTCGTTTTTAAAAATAAAAAATATTTCTTATATTTAATATTTCAAGCAAACTTCTGGGTGTTTATTTTTTTTTTGAACAGATTATCGTTTTTAGTTGCAAACGACGTGAGTTTTGTAAAATTTAAGAAACTTTAACTATTAATATATAATATAATAATATTTCTAATACTTTTCCGCAAGACTGTACATACACAAATGTGCAGCATTGTGTCGGGCAGACTGGGAAAAAAGTCAAAAGGTGGAGGAGAACGAAACTCGGCGATGCGATGCGCCGGCAAGAAGTGTTGACAAATGAAGCGTACCAAGAAGCGAGGTGTCTTAACACTTCAGCAGCTACGGACGCGACTGCACGAGAGGCCGCGCTGTTACCATCGCTCATAGACATTAAAATAATCCAGCGATATTTCACAGCGCGTTCATTAAAGGCTACTTATTGCACGCGGCGGCACAACAACAACAACAACAACGGCAACAACGGAGGCGAGGACGTCCAGCTCGCTCGCAGGATAGATCAAAGGACAGCGCAAAGGGGAGGACATAAATCAGCGACGGGTTTCTTCCTGGCAGCAAATTCGCTCGTGTGTTCCTTACGCCCCGAGCGAGCAAAATGATCGGATTAGCATCGCGCTAACAATTAATTCTTACATTGAATTCAACTTGCCCGTGCGACGAATGCGAAAAATTGCTATACAGGGTGAGTTATTAGTATCCCGGCGGTCCATAGCTAATAAATCGTTTGAGAAAGAAACAAATATTTTATACAAAAGTTGTTTGACTCGCCTTTTTCTATAACGCAAAATTATTTGCATTTATACAGGGTGTTGCATTTAGGTGTGACGGAAAGTATGTACATTTTTTTAAATGGACCGTCCTGTATATTTTATTATATTATGAATACTACAATATTTGTTTATCCAACCGTGTATGTTGCTAAGTCACAGCGTTAATAGTTCCAGAGATATATGTGTTGGCTGTAATAACCCTTTATTTCGCTCCAATTTACATCTAGTATGACATACATCAAATGTTACTATTTTTTGTGATATTTGCAATTTAATGAAAATGTAATGCAATTCTAAATTTTAATATTGTTGTGAATAAGGTAGTTTGGTTTAATGTCTTCAAGTGGCGATAGAAGAGATAATTTAGAAACGATTTAACCAGCTTGATACTTATACAAACTATTACCTTTATTAACATATTAACAATGCTATATGAAATTTTGTAAGTATATTTTGCCGTCTATCGTCAGGCAACCGCACACGCGATTTAAAAAATTTCAAATTACTGCTAAAGTAAACCCTAAACCCTGTACTTTTAGGTTAACTATGGTGAAAATTTGTTGACTTCTGAGTGTTGAAGATCAGATATTCTTTGATGTGATTTATGTGCTCACACACAAAAACAAAAAATGCCACAAAAACAAACTGATAGGCATCGTTAGATTCAGATTTTCATTCATAGCAAAAAAGATCTATTAGAAACACTTCCAAATAACCCACTTTCCAATTTGGAATTGTCTCTTCAGAAAAATAACCTATTTTAAACCAATTAGCAATAGTAAGTGGATATTGTTGGTTGTTTTTTGTACTGAATACAAATCCGTTCTCAAACGTAGCTCATCAAGACAGGTTTTAGTGTTTCTGTTTGTTTTTGTGTATGAGAGCACATACTATTACAATGAAACGTCTCCGCACAATTTTCACACAAGTGAACAATTTTTCACGATATTCCCCCTAAAATTACACTGTTTCTGGTTTACTTCGGAGCTCAACTGAAGTTACTAGGTCTTCAGGTTCGCTCGCTGGACGTTTGTAAAGATTGCAAAACATACTTATAAAATTCTGTAATACCTTGATAACCGTAATACTTGTTATATGAATAAATCTAGTTAAATAGGTTCTAAATGGCTTCTTCTATAACCCTTTAAATATTTTGCATCATGCTACCCACCACACTGTATACGGAGCAATATTAAGATACTAAATAGCATGCTACTCTTTAAATTCCAAATATCACAAAAACTAGTAAAAATAGATATACCATATAGTGAATATAAATTACAAAGAACTTAAGGAACATTTCAATCAGCAAATAATATACAGGATGTTCCATTTAAAAATCTCAAGAAAATGCCATTTAAAAATGTTACAAACTAGCGCATGCTACGATCAGCATGTATAGCGCATCTAATTTTTCATGACATCAGCATCTAGCTATGGGTTTAGTTATTATGTGACAAAGTTTTTAGGGCAGTATCTGCAAAAATGTAGTAATAACGTAGTTTTTAAGAAAGGCGTGCAATTGCCAATATTTTGAGAAACAATTGAATATCTCAGAAACTATTTACTTTACACAGGTACAACTTACACAGTTGGAAAGACAACTTCCTTAGTATTCATAATATGGTATGATATACAGGCCGTTTCATTTAAAAGAATGTACTGACACCGTCACGGCTAAATGCAACACCCTGTATAAATGAAAATTTTTTTACTTAACTCAATATTAACTAAATATTACTTAACTCAAATAAACAAAATTTTACGGAGAGAAATTTAACGGAGTTATTCATCCACAAAAAGGAGCGAATTTCAAACTGTATTTATTATTATATTAAAATTTAATTTAATATACGCGTATTTTCGTTTCCATTTAATATATTTTATATTAGCAATTAATTTATTGGAAATTAGTATTTCTGCATACGACATACATACAAATTTTACGGAGAGAATTTGCACGTAGTTAATCATACACAAAAAGGAGTGTTTTTTTACTGAAAATCAGTTGATGGTGTCCTAAAAATTGTTGATAGGTATACATAATTTCGGAGTTAATTTAACTACATAGCAGGTAGTTGAAAATAGTTGTTATCCAAAACAGTGAAAAATTTTCATAGGCGGTGTAAAATGAAAATTAACACCACGAGATGGCTAGCGGAAGCAGGGTGATCGCCAAAATTATACAAGAGAGTCAGAACTACAAAAAGCCAAATTATTACCATTAAACTATAAACAAAAACCAAAATTCATACAAAATTAAATAACAAGTAGTACCTAGTAAGTAACTTATATAATTTTTATTGTCCTAGGCTTTTCTTTTCCAAATTGATATCACACGTATTTAAGTTATTCAATAAGTCACTTTCTAGGGATAAAATATTAAAATCATTTAATTCGCTCTGCCCCAAAAAAAGACCGTAAATAATTTGTTATCCTTTTAAGTTCTGAAAAAGATCGTTCGCTGCTACAATTTGTAAAAGTAAAATAACTTAACAAATGCGTAGTGCTTTGGCCACGTTACGATATGTAGACTTGTAATTTGAAAGAGATGCAACTTTTGATTCAATTATTATCCTTCAAAAATTGGCAAAAACGACGAAAGATCACACAAAATAACTTAACTTAAATATTTGATTGGAGTTGCAATCAAATATAAAATAATTTTGGAAAACATAAATCGGCAGTTCCTCTAGTGGCAATTCCTATAAATTCCTTTGTTAGGGAATAAATTTAGAATAAATTGTAGTACGAAAATAGCCTAACTCCAAATTTTGCCAACATAGCTTTTGTCTTACATAATTCGATAAGCAAATTTCTTATCGATTAAAAGACGCATACTTAAAATAATAAGTATCATATTTATTGCATCCCCAATAAATAAAGCAGCTGGTCTCCATCTGGTTCTGTACAATTGTAAACCCATTGTCCCCCACTGTAAAATTTATTATTTTGGATTTAGGCCATTTGAGTATTAGGCCGACGCTGTTCAACATTTTAATAGCAGTTGTTAATTTTTATAATTATTTTATCTATACAGGGAGCGCATAAAGAATGGAAACATGAGTAAATCTCTGAGAGGGTTTGTTATTTTAGATGTTTAACTATCAAAAAAATAAACATAAAAATACTGAGTATTCAGTTAGCTCTGAAGAAGCGAGCAACATGGTTCGCGAAACGTCAGCATTAACAAATTTTGACACACGGCATAACCCGGAAGCAGTTTATTTTCCATACTATAGGTACTTATTTGACTTAATAATTTGTTCGTTTAAATCAAAAAGTTTGGGAGTTAGATCAGTCAGCTCACATTCGTGGATGAAACAAACATTCACCTTCTTCTTTTAAATATGAACATGTGATTATGAAAGCAATAATATTTTACATGGAATGCAATTAACGCATCCTAAGAAGAATACTGTTATTTTCCAACTAGAGACCGGCACCCGATGCCCATTCATAGTCTATATTCCATCAATACTAGGCCTGTTGGACATTTCTACATCAGGTACATTGACGATATAACAATCACTGATGCTGCATAGACATGTAAGCGGTTATCTACCCTCCAGGTGATCCCTCTTACGCCGAAAAACTAAAGCTCCATCTATCGGCATCCTTCACATTATTTTCAAAACAATGTCTTTCTTAAATCAACTACTTTTATATTAAACAAATATTCTTATTACAAGTAGGTATGTGTTGTCTTAAAACAAAGAAATTATGTTAAGAATGTCATTTTCTTAACATTAGACAACTATTTCTCTGTGTGTGTACAACTTTTGATTTTACTGGCCCTTTACTTTTGCCATTAACTCTGTATCGGTATTAAATCCCACTCTGTATTTTCATGTGTAGACTGTAAAATGTACCTACCTATTAGTAAAGTTAGTTATCTGTTAGTTGAAGAATTTTATTGTTAACGTATCTGAAAAAGATTGTAAGGTATCTACCAGGCTTGAACCTTTTGCCCGGTTATCCTTGGTAGACAAAGACCGTCATATCGCTGAAAGCAATTTAGACGGGCGAGTTCTTACGATGACTTATTGCAATTCGCCGTTAATTTGCCGCTATTGAAGCCTTTAACGCGATTAAAAATTAGTTTCAATTTAACAGATTATATCGAGTACGGAACATGCCGGGTTTCTCTTTATCGTCCCGTCTGTGTCTGGGCGCCGTCTGCAAAAAAGCTGAAATAAGATCTAAAGGACCATCCGTTAGTCTCTTGTTCTGGCATGGTTAAGAGCATACTACTTATACTTAGTAGGTACCTACTTACTTTCAGTTAGAATTTTGTAGTTTTTACGTCTAACTTATAATTGAATTCTCCAACTTTTTTGATGCAGCAACGAGTTTTTCTTTTGTTTAACTCTATTCAATGCAAAATAATTGACCCACAAATGTATTAGAGTTTTATTCAGTATCGTGGGAAGAAACTAATAGATTCTATTATTGATGTCAGAATTTACGAAATACGTTCGACATGTACCACCTGCACACAATAGTATTAAAACGTTGTATGCCTATCATTAGAATGATTTTTATGAAATCACAACCGTAAGAAGCAGAAGAATTCTCTACGGGTGAACATCAATATTAATGCGTCCAATGATGACTAACGTTTAGTATTACGAAATATCCTCTCTAATTACTGCATAATAATCATTTGTGCTGCCAATCAAAGCCGCTGGCACTGACACGATGTACCGATGCTGCTCTATGAGATTATAGACTTACCTACAAGGAATTGCATGATGGTACTTTCTTCTTGCTTGTGGCGGTGCCTCGGTGTCATTATAAACTGACTTATTTGGACGTATTTACAATTGTTGTCAAATATTTAAGTTTTTTAGCGTTTAAGGATTACATGGATATTGTCTACCATAAAGGTACCTATGCAGAAGTAAATGTCCTCATTCTATTCAAATTAATCTAATTAATGCACCATTTCGTGTCTACTCCAGCAACAAGCTGTCTAATTTTTGTTTGAAGTGTAATAATGCATAATTGTTAAGCGAATGGTTACGTAGTGGTTACTGCTTTCGAAGCAAGAATTACATACATTTGCAAAAATATTAAATTGGCCTGCTTTTTGACTAAGTTCTGTGGTAGTAAAAATGCGAATAAAAAGGTTAAAGTTAAAAAAGGTTTGACCTGTTTTGGTTAGGTACTTAAAATGTTGAATAAATATCACTGGAAGAGTTATGACTACACAGTTCAAAATTTAATCTTTCATTCTTCCTTACTCGGAAAATTCTGCTACAGCGTATATTTTAAAAATAGCCTCAAAAATAAAAAGAAAACACGTTATCCTCAAATTAAATAATAGGGTAATTGACTAATTTTGGAAAACCATCTTAGTGTGTTTATTCCTTCACTCTACATTGTAAATGCATTATTTTTCGTAATTATTTCCTCAATATTTCATAAAAATCAGCGTCAAAAATTTAATCACAAAAAGTCCCGCCAAACCGATACTTTCTGTTGTGTGACGTCACACGATAGTAGATGTCAAATCGGCCCATATGGTCTGTCAGCATCGGCATCGTCGCCGTTTGGTAATTGTGTTGTATGATGTGTTGTTTTCACAATTTCTACATAAAAATGGTTTATAAATGGTGTATAAATCCACAATGCAGAAATACGTCAATAAAACTTCCGGATAAACTATTTGTAGCTGTTCCGCAAGATCTGAAACTGCGAAGAAAGTGGTTGGCTGGTAGAAATCCAAATGAAATAAATAGCGGCCAATACAAGTGTTTTCTGTTGTGAAGATTACTTCGACATAAGTAAAACTGACTAGAATAAGTTATCTATCGTATTTTCGAACGAGGTATTATCTGATCTGACAACTTAAGGTTAGGGCTATCCTGACCTACAAAGTTATGCTTACATGGCACTTTAGTGCTATTAAATTCAAACGGGAGAAGCATAAGAGCGCGTTCGGATAATCGGGTAGGGTACGGTCAGAGTGACGCGCTGCATATAATTGTACCTGGTAATTTTATGTAATTTTGTATTACTTTCTGTAAGCCTATTTTTAATTGTTAGCTCTAAAGTGTACTGTCTTTTGAGATGGGTGAATAAAGTTTACTTACTTACTTACTTACATAATAGGCGGACTAACGTCATTCGGCGTTTATCTGCATATAAGAGAGAGACAGCCGACCCAGGTTATCTGAGCATTGCTCTCCCCATACCCTACCCTGACAAACCGAACGCGCTCTAAGCGTACTAATGACGAATGACGTCACTGGAGACTGACCCAATTACAGAGCCTTTTCAATCACGTGATAGGACGTGAATAAAATTCAATTTTAATTTGGTTTTTAATAGAAATTAAGCATTTTTTTTTGAAAAGTAATAACAAATAGTTTTCTTAAACTGTAATCTATTAGGATGACTATAATACAAGCCATATTTTGAATACAGTCAAATACCCTATTATACCTATGTGAGACAGTTATATAAGTACCTACCTACTAAGTAGTAAATTTAAAGCTATGAAGCGAAATGCAAAAGACAATGGCACCTGTTACCTTACTGTCAGATACTGGAATAACACGACTCCGGTAAAAGAACTGTACAAGTATCCCAATTGTTTGTTCAAGCATATTATCTTAAAAAATGTGTAGCGGTGCAAACTTTCGGTATCATAGATTTATATTATTCGACTAAAAAGCGGCCTCTATCACATAATATAAATATTTGTGTCGATTTTTTTACTAAAGTTTAAAAATACAATATCTAAGAAAAATTTAGGAAAAACCCTACGAACGAATTCCTAAACAAAAAATACCCACAAGTAAATTGAGTCCTCCGAATACAGTAGTAAGAAATGTGGTAGCAAATCAAGGAGATACTGGGGAAGACACCTAAACGAACCAAAGTCTAAATCATGACTCAGTTCGACAGATGAAATAAATTGGTCAAAAAAATACCTCACGAAATAAACCACGCCAACTCAAATGCAAAGAAAAGACAAATGCCACAGTTTGGATATACCACCGAAGAAGAAATGAATATGGAAAGAAGCTTACTGAAGAACAACACTGCACCAGGCTTCGACGGGATCACTACCAACTTAATGAAACCGAAAAATGTACTGAAAAGCGGAAACTTCCCTAAATATTTGAAAAACACTATAATGCTTCCGATGTATAGGGAACGAAATACAAGAACACAGAAAACCACTGCTATATTATTGCGCTTCTATCTACACCCACCAAAATACCTAAAAAAGTCATACAATTACGCATCACAAAATATCACGATACAATATGGACAAATCGGCCAACAACAATAAGCATACCAGTAGAATTAAGGAAAAACGTCAGTGGCATATGACTTATGGTGCCGCTTGTATTGGTTGCTAGCCCACGGCTATGCCGCTCACCGCTTGTATCGTAGCCTCAGCCTAACAGTCGCTTTTGCTGGGAACATCAATGGTGAAAACCAAAGCGAAAGTTTGATACACACGTTCGATACATAAATACGTAAGTCAATATGATGACATATTGTTAATTAAACGACATATTCTTTATTTCGGTACGCATTTGGAGTAAATGCTCAAAAGTTAACATTTAATTAAATCATATAAATGGCCACTTACATATGGCATTTTGGCTTGATAATTTTGGTCATAATAATTGTCTGGTTTATTGGTCCCAATTCCTTGTTAATTATGTACACTGAAAAAAGTATCGGTAAAAATACTATTGGTGTTTGTGAAAATTTTATTATGTAACCATTGTAAGTCTATATTTACGTTCCTTTAAGGGTAAATTTCCAAATATCTATGTACTATTACAAGGAAACAGTAGTTTTAACGTTTGGACTCTGAATATACCCTACGAACAGTAAAAATTCACTGTGAATGTACGCTATTTTGTAGCATAATTACCTTGATTACCTTGATGAATTACCTTGATAATTACCTAGATTATTACTCTAGTTCGTATAGTAAATTATACTATGATAACACGGTAAACCGTTCATCCGCGCATGCGCGCTGCTAATTGGTGTCAATTCGACGTTGTTTCCAAGCTCGCCTATATTATAACTGCAGCACCAACCCGTAGGGGTTATATGTTTTATTTACTAGTGAACGTAATAGAAGTGCGGTTTATTATAAAACCAGGATAAGGGGTAAGTACATCATGTCGTATACAACAGTCGAACGTGTGGTACTTCGTATTGAACTATCACGTGTCTTACTTTGACAATGCAGAGACCGTAGAAACGGAAGCATTTTCGTTTTTATTTGTACTGTTATTTATTTTAAATAGGGAGTACCCCAAAGAAGTACGAACAACTAAGGAATTGGGGTATTTCTTAAAACTGTACCCGGACTGTGGAGGAGCCACTACAAAAAGGAAGGCCGTTACATTCATCAACAAACTGCATAAATTTGTTTCTTAAAATATGTTTTTTTATGTACAACAGAACTTTTTTCTTTTCGATATGTAGGGTGCTTTTTTTATTTATGTAGATTTATTATTATTCATAATAAAAATAAAATGTGTTCATAGATATAAACAAATCTTTTATTTATATATAGTACTGTAAATTTACTATAGCATATAGTAATAATTGTTAAAAGTAATATAGTTAATAATTACCATTTCCCATTGGATATATACTAAGGAAAATTACTATAAATGGAAGGGAACAGCGTTCATATTCTAATATTACCATGAACGCATTGTAAAGGTCGCTAGTAATTTTCAATAAATCTATTGTAAATGGGCACTGCAAAAAGTAAAGTCACAATGTAATTTTACAATGGATGGGAAAATTGCTTGTTGGAAAAGTTACTGGCATTCCTCGGGCGACAAAATTACCTATCGTTTCGAAGTAAATTTACCTAAAACTTTTTACTTTATCATACGCAGTATGTAAAGTTAAAGTAAATTAAATTGTAATGGTGCCAAAAAAAATATTGAGATTTTAGCGGAAATATGTCTTTTTGGGGTCCCCTGAACATTTTTTTTTTCAGTGTAGTTTGCAAATTTGATGTTATTGATTTTGTCAGTACCTATTATTGATCTCTGCAGGGCTAGTGGATACTTAAATTCTTAGTCAAATGTACTATCGTCTTCAATACGATCGCGACTAAAGAACAACTTTGACAGTCATTGCCTTTTGTCTCACAAGGTACAGAACTACACCCATATAATATATATAAGAGGCCACTTCCTACATCTGAAATGTAATTACGCAATTACACCCGGCGACAATTATGAGCTCTTTGTGTACGCGCGCTTATTAAGGAGAATGAGATGCAACAAACGTCTAACTACGCGGAAAAGTTAATCTATCGCATATCGATGCCATTATAAAGCGGTTTTCTATATCTAAGGAGCGAACGGACTCACGCCTGAGGGGTTTACCTACAGGTGTCCAGCTGTTCCGATAGAAAAATTCCATTTCCTCGTTTGACCAGAAGAGGCGTGCACAGCGCGCTAGATCCAAACCTTAATGCGACTCGTACACGTTCGGTAATAATCAAGAATGATGATACACATTAATAAAATTTGTTATTGCATAAGACGGTCTCTATCTATCTGTCTCTCTCTCTCTGCATGCTGCGTCTCTCATCGACGGATTGTTGTGTTGGATCTTCTTACGTTTTGTTTTTATATAATAGGGTTCGTTGCAGGTGTCCACAGTAAACTTCTTCGCGGAACTACTCACGGTTTTATTTATATCACCTTCCTTCTCGGCAGTTGAGAAAATTTGATACGGAAATAGTTTGCGAGATTAGTTAGCTATTCCTTGGTGAAGGATGATTTGCGATTTATTGAGTTGAGCTGGTTATATACGCGTTTTATTGTTATACGTCAAAATTTAAATCCAATCTTTAGTGTTATTTTTAATACCTACAAAGAAACCGCACTATATAAGAATTCGTTAAGACAGTCCACAATAATCTAACAAAAATATGCGATTCTAATATGTAATATCGATAAAAACGTATTTTTCGTTCCAGTGCAATTTTGACGGGTGTCGTTTTTCGACGTTGACAGTTAACAGGTATAAGACCCAACGGTCATCTTTTCCGGAATTGTGTCAGAAACTTTTTATACCCCCACATTTACTGTGGTGAGGGTATATTAAGTTTGCCACAACATTTGTAACATCCTTAAGGAGGCGTGGCAGATATAGACATCAGCATTGATCAGCATTGAAAACTGAATCGATTTAGCTATGTCCGTCTCGTCTGTCTGTCTGTATACAAGATAAGTACCGTAATTTTGAATTAATTGATCTGAAATTTGGTATACAAGCTTATCTCTTAAAAAGTAAGGATAAGTTCGTGAATGGGCAAAATTGGTTCACTTGTTTCTTTTTATTATTTTGTGGTGGGGGTATTTTAACTTCAGCACGGCTGAAGATAATTTTCTTACTAGTTATTATTAATTTCTCAGAAAATTTTACTCTTTAGGAAAGATGGTGGATCCTGTAAAACTGAAGCAACCATCAAATTTAACATTTGTCAACAATATAGTTCCCGGACAACAGTATGCATGGTTGGCCAGAAATTACATTGTTTTATTTTAATTTTTATGAACTTTTTAGTAGGTACCTACCTTTATATAATTTTTTAGTAGGGTAGGGCGGGGCTTAAAGGTCTACGGGTAAAAAGGTCCACCACAAGCATCCTCAAGCCAGTAACGCAACAATATATCGGGTTGGGTTATCGTAAAGAGGTGTACGGGGGAAACAAATCGAGACACATATGTCAATAGCGCGATGCTGCTGGAGGGAGATACACGACCGCGTTTAACTGCGTCTCTAAATTTGCACAAAGTATTTTTTCTTCTATTTATCTTCTTTTGGTGTAGAATTTTCATTTGCACTTTATAATAGCTGAATCTGTTGAACCGTGACCATTGAAACAAGTAATACTTGGAAGCAAAGTTTGCGGTGGTTCAACTACTTCAAGATAAAAAGAAGAAAAAATCTGATGTGGCCAGGCACATGACTTTATCATACTATATATAAAATTAATAGTTTAGCTGCATGAGATTCTATTTGATCGAGCTCGGTGGTGTCTGCATTAAAAAAATTTAGTTAGCCAAGAATTGACACATTTTCAATACTATTGACAAGTAGCTATTGTCCAAACATCAGCGTTGGACACTACCTACAGTCATTAGAATGAACATATGTATCAAATCCTGGCTAACTAGTTATTACTTTATCATACGTAGTATGACGAAGTATTGTAATCGTGCCAAAAAAAATTGATGTGGCCAGGCTGGCAGGCTCATGACTTTATCATACTATTTGATCGAGATCAGTCGTGTCTGCATTAAAGTAAAACTAGTTAGCCAGGATTTGAATAGATTTTGACAGACATTTTGATTCTATTGACAGTAGGTATTATCAAAACATCAGCGTTTGACACTACCTACTATCATTAGGGGACCCAAAGGGACATTTCCGCTAAACTCTCAAGTTTTTTTTTGGCACGATTATAATACTTTGTCATACTATGTATGATGTTGATAAAGTAAAAAATGCTGAGATATTCTAGAGGTCAGTTTTTTCGAAGATGCAAATGAAAATGCACCCTATACAAATTTGATACAATTTGCATCATCAGTTGATAATTTTTGTTACTAAGACAAAGAAAAAGTCACAATAAAAAAGCCGCTTTTTAAGTGGTAGGTAGCAAGTGGATAAACGGCGTGCAAAAAAATATTTTTCGGAATATCGTACATTTTACTTACTGAACAAAAAAAAACAATAGAAACAATCTTTGGTATTATTGCAAACCATGCGGTTGATTCTCAAATAATAGCGTTGGTCTATCGAATCAAGACTTTATTTTCACGTCCGTTTCTTTTTTAAATTCAATAAGATAGCACTAAAAAACGCACCCAATACTCACCATAGGAATTTATTACTCAGTTGTACGATGCCTAAATGTAAATTATCATGCCTTTATTAACGGGAACGATGTACTTTATTAACTGCGTTAATCGAAGAAGAGTAATTATTCTCTTTGTGCCGAGCGAACTAACAACGTTCGAATACCTCAGTCTAAACGGGGAAGAGGCGTAGTGGAGGAAGGAAGAAATTTCATAATTTTTACGGAATTTATGGCATTTGATGTAATAGACGGTTAGACTGGTCGTATTTTATAATCTTCCGTTTTAATGGCGAACTATAATGGCGCGACGGTACGTTGGCAGCATATATACGGGGTGGTCCGCAAAAAAAGCGCCCGTACCAGTTTTACCCGAGCGCAAGCAGATAATATTCAATAATTTATGTCGCGCCCCGGCAAAAGTCACGCTCACTTGTTTATGGGTAAAATTGCTCAATTTCCCCTTGACAGCATAATGAAGAAATTATTCAGCGAATGCAGGTTAGTGTGGAATAATTTCCGTGGCAAGGAAATACTGGTTCGTTCGGAAAAAGTTTGGACTCCCGGGTTACAACATCTATAATTTCACTTGTGCATTGCATAAATATACCCGGAATGCATGTAAACGCTCATTAACCGTTTGTACTAATCAAGTTTATGGAAATATCGGAGAGGAGAATATAATGAAGCTATTACCATCTGGTTAGCAGCAACATTTTCTTTTGTTAATAATTCTATATTTACATGTCATTCCGTCAATAATTATAGTTTTGTGTTAAAGATAAAAAAAAACATCTGTCCAACTCTTTTTGTGAAGTCATAAACTTAAAATTATAAAATTAGCAAAAAAAGGTCTCCGATAATGGGACGCTTGTAGTTTGAGAACCGCTGTGTTCAAGAAAAGTGGTAAATATCATTTTTGTGCAGAATTTTATGAACATTATTTTTGTATTTATGAAATCATCACCATTTTGCTGTAAAATGCGAAAAACTGCGAGCATGCATGTTATGTGGTAGCTTTTAGGAATTAATAATAATAATAAAATTTGCGGACGCCATAGAATATTGAAACCCAACACTGACCGCGTCGGATCTCTAAAGGGATTTTGGATTTTTCGTGTTTCTGGTCCAATAATTATACGTATACTACGCAATTTATTGTAATAATGTGTTTTAATCAATTTAATCAATGGTTTCTCAATAAAAAGCTTAAATAAAAACTTTTAAAATTTTTAGTTCTTACATTACCATAATCTGTAAGTCATTTTATTAAATAATAATCTACTTACGTTAGGGAACTTACAGCTGCAGATAGAATAGGAATAAAACTTACCTAAAAAGAAAGAAATTCAAATATTAATATAAATATTTAGTTGTAATATGTTATAGAGCCTAAGCTATTAGGCGATATTTTCTGTCATTCAAAATTATTATGTATTATAAGTATCAGACCTACAGACCTACAAATGTCTGCGTGTTTTTCACACCCATTTTAATAGTAAGTTTTGGAAAAATAAATGATACCGAACTAATAAGAATTACTTGTCTTATTTTCAAATTATTTATAGTTAGTACACATCCTGTTAAGCGTACATAAGTGAAAAGTATCCGTAATGAAAGCGCAAAATTATCATCGGATGTAATTAAGTTATTATCTGCACAACGAGTTGTCGAAGAAAATTAGTGGTCCAATAGAGATGTTTCCAGCAGTGCGAGCGCTTGTAAATTATCACATAATGATACCTCATACTGTTTCAGTTAGAGTGATTCAATGTTTTTTTTTCATGCTGAAGAAATTCATTTTAGGTTTTGTAGTGTGTCATCTTCTATATTCAGTAAATTGTAGTGTGGAAGCATAACTTTCTGTACGGGCGGGAGCTTCATTTATTGTACAGTGTATTCCACAGATCGATACAAATGCAAACATGTTGACGACACTAGTGTTAATTCAAGGGAAGTAGTTTAAACGTATCTGTCGTCAGTAAATATGAAAACTTACGCGCGAATGATAATTTATCCGTATTCGAATTTCTGCGTCTATATTTGAAGGGACAAAATTCGCCTGTAAATTGAGAATGGCGGGGTAGCTAGATTGGTTAGAGCGCCAACTGAAATCTGGTTAGAATTACAACCGGATATTCCTTGTTCAAATCCAGGCCGAGATCATTTTTCCACAAATTTATCCCTGCATTAATTATCATTAGCATCTTAATTTTACTGATATACTCGTGTTCATGGCACCAATATTGATGAATAACTTTACAGTGCAATTGCTTGCACTATAACTACTTTGCTATAACTACTTTGATATGTAGGCTGCATAAAAACCCATAAGGGTGTTATTAATCGTTAACATCGATGTGAGCTGAAAAGTAAACGCAATGGCTTATTTTATAGTATGAATTAGTGGAAGTAGTACCATCCTAGTCACGATCTTTTTGGACAGGCGTATGTCAACTAACCAAGCTTTCAAGTTATCAGATAAAAGCACAATGTTTCATGTTTATACTTTAACCATGTTGAAATTTCTATAGCAGTAGAGATAAAAGATACAGCCAGTCAAATTAGACAATTATAACTGTTTATCTCGGAAAATTCAAACCAAGCTAGATTTTTTAATAAACCTTTGGTTGGGCAGTACAAATAACGTGAAAAGTCCCTATCGGTATCGTGACTGAGTTATTCACGGTCAAAGATGACCGAATTAGGCTTTTTAACCATATCTTGTTTTCTCTTGATCGAATTAACATATGAGGTAAGAATGGTTACTTAGGTACGAACAAAAATTTATATGTCATTGTAGATGATGAAAAGTCCCAGCAATTTTATCCTAACTTACACTCTAGCCAGTCTAAAAGAAGGAAAATTATGTGATTATCTTGCTTCCGATTGGTCTGACGATAATGAAGGTTAGATTGAGGTTGATAGATCTAAGGTTCTATTCATCTTCTGCGTACAATTTAACGTTATGCATTACCATGCCGCAGGCGCGTGTTTTTTTCTTGTGTGGATACAATGTTTTTCTTATCTATCGGCAGTGCAATATCTCTGTAGATCCGAAAATAAAAGCATATTAGGCAATGTCATAAAACCAGTTTTTTAATTACCATCATTAACATTTATTTTGAAAAAGAATTCTAAAAATACACTACTTATTTGTGTTTTTCTTGTATTGAAAGTACCAAAGAAATGAAAAGCAGGCAACGAAATCATAATAAAATAAAAAAAAATATATCGTAATAGCTTAAAAATCACTTTAAAACTATGTATACTTTTATAAGGTTTCATTTCGTAGCATGGTTTTAACTTCGGAGTTCCGATGTTTAAAAACCAAGGCGATGCAAGAAAAACTACCATCAAACTGTAGACAAAAAATATTTTTTGTTTGTTTTTATTATGTTTTTAAATTAAAAATATCAGGTAGGCAATTTGAGCTTAAGAAAATGTATTTATATTGTCTTGCGGTATTTTGAATTTAAATCCTATTAATGGGTATTAATGTCATTGACAAAACTATTGGTTTATAGTTTTACTCTAGCTACTACATGCTACAATATAATGTAGCTATTCCAAATTTTAGATAAGCTGGAATTACTTATTAAGTTCATTTGAATTTTAACAATTATAGATTTGACATTTTTTTTAAATCAGGCACGTGCCACCCGCGGCCCTGCCCATTATACAGGGAATCACAATCAGTGTCTCGAAAATGTACACAGTTGTTTTAATCATATTTTATGATGAGGAAACCGATAAACAAGTAGCTAGTGAAAAGTTGGTCGATATCTATTCCTTAGAAGAAAAAGGTGTTTTATATAAATACCTCCCTTGTTTTTTTTATGGGATTTTTCTAAAGTATATCCTTAACTAGCGTACATTTAAATACATAGTTACAGACGTTTTGTTGGACGTGACAAAAATTACCCAAACGATAATTTTTCCTTGGCCTCAATGATAACCTAGGTAGCCTGAAAATGGAAATCTTTCAGTCGGAATTCGTGTAAAGCGTAAATAAATCTATCGAAAGCGCCTATGCATTAATAAAACCCACGTTTCCCACAGATCAACATTTTCCGGTTTTCAATTGTCATTTTACCGATAATTTTATTATGTAAGTCGGTTTAAACATCTTTGAATTTAGAAACAGATTTTTTAAACGACTTTTCTTATAAAACATATTTTTCATGATTTTATTTTAATATTGTTATTGTCATCACAGCTATAATAGTTATTTTTATTAGTTCTTTTTTTGTATACACCCAATGCTTGCTCGGAATTTTACCGGACCAGAAGTAGGTTGTATGACCACGGGACATGCCGGCCAAACACAGGCTCTTGATGCTCCGACTGTGCTTCAATCCACCCAATTAATTAAACCAATATAAACGTTTGTCGCCTGTTGGTTTAGCGGACTCGCAATCTGCTCTCGATCTAATGTCGAGATATGTATATACGTTCCCCAGGTGAAGCCTGGACCCCACACGAGCATCATTCCGGGCCATTTCATACACATTAATCGCGGACACAGTGGTGCGCATTGGCGTTTCCTCATTCGGTTGCCACTCCGCTAGGCAGTTCATATTAACTCTCATTGTTGCTTGCAGTCGGCCGGAGATTAAATTAGAAAATAGATGACGAATTTAGCGTGGAGCGAACTCAATGGTAATGGGTTTGCTAAGGATTCATTTCTGCGACATCTGTTTCCATGTTGCTTGGATTTTTTCAGGTCGGTACACCACCGGTACACCGGTTTGTAATTTCCCAACAATTTGATACCATCTGGAAGAAGCCTCATATATCTCAGCTATCTTGTGTCCACAAACTATTCTTTAAAAGAGGAGAAACAGGAAATGAACGACAAAAGAGATCAGAAGAAGAAAGGAAGAAGATAACGTTAAAAAGAAAGACAGAAGACGCTGAAGAAGTACAGGATGATTTGTTGATAGTTTTGGTAATTTTCTACAGTTTATGATTCTTATCGCCAAGAATGTCTACTGCCCAAGAGGATGGGTATCAGTTTTTGTTGTTATTAAGTAGTGTGGTAAGTAGTATTAAGCAGTGGTGGACAATTTTTGTATCCTTAAGATCTACCTTTTATATTTAAAATATGCCCCGATCGACATGTTGTCATAGGCGTAGCACTCCCGCGAGCTATGGGTAGTAGATACGCAAAATATATGTTAAAATTTTTTTTTGTTTTTATTTTGAATATCACCTATTAAGTGTTCGAAATAAAGGCATAAATAAAATAAATTTCCTGACTCAACTTATCATATTTGCAGAGTTCATTATAAAAGTTGCACAGTATGGCTGAACATTTTATTTTAAGATTTCGCGACACTTTTTTTGCCAGGAAAATTAACATGGAAGATTTTTAGACTTATTTTCTAAAAATTTTAGACTTTTGTCAATAGATCGTGGGAGTTCATCTCGTACTGCAACAACTGGTTTATTTACCTACGTTGTTTATCCAAGAGTAATATTAACATATTTAATTGGGTTTGAACTGAAAGGATAGCCCTTTGCTAATATTTTTATCTTGTTGAGTTGGAAGGTTAGTCCTTTGCGAATATTTGTTTATCTTGTCGAGCTGAAGGTCAGCTCTCTACTCAAATGTTAATTTATTTTGTTTGGCTGAAAGGTTAGCCCTTTTCTAAAATTTATTTATTTTGTTGAACTGAAAGGTTAGCTTTTTGTGAATACATATTTGTGTCAGCCCTTTACTGGCGTGACAGGTAATTTATTTTGTTGAGCTGAAAGGTTAGCCCTTTGCTAATATCTGAACGGTTTTGAGCTGAAAGGTTAGCCCCTTGCTAATATTTGCTCATCTTCTTGAGATGAATAGTTGCCCCTTTGATAATATTTGTTTAATTTTTGTGATGAAAGATGAGCCCTTTGCTAATATTTGTTTATCGTGTTGAGATGAAAAGTTACCAATTTGATAATATTTGTTTATATTGTTGGAGATGAAAGGTCGGCCCTTTGCTAATATTTGCTTATCTTGTTAAACTGAATGATTAGTCCTTTGCTTATTTGTTTATGTTCATGAGCTGAAAGGATGACCCCTTGCGAATATTTGTTTATTTTGTTGGGATGAAAGGTTATAGCTTAACATGCTAATATTGTTTTCAGTTAAAAATTTTAGCGTTTTGAACGCAAAAGGAAAAGAAATACATGTTGGCAACTTGATTATTGTTGAATGAGTAACACCTTTAAATTTCGGCAAATTATGAATTGTCGAATGGAAGTTTGAATGAGTTACTGAGACAGTTTATCATTGAGGACAATAGTTCTGGAGACTGGCTTTGAGAGCAAAGCTTTAGTCAGGATTCGCCGTGTTAGAAATTATTTTATTTGTTGGATTAACTCAGATATTGGGCAAGTGATAGAAGATTATAAACACGCTTATTTGTAAATACATAAATAACTAGACTCACTTTTTACTAACGGTTTTTGTTACAATGCGATAAGAAAAAAAACCGCTATCGGTAAACGGACAGTTCTGTGAGATCGAAACTTGATTCTTGATTCGAAACTATCTTTCATCTTCCACATTCGCTAACAATAGGGTTATATACTTAGGGAGAAAATCAAAGGTTCTTGAAAATCACTGTTCAAGTAGTATATTGGGCAATTAGTTAACAATCGTTTTTAATAGGGCTATAGTCAGCCTTATTTGGTACTATGTAAAGGTGACTAAACCCACCATCACACATTAAGTTAAAATACATCGCGAGCGATCGACCAAAATTGGCTTCGCGATCGACTTGTTGGCCACCCCTGGTATTAAGTATTCGTAGTAGTATGTATTCGTCTTTTTTTATTTAAACATAATATATCAACATATTAATTACCATCATATCTTGGCATTAACATATATTCATTCTTTTTCTTTCGTAATGTTTTTTATTCAAATTCTAACGATTTGATTGTTTTGTTAGTTCCTACAGTATAACATGGAATTCTATATTTACTTGTGTTTATTCCGTGTTTATATAATTCTCTAAAAAATGAATTCATTTACAAACTAATTAGTTAAATGGCTAGGGATGAATACTAGGGAGGGCAAAAAAACTTTTTTTTCTGTTTTTCAAGTCGTAATACCGCGAAAAAGTTGCGAATTAAGGAAAATTAAAAGGGGTAACAAAATAATTAAAATAGGTTTACATCTTCCGGTCGCGCATGGGTTCTAAAGATTGTCAAAATTTGGAAATATCCACATTTTTACTATTTTTTTTTCAACACACATCATACACGGGTAATCCGTACAGACTGACAGAATATCTGGCGTGGCGCGGTGGCGAGAGTGGTCGGCTAGTGTGGTGACCCGAGCCAATTACGAAAAGCGCGAAAATTTGTTAGATTTGACAGCTGTTTTGCAAGCAGAAGACCTCAACCGATTTGAACCATTATTTTTCTACTATCATTATCGGTTCGAGTTTTAGTCGACTATAGCTATTACATTGAAATATTGACAAGTTAAGTAAGATCAAAAACTATCGTAAAAATACAAATCCTTCCATAACTTTTCGAAGTTTATTTTTAACACTATAGTTATAAATCAACCTGTATAAGGCGGCATGATGGTCTACAGATCAGTGATTACCACTGTGCGTGGGCCATCTTTTGATATCGAGTTATTTGCAGTTATTAACTCAACTAACATAAAATAATCATTAAACTTTTGCGACGTTAAATTAACAGCAGATTTCCACTTGCTTCATGTGTCAGAAAGGCAAGAGAGAATTACGTGCCACTGATTCGGATATACTTTGTCTGTAGAAACTGAATCTGAACGATAGAAATTATGTATAGTTTTGAGAAGGTTATTTGACAAAGAAGTACAAAGAACTAGAATCAAGGTTTTTTTTCAGAAAGAATAACACAAAGATAATACTGTTCGGATATCTGTTCAGAAGCAGCGCGGACATATCTGGTCCAATTAATTGTATCTAACTTGAACGGTATGGTCCCTGTGTTGGAACAGACCTATTAGGTCTCCAAAATGGACGTAAGTACCTGTCCGACCTTTCAACCTATCTTTTTCTTTATTGTCTGGACTATTATATACAACATATTTACTACTGCCCATGGTCAACGTATGACATTTTGAGTACTGAATACTAAAGTACTGTTTAAACCACCACCCGACCTATAAGGAAGGAGCAACATAAAACCTCGTTGTAGTAATAAATTTTTATCTATCAGGTATTTGGTTACATTTATTATTTTGCCTAATGTCTAGTTTCCGAACATGTGTGTATTGTCCAAAATTAGTTTGTACACCCGACACCCGTCCAAGCTTGTTGATGTAATTATCGTATAAGCTGTTTTATCCGTCACATTGTCGATCGGTGTTTATATGGTACCCAGTGAAAGTTGACGTTATCAGTCGTGTATCAAGTGGTTATCAAATTGGTAAAAGTTCATAAAATGTCTGTCGTATTGTAGTCATCCAAATATCTTACTTGAAAATCTAAAGTTCATCAAAATAGAGAAAAAAAGTGACTAAGAAAATAAGAACACCTTCACGATTTATTACAAACAATTTCCACAATAAGCTCTTCTTGTGTTCTACTTTGTGAGAAGAAACGCATAAGCTTTTACAAGCGAAGCATTTGTTTTCGCAATAGGTTTTGAGGATTTACTATTCAAATCCAGAAACCCGCTTTCATCAGCGCACAACAAACTGTTCCCCATATTAGATAGAACAGAGCACCTCAGACCACGAAAGAGTAAACAACAATTTTATTATTATGATCCTGAAGAATTCAAGCGTCAGAGTAGATTACTCTAACGTGGTGTATTTCCTTTACTAATTTGATAGTAATGGGAATAGGACGGTAGTCGAAGTATTTCCAGGAGAGCTGGTTCAAGCGTGGAGTGAGCGAGCTGAAATCAAATTTACGGGCGTTTCGCGCTTATCTCGCGCATATAAGAACCGTGAAGGAGCGAGCATGGGACATTACCGTAGATACTGGTAATATAAATTACAAGCCCAGGTGCCGCGACGTCCGCAAATGAGTAACAGTAGGTTCACAGTAGTAAAACTACGGGTTACATGTAATAGCCTCCTCGAACACCATAAATTCGAGTGGCGTACCTCTTTTTTCTACTTCTTCCCCTTCCTTTTATTTCGCGCTCGCGGATAAAATACAGAAATGGTAGGCAATTTGCAAAAGGACAAGTTAAGCATTTGATGGCAGGACTCGAACTGCTATAGGTGTCGTTAATGTTTGTTAATATCTGAATGGAAAACGTGTGAGATTTTATAATGGCGGCACTAATGTAAGTAATATGCGGGTAAATTAACGCAAGTAAAGTTAACTACCGAAATGATTAAGCTCATTTGATAATTGAATGGATAGTACACTAGCAAGTATTGTAGCGTTAGTCCACATGCTTATAATATGTGGTTTATTCTCTGGTACTTAAGTTGATATTAAAACGTTATATTTATTTTGTAAATGAATCTTTGCATTCTGGCATTGAACATCTTTGTGCCCACTTAATGACCGGGAAGAGTATGTTGCAAAATTAAGTCCAACCAATTGCTCTGATTAGCCGCGACCTTATTGTGATCAATAGACAGCGCATCGATATACAATTTGATATCCATTTGATAACCACATACATTACAGAACTTCCAGCAGCATCTAAATTACTATTAGTAGTAACAATTTTTTTTCAAAAAAGTCCAATCTTGATTTCCCTCTTTCATACTTTCTGTCTTTCTTTCTTTCTGTCTTTCTTTCTTTCTTTCTTTCTTGCCTTCTTTTTCTTTCTTTCTTTCTTTCTTTCTTTCTTTCTTTCTTTCTTTCTTTCTTTCTTTCTTTCTTTCTTTCTTTCTTTCTTTGTTTTTGCTTTCATTTATTAGGTTTTTGCAATTTCCAAAAAACAAAAATGCCATTTTTTTTTCAAATCTGGATCAGAAATCAGAAATTATGCAACAACAAATTAAGTACGTGTATATGTGAAATGTTTTAGTAAAGTTGCCTTCTTTTCGAATTCAGAAACCCAAAAAGTCAACTGACAATTACTTCTAAAAAGTTTCACATGGATTTTCTTTGTTTCTTTATTTGTTTATTCAATTTATGTCCATTATTTTGATATTTTTACTTTCATTTATTTACATTTATTGTTGTTATGGATATTAATTGTGTTATTTCTTCGTTTTCGCATTATTTGATAAGTATGTATTTTATTTTTAATTTTTCTTATTTTGTCAATATTTCAAACGGCTGTAACTTTTTAAAGATTTGAAAATAATTAGGTCTATATGAAAACTTTTACTAAAATTTATTGTCATTGTGGGATCAATATTCAATAGTAATCATTATTGTACATATATATTGACTAGTGTTAATATGAGTGTTCCGAGTGGGTAGTCGATCGTAGAGGTCACGGTATAGTCCATACCGGTCAATATATACTGGGTGACCCACGCCATGTAATTTTTTGGGATATTCTTGAGGTTAGTATGACTTCCGGTTTATCCAGAAATGGTCTCATTATAACATTTTAAAAAGTATGGTTTAAATGGTGTGATATTTTTGTGTGATTTCGGCGTGATTTCATTGGTGATTTCATTCGAACTATACGGATGAATTCAAACATCCAAAAGTTCTCTTATTAATTGAGGTTATTGCCAGGTATTTTCGATTATTAACATAATTGTTGTTGTTATTGTTTGTTTAATTGGTGGTTATAACAATAACCACTTATGCTAAATTCCTAAATTCCTATTCAATTTGTTGTGTGATCTGATTTTGATCAGAAACCCAATAGTTTTTCTTTTTCCTATTTCCCTGCTTTAAACGACATTTCCACACTACGATTTTCAGCAAAATAACAAGTATTTGTTGTCAATGTAATCGGAAAAATGTTATCCATCGAATAATAATGTTGCACCCATAAAGTACACGAGAAAAATGACCAATGTAATGACCAGAAACCAATTAAATCACGATAGGTGGTGCCAGTAATGCAATATCGGACAAAATCGAAGAATGTAAAGCGGAATTTACAGTGTAAATTACCAAATAAATTACCGTAATAAATGGTGATTTACGGATTTTTAAATACCGTACTTTACGGCTTAAATTACCAAACGCAATTTCCCGCAGCGTGTATTACCGTTGGTGGTAATTTACCGATATTTATATTAATTTCAAACGCCTGCAAAATGATCAACTATTAAAAAACTACAATATTCTTGTTGCTTTATTATTTATTTGTATTTTATTACTCTTCCCCTCGTTTCATAAACAAATATAATTTTTTAATCCGGTACAACCCGGTTTTTTACACCGGTACATTTTTATACTATTTTTCGTTATCAAAAGCCCTTTCCGCTCTTTAATTAACCTACCGAATGATATTATTTGTTATTAATTTGATGATTAGGGGGTAATCTAATATTTGAAATCAATAATTTTAAAATCAACGCTAATTTACGAAAAGTGTTAATTACCGTAAGTTAACATCCCTTGATAAAATCGATTTAAGCAGTGTTTATTTGACTATTTTCGACAGTTTTCACGAATTCATAGCCACCTAGATTTTTTTCGTTGCCTTGGTAATAAAAATTGACCATCGAAATGTTTCTGTGTTCAGAATACGTTGTATGAAAATATAACACAAATAATGTAGGCTGCTATTGAAAATTTCAACGATGTATCTCAAAACTGGCAATTTTTGCCTATTAGTACTTTTCAAAATTTCGGTTTGCAGGCGTAATAAATAAAAAAATTAAACGACAGAACCTATGGCGTGGGTCACCTGGTATACAGGCTCATTCAACCGACTTGAGAGAGCTTAAGGCTCCCGTCTCCCAACCTCTAAACGCAAAAATAACCCAGGTCATAATTATTGCGCCAATCGTGAAATGCTCGGTACCATTCGATTCCGAAGGTCTTTATGCAACAGCCATCGGAAAGGAATTTCAATATTTATGAAAATTATTTATACACATTTTGGTGTGAACTACAAATGTAGAAAGCTTTCCGAGACGTGCACTCTGGAGTATTGCAGTGCGTGTTTGTAGTGAGTTGGCAACCATGTTTACAACTTCCGACGATTGTGAAAGTACTATATCACCGACTGGAAAACTCAAACACAGTCCACTTTACATATTTTTAGAAATAGAAAGCATTACATTTATTTCTTTAGGTTATACCATACGTCAAATGTAATAAATACAAAATAGAAACATACATGTTTATAGTAGCGCCATCTACATCTGGTGATTTTTTTCGTTCGAAGCTAGAAGAGAAGTTCGCGACAGTTCTCAATTTGAATTGAGATGGGAGCCTTAAGAGTTCCACCGCCCATATGGTTAAAGTACGCATGTGGACAAAATGGTGAAGGCGCCGCGGCGGTGCGGTTGAGTATAAAGCCTCTGACCTCCCACGTAAATTTGATTTTATATTATTTTGGTTTGTTTTTTCGAATAGTACATTGTTAAGAAAAGCTATTTTCATAGAGATAATGCGTCATACTTTCAAAGCATATATTATTACAACACCTTTATTTGATAAATATAAAATTAAATTTATATATCAGCTAGAAACATTAGTTTGTTACATCCAAGTATGCATAACTTGTAAAATTGTGAATTAGTTGGTTAAAATGTTCTTAGACCATATATAATCAATCAGATAATGCTAGAAACCTTAAATTATACCATAAAATCTTGTTGAATCGTATTACTTGGCCGATTTAAGCAACAACAGCAAGTAGGGAGTTGCTGCTTTCAGACCTTATAAGTCTCTAGTCAGCCATATGGTAGCGGCAGGTCTGTTGGGCAACAGACGTCCTTGTCTCAGTTCTTTATGCTCGTCGCTGTTCGTTTGCTTCTTTTCCACCAGTAGATATTATCTAACAATTTTGCGAACGCCATAACAGGTCCAGGGCCTTGTCCTCGTACGCATTTATAAAATTTAATCAAACGCGTCCTCGATTGCGATCTAAATCTTCATTTGCATAACTGGACGGAACCACGATTCATGGTGACACTTTTTTTTGTTTTCCACTTCGCGTCGGTCGGTCTCAGAACAGTTTTTTGTTTATGATGTAAACGACACCACATACATATGCGGGAGAATGTCTGCATATGGCAATAATCAATTATCCCCTGCTAAATTAGTAAATTTATGTGAGGATAACAGGTCTGTTGACTGCAATCTTTATGGAAGTCGTTGCTATAATTTTTAATGATTTTGCCGGTTTGCACAGCTTAAAAATGTGTTGTTGTTTGCTTGGTTAGTTATTTTTAGCAAATTAGACAATTCGCATTCCCAAGCAGGCTTTACACACTGAAATTTTGTCGAACAATTAAATACAAACTCATCAACGACTTTGCAAGATGGGCTATTTAATCTTACAACATCTAATATCAAATATTGAAAGTTCTAAGACCTTATGATAAAAAGAATTATCTTATTGTTTTTCTTAAAAGTCATTCTTAATTAATGAAACAACAAAATAAAAGTCTAATAGGTGTTCAAAAAAGGAAATATATCTAAATCTAACTTAAACTTAAACTTTCTCACTATTGTACACAATAGGATCATCAAGTCATCATGACCAGGTATTACAAAGATATACATATTGCTAATCTATATATAATGCAATTTTCAAATGTATTAATATTTAAAGATTTCATGTAGAGAACAATAAAAATAACTGGTTAATAATTTAAATATCAAAAGTGACAAAAGATATGGACAGAATGTATTTTGTCATTTGTTTTCTTAATTAATTGATTTAAATTAACAAACATCTATTTTCTTTAAGTAAATACAAATTGTATTTATTTTAATTTAATTCAGTCAGACATCACCTTCTAAATATTATTTTAAAATGATGTTTGATTATGTAACTTAAAAAGTAAATGTTTCGCGATAACGCAATGAAAACGTGCCATTCAAGCCGTCCTATCAAGAGATAGTAAAAACAAAAAGTGTAAAACTACAGTCAAACTCCGACAACACAAGTTGACATTTATGGTTTTCCCATCTTTAAGGTTCTCTTAAAGCCGATTATACTATTAAATTTCGCATAAAAAAGTAGTTAGAATAACTGCTAGTTCATATGGACTTTAAGTAAAAATGTAATAAAAAAATCTCCTGTTCTTCGTCACCTTCAATACTAAGAAATAAAGATAAATGTAATTTTTGATAAAACTGTTCTGCGAAACTTTTCCCTATTTCTGTATACATAATTTTAAGTAAACAGTTATAATATGTTTCAAGAAAGTACATTCTAGGAGGACACGAATACATATGTATGATCACGAGCACACTAAAAATACCTAATACTTTTGTCACCTTTGGGCGATGTTAATGATTCTTTCAGGATATAAATAAATTCATCAAGATTGTAACCCGCCTTTGCAATTTAGAAAAAAAACTTCATACAGCAGTTCAAGAAACCATGAGGAGAAATTAAGCAACTTGCTTACGTTTGCAAGAAGATTTTCTTAGACTTGGTGTCCATTTTGTAGTTTGGAATACACGATTTAGGAGTATTTCAACCTCCATTATCAAAAAATATTCAAGTTTGCGTGTGGATGATTTTTGGCAAAACCCATTTTACAAGAACTGCTAACACTGTTTTTTGCTTGTTTTAATTTAGTCGCCAGGAGATTTCTTTAGTTGTTATTTACGAATTCATCTACTAAGTTAGTATTCCCAATTAAATTTAAATCTACTACAAATTGCACATTTTAAAGCTAAATTTGCCAAGTTCATATTTAACTGAACAACTTTACAAATGTTCAGATATTGGGACAAATAAAAAATAATTAATATGGCCTTCACATAATATTTGACCTCTTTGAGAAACTTTTTGATAAAGGCGTGCTGAATAAATATCGGTTACAGTTCACAACTGTTATTTGTCCAGTAAATAACTAAATGCTAAATTTGCAGTGTTACTTGTAATATGCATCTTCTTACAACAATTCATATCTTAGGATAAATCAAAAACCAAAATATTGGAAATTAATACAGCTTTGTAGCGAACTACTTGCGAACCTGACTAAGTTACGTAACTACTCCATAGAGTGTCTCAAACTTAAGGAACAAAAAGTTACACGAATTTCTTTCTCAAGATAGCAAAGACGGATGAAAATCTTTATGAATTTGTTTTTAATAAATTCATGTAAATCCATCACTAAATACAAAAGTTATTAAACATCAAAGCTTAGCAAAATATTAGGTGTCGTGTTTCATGTGCCCCGAGTACAAACACTTATTTACGTTTAGCTAAATTTGCACCATTACTTCTAACACTATCTCGTACAAGCGAAACATCCTGTATATAAACATATAAACACAAAGAGGAAAGAGAATCAAATTGAAAATTATGGGATCACAGCGATTAACCTATGACTGGTCGGTTTTCAGTCCACTTCACCACAAACAATATCGAATCGTTTCCCATTAAGTATGACCTTAAATATGTAATCTCGTGGCCACTTAGATTGTCCAGTGGCTTAAAAATAGCACCAATTCGTTTCTTGTCTTCGAGATTCTATAACATCAACTGGAACGTAAAATTAGTGACAACTTAACCTTTACCAGACCAACGTCTGACCAGTCTTCTATTATGTTTTTCTTTGCGTGTTATTCCATTTTTTAAGCCGGATATTACCGATTATTAAGATATTTTGATTGTGGTCATTCGTGCGTTCAGATATCAGATATAATTTGCGAAACGCTAATAATAATCATAATAATGATAATGATAATAGTAATCACGATAAAATAAATGGGATACCGGCACTTAACAAACATTGCGGAATGGCGTAAACTGAAAATTGCATACCGTGTGCACCTACACGCATAAAAGCGGTATAAAACCGGCACAAAAAGCCATTAATTTGCAGTAATGAATATTAATAAAATCGATTAAATATGTGGTGTATCTCGACTGTGTTTATGCTCAGAGAATTCCGAACGTATTATATAACGTTATGCCGCTTTCATAAACGTATACAATCATTGGTAGCTATAAAATTAAGTGAAGATGGTAGCGCGTTTAATCGTTTTTACATGGAAGGTGGATGCATTTATGTAAAATTCATTTACGAGCAACAATCAGATATGTACATTGTACACACATATTCACGTACATATATTATTATACTCCCGCTGTGTAATTGCAAAAAATATTTTATTTGGTAATTTTCATACGTGTTTGCGTGGTGGGAAAGAAAATAATGTTGCCATTTGTAAGCCTAAATTATTGGTTATTAAATAACGCGCGATACTGCCAAGTGCTTGTTGTGCAAGAGTCTATGTCTATAAAATGTATTGGTATTTCAAGCAACCCAGAATAGCTTTTTACATTTTCTGGCCACAATCCTGTATTATATAATAACTAATTAGTTTGGTGTAATCAGGTTCCAGTAAGTGTCCTACCGCTGGACTACAACAAGCAGAATAAGCAAAAAATTGTTACAGAATATGTTCTACTTCTTTTTAGTAACTAGAAAAATGTTCCAAATAATAGTATAGTTGGAAATGCCGTGCTAGTGGAGGCATTTATAAGGTCTGCCAACAATGCCAACGCGAGACATATTGTTCTGTTCTGCTTTGTATAATTGGTTTAAGTTATGTAAATTAATGTGCACTGAGATGTGTACAGCAAAATATTGTAAACCGGCATAAAGTAACCAAACAATATAACCCTAAATGCTTTCGGTTGCACCAGGTTGGCTATTTGAAATAGATAAAGAACTGTATCTAGTGTTCCCATCTCTAGTTACTTTAAAACTTTTCTAGTTACTAAAAGGAAGTTTCGAAAAAGACAAAAGTAGTGTAGTGTAAAATAGACCGAGCCAAATTTTGAAAATTTGATATATTAATATTATTTATAAATAGAACCCACTAATTTCATAATAAGAATACAAATTTAATAACTTGGCAGTATGGCGAACACTCGTGTTACAGAAGGTACAATACACTCTTTTGATACCCTTTTTTTCCCGTAGAATACGAATACGGGTTTCTGCAGACCAAACAACACAATCACAAAAAATTAACGCTAACATAATTTTAAATATAAAAAAATACAAATATTTAAAAGTTGTTTTGTTTATGAGTAATGCAGCCCCATATATACTAAATAAGCGAAGTTATTAAAAGAAAAATATACAAATATGCACCTTCCTTGCTATGCTTTCTTTGCATCTCATCTGAGTTTGTGCGAGACAAATTTGCAGATGTGGATACATTAATCAGTACAGTAAAAAGTTTTTGTTTTTATTAAATCGCCTCTTAAATTAACTGTAGGTATATAGAGAATTATGTCAAAATTTTTGTAAGTCTTGTGCGCCAGCCATTATGCATTGGGTACCCTAGCTAGAAGCCGTATGATTTTATGCAACAAAAAAAATGAAGACGCCAAGAAGGTTGCTTTGCATTTAAAACACGATGCTTGGAGCATTGTTGAGGGCAAGTAAGTTTTTGAAAAATAGAATTTACTACGTAAGTAAGAATGTTTTGAAATCATTTCCGCAACTTACTCAATTATCCGGACTTGGATAAATTGAAAGAATATTGTACAAATCCTCTGAAAAGTAGTGTGGATGTGGAGGAATCATTTAGTTTATTTAGAGATTTCGTCACTCCAAAACGCCTGTTGTTTAAAAGATTTTGGTTAGTTATGCCAATAGTGCAATTATACTGCAAAAATACTCTGTTGAATGCGCTATAGGGTACATAAACAAAAACAGAAAAACATTGCTTTCAGTTTTAGAACTTTCACAAAACAGAAAATACTTTTGTATACTCTTGGCATTCCATCAGCTTAGAGCAACAGAAATAGGACAAAAGATCTTTTAATTTCAAAACGTTCTTATAGGCCTTAGAAGAAAGGGCGGCAGAAAAAGATCCATTAGTAAACTTGATGGCTCATCCGCGGTTTCTAAGATCGATAATCGCCTTATTCGTCCGATGGATCTCATTTGCTCCGATTTATTTTTATCCGCGGTAAACACTTATCTCTGACCTAGTACCGCCGCGCCGACCGCAATAATATCCATTAGCTAGTCTGTCGGTCGGGCCCGAGTAGTGTGACCAATCGGCACCACCGGACGTTGCAGGCCGACCACCTTCAATCTTCTCGCCTTTGTTTTTGCCCCATCGTTCGCCTCGATCGCCCACAAACCGTAAATGAATCGGATTAAGAAGCAATTGTGCGCGACAGGAGCAAACGGACTGCATCTGACGGCAAAACTTGCAACCACTGCGACGGAAAATCCTCCCAAGTGCAATCTTCTCGAACCGATGATCCTTTTTGCAATGTTCATGTCTTAGAGATGCCTTTTTCGATGAGAGGGTAATAATAACCCGTCAATTATAAAGCAACCTACCGAAAAAAAACGTTGACTGTATCAAAGTCTTTTTTATGGTATAAGCTGCGAATAACTGTTGAATAAATTGAACGATATCTGGAACCACGTGTAAAATGTGTAGGAAAAAAAGATGTAATTGTTAACTATATCAAATGGAAACAAGCCGCAAAGGCGACAAAAGATAGCAAAATCTACAGGTTGACACTATAAATGGCGTAAGACGTCTTTTTGTACGATATATCGGATTTGATGTTATATTCGAACTTTTGTAATATTTTACTGATATTCATTATTAGATTGTAATTTTGAAAGGAAAAATATTACACATCATTACACCGAGTAGACCATAATGATGTTTCTGGTCTACTTACGAGACACGCTGTGCATAACTATGGTGTTCTAAGTTTTAAGTACTCTGCTACAAACCCATATAAATTGGCAAAATTTTATTTTTTAGTTAATCCAATATCGAAATGTCAATACAGAATTTCAAATAAACCCTTAGAATTTGAAATGCGGCGAACCATGCTTAATTGAGAGTGTTAGACTATAATGTTTAGTACCAGCAACCATTTAATTTAAAAATAATGACAAGACATTAACAGCTAATTATAATCTACAATTGCGGTATAACCTGTACAAAACAGTACTTTTCATGTAATTTTTAAGAAAATAAATATAATATTCTTGTGAAAAAAACTTCTTTTCCTTTGTAAAATATATGTAATTTCTTAGGTACCGGTTTCGTTTTGCAACATTATCAGCCTGAATCTACAATAAGAGTGTTGGTAATAATAAAATACATAAATAATAATTTAACATATAACTTACAGACAGGTAATTACAAACACTAGCACTAGTAACAACGTCTGCCGTCAGTGGCGGACTGGGTCCAAAAATGTTGGTTGCCAGGAAGCTAAGGGGGGCCCACCATTTTTTTGTTTATGCTGCCAGGTGTCCCACTTTTTTCCCCGAAAATTATTTTTAGAAAGCAATAATGTCATTCTGACTAAATTTTTTATATGGACTTATTTGTTTTCTCAATTCCTTGAAAAATTCAGCCGTTTGAACACACCCACTACACATTACAACTATAGAAAGTAAAAAATTTAAATAAAAATATTTAAAACAGAATCAACATAAATTGAATTAGTAAATGAACAAAAAAATTTATATGAAGCTTTTTATTAATCTTTTTTCTATAAAACAAATATCATTTTGAGTCAAAAGTATCATATGGACTTATTGGTTTTCTCAATTGCTTAAGAAGTTGGCGCCGGTTAAAATACGGTTAATAACTGTTGTTAATAACTCAAACGGTTGTAACTTTGTCATAAATTGAAAAAAATAATAAGTCGATAATAACGTTTTACTCAGTATCTCATTTACTATACGGAAGAAAAATTGCGGAGAAAAAAATGAAAAATGAAAGAGTTACAAAGAAAAACTCACAAAAATATTATGAAATAGAATATTAAAAATAAGAAATAGCACGAATAAATACAATATATATTATATAAGATCGATAAATCAGCTTTCCCAAAATGTCTAACTCGGTGGTCTATCGTCAACAGCTACAAAGTTATTAAGCATCTAATGTGACATTTGTAACTTATGCACAATATTCATAAATTAATATTAAATATCCATATTGTTCGACAAAATTCAACAATCTCTCAATGAGAATAATTCTTCTTTTCATGCAGCAGCTTTTAGTAATAGCATTCTGCAATTTTGATTTATACAAATGTATAATTTGTGATATTTATTTTCATCAAAGAATTAGTAATTTATATATCAATCTAAAATTGTTTAAAAAATATGTATCAATGACATTAAATTGTTCATGGTGGTTCAACGATTTGATTTGTTACTCTGTAGACATATTGAGCAAAAAATTTATGGGAATATTACAACTACTATAGCGAACATGAAGAAGGAGGCATCAAAATATTTTTTGGGAAACCATGGAAAATGTAATATTTCCACCGAGAATGTGAAGCAACCCAAACGCGTTGACCTGACAGGGTTGATATGTGCACTCTTGACAATCGTACTGAAATAATAATTATTTATTCAGTTTACAATTATCCATTTATATAATTATTTATTCTTATGAGAGTACAGAAATGTTAGGATTTCTGAAGAACACCACATTGCTACCAAAGCACTCCTTGTTTTTGCTATCAGTTAGTAACTGGAACATAAACTTATTCCTTAACATGTCCCGAAATAAATAAATTAAACTGGCGATTTAGCTGGCTAAGGCGTTAGACCACTACAACCAACCCAAGGATCCATTAAAATTCTTTAAATAGTTTAGAACATTACGTAAATAAATAAAAATTTTAAATAAGTTTCGACTGGTACTAATAAAACTAATTCTTGGATGATCATAAATTGCTCGCTTGAGTAACTCATAGTAGCAGTTTGCAATGACTAAATGTTGCTGCAGAAGAATCATTACATTTGTGCGATTGCTAAATTTCGTCCTGGCAACATAACATATCTATTATATTAACTTATGAAATATTTTTTGTATGCGTATAAATGTTAAATAGATGCTTAATAACTTTTTAGCTGTTGACGATAGACCTAACGACTTAGACATTTTAGGAAAGTTGATTTATCGATCTTTCGAAGTAGGTATGTCAAGATATACAGAATGTTCCATTTAAAATTCTTGTTATTTGACATTTAGCAAATCTCCAGTTATTCCGGATAAGTCATATTAGAATTTAATTTATTTAGCAAATGAATAATAACTGTAAAAAAATGCGATACTTTTACTATCTAAACTGAGTTCTTTTATTTCTTTATTCTTGTTGGTTACATTAGAATAATATGTTTGAAAATGCTCATTTTTGACAATGCTTTCACAATATCTCATAAATAGTTGATAATAGCCTAATACAAGTTGAAGTCCGAAGAATTAGGCTAAAAATCTTCATCAAAAACTGCAATAATATACCTAGTGTTCCATTTAAACAAATATAAGTTTGTTGGTACGTTGTTGTGGGACATCCTGGAAACATGAAAATATTTTCTGGCTGTAGGGCGAATAATTATCTATAACTTTTATAACACCCTGTACATCAATTTTATGATATCTTCGAAAGTGAAAAAGGTATATTACTTATATCATTGATAAACCCAAAAAGGCGCAACTTCGTTTCTACTTTTTTTTGTATTTTTTTAAGTTTCAAGTTCAAATAGTAATACATTTTAACAAGTTCTCTTAACAAGGGCCTTTCGGAGAATTTTTATTGTTTCCCAAAGTGGGTTTCTTAAAACTCACCATGCAATTTTCTTATTGGGTTCTTATTTATTGCCAAAGATAAAAATAAATTCTTAAGGCGGTCCCGTGCAAGTTTCAGTATAAATCAATATATTATTAATATTTTCAACATATTGTCTTAAGGGGGGCCCACTTAAGGGGAGGCCCACTTGCCATAGGGCAACCTGGCACTACCTGGCCAGTCCGCCACTGTCTGCCGTATGTGAAAGATGAAGTGACACTTGACATACGGCTGGAAGTTAGCAAAAGGTATAGCGGAAACTGGTACAAAGTAGGCACCTTATAAATCAAAAAAATTTTAATTATCGTATCGTGAACATAAATAATGGTTTTTGTTGAAATTCTAATTGATCGTTTAACAAAGTGATATTATGGTTTATTTTAAATTTTTCTATATCAAAAAGAACAATCTCACTTGGATTCAAATCTAAGTACTTGACTCGAGCCAAGGAAATTAACATAATATACAGTAGGAACCAGTTTTCGATTTTATCTTCAACTCAGTGCTCAACTGTCTGCAATATATTCCCAGTGGTCGTTTGTTGTTTGCGTCATTGTGTGCGGATTGTGACGAATCTTTACCATACGTATTTACCTATACCATTAGCATCACTCAAATAACCAAAATTCTTGTGACATTGACCAAATATGTAATTTTCCTATAACCACTTAGCTTCTGCGTCTAATCCTTCTAAGAATCCGAATCGATTGTGCCGCTCATATTTTCACGTTTGTAAATATAAACGATGACACTACGGATCTTCATCATTGCCCACGGACAAAACTATTCTTCTGCTCAGTCGAGTGAGAGAAGTGGCTGAGAAGTGTGATGATGCGGGCCGCTGATGCGGCAGCAGCAACAAACAAAACGATCATAATAAACGCCTTTTTTCTTCCCGCGTCAACCGAATGGAAAAAGGCGAACGGTCACAAATGCACCGGTAGACCTTGGGCAAAAGAAGTGAAAATCACGTCGCACCAAAGATGCGACGCAACGCTCAGCAGAGATTTACAAAAAAAATAAACACCACGCCACGTTGGTATCAAGAAGCAGCAGCAGATAATCTCATCTCTTTAGGACTGTTTCGGATTAACTCCAATAAGTTATGTCCAAATGACGATTTGCATTGAAATTGCACCGATGAACATAAGTTTGTGGACGTACTCCATATTTTAATGCGTCACTGCTATATAAGTTTACTCCGACTGGATTATAGGTTCAGTGAGAGCATATCTCTGGATTAAGAGCAGGAAAGTAATCTTCGTTACATTGTACGCAAATTACTGTAGGCTATTCAATGCAACTTGTTAAATTTACTGCTCTGGTACTAGGTATAAGGTTTCAATTTACAATGTTGCCGGTACTTTTTCACTTGAAATTATTGTGACAGCCTCAATTGAATTGCAAACTAAATTATAGCCACTAACCGGCCTGTATACATTATACACGAAATTATTTTCTGTAAACAAGTTGTATTTAAAATTAAAACATTTTTTTAAGGTGTGAGCCCTGATATTCTTGGTGTTGTCTCGCATAATATTGATATGTTAGATATAGACACATGGCAGATAGATAGACGATATATTGGATAATTAGCTATGCACTACCTGGGGACTTTTAAAACAAATTGGATAAACGGAAAATAATAAATTGTACCTAAGTAACTTAAAAATTATCATCAAATGGGATGGCATTTTCTTTATCCAAAATTTAGCATACCTACATTTACTAAATTCATGATTTGTACATTGTGTCGTTCCACAAGTACATTTTCGTAAAATTTATTATTTTCGTAAAATGCAAATGAAAGGTTAATAAAAGAATACCAAATATGTATTCACATTAAAACATAAGAGAATAAGAATAATTTAAAGAAACTCGACATTTTCTAAATATTCTGAGGAGTTGTCAGATTAAACAAAATACATGCCGAGTAATATTTAGCGAATCAATATTCCGTTAAGTGAAATATCGCATTACATACGTTAAACTAAAAGCCTCCTACTGACGAAAACAATAGCAATTATCACACGGGAATGAATTAATGTTTTGACACCGTATTATCAGAACATATTCTTGTTTACTCACAAGTAAATGAGCAAAATGGCCATATTGCCACGTTCCTGCATATTGAACCATCCCCTTTGATATGTGAGGTTACCCAGAAATGGACAATACTGGTAGCACCCATGAATCTGTCAAAAGTACAATACTTGTCAGATCTTAGGCACAAACAACCAATATTGCATTCAGAACAATAGGCCCCAAGAAATAATAACCATGATCCATAAACAAAACCGTCGACCTTGCGACCAAATGGTCAAATTTACGTACGACCAACTAAGGACAACGAATATCCCAAATTTGGCGATTCAGCAATCTGCATTCACCTGGAGGACGAAATCAGCTCTGGGCACCGTCATCCAGAGTTATACTGAAAGAACCGAAACAAGTGAAAGTCCGAGCGGTGCGTCCATCCATTCAGGCGCACATCACGACCAAGACGAGAGCAAATTACGTCACGTTGTGGCCTAGGTCTAGTGCTCCTTATATGGCTGGACAGGTCCACAAGTCGGTCATTGCGAGAGTCCGTCGTCCACCCAGAGGGCCAACCGGAGACCGGCCGGCCATCTGACTTGTATAGGCTCATATATATATACATATATGAGTGTGACTCATTCCGCCAACACCGGCTGGCGCCGGCCGGCCAGAATCTCCTCCATACGCTAATTATACGCGCGACGGGCTTGCACAGCCCGCTTGGTCGCTCGCTTGCCTGATCAAATATAGCAGTTAATTGGGGAAAAAATACAAAGAGAGCTTGATGATCCTCTACGTGTGCAGTCGCGTTAAGAAGAAGAAGTTGCGCCAATTGAAGCTAAATTATTATGATCGGTTTTCAACCAGTCAAATGAAGTTTTTGGTCTATTCTGTAGTGAAATTTTTTGTTCATATTTTATTCGTGAATTCTTGATTTGCTGAAAGTGAATCAAATTAAATATATCTATATATATATTTAGACTGATTACCATACAAAAATGCAAGCAAAACATGAGACAGTCATTAGAAAAACTTCAGGTTCTAGGATCACCAGGCGGTTAACTCTAGAACAACTCACGTAAAGCTGTTCAAGAAAGCATTCTCTGGTTCAATTCCCGCTACCTTCAGATACTTATGACACTCGTTGATGGTCATGATAAACCAATAGAACATGTATTATTATTAGGAATGTCCCAAATGAACGAATTCACCAAGATGTCTTATACAACAAGTGTAAGACGATATGTTTTTTACTTTGAGTCATATAATTTAATAGAAATTACGGAAATTACGGTTAGAATATATAGCTGTAACCATGGTTGCGGACGGTATTCATTTTAAAACCGAAAACAATGCCCACAATGTGGTAATTATGAAACCAAAGAAGAAATACTATATTATACAGGGTGTTCCTAAATGTCATGTAAATACGAAAAGGGGTAATTCTTTGGGTTATTTAATGTTTAAAAATTCATATAAACATAGGTCCGCGAACGCTTCGTTGCCGATCTACAGGGTGTTGAAATTTCAAGATTTTTTTAGTTTATTCTTTATAGCTCTTGTAGTTTTTGAGATATTTAGCTCTAATTTGGAATATGGGTTACGCTGTAGGACTTACATCTTTGGGCATACCAAATGGTTTTGAGTCTATAGGGAGATATTTTTTCAGGGGTCATGTCCCCTTTTCTCCCCATGATCTTTTTTTCGGTGCGCCGCTGGTGGGTTCTAAAATACAAAATGCATTTTTTGTTTTGTTCTAAAGCCCTTTAATCTTTTGTAGTTTGTTCGTATTTACCACCGTTATCGAGAAAAAATAAAAGCGCGGTACGGTGTTTCGCTAGATAAAATTAAATTTTTTTAAATAATTGGTCTAGTATGCCTTGGCTTGATTTAGATAACCTTTTGTTTGTATTTATTTTGACACTTTATTCGCCACAACTGTTAAAAATTAAAACTAGGATACAAGAGCTATAAAGAAAAAACTAAAAAAATCTTGAAATTTCAACACTCTGTAGATCGGCAACGAAGCGTTTGGGGACCTATGTTTATATGAATTTTTAGTCATTAAATAAGCCAAAGAATTACCTCTTTTTAACATGATATTTAGGAACACCTAAATAGTTAGTAGAACACCCACATAGAAAAGTATCTGAAACGGCTTGATATTTAAAAAAATTGGCAATGTTTTATTATCAAAACACATTTATATAAAATTCTATGCTTTTGTTTTTAATTTGCAACACTATGTTTTTCTTGGTGGATGTATTTCAGCTGAATACGAATAGGGGCTTGAATGTTGCATATCACGTCATGTTATTGCGGTCTTCGGTATATGTTTATGAATTTGTTTGTTATTAATTCATTTCTGTATCGTATGATAAAATAAAATACATATATTAATACTCACATTTAAAGGAAGCATTTTATCATGAAGGATAAAATTTATTTCCTTCTTGTTTATAAATGACATGGACGGTTTTTTTTTCTATAATAAAATAATAAATCTAAATAGATATTTAATAAATTTCTATATAATTGGTTTCGACATTACTAGAATCAAAGTTTTAATATTTCGTGTTTATGTCAAACCAATTACACTTAACTAACATTTTGGTTTATACTATTTTATATTTACATTCATGGCCAATCCTATAAAGTAAAATAATTGTGTTATAAAACTATGATCAATAATTATGTCAATTACCTACCCTATTTGTAATTATTATACACGCGAATATAATTAAGGCAATTTCATACGTGGTTTATGACCAGCATCAAACAATATTTACAAATATCAATTATAACTCATTATAAAATAATAGTACATACATAGTAGGTATTGGAAACGATTAACAACGCCAACAGCTGATATGTAGCAAGCCGAAAATACCATGCTATAAATTATTCTTTATAAACACGGTTATTAGATTAACGGTTATATACCTTAACTTTTGAAATTATGACCCGCGTCGTGCGCTATTTTTTTCCGCTTTATACGCTTAATCATAATTTGTACCGGTAAAATGATTTTCGACTCATCCATCAAGTTATTTATTATCGATCGCCAAAATCGATGTTGTTTTTTGCAATACCTATACGACCGAATCAACGGCTAATCTTTTCAGTTCGATTTTTTGCTTCCTGCTATTCACTTTGTACGCGATAATTATAATTAATGGCTGGATATCTATACTTGTGGATAGGTACAGTTATAGAAGTTTTAGAAATTCACAACGTGAAAATCGATTTAACTCGTACACTGAATTATTGTTATTAATGTTGGAGCGTTCTTCGAAATAATTACAGCGTTTGGCACAGGGTCAGCAGGGGTTAACAAACTTTTCCACACATACAGCACAGGTGCTGCAATGTAAGGTGAGCATATTATTATAACAGTAGAAGTCAAAATCGATATGTGTTAATCAACATGAAGTCTATAGTAAACGGGTTGTATTTAAATAAGAATGAACGAAATGTTGTAAGTATTAAAAAATCATTAGTTTACAAACCCCGATTTTTCTTATAAATAAATAGCTTTTAAATAACTTCAGAATCTTTAAATAAATCCGATACTAAGAAAAATCTCCAAAAAAGTAATAATTTTGCGGAGACTTACAATGCATTAAATGACGAAATTGCATAAAATTTTCTGGTTTTGATGGTTTAGATAAAAATCATTTTTTTTTTAATTCTTGGACACGTGGATTTTGATTATCAAAATATATATAAATATATAATATAAATAAGCATATATCACGACGTCATCGCCATGTTTTAAATGCAACCCCCAATGTTCTCATTTATTTTGATAGATTGTTTAATTGTATCGCCATACATGGTGGCATAAATATTTTGTTTTGACAAAATATCACAAAATTTGACTCTGTGAAACATGGAATTTGTGAATTGAATGTGGATGGGTGTAGACTGTATTGCGCTCACTCTGCTTGAGTCCAGCCTCAAAACGTTCTTGAGGATTTTCAGAAGATTTTAAATATATTTTTTAAAGTAACTATAGCGGTATCAATTTTAATCAATATTTTCCGTTCATTAGACTACATAAAGAATTCAGTAGGTTTAGAGAGCTGAAAATGTTCTTTCAAATAATGTAGTCCATCGTAGAGTCCATTTCCATTTAGCCACCCTGAGTTCAGAGGATAAAATAAAATAGATAGTTATTTGTATTACTTTGCGGAGATATCAACGATGCATTAGACGACAAACCCGTCTAATAAAAATATCACAGTTTTCTCTGGTTAATCATTACTATATAATTTGCATAATTCTGCTGATATACCTACTCCCAGTACGCAGTTCAGCAGCAGATAGCGTAAAGTTAAAATAGGAGTAAATGAGCGCGAAAGTGCAATTTATGTGTATTGGTAAAAACGTCATGGAAATTCACGTTGAGCAATAGCAGTAAATATCGGACGCACAATGTATGTGGTGTGTGCCCGCGGGCCGGTACAGAAGGTATGCAGCGCCTCCCCCAGCGCCTCTCTGTGTGTGTATATACTTTTTCTGCAGGAAATATCGACACCGCGAGCGCGCGACATCAAAGATTTTCGGAATAGTTTAGCCGCGATTTCCCACGATCCGGCTAGCGGCGCCCGACAAGGCCAGAAAACATCCTCACAATAGCATTTTTCTAATGATAATTTTATAACCGATGTTAGTGGAATCTCGGTATCGCCATACAGGGAGGCCGGACGCGGCGCAGGACCGTTTCTGCTCATTACTACATAGGATTACTATTGTTCTCACCCCGCATCTGTCCGCGGCCTGGATTCCATCTATTTCATCCGAGAGAGAGGGCAATTCTTCTAGGACATACTCTTCTATATAGCAGTTTACTTAACGGCCCGTTTACCAAAAGCTATCTATCAGTTGCAATAGAATTAAGTTTGTTCTTGATATTTTTTATTATTTTCTTGCGCGTGCAAAAACCGTTTGGTAACGCAAATAAGATTTTTTAGTAATTTTGGGTTATTTCAAGTAAACAATGACAAAAAGTTCGCCTAAAACTAAACCTTCTATTATGAAATGTTAAATTTTGTATGTCAAAATTCAAACACTATGTCACTTGATTGACTATACCATTTGAAAAAATATACCATTGATTTTTCGCAATTTCTTTAATATAAAGGTATTTTGAAAATTTGGTTCCTTTTTATGCGAGTAAATTAGTATAGGAATGTATTTAAATTTTTTTCGTTTCGTCAATATTTAAATGGAGAACGGTATCTTGAATTCCTGATCAGGGAAAACCATGTTGGTCAATTGGTAAAGTAACCAACCGTGCTCTCTTAGGGAGGGCAGTTGGAGGGATATCTTCTTTTATATTACTCTTCTCTGAAATGCCCTGCTCTCTTGCAGAATGCGCTTCTGTCCTTTTGAATACTTTCTGGGAAACCTGATGAATGTCGATGTTTTTTATAGTGGACATCAAAAAACAAATCTACAGGTGACATTTCAGTAAAAAGTTGCATATGGACTTATTTGTTTCATCAAATCCTTAAAAAGTTCCAGCAGTTTGACATATTGAAAAAAGAAACAAAAATCGATGGAAGAATACAACACCCATTACAATAATAATAAGAGAAGTTATAATATAAGAATTAATAAGTAACGAAATTGCAAATAATAAAAATAAATTGAAACAATTGAAAAAAAATCTTAATCATTTCACCAGTATTGTTCTGAAATCACAGATCAGAGATCGTAAAAAAATGCATTTTTTAAGGAGACTTCATTGATGCATTAGACGACGAAACCGCATAAAAAAAAACATCACAACGCATTGAAAAGTCAATTTAGTGCACTATGTTTTCGGGATATAGACAATAGTAAAATAAAATCCAGCCTTCTCAAATATTGCCAAACAACTCTGTCATCGCACACTCAACTCTGTCCTTAATTTTTGCGACTCGCAATGACATGACCTTGGCTTAAGTGAGACATTCCGGTATATTTTTTGCACACGGCCAAAAACGTAAAACACAAACAAAACTATTAGCGTCGTTCGGTAATGAGCCGCTTGTTCTCCGCCGTCTCTTTCGTTCGTGGTTTTTGTCGTCGGGACTGCTCGTAGATCCGCTCTAATTAGCAAAAAATACCATTGAAAATCTGAAGACTAAATTTTGGACCACAAGTCTGCGGCGCACACAACGAACTGTTCACAATAATAATAATGAATATTCTTTTAACATAAAGCATAGTCCAAATATCTTTTGTGATTCTTTTTGGTTCATATTTAATCTAAAAAGACTCACCGTATTCACTTCATTTACTTCTTTCCTTTTGATTTTCGGTTCGAGTTGCTCCCTGCTTCCCCTGTATTCGGTATATCTCGATCGAAGATTTTCTTCTGGTACCATATTCCGCTCCTTCTCCTTCTTCTTTTTGCTATCCCTCGTAAACAAGGACTTCACCTACAACAAAGAAAGGACAACTTATTGGCATACCTCCACAGATCACTCTTAAATTTCTACTACCTTTTCCAAACTACTTTTCTTCTCTGGTTTTGGTGGTTTCTTCTCAACTTTCTTCAACGTCCCCCTATCGTGTTCTTTATCAAGTCTAGGATCGTAATGCGAACCATCATCTATACTCCTTTCTCTTGGCGAATATTCATACCTATCTTTTGTTTTATACTTGTAATCCATCGATTCTAAATTCCTGAAGTGGTCGTCTCTTTCTTTACTATCTCTACCATTGATCTTCATCTCGTATTCTCTTCGTCTTCTGGCAAAATTGTCTTCAGTGTGTTGCCTTTCACTCGCTATCAGTAAAGAACTAGCGAAACCTTCGTCTTCGCTCTCATTGCTCAACTCACGCTTCTGTTTATCCGATCGTGGAAGTTTAAAGTTGTCCCCTGAGTCTCTCCTGAAGTCATTCTCAATTCCGGAATCTCCGAATTTATCTTTTCGTTCGTTATCGTTCTGGTCGAAGTACCTCTCCGTTCTATACTTTCCGTTCACGCGGTTTTCATGTTTTTCCCTCTTTAGCGAATCATGGTAAGTCTCTTGGTATCGTTCGCTGTCGTATTTGTAACCGTCGTAACTCCTATGATGAATCTCCGGGTTTGATTTGTATATTTCTCTATCCTTCTGTGGCTTACTTTTAGATAGGTACTTGTCCTGGTGAGGTGATCTATGGTTTTGACTAGTCTCGAAGTATCGGTTATTTTCTGGTGATGACCTATAGTCACTGATCTGCGAGTCGAAACTCTTTGGTTCATTATCGTAACTATTATATCTATAGTCATCTTTATATCTGTTATATTCTGGTTCCCCAAAATACTTCCTGCTCCTTGATTCTGTATGATGCTTCTCACCTTTATTATCGATTATTGTCTCTGAGGTATACTTATCTTTAAGGCAAACTGGACTAGCGGAACCACCTCTGTAGTATCGAGAATTCTCGGTAATATAAACGTTATTTACGTTGTTGTGTAACGGTTTTGGGGAATATTCAGGAGATTGTCTATATGTTTTCTCAGCAAAGCGTCTGTTAATTCTTGATTCTAGAAGATCTCGTCTAGCGCTGAGGTCAAACATGTTGTTGCCGCCGTTATATTTTAGACCATTCTCCGGTTCTGTTAAGCTTTCTCTTCTCTTAGCATCCATCCCATCACCCCGTCCTCTGGACGAAGAATCTATGAAGTATTTCGTGGTTCCATTTTGCTTACTTTCGTAGTTTTCGCTCTCGTAACTACTGAAGCCGTTATAGTTAACATTTTTGAATTTCGGCGTTATGGGATACTCTTCTTCAAATCTATCCTCATGGAAGAAATCGTTGGATTTCTTATGATTGTACCGATCACCAAATTGAGTAACAGGTTTATCTTCATATTTCCTAAATCCAGAATTCTCTTCATAACCTAAGCCTTCATCCGAGTCTGAATGAGGTACATTCTTCTTACCATTGATATAAGTTGTATGCACTGTTTGTTTTGTGTTGTTGCCTGGTTTTGATTTGTTGTTGCATACAACTTGAGCGTATATTATCGGTTTTGGACTTGTGGAAGTGTCATTCTTTTCTGGACTGATACCTCTGGTATAGGAGAATGGTTGATTGTTGTTGTGTTGTACTGAAACTGATGGCGTGATGATAATGTTTGTTTTTGGTGGGGGTGGGGATGTTGATTCTCTGCTTAATCTCTTCACCATATTGTCGACGGCCCTACCTTTAGTCAATGGCAACTTCTCTGCAGGCTTCTGACTGCTGTGGATCATGTTTTCGGTTTCTTTGTTCTTACTTTCGAAACTGTCGATGACTTTTTGGATATTCGGTGAAACTGATGGCACTTCTTTTGGTTTCAGGTCTTCTAAAGATTTCGTTCTCGTCAAGGGCTTTTCGGTTCTGGGCCGAGGTTTAACTGAAATGCTTCGAGAAACCGGTTTAACTTCTTTGGTCTTTGTTTTATTCTTCTTCTTTTCGGTCGCACGTTTAGTCAGAGCTTTTAGCTTGTTACCGAGACTTTTCGATTTCTTTTTGGAGATTTGGTCGGCGTTATCGACGTCTATGATCACCGGTTGGGGTTGTAATTTTTGAGGTTTGTCCTTGGGTGGGCTGATCCTGATTCCTGTTTCGTTGAATAGATCGGCGTCCACCTCATCTATGTATTCTTGCAATTGCTCGGTGATGCTTTTTGGTCGTTCTTCATTTTTATGATGATCCGCGTCAACGTTTTCTTTATTGTGCGGCTGAAAGTAATCCTCCCTTTGGGTTACTTCGATTATCGGTGAAAGCTGCTTCTTGCTGGCTTTCAGGGTCGAGAGCACTTCTTTCGCATCGCTGTCTGAGCGTTTACGCACTGGTGTAACATCGTTGCTGGCTTTTAGAGCGGTTGCGTCGCTTACGCTACGTCTGAGGTTGGATTTCTTTTTGGGTGGAGGTGCCGGGGTTTCGGTTTTCTTGAAGATGCTGAAGATTGATGTGCGCTGCGGTGATTTGTTTCTGGTGTTTGCGAATGTTCTTGGTGGTTTGCGAGGGGGAGACGCTAGTTCCTCGCTATTTCTCCGACGGGTAGGGCGTTCTAACGATGCTTGGGAGAATTCGGGTTTGTGTTTCTTTCTTGCGGGTAATGTGAAGTACTTCTCTGGATGGGATCCTAAAACAATGCAAAAATGTATCGTAAATACCATATTTCTTTCTGTTCAGAAACTATAAACATTGTTAAATGGCAGGAATGTATCCCACATGCTTACAATATCTCAAGATAATATTAAATAATATACTATTTAATATAATATAATGCTATTTTATCACGTTATGTTTATTTTTGTTTCGGAAATCATAGTCATAGTTATTCCCAGAATAAATAATTTTGCCTACCATTGGCTAAAATATTTGTGTTACTATAGTATTAAATTTTTATTCTAGATTTATACCGCTATTTATGTATACCATGGTATAACGTGTTTTGTAAGATTAGCCCTAAGGGCGGGTTTACAAGTGTTGTATAATTAATGGAATAACTATTCCTGTAATAAGTATTCCTGCGCGAGCGTCCATTGGTTCAGCCATTTGTGTTTCCATAGTAATAGCAGCTTATTCCAAGTATATGTAACGGCCCTTATTCTATTTTTAGGCAGTTGGCATGTGCGTCATCTAATCACCTAAATAGAGAAAGCTCGTTTTGAAGTAAGGCAAAAGCGGCAAGAAAGTGCATTTGTCAAAATGACCATCAGAATACCCGCGCTGAAATTGTCATCCTTCGACCCTTTATTGTGTGTACTTTTTTATATCCACAGTAAATTTAGATATGTATGTAAAATTTGCAAAATTGTGAACATGTGTTTGTTCACATTTAAAAAGAATCTATATACTATTTTTATGTCTGAAACAGTTATCACCTATTTAGGTAAAAATTGTAAAATACGTATTAATACGTAGGAAAAACAATAAATGAAGCAAATAATAGCAATTTTCATAAAAAGCTATTTTACCAACGCCATTAAACTAATGTTTCCCTAAGTTTAATTTTCTTAGGTTTTAGGTTTTTAAGGTTTGGACGTTGAGTCGTCATTTGCTTTCATACTGGGGATTACAAAAAGTGGTACCAAAATTTGTGGGTATGCAGTACTCATCTAAATAAACTAAACATTCTAAACAGATTCCTTAATAAGTTGTAGAATCTTAAGGTTTAGTTTGACGGCCATCCTTACAGACAGCACTGAAAAAGCAGGTTGCGTGAAGAATCATAGGATAGCTATGATAGCTCGTGTCATCTGAAACTTTTCTTTTTGTAACTAAACTATGTAATCCTTAAGTCGCTTCATTAAAAAAATAAAACTAGGAATCTGCTAGGTGTTCTTTTGAAAACTTTTGCACTGTGTCTATTTTTACTTCTGTATCTCTTTTTACAAAACAGTATAGTAGGTATTTGTTTTTTAGCAAACATCTTTCTTTGTTCTTAAAAATAAAAAATAAAACAATTTGAAAAACAAACTGGCCTACTGTAGGCGCTCATTCTAAATATAAGTTTAAAATAAATGTCAAATACTGCATGGTCATTAGTAATGCAGGGTGTTTGGTATTTTTATGTAAACATTTTGCAAAGGATTAACGGTATTCAAATTTTATTTTTATACAATTTTCTATGATATTTTATACGTGCCAATTAATTCGCCATGTGTTTTAGTGTGTACCGGAATAATCTTCAAATTAGTAAAACTTGGATACTTGTGGCATACTTGTTTTGGAGCATATATCCATAATATTCAAGAAACACAATACAGATAGAATGGGTTAAAAGTTAGATAAGTAAAGTAACCAAGGTACATTTGTAAATTATGGAATAATTTCTTGCTAATTTATACATATACCTACCGGAAAAAGTATGTAATTGTGATTTTTTGTCTGGTTAAGAACATTGCTTACGCTGAAGTTGGCATACCTCGTTTTCAATCCTAATATGTTAAATCAAACGCCAAATTAGAATAGTAAACAACCTAACCTAAAAACATTTACCGGATGTAGTTGTCATATGGTGTGGTATATCACTGCTCGGATGCTAACCCATTTTTTCCAAGTGTTTCCACCCGTATTCTGAATAACAGCTTTAAATTTAAATATAATTGAATTAATAGAACAGGTAAAAATACAACGATAACAGCTTTTCTAATGAGACAAACTTCACACACATAACAAAACAGTACTCAAACAGAACGCTCAAACTCAAGTTCACGACTGAGCATCGAATAACTGGAGAACAAAATATATTATGTCGCGAAGCTTCCAGATCTTCTATTCTAGATTCGCCTTACATACGTACGCCCTAGTGCTAGGTAGATCGTATGTATTGGAAGGCTTTGTTGATCCCGATCTAAAATCTATATTCTATTCGCTTTAAGGCCGCATAACAATTTGTTTTCTTTTTTATTGATACTTTGTTGCATATTAATACTGAATCCGCACCGCACTTAAACGCATAAAATTAAAATTTTATGACAGATAATCTTAGCGAGCGAAAATAAACAAGGAAAATAAATAACATAAGACGATCAACATAATCTGCGATGTGGTTACTTTAAAATCTGCCCGAAGGCTGGCCGCGACTTCCGTTTACTTAATAAAATATGGTCCCGCGCGACCTTGTCAATGTCTGCAGCAGGCGACGCACTTAATTATATTGCAATGCCATGGCTTAGAGAGTTCGCATTCCGATGAAGCTTTTTTGCTGGTTTCGCTTAGTCATTCATTACTGTTATGCGATGTTCACCCGTACACCTCGTATTATGATTATAAGAAGAACTCTATTTTTTGCTACCTAATGCTAACAGCATTCCGTCCGACTGTTCTTGTTTCTTTTTTATTCATTGCGTTTAGCCTAAGTAAATGTTCCTGCTACAGCATGCGGTATTAAGTGTCATTCAAGTGTTATTGACAGATATTTCAAGGATAACGAATAATGATTAATCAATGAAGCAATTCTCGCTAATGTTACTTAAGCCTCCTTCATAATTCTTATTAGTTTTCCTGCTTTGGTAAAAATTTTACCGCGATACTGCTCATTCGGTAAATAAATAAATGCTTTATTCTAGTACTAGATCATTAGAAGTAGGATAAAGAATTGCTTTTTTAGTAAATGTAGTGACCACATAATGGTATGCTCGAGTTGGATATGGTTCTGAATTGAAAGCGGAACAAATCTGTTAAGAATACTGCAAAACACGAAAATTCCAACAAACTTGAGGTTTCATAAAAACCTTAATACAAACGAATTCAACTTTTGCTAGGTGCACAAGGTGAAAGTGAAACAAACACCAGTTTTCATCTTTAGAAACATTTTTAGTGATTACTTTATTATCGTATTACCTTAATTTAGTATTATACATAGGGTTGGTATTTTAACAACTTATAACGTCCAGTGGCTGGATTTTATTGGCCAGAGGCCCAGTTATATTCTACGATATAGACGAAAAGAAAACATAGCTACGCATACGAATTGAAATGGGTGGAGGAAAGTAATTTGGTGAGTTACAAAATCCAGCCACTGAATAGCTATTTAGCAGAGTGGCTTCTTTGCGTAAAAAGTGAAAAGTGAAAATTAGCATTTATCCAAATTATTTCCTACAAAGAAGTATGCTCTTTTGGATATAATCTTAGTGAATACCGAGGAATGTTCGAGAAACACATTTCTCTTTCACTATTGCAAGAGTTTAACTAACTTAACAGTTACTCTTAACACGTGAAGTTTACGTAGTAATATTAATAACATAAAGCTTATACAGTGAATTATTATTGTTTAGTACACCAAGTCACTGACGTAGTCAACAGCACATGCAGTTGCCCTGCAAAGAAAGCAGTGTCGTTGGATAAGGTGGTATGATCACACCATCTAGTTGCGAAAACATAGACGGTACAAGTACACAACATTGTGGAACTCCAGTGGGTTTGAAAGTTGATAAGTCATTTTATATAGTGGGTATATGAATAAAAATGAGTATGTATATACTTCAAGAACAAAAAAATAATGCACACTTGTGAACACACTTGACAGTGAGCAATTGCTCCAAATTTGTATACTTAAGATTTGGACTATCTAAGTACTTAAAACCATATTGAGCATAAAGTATATCACCCAATATCTGCGAGAAATAAATGTTTTAATAATTAGCTATACTTGAAGGCCCGTGATTGTTCCAGCTTATAGAATAAATCAATCTTGTCAAAGGCTTTTGCCACATCCAGGAAGAATATATCCTCTTCTTGTTCTTTCTACCATTGTCATTATGAGGCCATGGTCAATTGTTGAATGCTTTCTTTTTAAACAAAACTGATAAAGCGTGACCATCGGTGGACAACAGAGATGTTTATTTAAATCTCGGTGTCAGTAGTGGATATGTAAAAAACAAATTTTCGAAAAAAAAGTCATAACATTTTTTAACAAGTTCATCTAAGTGAACTTCCCAGCATAACTTGAAATCCACGGTGACCAGTACTGTGTTAATCAACCTCATGATGCAATGTAAAAAGCAATGAGGTACAGTTAGACTTCTTGGCATGAAACTTATTGGACAAAAACCCCCATATACGCTTTATCACATACTTCCAGTTCTTTGCTTATATTATCATAGCTCAAGTAATCAAAGGCGTTAGTCAGGGGTAAAAAACTGATTGACGATTGTATGACAATGCAGTTCAAAATTTGTTGATATTATATCTGTTAGTGTATTGATAGTTTGTAAAACAAGTAAATCATTTGGAAACCAACTATGACCTCTGAATAAATTAATAGGTTGTGTTGTTGATTTACTGTTTCTAAAACAATACTGTGCCTTTAAGAAGATCCTTCAAAATGGTATGTCTACTACAGTCGTTTAAGAATCTTGAAATATTTTAGAAAATATTAGTGTCAATGAAATAGGGTTGCAATTATTCCATCCGGTGGCACGACCCTTTTCGTGGATGGGTACCACAGGATATTTTAGAACCTCTAGGAAATAGCTGAAGTTACAACACTGGTCCATCAGAACTGTAAGAGTTATATATTACCAGTTATATTAACAGTAATATAACAGTTATATTATATATTTATTAGTATTTATAATTAGTAATAATTCTTACAATGTTTGCATTCATTCCATGGGTATCCGTACAGGAATAGCTTTAAATTTTAAAGGATAAGTTAAGATGATCCAAACGCACAAGAAATAGAATATAGATACAGATATCAAGATTTGGCACCCGATCAACCTTTGTATGTACAAGACAGGACAATCGAAAGAGCAATAACGTCTTTTCCACCAACATAGATAATACTTATTTTATGTATTAAGTAAATCATTCTTTTAGTAATAGGTTCCTTTACGTTAATATCTAGTTGTGATAAAGTTCATTGCGACTGATAATCATTATGAACGTCGGACTAAAATATACCAATCTTTAAATTAGAAATCCTTTAGATAGAATACGCTAATAAAGGACTGTTGCACAAACTTTCCTGTCGATCAAAATATATCTCAACACATCCAAGGATTCCTTTGTAGAATAATGTAAATAGTGTAAGAAATACTGTCATTAGATTATAAAATTACAACAGACGACGAACACAAACGGACACCGTTACAATGGAGTAATAACAACACCGGCAAGAAATCGATCCTGTTTCTACAAATCCGATCTAATAAACAAAGAAACGAGGCATACTGTGACGAGATTCGATACGTCAAGCGCTTTACACTCGCATCTTTGTTCTATACAGTGTCGATCGAGCCAAACCGAGCGGGACTTCCCATAATGCACTTTTCACCGTCAGCAGCACCGGCCCTGTTAATTATAATCACGGTGAATTATCTTTTACACTTTCTGTTTCCCAGTTAATTGCATAAACTGGGCAACCGGGTAATCGGCCCGAAGAGCGGACGCCGCTGTCTGCCTACTTGTTAGCGCATTAGAAACTTAATTAAATCATTTCTTAATGGTTATTCTCGACGCTGCGGTCCCTACCACATTTATTAAGGGAATAACATGATATTATTAAGCCAGCGGCTCTGCTCAATGTTAATAATTATCGTTTGTAACTCTAAAGTAGTATTCACAATAAGTGTATTAAAAGTAATATGATATCCTACCGACTCACTAAGGGGCCAAACCTATGCATTCTTGGCGTAAACTATAAAATTAAAAATGGCGTTAACCCTCCAATATTTTCTGGAACGATAGTTGGATATACATAGCTAATCGCACACAAAAAGTCGTGTTGCAAGTGTATCCCCACTACGGCAAGAGCCCGAAAGTTGTCCATGTTAGCGACTAAAAATTTCGACACCTATTCAAGTGCGAAAAATACCACGTAGCATTTCAAAATTTAGTATCGTGTTATCATTTTCTTGTTTATTGTTTAATATGGCGTCATCACCCACAGGTTCGTTAAACATTTTTATAATAAGACATTTACTGTATTCTGTTAAATATTACATTCTGTTACATTTTTCTTTGGTAACGATTTAAAAAATACATGTCTCTGATTTGTGGATATTTGTTTGTTGTGAATTGTTCTTGAAGAAACATAAAGAATTAGCTGCCCCCTCCTGCCCCTTTTGAAGTTATGGAATGTTTTGTGATAAATGTGAATAGTGGAATTTGACAATTTGAGGCTTTGTTGTTGAATAGCTTTTGTAATCTTTTACTATTTTAATGATTATTTCGGGGAATAGTAAACAAATTCATCATGATTATCACCCGCCTTCGGAATTTTGTAAAAATAACTTCTTACCTGTGGGGAAAACCTTTGATCAAGTTTCTAAGTAGACTGCTAAAAAGCTGTATCAATTCCCAACTTCTTTTCTTTTTAATTCATTCCAATATCTGAATTTTGGAAAAACGGCTTTAGCAGTAACACAACAAACACAGTTTTAGTTGTAATTTTCAATAACTTGTGCGAAGTTTAACCGATTTTGATTATCTTTTCAGCACATAAACAAATTGTCAAGAGTACCAGCATTTGCAATTTTGAAAGAAAAAAAATACTTGCAGCTTGTTATAGCGGCAAAAACATTTAATTTTGCGCATTGGTCTGTATGTTTTTTTTTGTAAAAAAAATTGCAGTTTTAGCTTTTTTTAACTTTGTTAAGCATTTTATTGTTTGCATTACACAATTTATGAATATTCCGATTTCGCATATAAAAAATATTTTAAAACAAATCAAAGAATATGTTTGGCCTTGCACAGATTTCTTTCGAATCTCACCAAAGTCTTTAATTTCTCCACAGAAATCTTTAATTGCCACCAGAACATTATTTTCGTTTTCCCGGTATAATGAACTACAAGCTTAATTTATTTTTTTTATTGGCATCCAGGCGCGTTATATTCTTGATAAATTAGTTGACTTATGTTAAAAAATAATCAAAATCGGTTAAAGTTTACAAATGTTATCGAACAATTGCAAAGGTTTACTTGAATATCTGCAATTGTTACAAACATTCACATATGGGGATTAGTCGAAAATCAATTAATTGAGAATTGATACAGCTTTGTATCAGACTACTTGAGACCCTAACATTTGACGAACTATTCCACAAGGTATTTCAAACTTGGACCACCGAAACGTCATATTGCTTCCACCGGTATAATAAGTTCCTACGAATTGCAAATGCGTGCGATAATTTTGATGAATTTGTTGTGTTGACAAAATGTTAACAAAAATCATCTAAATCCATTAATTATAAAACTTATTAAACCTCAGAGTTGCAAAATATGTATTAGGTATTACAGTTCACAAGCTTTTAATTCATTGCCCCCAAATTATTGAGCATGCCCTGTACCAATTACAAGAAGCTAAGGATAAGGAGTTCACAAGAGAGTACAAATAATATTTCTCTCGTAAAATATCTCGAGTCAAAACAAATGAAGAAGTATTAAATTTGCTTCTCATATCGTCGGACCCTGCCATCGCAAGTACGTAACAGGAGACATAGAAACTTGGACAAGGAAATTTCGGAGCTACTGATGCGGCCTAATATAAGGTTTGTTCGGGTAGTACTAAAATAAGTGCATAAGTCACATTCTTTCTGTTGCGCTCTGTCGCGCCGCGCAATAGCCCTTCCAAAACCTTCATTGTGCGAGCTTAGTAGAATACCCAACTTTACTGCTGCTCGAACAAACCTATAGTATTATAACATTCACCTATTTTCCATGAACCCACCAACAGTGATAATGAGACCTGAAATTCCTCTGACAGTGAATATAGCTACTTAAAATTTAACATATTTACTAAAATGTTATTAATATATGTTGTTTTATTAATTTCCATGATAAAGTTTCACAAAATTCATTTATCACAATAATCGAGGGATGTGGCTCTAATGTGCTACTGCGTCAAATATGAGCATCGATCTATCGAGTCTCGATTCACAACGGTTGTTCAGTAAAGATGATGTGTAAAAAGGATTCCTAAATTTAACAATTTCGTTGAATGATCTGCTTTCAATTGCTAAAAATACAAGTTGAATAACATTGTTATTAAATTTTACATCATCGCCTAAATTGAAATTGAATTTTACAACTTTGATTGCAATTATTTACTTAATGAATTTTTGCTGATGACCTAGAGTGTGTTCCTAGAAATTATTGTTACGTCCGTTTTTATAATATATACCTAAATAAATTGAGGATGTAATCAATCAACTAAATCATAATTACTTCTTGATGAACACTAATAATGCTGCAACTATTAAATAATACTACGTAAAAGAGATAAACGTTTCATAATTGGTATGTTTATCAAAAACTTAAATATTCATCAACAATGAATAATACTTGAGCAAAAAGCTATTATATGTTGATCTCGCCTAATTGTGAACAGTACAACAGCGTTCCTGGCAAAGGCAGAGGTTTAACTATATTTGCAAAAACATGAAAAATGTATTGCAAAAAGGACACAAAACATTTACTGTTTTTCTAACAATTGTGATTCTGACTAGGAGACTAATTAGGATGATACTAATTATAAGTCTGATAAAAAAAATATTTTTGAAAAAAAAGTCCTGTCTTATGTTTATTTTGATCGAAGTTTTGTATTTTAGACAATAAACTAATAGTATTTTAGGTGTTGTTTTTTATAGACTGATTTGATTACTATATTAAAAATGTTTCAGTATACCTACCAAAAGACATCATTGGATGTTGGTCCTATTTGCCCGTGGGTGGACCTTTTTACCCACCTGTGGGGCAAAAAGGGACACGGCAAAATTGACAACAGTTGCGTCAATTCTAATTTTCTTGAAGATTCTTTCAATAAGTAGTTTTTATATATGCAAATAAAGGTACTTTCGGTTTGTAATATTGTTTTTTTTAGTCCATTACTTAAGTCTGCAGTGTAAATAAACGAGCAGGTCCCATTTTACAGGAAACTAAGAGCGAATTCCTTTTCATAGTTCAGTCAGTAGGTATATTGACTATGCTTTTCTATAGACAAAAATAAGGTGGTGATTGCAACAGGTTGACAAAGTATAATACTTGCCAATTATATTAATTTCGGGTTCCTAATAAAAACCTTCGCACTTCTAAAAATTCCAGGAATCTTGACCAAAAAGGATGTCAAAACAGGTTTTTTTATGAATAGGTATTTCGTTTCTGATGCATTTCTTATTTCTCTGTACGTTCTTTTCCAACCTGAAACTACCTATTCGCGGCTAATATTTTTGTAAAGTAAAAATAAAAATAATTTTAAATAATAATAATAATTTTTTAATAATTTTTTTTTTTGTTTTTTTAATTTTTAATAATTTTTTATTTAAATAATTTTTATAACATAAACGTACAGCAATTTTACAACAGAAAAATCCGCTGTGTATCTGTATAACTACACATAGAAAAGTGATTATTTGGAACGAGAAAACATAATTTCTTGAATTTATTTACTAGGTTCAAATGCATATTTACTTGGATGTAGAAAGTTAGGTATATACAAGAAATGCCACATACTCAATCTAAGTAAAATAATTTCTCAGATAAATGCTGTCGACAAATAAATTCTTTCTTTATAAGAACCAATATTGTATTGAAAGAAGTAATTGAATTTTTCGTCCCAAAAATGTCAATTGCTCCAACGAAGTAATAGTAAATCCATCCAAGTGCGTAGTTACTTGATCCAAGAAAATATAAGACATTTAATATAAGTAAGTTTAATGAATAAAAACCCACCAATAATTTAACTGAAGTGATTCTCACTTCTTTCAAGTAATCCCTTTCTCTGGAATAAATATACTCATCGTGATTTTGTCAAGGCTCGCGCGGCCGCGCGTAGGGCTGGCGCCGTAAAGGAGCGAAACCTAGTACGAAAACAACAGCAAAGTACCCGTAGGGGATGTGCCTTGTGATTAGTGTACAATAAACGTTTCAACACGGAATAATTTGATGTAAGGCACGCAACAGGTTAGAACAAGTAAGTAAATATAACATACCTATCTTGTTAATTAGCAATTGAAAACGTATTTGTGCCAAAACCTTAAAATTCTTACATTAAGTAGCTAAAAATATTTACCGGGAATAGAAATATACACTTCATTGAAGACTGTTTACTTCCTTCACCAGAGTAACAACTTTCTTATATCTAGTAATTATTCCAAGAAATAAAATTTCGTGATTTAAGTCAATAATCTCTCGCGTATATACGAACCTACCAACTACTTCATCCCAGCAATTCTCTCTTCGTTCGACAGATCACTTTTCTGTGTGTACAGTGTGGGTATTTTATTAACAAGTAGGTATAGAGTCTGCTAAATAACAACGTTATCGGGGAAGTAGCTAATGTTGGCGAAAACTATTCATACCGAGCGTCTAATATCAGTAGGCCGCTTCAACGTACGTACAACATGATGGCTAAACCACGGCCACTCGATGTTGCCATTAGAAGGACGTCCGGCGCTTTCAGCGTTATTAGATTGAGGTAGGTACGGGGGACGATTTACTACAATATCCATAGCAATTTGTTGTGTATAATGGACAAAAGTGCGCGTGCACGGTAGTGGTCGACCGAGCGCAGCCCGCCAGGCGAAATATGTAAAATAAACCAAGAGGACTAAAAGCTCTCCGGCAGCAGCACCGGCAGCATATCGCCTATAATTTTACCCCGTGGGAAAATAATTGTTATCGGTGCGTCCCGATAGAGTATCTGTCACTTGTCAATGGAGGCCGGTAATTGTCGTTACTCTCGCCAGGGCCCAATCATCTCTCAGGAATAGAGCGCTAATTGATATTTTTAGTGTAATATCGCTGCTGCGGTGCTGCGCTGGCTCGCAAGAATGCAGCAGGCATTATTTTACGCTATCCCGGCCAGCTATAACCAGGATCGCCCAGATGTGCGCTTCTCGGAACTTATCGGCATGTAATCAAATTAATATAATTTATTGAAGACCGACCGTCGACTGAGTCGCTCGTTCGCTCTGTGCGCATATATAATTGAAAAGCAATGCTTTCAGGTGAATGATGAAACCGTTTCTCTCGTTCGGATTCTCTGATAAAGGTACTATTAAAGTGATAAAATTGTAAATTTACCGATTGGCTGTTTGTGCGACTTTTTGTTGAGAGGTTTTTTAATTGCCTGCTAGAGGCCTGCTATTAAACGTGAGAAAATGCTATACATGTTTGAACATATCAATTCCGAGCAGAACACAAACCTAACTTTTTAGGGTAAAAGCAAAGATCAAAGAATATAACAGGCGACAGGTCCATGTCCTCAGCCCCCCACATTCGAAATTTCAACATTTTCTTATGTCAAAGTTTTGTGGTTGTTGTGTGCTGTTTTGAGCCGCAATCCAAAAGTTTTGTGCTCCTTTCGTTTCGGAGTTATAAGCAAATTTTCTGAAGGGGGGCTGTGGATATGCCAGCCCCCCCACATTCGAATTTCGATTTTTTTCTAATGCCAAAGTTTTGTGCTAGTTTTAAAACCAGAAGTTTTGTGCTCCTTTTATTCCCGAGCTATTAGCAAGTTTCAATTTCGGCATCTATGGACCTAAATTCCATCAATAAAATAAAATTTTCTTTTTATGCAGATGTTTTGTGTTGGTATTGTGTCGCAGTTTTGTGCTCCTTTTGTTTTCGAGTTATTTGCAATATTCGGTTGAAGGAACTCAACAATAGAAATGGTTACTATAAGTAATATATACATAAAATGGCAAAAAAAGGTTTACAGACTATTTATCATTTATTTGTAAAATCTGGACATTACGTACATTTATAAACTCAACATTGCTAAATAAGAGACTGTTACTTTTAGAATACCAGAATGCCAGTAATACATATTAACAGATGAAATATTGCTTTAGATTTATATTACAACAATATTAACATGTGTTACTTATACATATAACAGATGATACATTTAGAGGGACTTTTTTCAGTAGGGATTATATGACGGATAACGCATGAGTCGTGTGAAGTTGTGGTAGTAGTTTTGTTCAGTATTGTTTGCTATCGCTCCTTGATAACACCGTACTTGCTGCCTGAAATCGAAGCTCGTGATCTACAGGACATTTGGTTTCAACAAGACGCCGGTGTTACTTGTCACACAACTGACACAACTCGTAAAAGCATGGCTTTATTGCCAGAACAATTCGGTGAACGGTTAATTTCCCGTAATGATCGGTGAATTGACCGCCTAGATAATGTGATATCACCCCTTTAGCCTTTTTCCTTGGGGCTACGTATAGTGTACGTGGATAAGCCGGGTACGATTGAGGAATTGGAAGCCAACATTGTTGACGTCATTCGCCACATACCACTCGAAATGCTCAAGAACATTTGAAAGAACTAATCTTTAAAGAATAAATGTAAGGAATGGTTATTTTGTATGATAATAAAGATTACCCGATAAAATTACATTTTTTTTTATTTTTGAGAAAGTACCTCTATATGAATCACACAGTACTATCAAATATCTGTGATTCCTATTTATTTGTTAAGTGATAATTGCCAGATGATTATTTATTGTAGCGACGAGATTTGGCATTGTGGGATTAAAATGAGTGCATAATATTAAGAAATAATATTAAATCTTTGTGACGTTATAACTAAAAAAACTATTTAACAATATTTAATCGGAATTCCACGTGTCCATTATTCAAGTACAAAGAAAAGTTCAGCGAAACTCCGATAAAAAATTGTTAAATGGTTTTTAAGTTATATAGCCACACACAGTGCCGTTAAACTCGCACGCATGCATAACACGCGCACTGCCTGCGAGAACCCGGGCCCCGGACGAAAGAGAGAGACGGGTAGCTCCCAAGTAGAAAAATGCTTATAACTCAAAAACGAAAAGATCACAATACTTCTGGTTTGCGGCACAAAACAGCACAAAACTAGTACAATACTTTAGCATCGAAAAAAGTTTGATTTTGTTTCGAATTTGGGAGTTAGGTCAGGCATGTCCACAGCCCATCTTCAGAAAAATGCTTATAACTCGGAAACGAAAGAAGTACAAAACTAGTGTGCGGGAAAAAACAGCACAAAACTAGCACAAAACTTTGGCATTAGAAAAAAAATCGAAATTCGAAAGTGGGGGGCTGGCATGTCCACAGTTCCCCTTCAGAAAAACGCTTATTGCTCGGAAACGAATGGAGCACAGAACTTTTGGTTTGCGGCACAAAACAGCTCAAAACAAGCACAAAACTTTGACATAAGAAAATTTTTAAATTTCGAATGTGGGGGAGGGGTTGAAGACATGGACCCGACAATAGACAAGGAAACACGGGTTTGGGACTGATATAGTTTTGGACAACGAGTTAAATAGCTTTAAAAGGACATCATGCACTGTATTCGTTTGTTTAAAAGTCGCGCCCTATTTAATCAACGATTAAAAACCCTCAAGTAGACAAGTTTGTCAAATGTGGACCCCACTACATTAAAGGAGCATCTATATATTCTTTTATCTTTGGTAAAAGTCACAAGCAGTCAACTTATAATTAAATAAGTTTTCAAATTTGTTCTAAAATACGGTATTTCTCCTACTACCTATTTTGTCAAAATCTTCATGCTAAAGTATTAATTGTACTTGCATTAATTGTACAAGAGTACCTAGTACCTACATCCTTTTTTCGATTTTCTTTTGCTGTCTTTCTATCACATAGAATAGAAAGAAAAGGGAGTCGGTATTGTAATTGCGATTTGTTTTGTCAAGAATAATATTCGAATGAATGAGGAATAGAGCATACAACCGATACATCTGAATGTTGACAAAAATGAAAAAAAATGGTAAAAATGGAATAATTATTCTGACAAAGTATGTATATAAAAATAACGTGTCCCAAAACCGACCCAAAGCCATTTAAGAAGTGAAAGAAAATATTATTTCAAATAGTACCTAATTGTTCAGATTATATGCCAAAGCTAAATATTAAACTGATATGATTCTCTGGATGACAGATCTTCAATTATTATTATTAAGTATTAACCAATTATTGTTAAGCTTTCGTTTTCGTTCGAAAAACTCGAGGTCATCCACTAAATCGAAAATGGAGTCTGGGACACTACTAATTAATTGAGCGTGTAGATACATACGAAGAAAAAATACTCTGAATTCGACAATGTATCTGTGGCGGTTGTCGGCATTTCGCGGCTATTAACTCACGTCGCGGGTTATCTAAATCATCGTATTTACATAATGAAGCAATAAGCGCAGCACGACGTCCCATTAGCATTAAGAGCACCGAGGATAACCTTTTATCTGGTATTGTATTCCGAGGTCCTTAACTATATTGTATAACATAAACATCTCGGCTTGTATCAATGTTTGCGCGATAATCTCTTTGCGCTGAACTTGCCAAGGTCGAGGACGACGTCATTGTCTTCCGGCATTGTTCTGTATTGTCGGAGAAATCTCGCACTTTGATGTAAATCTGTAAGCCAAATGAAATTAGCTCGTTCATTCTGTCATTATCGCAAATCTGAAAGCACGAGGACCTGTACAGTCACCGCGCAAAGTATCGAAACATAGCCAAATGGCCGAAAGGGTCTGTTATTTGAGACATTTTTAATTATCAAAATACACATATTTATATCAAATTTAATATGCTACCTTAAATTGTTTATTTACTTATGACGTCATCGATATTTTCTTACTAATTTTCATCTTAATCGTAACATACAAATTTTATGGTCTTACCAGGGCTGTGGAGTCGGAGTCGGGGTTCAGACAAATTTCAGAGGAGTCGGAGTCGGAGTCGGGAAAAAAAATCGGAAAAAATGTACCAACTCCGACTCCGGGTCCATATTTAAATAATGTAGAAAAAGATAGGCGAGATGGCCGTAGCCTCAATAGATAGTAATCGATTAACTAAAGATATTATTAGGTCTTTTACCAAGTAAATATAATTTAACTACAAAACACACAGGTCGGTGGTGAGTGATGATTAGCAAAATGATTATTGTGAGTCGCTTGCCGTGTAGCACATATAGTTTATGTATTTCCAACAACCAACTTCAATATGCTAATTATGTTAGCTCGATCATCTACAAATAAAAAAATCGGACTTCGATGCACACTTATAGACGAATTAGAACTTTGCAAAGTGAAGCGTCAACGTGTGGTTTTCCTTATTCATCAAAATAACGAGAATTTGCTCCTATTCGTTCGGCCACAAAGAGCAGCTGATCAATTCATTAAATATCGCAAAAAGTATTTTAATGCTATTTCCTTGCAATTTCAAAAAGAAAAAATAGTTTCCTACAGCTTTTGTACCAGAAGAAACAACGTGATGTGTATCACAGTCGAATTATTAACTCTCAACATTTTATTTTTTTTTGTCCAATATCTGAATGTTTGTAAAAGATAATGCTTTCCTAGTAAAACTTTGCAGTTTTAGCTTTAATGTTTCATAACTTTAAATGTTTAACCGAAATTGATTATTTTTTTCGGCACATGTACAAATGTATCAAAAGTATCACCCTTGATTATACAATATTATGGTATAATCAAGGGTATTACATCCCTTTGTATTGAACAAAATATGTAGAGATTTTAAATTGTTAGTGATTCTGTCGAGTGTAAGTTACAGATTTTAAGATTATTGGTGGCTATGTCATAGCCTGCTTGTGATCAACTAAAATACACCGATATTCGCAGATTTCGTCACTTACTCTTGACAGAATTGAGCCATTTATATTTTTTATATTAGCAAAGGTACAAACTTCACTCTAACGTAATCTTTAATGCATAAACTTAAAGATTCATAATATATGTATAATATCCGATTAAATTGTGACGTCATTACCACTAACAGAAGAGTTGAGATTATTTTCATTCTATTTTGCACTTAATTTTGTATTCATTGAAATGAATTTTACTTTGTACTATAGAGTGGTTTGTCATTACTTTTGTTATTATTAAAGATAGAAATTCGGTTCAAGTGACAAACTGGTTCATAATAATGTGCTCTCTAATAAGAAAACAGTTGAAGTTCTAATGATTTCAGAGATATTTTGAAAAAATAAAAAAGCGTCCTTTTTAAATATAACTATAATTTTGTGGTCCCATCAAAGAGGCCTTTTTGATTTTATTTATAATTAGATTATGCCAGATTTAATTTTTTTTGCCATTAAATTGGCTAGAAACAAATAAAATTTTGCCGGAGTTCGAGTTGGAGTCGGAGTCGGACTACCAAAATTATCTGGAGTCGGAGTCGGAGTCGAAAGTTTTTTTACCGACTTCACAGCCTTGAGTCTTACATTAGATAATTTTAGGGAAAACGACAATTGAGAATTAGCGAATAGGAAAGTTGCATATCGCGTAAGCATATTGGGTTTGTTTATGTTTCTGTGCGGGGAGGCCCCCGCACACCACTTAAACAATGGCTTTAAAAACATTTGTGAACAAACTTTCAGGATTTCAGTTAAAGATACAAATATTAACGTTTCCTATGTGCTTTTTTTGAGGTTTCGCGATAGAAAATTGGTTAATCCGGATTAGTCTTCAGGGCGAATAATTAAACCCAAATCGCAATTATATCCATGTTTCTTAAGTTATCAATACTTTACAATTTTCAATTGGCTTTTTCTAAAAAGAATCCATATAATGTTTTCTGTGCCATAAAGGCAATTAAAAGATCTTCTAAAATCAGTCCGAAAAATATGGGTTTGCCGTTCAAAAAGTATCGATGACGTCATAAGTCTGTAATAATTGATGATCCAACATTGGATTTTAGGCGTTCGATGTATAAGTGCTTTTTTTGTTTGAATTGAGACTTGACTTATCTTATCTTTGGGGGACCACTCGGTCGTCCATCCGTATGAAATAGATGTTGGCAAAAAAATATTTGGGGTTAGTAATGTGATAATAATAATCCATATATTATCCACTCCTGAACACAGGCGGCTAATAAATATATTCAATAGGCACTTATTATCCTGTATATTTAAGGCGGCAGCACTTTTAAGCCCCAAAACAAACAAATCTTTGGAGTATGTAATGTTACTTATTATTTGACCTAGGTTTTGTAAAAACTTAATCTTAGGGATTCATATTTAGTAGAGTATCGAAAATACTCAACTATTTTGGTCGGATTCGTATTCAGCACAAATAAATCCATCAAAATCGCCTATTCTCATTCCATTTACAAAATCGACGACCTCCAGAGTTATCATTATTTATTATATTTTTTAAAGGTCACTTTCTCGAAAATTTTCTTAAATGTAAGGCCATACAAATCATTCACTAAATTTTGGAGAAAAAGTTATACTGATCCATAAAAATGGTCGGAATTCGGTTGTCTACAAAACATGGTGGTTGTATAGAAGAATTCGCATCAACCGGATGTTTGTTGCATCAGTTATCAAGTTTTTTTTAGCAGTTTGTTATCAAGACCAACATTATTGGATCAAAACGTTAGAGATAGATATAGCCAATTTTATGTATTGACATCATCGAACCCTGCTGAAAGATCTGATTTTCAGGATTAGCTAATGACACAAAAGTTATTTAATCAAATTGATTTTTTTCCTTTTTTATTGATGTTAAGTCAACTTGTATTCTTGTATTCATGTGTCAATTTAATAGTTATTTAACCAACATGTATATAAAAGAGCGATTAATGATCGAGACTGTTTAATGCACGCGCGATTAGCGAGTGCGTTAATGGTCGAGATCATTAATCGCCGTTTAATATTCGAGTTGCTTACAAAATTTTTTCGTCGACCGCATTGTTCTGGCGGCGTCTACATAGATTTTATTCGTCGATGTCGTTTGAGGTTATATGACTATTTATGTAATTTGACACTGACAGTTCTAGGCTGTGTGCCTGGATAACGGAATGTTTGATTGGATAGTTTTATTTTACGTATGCTGGATTGTAATGAAGTCGTTTGATTGGCTATAACAAATCATGCATTAATAAAAATCGTGTATTTTAGAGCTTTTTAAAAAATGATTTTCTATTCAGTAAACATACTCATAAATAAACGATCAACGGAAAAAAATATTTGTCTAGCGAATTGGACGTATGTTTATATGAAAATATGCTTAGCACCATGCTGGTGCGGGTTTGTATGTTCGGCTTATGCTTGACTTTATATACTTTTGTGCAGTTCGCACTGAGTGCGTGCATAAAAGTGTATAAATCGAAAACGCTACAACCTCTACAACCTGTTTTTGTTGGGCACATCCGAGGAAATACGGGTATGCGAAAAAAATACGGAAATACGAAAAAAGATGAAAGAGAACAGATACATATATGAAAACCTCGATTAATTACGAGTATACGCAATATCATTTCTATCTCTAATTTCTCTGGGAATGGCAACCTTTCAACCTACGACCTGTGATTTTAAGCACACCCGAGGAAATACGGATATGCGAACACAATACGGAAATACGAAAAAAGACGAATGAAAACAGATATATGAAAACCTCGATTAATTACGAGTATACGCAATATCATTTCTACCTCTAATTTATCTGGGAATGGCATTCGGCGAACGAAAAGAAAAATTTCACAATAATTTGTCAGGTATGCGGACCAGATAGCCACATCCACCTGACTCGATTATTCTAAATGTTGCATAAGGACACGTCTTGCACAAGATAGTTGTATACACGGTGGCGTCGAAAAAATCTCGCCGCTATCTCATCGTACGATCTTTTTGTTGTTCACAGTGAGACTGTTCAACAGGTCAGAATAAAAATGTAAGAGGAGGGGTTCTGTAACGCAATGTGAGACAGTTGCGAAACGTATGCATCGTCGCTCACCACTATTTTGAAAGATAGGCGCGTAATCTGCAATCTCTCTGTTTATGCACGATCTGACAGCGTCGATGACAGTGAGATAGACTCGACCAAGCGCGCTGCTGCCATAGGAATTGCCCTGTGAGATCGATAAACGGCCGATGCTTGATGCAGGAAGTACTCTTAATTAAGGTATTTAACACATCGTTGCTAGATTTATTATGAACACTTGGCTGGAAACGACTATCGCCGGTAATGAGGACGTCGTTGGTATTTCCTAGATGCAAGAAAATTTGTAACGTTATTTGATAAGCACAGGGCCGCGTTTACCAGTAGGCAAAATAGGCATGTGCCTATACACAGAAAAGTGATCCCTCGAACGAAGAGAGAATTACTTGGATGAAGTAGTTGGTAGGTTCGTATATACGCGAGAGATTATTGACTTCAACCAAGACATTTTATTTGTTGGAATAATTACTAGATTTAAGAAAGTTGTTACTCTGGTGAAGGAAGTAAACAGTCTTCAATGAAGTGTATATTTTTATTCCCGGTAAATATTTTTAGCTACTTAATGTAAAAATTTAAAGATTTGGCACAAATACGTTTTCTATTGCTAAATTAACAAGATAGGGGATGTTGATACCCGTAGGGGATGTTGTTTTCGTTGTTGTTTTCGTACTAGGTTTGCGCTCCTTTACGGCGCCAGCCCTACGCGCGGGCGCGCGGGCCTTGACAAAATCACGATGCGCATATTTATTCCAGAGAAAGGGATTACTTGAAAGAAGTGAGAATCACTTGAGTTAAATAATTGGTGGGTTTTTATTCAGTAAACAATACTTACTTATATTAAATGTCTTATATTTTCTTGGATCAAGTAACTACGCACTTGGATGAATTTACTTTTACTTCGTTGGAGAAATTGACATTTTTGGGACGAAAAATTCAATTACTTCTTTCAATACAATATTGGTTCTTATAAAGAAAGAATTTATATGTCGACAGCATTTATCTGAAAAATTATTTTACTTAGATTGAGAATGTGGCATTTCTTGTATATACCTAACTTTCTACGTCCATGTAAATATGCATTTGAATCTAGTAAATAAATTCAAGAAATTATGTTTTCTCGTTCCAAATAATCACTTTTCTGTGTGTAGGGCCCGGCGAAAGGGGGCCCGTAAGCGACCAACTTCTACCTACATAAAATAGGGGCTAGGGCCCAATAATTGTATAATAAATAGATCGAATTAGAATTTGAAGTTATATATTATATTATATTATATATTATATTATATTGAAGTTATATACAGGGTTAGCCAAAATTACCGGAACACCCAAATAATTCTACAACGGTAAAAAATTTCAAAAAAAAATTCAAACAAAAGCTTTTAGACTTTAAACAATCCATCGTTCAAATATATTTTGAATATACAGGGTGTTCATTTTATTATAGAAATCGCGTAAATTTTTTTTTTCAAATGGAACAGCCTGTATCTTTTTACATTTTATAATTTTAGGACTAATTCTGGACATTGTTTATTAAAATAATTTTTTTATAAAATGCAGCATTTTTGAGTTTTAAGCAATTAATTAAAATTAGTCAAAATTACCGCAACACCCAAATAATTCTTCATCGGTAAAAAAATTTCAAAAAACATTCAAACAAAAGTTTTTTACTTTAAACAAGCTATCGTTCAAATATATTTTTAATATACAGGCTGTTCATTTTTTATGCAAATTTGGTTAACTTTAAAATATACCAAACGCTTTATTTTCTAATGTGACGAGCAGCATATGGCTTTTATATGTTTTGGAGAATTCACATGATGTCAATGGAAATAATTCTCAAAACTTCCGTAAAACCCATTTTTTGGGAACTGTCGCTTTTCATACGTAGACAAAAGTACATTCAAGAATATTCATGCATGTAAAAAATTAATAGCAAAAATTGAAAATGTTGCTTTTTGTTGAATATCTGGAAATTGCTTTGATCAGCAAAAATACGTTTTCCCAAATTTAACTCTTGTATCTCTTCAAATAAACGAGAAAAAAAGTGACCATCCTGTATTTAAGATTTACGTTAATTTCTTTCTATCTATATTATTTTTAAGATAGCACGAATAATGCTATGTAGAAAAGAATAAGAAAAACTGTAACATAAACTGCAGAACCCACAACACTTTTGAGTGAATAAAAAAAAACTAAAAAAAAACGACAAAATGAAGAATTTTTTTTGCTTTTAGAAGTCGACCTACACTCGATTATGAAGTCACGGCTTATAGTTTTAATAACGTATTTTTAGTTAAGATATTGTACCACATAATTATAGAAATAACAAAAGATATTTTATTGCAGTTACCCAAATCTTATAGACTTATGACAAAAGATATAAATAGAACAGTTTTATTTATTAAAAATCGCAGAGAATAGGATTTGCTTCAGAGAAGTTAAATTATATTTTAGATAACAACATTTAAACCACTTCGCCTAATGTCGACAAAATTTTAAAATCTCTTTCTAACACGACCAGTGCCGAGGGTTTATTTTCTATTTTAAGCTGGTAAAAAATTATTTGCGCAGTACACTTTCGGAGTAAAAACTCAACGCGCTTGCAATACTATAATATAGTAAGTATATTATATTATATTGAAAAGGATTCTCTAAAAACCCTTTACTATGATGATATTATCAAAACAATTATTGAAGCCAAACTTAGAAAAAGAACATTTTCGGTTTGTAAAATAACATATTTTCATTAAAAATTTTAATAAAAATTAACAACTTAAAAAATGCGATTTTATTTCTTTCAAAAATATTGTTATTATTGGTCTTATAATCATATACGATATGTAGGTTGATATGTAGGCCCGTAAAACCCTAGACGCGGCCCTGGATAAGCATACCTGATTATTATTTGGTTTCTTCATGTAGCTAGCCCAAATTACTTTTTTCTTCGAAAAAATGAGAAGGCCGGAGATATTGGCTTTATTTCGACGTATTAAACAAATCTAATATTGTCTTGGTGTATCGGTGTATGATTCCAATGGAATCCTGGTAGACTAGGTTCTATTTTTGTGTTCTTTTAGTCTTGCTTCGAATTTCCGTCCCGTTGTACAATGTATAGGGCCGGAAAATGCAGCCAATTTTGTATATTCCACTCTTTGGATTTGTCTTTGCGCAAATGTTAAACTTTGGTAATAGTTCTGTTGTACCTACCTCATTTTTTCATTAGATATATTTTTTCTTCTAAGAATTTGAATATTTATGTTGATGCAGTGGTCAAAATATAATTTAGCAATAAAATCTTGCAATTATAATATCCGTTCTGTTGAAACATATATGCTCAAAATGGATATATTATTGCTGGGATCTCCATATCTCAAAAAGAAGAATTTTGTAAATAAATTACACTTCGCACCCTACACTTGTTCAAATAGCTCTGTTGGTCTGAGACAATATTTGTGGTAATGCAAAAATATTATTAATAATATTATCATATAGGTCGGTCAACGGATCTTTCTTAAAGTAACTTTTGTGTGGTCCACTTAGCTCATACCTTACTAGCCATACGATTATCATAGATACAATGATACTGTTTTTGATTAGGGATAACACAAAAAAGTTTATAATTGTTTTAAAAAGTGGTCTTTTATAAATGGTATTAAAAAAGGTATTATTTTTCTTTTATTTTGGCCTTGTTATTCAGCATGGATTTTCAAGTGGAAGCGCAAGAACATTGTATCGCTGTCTTTTTGTTTACTAAATGTACTTGTATATTTTAGTTTTTGGTAAGCATTATTTTCTTTTATTATTGTTTTTATTTTCAAAAGTTATTTTAACGTATTCCTTTGAAATTGTATAACATAAAAAGTTATTGTTTCTTTAACAATCACTAGAAACAACTAAGTTATTATTTACGTTGTCTTCACGTATATCTAAGACATACTCTTTAGGCGTGGTAGGTAACTAGTAACATGCAGGAAATACATTCACTCTTTGCTTATGTACCTACCTATTAGATTGCATCTGTATACTTACGCGGTTGTAAAACGTGCTAAGTAAGTTCTATTTGTCATATATTGAAAATATAATAAGGAGAACTTTCTTCATTAGCATATAACATCCAAAAGCACTTTACTACTCGTTTGTAGCAATTGTAGTCAATCACCTTCTACTTAACTTTTCACGCGTATAGTGTTACAATGACATGCACGTCTGTGTACTACTCCGTCGTTGGTATCTTCAAACAACGTCAGTATTTTCTACGTGTGTGGACTGAAACGATACTAAAATCTTACTAATTTCTAAATATACTTTAGTTTTATCACGTTTAATAGCTATTTGTGATAGGAGGGGTTTTGCTACTGTTTATACAGGCCGGGTCTGTGAAGCAATACGTTATATACCTCTCTCAGTTATTAAAATTCATCTAAAATCTCGGAAACAAGACTATGTCATAGAAATTGTCCTTCTCATTCACATTAAACAACACTATCTGTCAACTAGATTATTTTATAGAATTAGAAAAATGTCAGAATATCAGAAAAGACCAAATAGGTCTTAAAAACTACTGTTAATACAACTACCTATCTACCAAATTCTTACCAAGAAGCACAACTTCTATTAGATAAATGTTTACAATAGCCGCTTGCTATTGAGCTGAGATTTTAATAAGTAGTTTAACGTCAGTTAAGTATTTGAGATTAACCAAACCAAATTCCAAATAGATATAAAAAAGATTACTACATTGAGCAGGTTTGGTTGAAGGAAAAACAAGAAATCGCAATAAAAACACATTTATGTTTAGAATATTTTAGTAGCAATAGTGCCCAATAATGTAGAATTCCTCAAATCCCTTAAACAAAATATTAAAGAAAATAAGAGAATAAAAAAATTCTCAGGTCTGAGCATGGATAGTGTGGCAATTGTTAGAAGTAAAACGAAGATGAAGGTGAAGGTGTTATCAGGTTTATAAATTATGTTGTTGCACTGTTGCGTAAAAACCAGTGTTTATTATTATGTATTACTTGTACTTGTAGAATATTGATAACTTTGTGAAAGAAACTTCCATCTTGTAAGAATTTCGAAACAATTGAGGAATTTATAGCAGCTGAAATCCATGTCCTTAACAATCTTTCAAGATATCAGGTAAGAGAACAAAGTCTAATGATTACTTTCTGAAAAAAAAGTCCACTAAATTTTAGTGAAAAAATATAACATCAAATGGAAAGCCCCCTGGTAGGCTTTCCATTTGATGTCTTTTTTGCAAACATCTGATTAAAAGTAAAACCACTACTTCTTGTTTCATTCAAAAGTGGACCACACTGAATAAAAATAGCGTCTTAAAAATAAGAAGATATAACATCAAAATATGAAATGATACATAAGAATGTGGAAGCCGTGTTTAACCCGTTTGATGTCTGTCATGTCATAGGGGCTGTTACATAAGGGCAGGGGACCGCACCCCCCCCCCCCCTACTGAATTTTGAAACCAACTATTCCCAAACTATTCGGTGAAGTGCCGAATTCATTTTACATATACATATACGTATATTGTGTAGCAAGTCAAGAAAATGTTTTTTTATCGAGGCTGGACACTTTTCGAGGCCCGGAAATCAGTTTTTTACGCAGTGCACATCGCATTTTTATCCTAATGATGACTATACCGATTACAATCGTCACCAATGTCAATTTCATTAGATTGTTTATCTCCAGTTTTCGTCGCGATAGACTAACAAGATCAATTATTGTGCCAAGTGTACGGTTTTGTGCTGTAGTCCAAAGTGACCATGTTTGGGCTTTCATTTAATCATACTTGTTAGGTTCCATTACGTCGCACTTTTATGCACTGTTGAGTTGTTTATCTCAAATATACTGGGCGTTAAAAATAAGTGTAAAATATAGATAAAGTATGCTGAATAGTCAACTTTTGATACCGAACTAATGTCCAGAACCACACCTAACACCGTTTAGGTGTTAGGAAAGTAGGTAGTGTGAAGTATCACATAATAGCTACATATTTCAAAACCAAATAATTTGTATGTAAAACTTTATTTCTTTAACATCTCTAAAAAGAATTAAAGATAACCCAAATTGGCCAGAACTGGTACCAAAATTACAAAACGGTTCTCATTAACTCCTTTCAAATGCGTTGAATAAGTAGTCAAATGCTATTTGTTTTTAAAAGTGCCATCCTATGATTCATGACAGTATTTTTCCTATGCTGCCTGTATAATTGGTTCCTTCTTCCAACTCTCTCCAGCGTTCAAACAATACATTTTCGGACTTATCCTATAGATGCTTACACATACAAAAAAATCTGATGTGGCCAGGCACATGACTTTATCATACTATATATAAAATTGGTAGTTTAGCTGCATGAGACTCTATTTGATCGAGATCGGCCATGTCTGCATTAAAATAAAACTACTAGAACGAGACAGATATGTCGATTAAAGCTGCGTTCGGATATTGTACTCCGTTGACACCGGGTACACCGTCCAAATGACACTTACGTGTTATTGGGTGTAAAAAGTGTAATGCAATATGCGAACGCAGCTTATATTGACGGAAGTTATTGTCAAAACATTAGCGTTTGACACCAAGTCTACCTACTGTCATTAGAATCAAAAAATCTGACAAATCCTGGCTACTAATTTTCATGCAGTACGACCGATCTCGTAGAAATAGAATTTGCTCATGCAGCTAAACTATTGATTGTACCAAAAAATGTCATAGTGAGAAATTATTCAGAATTTCCTCATCTTTAATTTATTATTTAACTATTTCGACGAAATTCCAAAAATGGCGGCTTATTTGCAAAATCTTTCAAAAATGCTAAGACTAAACCTCCAGTTCCTTTGGACCCTCTTTAACAGAAAGCTTTTCAGCTCTAAGTTTGGTAATGAAACTTCTAAATATGAAGTTTCGTCCCGATACCTTTAGTAGTTTCTCCGGAATCGTCGCCACAAAAAACGGGTACACACACACACACACACACACACACACACACACACACACACACACACACACACACACACACACACACACACACACACACACACACACACACACACACACACACACACACACACACACACACACACACACACACACACACACACACACACACACACACACACACACACACACACACACACACACACACACACACACACACACACACACACACACACACACACACACACACACACACACACACACAGACATTTTTTTGTACCTTGGTCAAAAATGTTCAGGGACCCAAAAAGACATATTTCCACTAAAATCTCAAAAAATTTTTTTGTCACGATTGCAATACTTTACATACTGCGTATGATAAAGTAGAAAGAATTATTGTTAATTAGTTGACTTAGTATTGTCGCCTTTCAAGTGTTTACGTATAATAGTAATAATAACAATTTTGTATTTCATTGTCGATGATCGTTATCACAGAATTTTCAAATTTGTCAGCTTTTTCTCTATATTTAGTCACTGTTCCTCGTTACGCGGCTACATTTTAAAATAATGTTTACCTGACTTTTTATCGGATGCTTGATTGACACGATTATAGAATTATCAATTGTGTCCATTTTGTGCATATATTTTTGGTTTTAATCATTCTTTTTCTAGCACTGAGTGAATTCCAACTAATATTGTCTTCCCATCGTTTAATAATTCTCTATAAGAATTGTTGGCTCGTGTTAATCGAAAGCAGCAGAAAGACGACAATATTAGTTGGCAACCACTCGAAGAGAGAGATAATGTTTGAAACCGAATATGCAGACAAAATGGACAATATTGAAAAGTCTATAATCGTGTTTATTGAAAGATGACAATTGATCATTATACATTTGGCCTTGCTCGATGAACACGAGCTGGAAATTCTTATAGGAAATAAACACTACTTACTCCAGCATATTAATAAATAATAAAAATTCTACAATATTGATTGACAATCAGACCGAATCTGAAATTCTACGATAAAAGTTCAATGCTCCTGAAAACAATATATAATTACAAACAATTCTTAATCAAAATTATTAATTACACATTCATAAACGATAGAAAGGCAGCAAAAGTTCTTGCAATTCACTTAATATCAATATGCTATCATAACATAAAATAATGTATAAAAAGGACACAAATGGTTACGCTGGACACAGACGGGTATTTTTTCAGGGTGGATGCAATTTAAATTCAATGAACAATATGGGCTGTGGTTTTTGATATTCTTTTATGTTCATGTTTGTTGTGTCTCATTTTTGAATAGTAGCTAACAAATAAGAATAAGGTCTCTAATTATCAATGTCATTTGCAACAAATAACACACTACGAAAACCCTGCAAAAGAGTTAATAGCATAGTCATTCAAACTACGTCACCCCTTATTACTACAAAAAAATTTTGCGCTACCCCCTGGAACATTTTGTAACGGCGCCCATGATCATGTATATCTTTTAGAATAACCAGAAAACTGATACGCTTAATAACAGGCTATATGAGAATTATTATTTCAAATCCAGTACGCAAGGGTCTAGTTTTCTAATCATGCTGTCACCGTTTTCCTCGTCGCAGGCAACAGAAATGAATGCAAATTACTACCCTTGAATTAATCAAAATTTACATAGACCCCGTGGCCAACAATAATAAATCCGATTTAAATAATCAAGGCGCACTTTTTACGTCTTGTTGTCTTGGTGAGCTGGCCGCCGCTCATGCTGCGGATGCATTTAAATAATAGCCATTAATAACGAGATTACAAGTGTAATATATCGTGGTAGTGTTCAGTTGTCTAACAAGCACGTACTTTACTTATTAATGGGAGATTATTTGTGAAAGTTATCATCGCGGCCTGTGTTACCGGCCGAGCGGTGTACTACGTACGCGTTATATAAGGCATTGCCACACGTGCACCTTATAATAAATGCGTTACCTACGTTCTTCCTTGCATCTGCTATGTAGATTATTGTTATTAAAGATAGGGTTATTATAAATGCACTCTCCGGACTGTAATTTATTAGGCAGAGACCTTTGGTATGTTTCATTTGTGCCGCATTCGCGACCAATGTGTATCCGGATGGTTCTCGCTACAACGCACTAATTAGTCATTCATTAGGATATTATGGTAATATTAGTTTTGTTTATCCTCGTAGGTGACGTTTTGTTTTTATGTGATGATCATTATTCTGCTTAAGAACTGATTTAAACCATCGTCATCGAAGCAAAAGGTTCAAGTTTGACAAAATATGTAGTTTAACCACTTTAACGGCCAGCATCATTTACAAAATAAATAGTTTCCGCTTCCTTAATTTGCGTTCCGTATCTAACAACGCGATCTTGTATTCATTTAAATTAGTTTAATATTTTGTCGATTATGTTTGATATGAGTTAATTTTTTTAGTTTAATTCACATTGAAACCTAAGAGAAGTAGTAAAACAAAGTTTATAGGTAATTTCCGTTATTTGGCCATCCCGAAGGATCCCTTCATATGCTCTGTGTTGAAGGATTACAATGAGTTGTTTCGTGTTGGAATAGACTGGCTAATTAGCATTAATAAGGTTTTCAGCTATTTTCGTATTGGTTACTTGCTTTTTCTTCGTGCGTCACTTAATTAATCATTTCCATGGGATATTTTTGTAGTTTTAACTGGAGGCCTAAATTTGGGAAAACCTAACCTATCAAAACTATTTCCATTGATTGGTAATGGCGTGCAAAACTACTTATGTGCCGGCCTACAGTGGACCTATGTGAACTTAACAACAATGACCATTTTTTTAGGTTTTATTTTTGTTCTAGGTATTTTGAAACCATCAAAAACCTAATTTGAAATACTATTGAATACTATTTAGAAAGAAGATTCTATCAACTGAAGGACACATAACAAACATTTGCATACAGGAAATATTGGAGTACATCAATCAAACAATTTCGGTCCCAAGAATATCCATTTTCTTATTGGGACAACTTGTATATGGTTACTTTTTTAAAAGTATATTCTATTGTATAAAAATCTACTGTGCATTATCCGAAAAAAGAAAAACATTAGAGATGAAGGTATCATTATTTGATACTCGTGGGATGAATATTGCTTGATATATATTACGTAGTCCAATATCACGAACACGGTGCATACTAGTTGTTCTAAGTCTTGAAAATAATTAGAAATTATATAGAAATAGAACATAATATTATTCAAACATATGTCAAGTAGATGAATTATTTGGTTCTTAAGATAATGCAATGCAATAACTCAAAACTGGAATAGGTTAGGACTACCTTTGTACTGTCCGCACTATATGTTGCAAATAATTAAATAAAAAAAAAATATAAAAGCAATATAAAAGAATGAAGTTGTCGTGGTTTCCACGCCACTAGTGCCATCTATAACAAAATCAGTGACACGTCCTTGTGGTCCCTTCATACAAGAAATGTTATTGTAAATAATTTTTTTCGCAAGAGTAGCTTAAAGTGCCTAAAAATCCGGTTTTTGTATTTTACAAATTTAAAGAATCAATAACGATTTTTCAACCTAGTTTTAAAGAAACCCTAATTGGAATCAACTATGTCAGATTTCTATTAATTTCCTAAATTACATAAGTGTAGTCAGAGACGCAAATATCTGTTTTTATGCGTACGACTGGGGATGAGTCGTTCGCCAACGAACCGTTCAAAATGAACGGGTCAAATGTCTAAACCGTTCGAACCGACTCACCCCTGGCAAAGTGAACGGGTCAGTACTTCGTTCGTTTACGGCGTTTATGCACTCGGCTCATTTCTGCTCAAGGAACAGACGGCTCAAGGCAGACACATGACAGCTTTTTGCGACGACCGGCGCCGGCGCTGGCGCGGCGGCGTCTTTGATGCTCGTGTTCGTTTGTTACCAGTGCCGCGTAAAGTATTATAGAAAAATTATTTTCGTTCGTTTATTTCTGGTTTGACTGAAGAATGAAGACACGTCAACATATTATGGATCTGCTCAAATATTGTCGTTGTGTTTTAAAAAACTGGTCAAGCAGAATGTAAGATATGAGTTTTTTTTGCGGTAAAATTGATCGACTTGTTTAGTTAAACATTAGAATTTTTTGAAAAGTATTGTATAAATTCGGTAAAATAACCTTTCGGAAATCCCTAAAAGATAAAAATTATTTATGCAAATACCATTGTCTTATTATAAGCCTTAGTAGTATTTTTATAATATCTATTTTTTGGTTGTTACTGAGGAGGTAATTTTTATCAGCATAAACTACAAGAAAAACTAACTATAGAAAAATCCAGTTCTAACAAAGCAAATCATTATTCGCATGAGTTTGGCCATCGCGCGTCGGTATATTCGCACAAATCACCTCCTGCCACCTAGGGCCGCTGCGATGGCTGAACGAAGATAGCAATACGCGCGTCCTGTGTCTCGTTCATTTTGAACGGTTCGTTCGCTAGATTCGTCTATAACCTATATGAAATTCGTTCACTTTGAACGGTTCGGTCGCTCGGTCGGTCCATATGAAAGACGTTCATTCTGAACGGGTCTGATTGAACGGGTCATTTTACTGAGCCGGTTCGACCGAACCGGCTACTGAGCCGGTTCGACTGAACCGGCTCACTGAAATGACCGGGAATGCCTATCCCTAGTACGCACAAACAAAGTTGCAAATTAAACATCCTCACAGACATTCGACAAACACGAGACATCCTTCAACGGATTTATATCGTACGTGTTCTGTAAGCGTTTTTACCTAATTGGCACACATCACAATAACGCTGCTGCCCTTTGTAATATTTGAATACACTCCACTCTCTGCCCACCGATGCATTTACGTGTATACAACTCGAACGATACTCGACTTTTCAACGAGAGAGCGTAATGCCTGTATGCACTCTACCGCCGCGGTGGTAAACATTCTGTCTATTTTTACATTTTGATCCGGTGTGGCCTTCCTTCAATTATATTATGCCGGGCACACCTCTTGCTTGCCATTCAATTTATAGTTTATTAATAATATATAATGCATTATCATTTCAATCACTCGTTGCCGGGCAAAAATCACCGCAGAGAGGAGAGAGCATTGGGCTGGATCGCCACAGGCCACCGACTAGTTCAATGGCGGAACAAAAAAGTAATTATTCGGATAATCTAACTGAAGGAAATGACTTATTTCCACACTGGCTGGCTTGACGAGTAATTGGCTCCAAAGTGACTTTTTTTCGAATAATAGAATTATTATATCAATAACTTCATCGCACGAATGTTGATTGTAATCGAGATATATTTTTTTGTTGCTGTTAAGAATGTTGTAGGAATCATTAATTCAGATTAAACAAAAAATTACATGATTAGAAACGGACAACGTACAGTATGTCATGAAATGTCATTTGTTTGCTAATTACATGAGTCATTCTCTTTACACACGTTATTTGCATTATACAGACATTACTTTCCGAACACTTTTGATGTTGAAATCAATATATTTTAGGGTATAGACAAAAACACAACAACAGATTAGAATTAAGAAGCAGATTTTTTCTTGGGATTGGCATTGTTTAATGCAAGATGTGCTATTACTATGGAACCGTTGAGTTTATGTCTGTAATTACTGTCAAAGCTCGTAAGGTTGTTTTAGTTCCAGGTGTCACCACGAAAGCGTTGCCACATGGTTGACACTAGTCCCTGTATTTAGAGAGTACCGCAATTGTCGCCATTTTATCTCCAACAAAAAGCGGTAAACGCATATTACCGACGCATATTACCATCTAGACCAGGCAATAGAGCAGAAAATGACTGAGTTCGTGACAAAAATACTAGCAGGAAGCCGACGGTCCCAGGTCACGTGAAACAGTTCGTAGATGTATTGTGATGTGTTTCCTACTCGCAAATATCATTTTTTAATTTGTTATAAACAAAAACATCAAAAAATTGTGTTGTTTTTCATTTCTCGCTTCTAAAAACTGAACCGATGGACCATCCTTGATGCTTTCAACAGACGAATTGCAGAGAATGAAAAGACGAAAGACATGCACCCTACATGGACTTGTTCGGATGAATATTAACGGAGGAAACTCGGAAAAACCGGGAAAATCCGCGTTTATTTTTAAAAATTTGTAACTCTGGCATTTTCAAAGTTGTAGCGGAGTTTTTTCGCGACAAAGTAGCGATTGATGGGTACTTTGAGTGTGCACATCTCAGGCGTTGTCCGATGATTAGTTTTTGCAAAATTGCAATTTGAATTTTTTATGCCATATGGTTCGGCGAGCCTGGATGCGTCGAAGGTAGTCCGATTTTAATTTTTTAAATGTATTAACCATCCTTACTTAATATTATTTAATAATTACTTAGATATTATAAATTGGTGGAATACCGTCCATAAAGCTAATTTAATGTATAAAATAACTTGTATCTGACTTAAAAATATTTGTAACTAGTCAATCAGTGAAACCTTAACCGCAGCTTGCTGTACAACGGGTTTTTACAAAAGGGTGCGTAAAACAGCCATAGGCAAAACAACAAGTGTTTAATAAACGTATAAGTCAAACATAACCCACCCACTTTCTTCAAGAGGCACCTTTTCGTTGTATTATCTAAGCAACAGTATTTGTTGTATAATTAAAAATCTGATGTGGCCAGGCACATGACTTTATCATACTATATATAAAATTAATAGTTTAGCTGCATGAGATTCTATTTGATCGAGATCGGCTATGTCTGCATTAAAATAAAATTAGTAGAACTAGACAGATATCTCGATTAAAGCTGCGTTCGGATATTGTACTCCGTTGACACCGGGTACACCGTCCAAATGACACTTACGTGTTATTGGGTGTAAAAAGTGTAATGTAATATGCGAACGCAGCTTATATTGACAGAAGTTATTGTCAAAACATTAGCGTTTGACACCAAGACTACCTACTGTCATTAGAATCAAAAAATCTGACAAATCCTGGCTACTAGTTTTCATGCAGTACGACCGCTCTCGTAGAAATAGAATTTGCTCATGCAGCTAAACTATTGATTTTACCAAAAAATGTCATTGTGATAAATTATTCAGAATTTCCTCATCTTTAATTTATTATTTAACTATTTCGACGAAATTCCAGAAATGGCGGCTTATTTGCAAAATCTTTCAAAAATGCTAAGACTAAACCTCCACTTCCTTTGGACCCTCTTCAACAGAAAGCTTTTCAGCTCTAAGTTTGGTGATGAAACTTCTAAATATGAAGTTTCGTTCCGATACCTTTAGTAGTTTCTCCGGAATCGTCGCCACAAAAAACGGGTACACACACACACACACACACAGACATTTTTTTGAACCTTGGTCAAAAATGTTCAGGGGACCCAAAAAGACATATTTCCGCTAAAATCTCAAAAAAATTTTTTGGCACGGTTACAATACTTTACATACTGCGTATGATAAAGTAAAAATGGTAATCCCTATACCATCGGTTACCAAAAGAAAAGTTATTGAACAAAATAAAAACTAATGTTTTTTTTTCATGAAATATGAACAATTATGCTAACTTAAATAAAGAAATAATTGACAAAATTGTCCTAAATTAGGTCAAAATGACAACAATTCAAGCAAAATCACGTTGCTGACCAACAAAAAGACAATAATTGGACAAATGACAACTAATTGACTTTTCTCCGTGGAATTAAAAAAATATAAAAAAAACGTGCTCTAATTTTTACGTATTTGAAGACGTCAATGTCAAAGAATTAATATTTTTAAATGTTTTTTTAATGTTTTTAATGTTTTAATATTTCAATAAATTTAAACGTCGGTAGCAACCACAAAATGTATTATTAGAATATTATTCTACTGTTTCTCATAAGCAAGTGTGCAAGCATTCAACAAGATAGGACGACGAAAACTTACTTAAAGATTGATTACAAGATTTAAACATGAATCCACACAGACGAAGCTAATGAAATGGTAAAAATCGGGGATGTCATATGAAGAATTGTATCTATTTTTTGTAGTAATCCAAAAAATTATAATATCACCTTCAACTAAAATCTGCTTTAGGATTTTTCGATATCCTACAAGCAGATTAGAAAAAAAGATTTTGTTCAGCCTATTGTATCCACAGTTCGGGGACAGTTCAACCAGCATAATAAATATCCTTAATCCGATAAAACTTAATCCATACAATTATAAATAATTACTCGACCACTTAAATAAAGAATTTAATTATCGAGCAACTACCAGTATCACATTGTTCGCTATACCTTACTATTAATTAATTGGATGCATTTAGAACGCTAGTGAGCGATTATCGTCCTATTATATGTAGTAAATTAGCACGTGTCAGCCAGTATGAGGAAATAGTTATGCGCGCCTCGGTATAATTGAAAACGTTCCACATTGTGGGGCCATTTGTTTGTAAACACGATGCTTGGACACGAAGTGGGAAGGAACTGTTAATGGGAATTCAATTTGTACGAGGAAGTGACTGGTTTGTTGTTGTTGTTGGAGTTCTCCTCCATTCGAGAGAGTCGTGCCGTATGGACGTTACAATTTCTCGGGAAACGAATTGCAGATGTGCGCGCCATCTACAATTTTCCGGCGCGGTCGTTCCATGGCTCGCCCAACACCACGAATTCCGACGGTGTTAACGACTCGTTTCGATGATTAAGTGGTCACGAAGAGATTGCTATTTCACTTCCTTTTCAACAACTGTTAATCTTTCGTATATACACTTTTTTGGAAACTAGGCATGTAGGTATAATTATACAGGATGTACGATTTGCAATGCCAATTGTAGAGTCAATTTACGTTAAGGCGGAGAAAAGCAACATGCACTACACAATATGATAATTATTGTTACACCTATGAAGAGACCGCATGTGGAACCCTGGGGTTCCGCGAGATGTCAGGGGTTTCGCGGAAAATTGACTCGACTTCAAGTGACCAAATTACTTCAAATTATCTGGTACTTAAAAACACATAATCTTTAGAAAAGAAACAACCTGGCAGAGTTATTGGTCAAAATCCAATTTTTTTCCTATGTGACTTTTTGCCAACACTAATGTATGACACAAATGTACGTATAATTTGAAGCTGACGTGCTTGACTTTAGGAGATGAGCAGAACTGTGGGTTTCATTCTCTTCCCACATTTTGGATGGGACTATTATCCTAATACCAGACAAGTCTGAGGATCTATGAAATAAATTTTGTCCTACCATTAATAGAAAATATATACACAGAGTGATTTGCAATTTAAAGAATTCTTACAAAATTTTATTTGACTATCCAATAACAAACTAATAAAAAAAGACCTTGATTTCGAAGATGCCGGCAGTAAACTTTGAAGCAAATTTCATGACTGCATACAAAACTTTAAGAGAAACTATACAGAAATAATCTATCTATATATAGTCGAGTCAATATTAGTAGAGGGGTGACAGAGATAGAGATAGTGACATTTCATATTTTGCAGCAATTTACGTCTATAGGGTGCGTGCAACAAGTTTTTGCTGGTGAAAACTAAGTTGCATAGAGGTCAGTGGCTGAAAAGAGCCGCCGTGGTCATGTTCATGTTCAAAATAAGCTATTAATTTTGCAATTAGCTTTTTACTCTGTTTGCTACGGTCTCGCGGCAATTTAATATTATTTCTACTAGCGCAAAATACAACATTTCTGATCACACCTCGTATAAGGTCTTCCCTTGTGTCAAACTGCAAAATTCAACCTAACAAAATGATATTTGTATAAATATGCATTTTTTCTAGATCTTTTGCAGGAATTATCTGGAAATATAATGATAACATTAAATAGCAATTTAAGACGCATACTTTTGGCACACTACTGATTGCTTTAATTGCATTTTGTTACTTTGTTTTTAATTTATCTGAAGTTGGTAATGAAAGCATGATACATTTAAATAGCTATATTCGGACCCGTCTACTTAAGTTGGCCCGACTATACCACAAATTGAATTAGAGTGTAAAAATAGTTATTTATGTACCAAGGGCATTAGACGGATGTTTATGGCCCGAGGGTGACAGTTTAAAAAGCGCGAGGGCCGATAGGCCCGAGAGCTTTTTAAGTCGCCCGAGGGTATAAAGTAATGCCCGAGGTACATACAATATTTTATGTCCTACAATGGTTTTATTCCTCCGTTTGAATAATATTAATAAATATTTTGACGTTATCAAGTGACGGCGTATCTACGGAGTTGAATAACCATACCACACCATACAAACAATTCGAAGTTGAGTGACAATACAGACAATTAACTGTCAAACTTATAACCTTAATCGCCAATAATTGACATTGATGAGTGACAATACCGACAATTAATTGTCAAACTTATAACCTTAATCGCCAATAATTGACATTGACGATCTAAAATTTGAATGACAAATATTAGATATATTTGACATATAACCATGGCAATCCTTTATGCCCTATGGCGCATAAAGAATCTTTATCGCCCTAGGGCGCAAAAAGTAGCTGTTTTCGTCCCGGTAACTAAGATGTAAAATGTCACTTTATGATCATGTAGGACATAAAATAATGTTCTTAATTATGTTTTATCTTTTTCTGCAAGAATTAACATCCATTATAATGTTCTTAATGTTCTCCGGGCAAAGGTATTATTTTCACAAATTATCCTCACCTGGATTAATTATATCATTCGCTTTTTCATTTGGTTGTGGTAATGTGTGTATTAATTTTTGTTGTTGATTCACGGTATGTGATAAAATATGTTTGATTCATGTACTCAGTTATCAAGTATTTGATGTGATACTCTTGTCAATTTTCAACAAAGGTTGTTGTCCGTAAAGAAACGCAAAATCCGCCAATTTAATGTCAGGTTCAGTGATAGATTTGTCAAAAACGACAAAAATATCCAAAATCTACCACTTTGGTATATTGCTTTTACCATTCTCTGAACTAATAGCTAAGAGACCCCTTCTGAACTTAGACGTGTTTTGCGAGTAGAACGTATGGGGTACCGATTCCCCTTGACTTCAATTATTTGTTTAGATTTTGTTACTGGGCATTGAGAATTGTTTGTGTTCCGACCATCTTTCGTTTTTGCATAACACTGTAAAATAAAAGTAAATTATATGTAATAAATTACAGTAAAAGTGTTGTACAATGATTCGCAGTTAATTGCGTTTTTTCTACTGCAACATTCCAACATTTTTGCAACACGTGATATTCGTATATCCTTTGATATTCCTGTAAAATTATAGGGGTATTACAGTAAGTTTACAGGACATGTTTGCAATTCTACAGTATAAGCAATTTTTCTACAATTGAACCGTATTTCTTTACAGACATATTTCTGGTTACGTGTTACAGGGAAATTGCACCACAAATTTTTCTATCAGCATGAAAATTTTTACTCGAAATGACATTTACTTAAAACATGCCGAACTCAAGTGGGATTCGTGTATAATATGTTTTTGTTGGTGTTTCCTAGTATTCGAACCCTACTTCAAGGGTTCTGCAAGGGTACAAAGGTTGAGAGGCTGGTTTAGAGTATGGAAGACGTCTGGTACAGGGTCAGTTGGATGAGGTCTCTTAGGATGATGAATATGATGATATAAAATGTCTATATTTTTATATAAAGGATATCCCACGACGAGCTGCCATTAGAAGTATATGGAGAACCAAATGGAATGAGTGATTGAAAATTTGTGCACTTATATTGTTGGACACTATCGTCTCAACTAAAATATTTTTAGTTTTCGGTTACTTCCGGTTACACCTGAAATGATGTCAACTTTTATATTTGAAATGGAACTCCTGTATTTTATCGCATTTTTGAAATCTTCATTAAATTTTAGATCAATTTTATGTTAAATTCCCTATACCTAACATGTCTCATTTTTGAGTTATTAATTTTTTTTTTAATTAAAAGATGACAGCCGCGCGGTTACTTTCAATTACTTATAAATTATCCCCTGTGACCGTTGGGAAAAAGTTGGCCGGCAAAATTGTTGTGAAGGTAACATATTATCAACACACCGGTAGAATTCTTCTAAAAGCTATACAGGCTGTTCAAATTCTAAGATCAAAGTTGAATTCGATAAAACAACTAAAAGTCGATTTTTTCAAATGGCAACCCTAACATAGGAATACATTTCTCAATTCTACGGAAAATGTTAGATCAACTTTGTGTACAATGCCCTCTACCTAAAATGTAGGTACTTGTACCTACTGAAATCGATTTTTAAACATCACAGTAGAAATTGCAAACATTGCCAAATCTGGATTGCGTTTGAAAACAAGTGAACAATTTGGAATAAACAGAACTTTATTTTTTTAATAAGCATAAGTTGCTTAACATATTGAAACTAATCTAAAAGATTAACCATCAATTTAAATCTGAATTCTTAAAACTAGCTACTTGTCTCTAATAGGCTATCCACTGATGTCGTGTTTACTTTGTCCTAAAGCTATTAAAGACGGAGTTAATGAAAACTCAATAACTGATAAGGACAACATGAAAGATAGAGTTCGAGCTGCTTTCAATGGGTTATGTGCCAACTCTATCAGGGACGCCACCAACAATAGGTAATATGTTAAAAAGAATTGAAGCATGTTTAGCTGAAAACGGCAACGTTTTTGAACAGTTACTCAAATAGTATTAAGCAATTTTTTTAAATTTACTTACGATTTTGTATTATTTTTAATATTGTGTTTTTTGTAGGCTTATAGTTTTATAAATACTAAATTAATTATAATGAAAAATGACCTAAAAAAACTTGTTTAATAAAGTTATGTTTATTCTAAATTGTTGGGTTGTTTTCAAACGCAATCTAGATTTGGAAATGTTTGCATTTGCTACTGTGATGTTTAAAAAACGATTTCAGTAGGTACAAATACATTTTACGTATAGGACATTGTACACATAGTTGATCTAAAATTTTCCATAGAATTGAGAAATGTATTCATATGTTAGGGTTGCCATTTGAAAAAATCGACTTCTAGTACTTTTCTCGAATTCAACTTTGATCTTATAATTTGAACACCCTGTATAACTTTTAGAAGAATTCTACCGATGTGTCGATAATAAGTTACCTTCACAACAATTTTTGCCGGACAACTTTTTTCCAACGGTCACAGGGGATAATTTATAACTAATTGAAAGTAACGGTGCAGCTGGCACTTTTTAATGAAAAAAATGAATATCTCAAAAATGACACATGTTAGGTATAGGGAATGTAACATAAAATTGATCTAAAATTTAATGAAGATTCAAAAAATGCAATAAAACACAGGCTGTTCTATTTGAAATATAGAAGTTTACATCATTTCCGGTGTAACCGGAAGTAACCAAAAACTCAAAATATTTTAGTTGAGACGATCGTGTCCAACAACATAAGTCCACAAATTTTCAATCTCTCATTTCATTTGGTTCTCCATATACTTCTAATGGCAGCTCGTCGTGGGAGACCCTGTATAATGGAGTTAATGCCACGACAGCTTACCTAATTGGTACATGATTTTTAAAAAATGTTTCAACTGACTCCAGTCGCCCCTACCAAAATGCTATAAAAGGCAAACATTTTGTTGAATATTATAGAACCTTACTTATAGTAAAATTAACGATAAAATATAATTAATTGAAATCACGAAGGAGGTTTTAATTGTTGCGTTGATGTGGGGGTATAATAACGCATTCACTGATGCGATATATGCGAAAAGTCATTTCATTCTGAGTACGCAGAGATGTCCTCGAGTTATTACATAGATATTAATATGTATAAAGGCGTTAGTACGCCGAGCGCCGTGTGTGTCGGTGCCTTTACCGTGCACTTACGGGATGCCAGCACTAAATTCAGTCCATATTTTAGTGCGGCAGCGACGCATACGTATTAATAAAAGTAATTAAAATGTTAAGATATCATTATTTCCAATTTACAATCCGTTTGCATAGGCAAACAGATGTAGGCTTTAGCGTTTTCCAATTAAAATTCCGAATTAATTAAATTACACAATTTGTTATGCGGCGTATTTTTGCCACATGGATGCATCATCGCGGCCTGATGAGATAAATAAAATTCCCTCCATTGGCAATCATAGTAGGCGATGCCGAGATGGCGCACAGGGACACAATTCCCATTTCGCCGTGGGAGCCGTGGGATGTCGTATTTCCATATCCACTTAATACAAAATAACAAACACAATTTCTGACCGTCTTTATGTAACGGCCTGGTGCGGGAAAAATAATGGATTTAGCCAATAACTTTGGCGCTGTACGCCCTTCACTGAACAGCTCTGAACTGTAAACACTTCCATTAAACCGTTAATAGCGATGTAAGCTAAAATGGTGGCGGAGTGTAAGAAGTGTTTAGGTATGTACAACGTAGATTTTCATGGCCAGTAGAAAAATGTACGCAACCATTTAATAAAAATAATACGAACCAAGTAGATCCGATTGGCTTGGCGTCTACCGGTGTGCTTCATGTTTATCATTCAGTCATATATCATATATCACATTGAACTAAGTAAGTTCAATGTAGGTTCTATGTAGGATAAGAAGTATACGCATACTGCAGAGAGATTTAACTAGCATTAGGCCCGAAATTTCCCACTGGAACGGAATAGTAGTATGGGTTCATTAACCACCATACTCAACTTTTGTGTTTCTAGGTATATTGGTATATAACGGTATATTGGGTAAAGGAAACGATTGGAAACGATACTTTTTTTCTGATTTCAATGATATTTAACTTCTGGTTTTGTCAATTTTTGTGTTATTGCGGCTGGACCGAATGGCCTAATAATTTTAAAATAGCCTCAGTAAGTCAACTTAGTTTTTTTAATTGATATCCAGAAACTTTGTTTTAAGGCATCGATTTAAGACGCAATACTTTACAAAATAGAAAAAGTACGAAATAGAACAATATACAAGGACATCCGACGTTACGTCACTCAAACCACTCTTTTCGTATTTAACTTTCTGATCGACCTGTAGGTATACTTACAAATTTAGTTTATATTCTCGTATTTTGACGTTTCATGTTTTTGTTCGTCCATCCTTGTACTTGCCCGCTAAATTACCTTTCGCACAAGTGACACAGAAATTCTAATTGTAATGTATTGTGAATGTGCTGTGCTTTTTGATTGTTTAGTTTGTAGTGTTAGTTTGGAGTGACTTATTGACCGTAAGTTCCCCCCCCCCCATTTCCTCTTTGTAAACGCTTGTTGCTTTGTCTATTTTGAAGATTTGGGCTGTTGATGGCAAGTTAATTACTGCCGAAACCTGCACCCATTAATATACAGTGTGTCTCACTGGACGTTGGATTGTATGGGTACTTTTGTTATTATTAGAGATAGAAAGTCGGTTAAATGGACAAAGTAGTACATATTTATGTGCTCTTACATAATCTGTCCAGAAAGCAGTTGAATTCCAAACGGTTCCCAAACTATTAGGAAAAAACCAAGAAATTTCATTTTTTAATTATGGTCATAACTTATTTATTTGTGATCCAATCAAAAAAGCATTTTGACATTATAAAGGCACTTTTTTGTCTACAATTTGCTTATGTCCGTTTAAAATTTTTTTCGCCAATGAATTCGTCTGAAACAAACGAAACTTTTGTTTTTCTTATGGATGCCATATTGGTTTTATACATGCTTGGATTCAGAATTTTTTTCTGAGTAATTTGGTATGCCACATGCCATGTTTTTAATACAATAAGATAATAGAATTGACTGAAAATTGTACACTTAGAGAATTTCTGAAAATCGCATGGTGCCATGGAAGACATTTTGTGTAACAATGTGATATCTACCCATCTGTACCCATCTGTTGAACACAATTGATGAAAACCTAGAATTTCATAAAAAAAATATCCGACCGATGAAACATGTTTTCTAACTGCGGTATTTTTAACTGAAAGAAGACGCACTATTGGGTACTGGGCCCGCGAAAATCAGCACCTTTTTCTACCGCGCCATAATCAGGTGTGGTTTGGTTTTAATGTATGGTGTGGTCAACCGATTAATCGCACCAATCTTTTACAAACAAAAATTTAACTTCGGAGAGGTATTGACTATATTGGTCTCTGAGGACGTGGAAGAAAGAATAGACGATATAACGTTGGTCTTACGCTAAGGTATGTTGTTCCAACAAGACGGAGCACATGCACATAATGCCCGAATTGTGAGAAACTATTTAGATATAAGAGATAAACGGAGAGTAATTGCTACCTATTGAGAAGTATCATAACCACCAAGATTGCCGGATCTTACCCCTTGTGATATTTATCTATGGAGTGACTTAAAAAATAAGGTGTATGGTGCTTAAAATGTTGGAAACGTTGGGAAGTTATATGACACCGTCATCGCCGCTTTCAATTCGATTGACAGAAGAACCCTCGGTAAGGGCACCGTAATACGGAATGCTGTGAAAAATGCCTCCACGAAAATGGCGAGATTTTTTAAAACATTATTTAATTTGTTAAAATGTTGTTACTTTTTTATGTTGTGTAGTTAGTACAAATAAATACATTCAAAAATGTTATTGTAACTTGACTATGGGCACATAAATACTGCATCGCTCAAATGTAGGTACTTTTCATGGCACCATGCGATTTTCAGATATTAAAAAAAACTTAAATTTTATCGGCTTATTGTGTTGTAAATGGCATGTGGCACACAAAATTACTCAGAAAAAAATTCTGAATCCAAACATGTATAAAACCAATATGGCGTCCATGTAAAAACAAAAATTCATTGGCGAAAAAAATTTTAAACGGACATAATCATATTGTAGACAAAAAAGTGCCTTTATAATGTCAAAACGCTTTTTTGATGGGATCTCAAATAAAGAAGTTATGACCATAATTAAAAAAATTAATTTTTTTTCTTTTTTTGGTTTTTTCAAAATAGCTTGGAAACCATTTGGAATTCAACTGTTCTGAACAGATTATGAAAGAGCACATAAATATGCACTACTTTGCCCATTTAACCGACTTTCTATCTTTTATAATAACAAAGTACCCATACAATCCAACGTCCCGTGAGACACACTGTATATAATAAATATAATCGTGTGAATCTTAAAATTTGACAAATACGGTCAAAACAGGCCGAAGGTGGAGACTTCCACGATACATCAGACAAAAACCCGCATAAATGACGTGTTAGTAGTAGGTAGGTACTTTGATACTATGAATGGAATTTTCTCGACTTGCCAGTACTGTATTCTCAAAGCGGCATTTTCAGAAGAGTTTTCCTGCACATTTATAATTATTACGTTTATATCTATCATTTGTTATAAAATCCTCTCTTCAATATATAAAACCTCATTGCATTCAAAGCGTAAAAATGACCGCGTACATACGCTCACGCATAATAGCAAGCGCCTCTCGCGGGGCATGAATGAACCGACGAAAGCGAAAATGGCACAGGCGCGTCTACGATACCCGCGGAGCTATCATGTATCACTTTCCACACACATTCTCCGCGGGGCCATAAATATGCAATATAAAATTGCTAGCTAAACCGGAATACAGCAACGAGACAAGCATTTCCCGACGTAGACAACGTCGCAAAATGCAAATCACCTTTATCGTTATATAATTACGATTTATGAAGCGGTTCGGAGGAACCCGGCGATAATTTTTTTACCCCGGGTTACTCGATTAATTTAATGATTTATTTGAAAACGTACACTGGCGGCATCTGAAGGCGCGCGCAATCATTCGATACAATTCAGTGGACTTACGCGCGCTGGACAAGAATTCATCTCGCTTCTGTCCGAACGAAAAAACCAACGCAACACGAAAACAAACTCGATTTCTTTCGAGTCCACTCTTAATTGGGTACGTTTCTAAGGCCGCGACGGTCGGCCGAAAAACGAAATATAGAAAAGATTTCAACGCTGGGTGGTTTGGTTTATGTGGGAATTATGGTGATTTTCGGTAAATAGAAACGGAGGATAACATCACTACCATAAATTAAACATCTAGTGTACACTAAAAGCCTCGTTATAAACTTTTTTCCGTAGATTTCCATAAGGAATCATCATATCAAAATAGCCTGTTGTTTCCTGGAAATGACAATTCCACACCGCGTATATGCTAAACAAAATTGGACAACAAAGGAATTAATTAAACATTACATTTTATTTGACGTGCAGCTAATGTTGCATCCCATTCATCGAATCGTGCATACACTGATAAAAATGAGTGCGAATTTACAAATGAAATTTACATTTTTTCCACTAAACCTACCCTATTTGTCGGCAATTTTACCATAATTTTAAGCAAAAATACTAAATATCATTGAAAATGCAGTTACATTCATTAATTGTACAAACTATATGTAAATTTGCTAACAAGTTTGTAAATTTCATAATAACAATTATTCAACGGAATAAAATTACATATCTATACATTTTTATGATTATAATCATAAAAATGCGTGTTAACGCCTTTCTATGATTAATTAACCGATGATGGAATGAAAATAAGTATAGAAATGTAGGTATATTTCTCATAAGAATATGGTATCTACCATATTATAAACATAATACTTTTCTATCGGTTATACCTACTATGTATAAAGAAAACTGGCACTCACCACTATTTTGTACCACACAGCTGACCCTATCGGCGCGATGGAGAACTTCTGATGCCTCCTTAACAAGTTGATCTTTGGATTTAGGTAATCTCTGTTTTCTCACTGGTGATGACACTTCCCTATCCCCGTTCAAAGCGCCAGTCACACGAGGTCCTTCCCTAGGCACTGAAACAAAACATTACATGATAAGTATAATCGTTACAAACTAATCTAGAATCTCTTCTATACCTATTTATAATAATTCGAAAGTTTTTCAGACTTTTTATGAAATATACTAGAAGTGTATGATGTATTTTCTTTATGACACTTAATCTCTAGATAAAACTTTTATAAAAGATATAAGACTTATTGCGATTTGATGGCACAACTTTCATTTAACGGTTCACTTAACAAGTTTAGATATATCGTCCAGGAAAGCTTGTTGTTTCATCCACACCAATGTATATGCAATTAATTATCAGCTATTATTTCTTTAATTTTTCTCTTTGAATCTTGATATACTGTGTCAACATATTTGTCATTATTGTCGTTCTATGAGGTATTTGAATTTTTGTATACTTTTCCAAAGAAGGCGTGCAATAAAATGTTTAAAAAGTAACAAACATATGCAAATATGGCCAAATATGCTTAATAATATGTTTAAATACTATAAATACGCAATCTATCAGAATTTAAATTAGACTCAAATGCTTTATTTTTTATGATTAACAAAATATGCATTTGGCATATAAACAGTTTTAGTGATAAGGTAATTCTTGGAGTAAACAACAAAGCAATAATTCCATAGCTCTTCTAATTAGGGATATTTGAATGCCGCTACTAAATTAAAATATCAGAATACTTTTTTTTTATTTTAAATACATATAAACGAAGGTATACTAAAATACAAATAACTGATAGAACCACCATAATGAAAAAAATATGTTGACACAGTCCAACAACGTCAAATAGTAAACTTAAAGAAACAATATCTGATAACTACTTATACATCGTTGTGGTTGAACCAACAGACTCATGCGAATGATTTTTTAATACAATACTATCATTTTTTAATTATAAGCAAAGCATCAAAACTCCTGGACTTCAAATCAAGAATACTTTCCCACATACATACACATTTCTTTTAATTTGGCAGCTTGAATATTTAATTTAATTCTATTTCATAGTTTAGTTATTTTTTCAAGATTTTTTATTATCTATCCGTTAATGATCGATTAATTGCTCATAACTCAAAGATGATGCATTAAAAAAAAATGATTCTTATAAAAACTTGTATTATTATATTAGAAAAAAAAGTTTACCAAATTTCCAGAATAAAATGAACATTCTGTACATTGAAAGTATATTTAGATGATAGCTTGTTTAAAACCAAAAAACTTTGGTTGAATTTTTCTTTGCAATTCTTTACGGCTGAAGAATTACTAAGGTGTCCCGATAATTTTGACGAACCATGTATAATACGCCATTTTGAATTTAGTTTGAAAATCTGACATGACATTTTTAATTATCAATCTTCAACTATTACGGGAAATAAATTTCATGCAAAAATGTAAAAATCATTTTCTGTCACCATATTGATTCCGCGATTTTGAATTTTGAAAATTAAACATTGGATTTGGAGTCTAGGATCTTCAAATATCACAGCAAATAAGATACATAAGCACCCGACATCTTTCTAAATTTTCTAGTTGCCATAATGAATCCGCCATTTTGAATTTAAAACATATGACAACGGGTTTGGAATCAGAACGCCATAAACACTATACATCATAATAAATATATTATTTAAATAAATTTTTAACAAATATTGTTAAAAATGTAGGTACGCTGTTTCTCCGTCGCGTTCAAAAACAGTACATGTACATGATGATTGTTTTAATCATAGCTCTGCTTTTAATGCAAATATAAATAAAATATGTAATACATTTAATTCTCTGTGAAGTACTTTGTCTGTTGGCACAAAATAGCTAAATGCTATACTTTTCAAGATATTGCACTGACAGAAGTATGTTGTTAGTTTTCTCAGAACTCACTTTTTGGACTAGTACTGTTTTCGAACCGACCGATTCAATTAGGTAATCAAATTAAATTAATTCTTCAACTTCTTCCAATTAAAACAATTTTTTACTGTAGTACTCCAAACAAATTAGTTTTTATAATCAACCCTATTATAATCAACCTTGTTTTCTTTTTTTAAGCGAGACATTCTTCGCATTTTAGCCTAAGTATACGAAATATTAAAAACCAAGTAATAGCATTTAATTCTTACGTAAGTGCATTTAATTCGGAATGTCAAAGAATTTTAAGCTTATGTCAACCGGGTGCAAGATGAGAACATGGTCAATTACAACTTGGTCCATAAAACCGGTGAAAGTCAAGAAATACGTATACCTAATGTCGTCGATTGGGTCTCAATACTTTATATGGGATCTTGCAGCATTTACGTCTTACGACTTTATGTCGACTTCTGAAAACGATTACCGGTCAAACAAGTTCTTATGCAACTGAAATTAATTTGATTTTTGTCTACCTATACCTACCTCCGCAGGTTTATACATATAATATTAATGACAATAAGCGAATAGCTTTTTGATATTCGTTTAGTTATGACGAATTGGTGACATCACGGTAAAATATTTTTCATGGAACATTAATGATGCGATGGACACATATCAAGATTTATTGACCGTCATTTGTTAGCATTGGTCAACAAGTGATCAACAGTTTGGGTTTAGTTAAGGACGGAAATTAATGGTTTTATTATTCATCAATGTAAATATTTTTCATTGGAAGTGTGGGTATGTGGCTACAAGTAATGTATTTCCATTATGAATAATTTGAATATTTAATTTTTTTTTCTGTTTCCTTTCGAGCGTGTTAATACATTAAATTTGGGCTATTGATACTATCTTAACGGTTAAGGTCACAGTTTAATGATTATTTGATTACCTCTTTGAATGTAGTAAATTGACGTAACTTTTGGGGTTTCCTAGTAATCGACTTTTACAATCAATTTTTGCCATGTTTCTATCAGCATTTTGTTTTATACAGGTGATCTATTAGCTCGCACACAAACTTCAAAAGGATGCAAAAATGTATTTACCTATATGTAACATTCATCAGATCGTCTTTATAAGGAATGTATCGCCTAGGAAGGACTAAGTTAATAAAAGGCATAATATATTTGAATGTAAATAATAGGAAATGCTCCTACTTTGACAAAGCATGCAATATTTCACATCAACCTAGCTGTCATTGCGGGTCTATTACAAACGCATCACAAGACGATTTTTGTATGAATGACATTTCTGAGTAGAATACTGTCGTAACAGGCAGCAAAATCTTCCTTCTCACGTGAACTCATTCTTAACGCGAGTAATAAAAAAAACAGCAGACAATCTTAAGCAGCATTTTTCGTCTAATGTTCGTGGTCTAAGCTTACGTTCCTATCACTGATAAATGCATGAGTACCTATATCTCGCTTATTGGAAGAGAAATGGTTCAATTGTGGCGTAAAAAGTCGCGTACTTTAGTGTTGATTTATTTGATAACTGTAAACAAATATATCTAAATTATTTAGTTTTGAAACTATTCACAAAAAGAACTGAAATTTGAAAAATTTTGTCAAATCATTCGAACTCAATTTCCCGGGTTCGTCGTCTACGCATATGTTTATATCACCGATAAATGTATGATAACGTCGCTTATTTGAATAGATATAAAAACGGTTAAATTGGGTTCAAATTCCGCATTTTTGTGGCCACAAAAATTTCTCATAGAAATTCTTACATTTTGTTTAACGATTCAAACACATTCGCGTTGTTGATGGAAGACAGATGAACTTGAAGATAGCTATGTTTCTTCGTTGATCACTTTTCCCAGTGATTTTTAAATCACTAAAGTAAAATCACTAAAACATCTAACTTCAAGAACCTATGAAGCTCGGAGAATTTTTGACCACCCCAACTCCCTTAGCATGCTACCTCCAGTTTGTATAAATATATTCATCTCGATGGCAAAGTTACGTTTCTAACACTTATTAATTCCTGGGAATCTCGTTTATTTTAATTGATAGCTAAATTGTTAATCTACTAATAAATTGAATCTAACTTAAGTATTTAATTAAATATGTAGGGATATAAGAAATTGTATCTTTCTTTACTCCAAAACCAATGGGACCCAACACAGTATAGGTACATACCTGCAGACTTTCAATGTATTATTTTCTTATTTATTCAATACCTGGACTTGATATAGAATTTCAGTTTCAAAGAAAATCTTATATTTGCCTTAAAAATGATCTTGAGATGATAAAATATTTGCGTGACTTTAAACTAGCCAAGACAAATGTTAACAGTGAACAATCGAACGTTTGGTTAGTCATATCGTTCTGTCGAGCTTCTCGCCGACTCTTTGTCCGGCGCGTCTCGTTTTATTCAAATATTTTCACTTTAAACGCAAGAACGCTGGCCGTTGTAAGTCGCTAGGCTAGCGTCCCTCGGCGATTCAATATTTAAGCAAAGTCAACAGCAGGCAGCCACAGAGCGAGCGGCTTTTCGCATTCTGATAAACGACGATTCGGCCCGATTGACATTTGTTGGTCTCCGTTTGCAAATAACGTCAATTACAATTTTCTATTGACCAATAGAACATTAGTGGCCGTGGGAAAGCAGCCGCGTTTATATGCACTGTCGGTAGGGACACTTTATTGCAGTCCCTCACAATGCAGATTAATTGCCACCTTGGACCGAGTAATGGGGTGTTTTGGGAGCCCACCGAGGTCGAACTCTATTCGCGGCGGAATACCTACATTACCGGCCGAGTAAGAAACGAGCTGAGGTCGCTAGCGACTTCCTACGGTCGCGCCGTCCAACTTTATCTATCGACGCGGTTTATCTAACGCGATAAAGTAAGTGCATTCAACTATCAATGAAGGAAGCTATTACTTTCGTCGATTGTGGTTTTCGCTGCCGAGTTCTGCTTCATATATGTATATCTCATCTAAATTTAAATGCGTTGACTGTGTACCTACCTACTTGCTTATAGTATGTGAATAACAGCACAAAAACAATACAATGAGATGAAAAATCGTTGTTGTACCGGGGTTGTACCAGGAGTCCGATGTTTGAACGCGGAACATAGCAACTCGTTCTATTTTGAAATAGACGTTTCCATTGCAACACTGCGGGTACACACATAAAACCAGTTGACTGCTTATCCTAAAAATGTTTGATATATATATAATTTCGGAGTTAATTTAACTACATGGATAGATAGTTGAAAATAGTTGATATCCAATCTGCTGAAAATTTTCAAAAAATACATTTTTTATATTTGAGTGAGGCTAGCTTTTGATTACTTGTAATATGGGTATTACCCATAAGTATTTGGCATGGAGCAGTCTATTTTCATCCACGTTAAATACGGAAACAACATAGGTGGATGAGAATTGTAAACAAAACTTCTTTCGTCGCAATTAATACGATATAATACGATATCTAGATATATTGTATACCTATGCATGTACTATACCTACATTACTCATCGGTTGTGCTCACAACCTCTCATATTTTAGTACATTTCAGCTGTTATAGTATGACCCTGTGCCAGGGATGAGGTTTAATTAACCATTGTGGAAGGGTGTATACGTTTTGTTTACTAGAAATATAAGTATTGATTGCCATTTGAATTACAGGTTTCTTTGAGATTAAAAAATAAATTTTAATATTTCCGTTTCTTTTATTTCTTATGTCGTAGATCACGCATGGCTTTTAACTACCGTCAACCGGGGCTACTTTGACACCCAGGGGCTGCTTTGACACCGCTTCTCATATTGTTTTATTTTTATATTATTTTTTCTTCTTTCCATTTTTGCGGTTTTAATAGGTCGTTACTATTGGTATATGTACTGAGTAATTAGCCATGGTACGAAAATACCAAAAAGCTTCGAGAAGCCGAAATTCGAATCACTATTCAGATGAAAATTTAAAATTAGCGCTGGGTGACATTAAAAACGGTACCTATGTTAAAAGAAAGGGCGGTCATTTTATATAAAATTCCAGGAGAAACTCTTATTCTTCAGTTACCTATGACTTAAAAAGTACTAAAAAGTTATGTGTACCTACTAAGCTCAAACAAATATTATTAAGACTGAAAGCCATTAATTTAAGCAAAAAAAAATGAAAATGTAAAAACTCAACCGTGGCGTAACCCTTTAAATCAACATTGCGATAGTGTATAGTAGCTGCTACCTGAGATTTGTATGAGAACAATAAGACGAAGCATTAACCATTTTTTATTATTTTTTCTTATCCGATCAACGACAAGACATTGTTTTCTTGAGACCGTATCGTACTGGCGACAAATTGTTTTCGCATTCGCACAGCAGCAGACACGAAGGTGCTAATGTGTGTACAGGAATAGCAGGTGCATATATCATTGAGGCCGGCCCGATATGGTCTTAATTCCATTATATGTAAATTTCGCGGACGTGTAATGGAAAGCTGAAAATGCAATGCATCTTGAGAACGTCGATACGGAATTCCTTAATGATTCGTACGACACGTTTGTCGGTAAATAAGGCACTTCCGCATCGCACCGTTAATAGGTTATCGCATTCTTTGGCGATAAAATCGCTCGTAAAATTATTATTAGCTCCGAGAAACGATGCTGAAAGACTTTTTGTGCGATTGTCGAGGCTTAAGATTTCTGCGTGTAGTTATAACTGAAGTAGGTTTGTAGAGTTTGCAATGTTTGCTTACTTTTATTGGTCTGATATATGTGTTAACACTCCCTTCTTTATGCAACCATTTTTGAAATTTAACCACCCATTGCAGCTATTCTAGATTTTACGCTGATTCTTAACTATATTTTGTTTATTACTATGAAGTGAAATGAAATAAAAATGAAATAAATAAATGAAATAAAGAAATACGCCAAATACTCCAAATCATTATCATTATCATTAATATTTGTGTATATTGTTTGTCATTAAGTGAATATTGTTTGTTACCAGAAAACGTTTATTTCGTTCACGTTTCTTATTAGTATTATTTATTTTCTTATTAGCAAGTTGTAAATGTTCAACTCGCTCCTCTAGCTATAATTCTTCAAAAATAATTAAATAAATACCTAATATGAGTAACTCATACTCTTCCTAGTAAAGCAACAATTTTAAAAGACGCTAGCTAATCCAAAATGATGTTTTAAAATTTTTGTTGTAAAAGTCTTTTATCGTACGATTTTAAACAGAATATTTCGACCAAATAAGAATAGCCCTGACATACAGTGAGCGCGTAAAGTATGGAAACATGACAAAATCTCAAGAACAGTTTGCTATTTTAAAAAATCCCCGAACACGTCGATTTTTAATTATCAAAATACACCTTATGATATCAAATTAATTTTTTTACCTTCAATTATTTTAACAAATGACGTAATCGACATTTTTTTTTTAAATGACAACCCTATGTTTTTTAATGAATTTGGCTGATATTTTAATTGTCTTAATGGTAGCATAATATTTTAATGGCCTTACATAAGAAAATTTTCGAGAAAAGACAATTGAAGATTATGAAATAAAAGTGACAAAATCTCTGGAACAGCCCGACCGAATTTAATGAAATTTTCGAATTAAGTATTTTGTAACCATGTGAAGTCATCTAAAGGCGTTATCATCGTTGATGCAACGTTTACAGTTTTTGAGATATAACCTCAAACTTTTGAATTTCAAATTGAACAGCCTGTACATTTTGACATTTTCTGTTACAGTCTTCCATTGCCTATTCAATGTTACTACGCTTGTTACGGTATTATATCAAAAACATCTAGAAATTACCAAAAACCTTTATAAGTAACGTCTAAAAATTAACAAAGAAAAAATCGATAACAAAAAATAACAACAACAAAAAATAAACCGATCAAATTTAAAACAATGTGTTCTTGTCAATGGTTGAGAATCCTCTTAAACCAACTAGAGTAGTTGAAGTAGAAAATAAAACAATGTTTTGTAATCAATTTTTTCTTTGTTAATTTTTAGACATAAGTAATAAAGGTTTTTGTTAATTACTAGATGTTTTCGATATAATAATGAAGACTGTAACAGAAAATGTCAAAATATACAGGATGTTCCATTTCAAATCCAAAAGTTTGAGATTATATCTCAGAAACTGTAAACGTTGCATCAACAATAATAACGCCGGTGACTTCACTTGGTTGCAAAATACTTAATTCCAAAATTTCGTTAAATTCGGTCGAGCCGTTCCGGAGATTTTGTCACTTTTATTTCATAACCTTCAATTGCCTTTTTCTCGAAAATTTTGTAAGGTCATAAAAATATTATGCTACCATTAATACAATTAAAAGATCTGTCAAGTTCATTAACAATGAACATTGTTTACATTACATTGTATTTGTGAGGTTGACGAACCTAATCCTAAAAAATTTGTTTATAGACCAGAAGTTGTCATTCGAACACCTTGAACGCCGCATAAGTGTGATAAAGAAGGCATACATAACCTAACACATGATCTATCGCACGTTTTCGAGATATTGACGGTAAACTGATTATTTTGTTTATTTGTTTCTTAGCATTGTTATTTTTCACCTCCTTATGCTGGAGTAGCTTAGTTGTTGTCTTTCCAGTATGGCCTGAAGATGAGAATTATATTCTCGAAACATGTACCCAAGAATACACAAATTAGAGAAAAACGTTGGAGTTTTATTTACCGTTTCATCAAGTTACACACCCCAATGAAAAATGGAGTCTTTCATCCCTATGTATTTTGATAATTATAAATCGACGTGTTCGAGGATTTTTTAAAATAGCAAACCGTTCTTGAGATTTTGTCATGTTTCCATATTTTACTCGCTCACTGTATACAGTTTATCGTAGGTATATTTGCTTTTAGTAATTTTTCTAACTAAAAAAAAATAAATTTCCTAAAAAAAGTTAAAAAATTTTAGTTAACAAAATTTCTAATAATTTCGCGTAACTTGGACAACCATGACTAGTGACGAAGGCGATATGACTGCTCAAGAAACGTTCATTTGGGATCATGAAAATTCAAAACTTCCACCCTCGATCCAAACTATTTATTTGACTGAATATGGTCCAAAATGACAAAAGAAATGACAAAATGTCAAAACACTTAAAGCGACAAGCTCTGTGTTGAGGATGGGGCAAACTTTAGTTTGAAATCATTTTTCCTTTATAATTTTGTTCTTATCACATGGTTAGGTAGTTTAATCTGCTTGTTAGGGACTTTTACCAATAAATCTTAATTTTCTACTTTTCCAATTTTTGTATAAAACATTATGAAAAATATGTCTGATAAATCGACAGAAATATGCAGAATTATATTAACATATAAAACAGGACTCATTAGGAGTAAAACAAACAAATAGAAATCACTGAATTAATAAACACCACTTTAACGAGGCCATAATAATAATTAATTAGAAAATATCTTAAATTCTAAAATTAACTTATTTCCATCTGACCGGTCAACCTGAAAATCAGCTCCGTGAACAGCGAGTGTAAAAATTGAATATCTCCCAAATTTAAAAGCCAAATGTGGGTATAACGTGCCGGTTTATTCTTTTTATTCAAATTATCTCATCTCTATAGCGACACCATTAGTAATAAATTTGGCGCTAGGCAGTCGCTATAATGCGCCTTGGCAGGGTCAAGGAATAGCAGAGTGTTTATTATGGTTATAAAATTTGGAGAAGAATTTTTAGTTTGCGTATTTCGGAGCCTATACTAAGATGTTATGGGGTTTTATCGATTTGACATTACATTAGCATGTAGATGTGGATTGCTGCCGAAAAAATATATTTATGGTTAGTTATATGGAACCATAACGACCTTTTTACACATTCGAGCTTTTACATACGTAAATATAATAAAATCATATAATAAACCACAGCTTTTTACCTAAAGGATGTAATTATTTTTTTAGTTCTTCTTAACTTTGGTAACTGCCTAAACAATATTAGCCAAAACAATTAAAAAGTTTTCAATTTAAAATAAATTACCAAAAGAATATTGTGTTACGTATTTTTTTTACTAAATTAACATAAAGGCAACATGTACATTATTAATAGCGATGTTTACAAAATGAGCTACCTTGAATATGAAAGAATAAACAGCATTGCCACCATACCGGACTTCTAAATTTCGTAGATATTCAATTATATTCAAAGTTTATGGTGCTGATCTCCTGGATTATATGTTGAGATAAGGATAATTATCAGAATTTTCTAGTTAATTAATAGATACAATGACGGACTCACATTTTTTTTGCTGTGAATAACTCGGCAGTTTCCGTAATATTATTTTGTCCATAGGTTGCTGTATATTTTATTGTCCTTATTGTCCTATTATATTGTCCGCCTATAGTTTGTTCTGTATTAATGAACAGTAAACACTTCTGGAAAGACAAAGAAGGTTTTTATTGCTTTTTAGAATTCAACATTCAACTATGCATAACGGAGATGACTTACATTAAAAAAAAATTTAAAAAAGGGTTTTCTGATAAATCTTATTTTTATATTACTTATGAACTACTTTTATTTGCGAATGCTTGGATGAACTATATTTTAGATTTGTGTATGGACAATTAAACATTTTTAATAAGTCAAGGTCTTTAATAGGAAAACATCAACTGCCACACGGATGGCTTTAGAATTTAAAATGCTAATAGACATTCAAGAGGGAATACTGTTTTATGATGAAACATTGTTTAAAGCAAAATCGCGATGGCCAAGATGCTAATAAATCTAATACAGTATTTTACAGATTAACTAGACTTAAGCTTAGTGAAACTACAAGATTGTGGAATATCTGTTGAAATTACTAGAGTTTTTTAAGGAACTCTATTACTATAAATCATTTTACATAGAAAACAGCGGAGTACACAGAAAAAGTGGAATAACAAGATATCATATTCAAAATTATGTTCAGTTAGTCAAACAACTGAGATCAACACGTCATAGTTTCAAGTAAACTATTTTGTATTATTTTGTAGTTTGTGTCATCCAGGGAATTTTGTTTGAATAATGAAAAATATTTGATCAGGGGACCTAATATTAAATGTTATTAAAAATATAATCAAGAAAGAGATTCGACATTCAAAACAGTGCGATTGCAAATCCTGCAAAAGCGTATCGTATTAATGCAAATATACGAATAGTCCAAACTAACTGTGTACACTATGTTACAAAATTAAAAAGAAATTTTTATATGTTGTTTTTTATTTTTTAACAGTGTGTATAGTTAGTTCCCATCCTTCAATATTACTATTAAAGTTAAAATAACTAAGTTAACTATTAAATTAAATTTTTCACTATTTGTCAGTATTTTCAAAACATTTCTGCAATTTGCCTAGGAGTTTTATGTTGTTCAACAAAGGAAAGCAATTTTAGTCAAAAACACATATTTAAATACAATTTGTTTAGAAAAGCTGTTATTTTCCTTTGTGCACTTTCCTGTGTTGCAAAATAACTTTGAACACGCAGTGGAAAGTTATTCATAATATTTAGCAATATGGTAATGTTGTCTTTCCGATTAAGGGTAATTTGCATGTTTAGTAATCAAGTAGCATCTTCAGATGTTTTAATGTTACTTATTTATATATCTGTACGGGTAGTAATATTAATTATTTACATAACACTTACAACATAACAACGGCCAAATTAAACAAACAATTAAATTCAAACTACGCAATCAGTAAGTTGACAGTTGGCCTCTGTACGCATATATTCTTTCGAATTTGTTCCGATTACATCATCGACATCTATACATCGTTTATATTATTTACATTACAGTAACTTACTGTTTTATAGCTTTTTTATGATGTCTTTATAGAATATCCAAAAAATGGCGCCCACACATTCACAAAACCATCGACACAACCTAGATCTTCAATTTTTCAATTATAGGAAACACATTCTCACTCCGATCGATTAACAATTAGCGATTTTCACCACGCGCACATTCAATTATCGACGTGAACAAATGACGGACGGCACAGATACGTTCGACGCGCGAACGTCGCCAACTGCGACTGAAAAAATCGGACTCGGTGTCGAACGGTTGGGAATAAATTATAGAGAACTGGAATGCAAAGAAACTTTGCAAAATAGCGTCGCCCGCGTTATATAACGTCAACGGAGGAGATCTCATGAACAGTTCGCGTTTCTTTTTTAAAAAGGTTCGACTGACCGATCGCGGTGCACGAACGTATATGGTGTGGGCGCGCCTTAACTAAGTAGGTATATAGATATAGGGGGGAACGGGTATTATGAGGATAACCAAATTCGTCAGTAGCTCAAATTTATACGTACCTACTTACTTTTTTACAACTTTATTACACTATGGTGCTAGTTTTGATCTTATTGCAAGTCTGTTATGTTTAGTTTACTAAAGTCTGAAGGTCAAGCTGAAACAGACAAACAAATATATCATGTCTTATTTGTGTCCCGTCATATATTGGTGTTTGTTTCGTTCGCAGGTATCGACCGAATAAAAAATTTAAACCGAATAAAAAATAATTGTTAATGATTTATAAAAACTTCTAGTAGTAATTTTAGTCCCCAGACAAGAACCAATCTTTAATTTATTGCCATTTAGGATGTGCTTAAGTAATTTAATAAAACTAGACTAAGAAAATGATACAAAAGTGTCCATTTCAACTGTTTCTGAGGTTGATTACATTGTCTTCAACTCTGGCTATTTAATCTATTTCAAGCATTGTATGTTTAATTGCTTTCTATTGCAACAGTAAAATATCTGATGTGGCCAGGCACATGACTTTATCATACAATATATAAAATATATAGTTTAGCTGCATGAGATTCTATTTGATCGAGATCGATCGTGTTTGCATTAAAATAAAACGAGGTAGCCAGGATTTGACAGATATTTTGATTCTATTGACAATAGGTATTGTCAAAAAATCAACGCTTGACACTACCTACTATCCTTAGAATGAAAATATCTGTCAAATCCTGGTTAAATAGTTTTAATGCAGACACGATTTCGATCAAATAGAATTTGCTCATACAGCCAAACTAATAATTTTACCAAAAAAAAAGTCATAGACATAAATTCTACAAAATTTCCTCTAGAGTTTATTTCACGACAAGTGGCAGTAAGCCGCTGGCATAATGTGCAAACGTTCCTACGCATTGACATGTGTTAGAATGAAATAAAGACGATTGCTATTTCATTCTAACACACGTCAATGCGTATAGGAACGTTTGCGCGTTATGTCAGCGGCTTACTGCCACTTGTCGTGAAAGAAACTATACTTTAATTTATTATTTAACTATCTTGACGAAATTACAGAAATGGCGGGTCATTTGCAAAATCGTTAAAAAATACCAGGAGTAAACATCCAGTTCCTTTGGACCCATTTGAGCCAAAAGCTTTTCAGCTCTAAGTTTGGTGATGAAACTTCTAAATATGAAGTTTCATCCCGATACCTTTAGTAGTTTCTCCGGAATCGTAACCATATACTTTATCATACTGCGTATCATAAAGTAAAAATGTTATCGACATAACATTGTTTCATCTCCAACATCAACATTGTTGAAATAGAACTGGTTTGGGGTAATTCTGACGCACTGACGCAACTTTGCATTTTTGTTTCATTAAAACTTAGGCATTCAGGTTTTCTTTCTTGATTTTTTTCTGTAATGTAGTAGAGGAGTACTCTTTCTGAATTCAACAATGTTAAATTTTATGTGTCAGATAGAATAATACTTTAAGAAATAATAACCATAAAATTTTCTTTTTGATTTCTTGGGTTTTAATACGAAACCGTATTAATGTAGTCATAATTATGTTTAAGAACTCCTTTTAGATTAAAATTCACGTTTTGTGACATTCGGACCTCATTTTTTAGTTGGACACATTACGGATAAAGAAGCTTTGGTGTTCGGATTCGGATTCAACGCAAAGAATACTAACAAACGATTTGTTTGTCAACAGTGTTCATCAACAGTGTTTCTCTTGCAAAACTGGTTATGTAACGCCATAAAATACTTAAAAACAAAAAAGGACTATTTATATTTTACCGAATATTAATAGTTGTTAAAAACAACCATTATAGAAATCTGTTTTGCAAAATAACATATTTATAAGCAACATATTTCCAGATTTAAAAATAAATAACATTAATTTAAAATTATATTTTTAAAACTTAAAAAATTTTTAAAAACTTTAATTTACAAAAAACACTGTAGCAGATAAAAAGACATTCTGCACGTCGGTCGACGCGTTAGGTAGGGGAAGATTCAATGTTCTAAAAGAAAGTGACATACAGCGGTTCCGTTTAGTTTTATTGGAAAATTGTGACAATACAGGCCAATAAAATTGTTTTCTGGCATAGAAGTCAAATTCTAGACGGGCTTATTAACATTGGAATCTTGTTTTATCCAACGATGTGCTTCATGTGCTTCTATACTTTTTGTTTGTTTGTTAGAAATAACAATTTATAACATGCTCTTTCTTCAGTTATCAGGCTGCAATGTGAATTGTTTAAGCTCTTTTTTGACAGATGCTGTAGTTTAAGAATAAGATAATAATATGTTAAGTAACATATCTTTTCTAAATGTGAATTTGATACAATAAGTAAAATATTAGGCTCTGTACCTGTACCCACGAATTGGTATGATGGAACTATTCGTGCTGAGCTGTTCTCTCAATGGTGGTGGGCGTCCCAAGGCGTTGGATATGCGCAAAACAACATGACATTTAACTTATATAAATAAGTTTCGAATACACTCTACACCTACCAGGTCCGCGCCATAACATACACCTGATTTCGTTTCAGGTTGGCACACTTGTCAAATTTATAGACTTCCTGGAGTGCCCGTTCACGCTTATCGGTCGCTCCTCTGCACCGTCACTCCATTAAATAGTGCCCGCCAGGGCCGTTCAACTATTTGTTTCGCAATTTTCAGGGAATTTATTTGTATTAGTCATAAATGAGTGTCATACAATGCTTTGCTCTCGAGCTTTACTTGGAATATCGCTTAGAACTGATTTCTTTATTACATCCACATTTATTATTCACAGGAAAGTAGTGAAAATAGTGGACTAATAACTGTAATACATATGACATATATACACTGTGTGGCACAAAAAAGATACCTAGTTTTTTGATAACATTTGATAAATAACTTTTGTAATCTATGACAGATTTTAATGATTTTTACAGGACATTGTACTGAAATTTATCAAGATTATCACCTGCTTTTGCAGTTTTGAAACAATAAGTGCTTACAGCTTCTTTACCGAGAGAAGCAACGTAATTTTCACGATTCAATGGACTTTTTTTATGGCGTCATCCATACTTTTTTTAATGACAACCTCCTATTTTGCTTAGTGATTTTGATAGATGCTTGAATTGCTTTCATGGCAGCATGAAAATATGTATGGCCTTAGATAAGAAAATGTTTGAGAGAAAGATAATTGAAAATCAGGAAAATATTTGTAACTCTATGGAACACAGATTTTGCGAATTGGTAGTGATTTAGGACTATAAAGATACGGACTTAAAAATTTCCAATCATGGAAGAAGGTTTTTGTCAAAAATAGTTCGAACTACTACAAACTGTTCTTTTCAATGTTTCAATGATTAAAACTTCGTATTCATGCTTTGAGAACGAATTTGATTATTTTTTCCGCACATAAACAGATTTATCATGATGGCATTATGACAAGACTGGTGGTAGAAGTGCCAGGGCAGGTTTTCGCGTACTCTGTTGCAAAGTAATATCAATTCCCAACGTTTTATTTTTATATTGGTAATAACATATGAATGCTTGTGAACGATCACAGTTAAAAAAGCATTACAATTTTAGCTTCTTTAATCTTTTTCAGCATGTTTATGTTTGTAAACAATATGTTGAAAAATCATCCATCGTTAAGGGTTGCATGCAGTGTAGGTAATTATTTCTTAGTTAATAGTTACAGGTGTGATTTCTTAGTATTTATATGCTACAGGGTTTGCAAACCTATTGTTTTATTCTGTTGGACTAGAAAGGTTTAGAAAACATTTATTATTATTTTGCTAATGAGTTTGATATTTGAGGACCAATGTTGTTTTTACGTGGCTTCTCCAACCATGTCCTAACAGGTGAACTTTTGTTTCAACATGACTGAAAAATTCCGGAATCCAAGAGTTTTGAAGTAATAGAGGCGAAATGACCTATCATACTTGTGACAGTTTGAAAAAATCCATGTTAGTCTGCCTATTGAATGTAATCAATTGACAAAATCAAGTGGAATGCACATACCTACTTCACTTCAGTAAGAAATATTTTTTTTTACTGAGTAAAAATAATAGAGGCGAAATGACCTATCATACTTGTGACAGTTTGAAAAAATCCATGTTAGTCTGCCTATTGAATGTAATCAATTGACAAAATCAAGTGGAATGCACATACCTACTTCACTTCAGTAAGAAATATTTTTTTTTCAAACTTGAGTCAACATTGCATTATCAAAATATGTAGGGTGTTTGGTAGTTTGACATATTCTGTAAATGGTGATAAAGAGACTTTAGACTTTTTGTTATAGAATATATCGGTTACCAAAATAGTGACAAAAAGTAATTGTTGTTGTATGATTAGCAATTACTCAATTACAATTACGAATGGATAGCAAACTCAATGACCGAAAGCTTCAAAATGAACTTAGGAGTTCTATAAAAACAATGTGCTGTTTTATAGTGGTGCAAAGGTACTACAAGTCGAGACAGAACTTTCGGCATCTTTGATGTCGGATATGTCGAAGAGAAAAGCAGTGGTTCGTTAAAATGATACTAGATGGCGCATGTAAAAGGGAACAGCTAGAATTGATTGGAAATAAAATGACATTTCGTTCAATTATTATATAAATTCGGTGCGGGGTTCAACCAATTCACTATCGCCCTTCTCGATATGGTTCGTTAAAATGATACTAGATGGCGCCACAATCAGAACGCCAGCACAGTTCGGTTATGATATAAATACCAATGTGCAATGTGATAGTAAATAAGACCGTTTTAAATATTTGCTCTCGATAATTGAGTGCGAAATTCACTAATATTTTGTTTGAGCATAAAACATGCAAACAGGAAACAGGAAATTGGTGAAACCTAGCCTTAGCCACGCATGCGTTCTCAAAATCGCAACCAAATATTTGGCTTCTTGCCATTACTTGTAAGTATAAATACATTGGCACAAGTTGAATCAAAAGATAGTACTTGCTAAATTTTATTTGAGTTGTCACTAGTAGTATAATTAAATACAGTTTTAAAATGACTATTTCCGACGATTATTGCATAAAACCGGATATAATACCAGACATTCAACAATATCCTTATATATAAAATATTATCCGGCTATTAGGTTACAAATAACTGTTCCGTCATCGGACTCTTATCTCAATCTAAACTTGTCAATGGAAAGAGAGGTATATACTATAAGCTAAGTGGTACAGAGATCACCGCTTTGGTATCATCGGTCATCAGCGGCCGGGCTATAAACAAACCGGACACCTTTCGGTGGGCAAAGCAATCAATGTACGGGATCGTAAAGCACACTTTCTAATTCCGCGTAATGAGGACTCTCCCTGGAGCTTTCTTTACGGTGCGGTCTGCTCGCCGTCGTCGTCGATAAGAGGCGCTCGCATCGCAATTAATTTTAATACCGGTCGCGAGCGAGCGCGGTAGATCGGACCGCGCTGATATATCTGCGGCCGATAAATCAGCCATTTCCAGCCATTAGATTCTAAACTTCTAAATCATTTGAACCGCTTAGGGTACGCCTATGCATCTGCGTGCCCTTCCTACGCCGGCCGCTGCGTCCGCGCTGTCCGTCCGGTCTGTCGTCGCAAGATCCCTCCGGCATTGGTTATATTTGTATAATGGGGTTCTTCAGGAATGCACGAAAGAGTAATGCAAAACATTTGATAAGGAAATCCTGGCGTCGTGTTAGTAAACGTGCTAAATGAAGAAAGAAAAGAAGCTTTACAGGAAACTATTAATTTGCTTCCAATATTTTCGAAAATGTCGAAATACAATATGATGGCTATTGGGAAAACAAAAGGTACCCATCTTTAAAGTTATCTGAATTTGTAGTTGGCACGCTTTTGGATTCTTGTGCCTCTATATGTAAGATAAGATACATTTATTTTCATATTATTCATTAGCGCAGTGGTTCTTAACCGGTGCTCCGCGGAACACTGGTGCTCCGCGAGCTTGTTGCAAGTGCTCCGCAAAATTATGAGAGCCGAAATTGTTGACTCATTTACCGAATGTGATTGAAATAATAATATTTGTATATTATTAACGTACAAAACATTCTAATTTCAACAAAGCTAACAATTAAAATATTTACTAGTTTCAAATACTACCCAAAAAATATGAATAAAATAAATAAAGAATTCTGAACATAATACATACAATTAAAATAAGCATAAAAATATGATGTTTTGATAATAATTTTTATTTTTGCCTTCATCTACATATCATCCACATGTTATGTGCGGATTTATTAAGTTTTATATTAGTATAAGCTGTATCAAAAATGGGCTTATCAAAACTACTTGAGTGGGTGGTATATAACTGCTAATATAAAGAATCCAGCCAAATTAGCTAAATATTTTACAAATTAGGAAGGTTTTGAAATTTTTATTATATTTAGGTTTATATTACCGCGAACAACTATTTTGTCAGATGCTTGGAGGAGCTATCACAATATACCACATAGGTGGTGGCATTTATAACCACCAGGTGATTCACGAACAAAATCTTGTGCGCCCAGAAAATCCAAACACACACACACAAAATGTGGAAAATATGTGAATGCAGGCAAAAAGAAAACTTCGGAAGCAATTCGGTACATCGAGAGCGGGTTTTCCCTCAAACATATGTAAGAGTTCGTTTGTAGAAATAAATTCCAAAATTCCCGTATATTTTCGGAATTTATACACAAATACATCTTTTTATTTTCTGTATTACATTTAGGGTTGCCAGCATTGCGCCTATGCTGACCCGGAGAAAAATAATTATATTATGGAACATAAGTTTAAATTAATAACAGGCGCCACAAAAGTGTGAAATTTGGATATAGTTAGTGTAGAAAAAGATGAGATCTAGATGCTAATTACTAAGTAAATTAATTTATTTCAATTAATGTCTACGAATTTTTTACACAACCAACATGAGACAAAATGCCAATATTACCACCTAAACTAACCATAATTTTTATGTACTGAGAGAATCTTTTTAAGGAATCATGTGCTTTTGCTTCAAATAATTATCTACCCGTTCCCTAACTAATTTTAAATTTTCATTTTATTCCGACAATGTTGGCGTTTTGTATAAACCGCCATAATAAATGTATCTCTAGTCAAAAATGATAACTATATCTCTCAGTCTTTGTAAATATATAGTGTAACTAATGCTAAAATTTTCAAATAAAGGTACTGCTGTCGTCATCTCCATGATTTAAGAAATACTGTTTTATGGCAGACCAGTATGATACTATTCTGTGAACTGCCTTGGACAAACTCAAATATATTGTTTGGACATTTCTTATCATCTGAACAACATACATATTAAAATAATCAAGGAAAGTTTAAAACATATTTTTTAATTAATTTATCGATACTGAATGTTGATTTCTGACAAGCAAAATTCCTACGTTTAAATAATACCCGTCCTTTTGAAAGCCATTTTTGATATTAGATTTGTCTCAGTCTATGATCATCGAAGCAGGATACAATCTTCTGCGTTCGTCGTACCGCTACAGAATTCCTACTGTATTCACTGACAAAATCTAGAAATGCTAGAATTGCTACTTTCAAAGTTTCTCACATGCTCTCAAAAAGTAAAATTAAATTGTTGGGAAGCTTGAGTAATAGAGAGCTTCTTATTTTGTGAAAAATTCTTTTTTTTCAACGGAAATCGCTGCAAACTTTATGATTAGAATAACAATTACTGTATTTTCATATTTTTTAAAAAATATTTAGGAGTCGCTATTGTTTCTCAAAACATCGATGATTACTTTTCGTTAACCCGGAGAATTTGACGGAAAACCCGTAGCCCGGAGAATGGTCGCCAAACCCGAGTCAAAATGACCATGTTGGCAACCCTAATTACATTAATGATTTTCGCCGCAAATAAATTTCATTCGAGTATTCGTTTTTTCAATTCGGTAAAACAAAATGACAACAAAATTGTATATTAAACGGCTACAAGTTCTTAAGGAATTGAGAAAAGTCCATATGAACATTTTTACTCGAAATGACATTTAGTTTCTAGAAAAAAAATCGGTAAAAAGTTTTATATGGATTCTATTTCGTTATTCTTAATATTATTACTTTTTTAAAATTTATTTAGTTTTTACTGTTGTAATGGGTAGTGATTCTGTTATTTCTTCGTTTTCGCATTGTTGGATATGTATTTTATCTTTTATTTTTCTTTGTTTTCTTACATTTCAAACGGCTGTAACTAAGTCCATATAAAACATTATACTCAGAATGACATTTAATTTCTAAAAATTAATTTTGCCGAAAAAAAGGTAGACTATTAGTATATTTATATTTTTTTTAGTTCTTATTTTTTAACTGTTGTGTAATAATCGTTTTAATTTTTAATAAAAGTTATGTCTATGTTTTTGGTGCTCCGCGAATTTTTCTTATGATCAAAAGTGCTCCCTGCCCTCAAAAAGGTTAAGAACCACTGCAATAGCGTAACAGCATGTTTGTCTTAATCCCTAGATACACAAGAATCTGATATTCTGGGATTTGCAAAAAAAAATCTTATTTTCAAGCTAACCCGTTTCAAATGTAACAGGCTATATTCAAAATAACGGAACAAGCCATCACACGGTTGCAAATAACTCGATTGATATAAACCAAAACGGCAACATAATGGCTTATTTTGTAGTATAACTTAGTGGAACTGAACTACCTTTGGGATTTTTTGTTTTCTAGTGAGGGTAGGTATATTTATGTCTCCTAAATTTATACCTATACCATCGCATTAGAACAACAAAAGTTGACAAGCGCCTGTGAACAAATATGTTGGCAAGAGGGGTTTCTACTACCACATTATTTTCTTGTAATTTTTATAATGCTACCAGCAATAAAACACCTTTGGATAGAAAAAAAATCTGATGTGGCCAGGCACATGACTTTATCATACTATATATAAAATTAATAGTTTAGCTGCATGAGATTCTATTTGATCGAGATCGGCTATGTCTGCATTAAAATAAAACTAGTAGAACTAGACAGATGTCTCGATTAAAGCTGCGTTCGGATATTGTACTCCGTTGACACCGGGTACACCGTCCAAATGACACTTACGTGTTAGTGGGTGTAAAAAGTGTAACGGTGTTCAATATCCGAACGCAGCCTATATTGACAGTAGTATTTTCAAAACATTAGCGTTTGACACTAGCTACTGTCATTAGAATCAAAAAATCTGACATATCCTGGCTACTAGTTTTAAAGCAGTACGACCGATCTCGATGAAATAGAATTTGCTCATGCAGCTAAACTATAAATTCTACCAAAAAATGTCGTAGTAATAAATTATTCAGAATTTCCTCTACTTTAATTTATTATTTAACTATTTCGAGGAAATTCCAGAAATGGCGGCTTATTTGCAAAATCTTTCAAAAATGTCATATACATAAATTATAGAAAATTTCCTCTCCTTTAATTTATTATTTAACTATTTTGACGACATTACACAAGTAGCGGCTCATTTACAAAATCTTCGAAAAATGCTAAGAGTAAACCACCAGTTCCTTTGGACCCTTTTCAACAGAAAGCTTTTCAGCTCTAAGTTTGATTATGAAACTTCTAAATATGAAGTTTTGTCCCGATACCTTTAGTAGTTTCTCCGGAATCGTCGCCACAAAAACGGGTACACACACACACACACATACACACACACATACACACACACATACACACACACAGACATTTTTTTGTACCTTGGTCAAAAATGTTCAGGGGACCCAAAAAGACATATTTCCGCTAAAATCTCAAAAATTTTTTTTGGCATGATTACAATACTTTACATACTGCGTATGATAAAGTAAAAAAATAAAAACATTTTTTAAACTACCTACAATAATTTGTAGTTTATTGTAGATATCTGAAAATTTCAGTTTTGAATTGCATGCGTAATTTGTTTACAATACTGGCCAAAAACAATAAGAAATGTTAAACTGACAAATGATTCTATTCATTGGTATACTTTTTCGGTTTAATCGGTAGCTAAAGATTGTGAATTGAGTCTAGTACTATTTTATAAAACTAACTAACAGCTATGTTAAAACACAATAGAAAAGCTGACAACCGCCAAATAACTATGATATACCTTACCGTTTAATCGGAAGCCAAATATTATGAACTGAGTTGAGTTCCAGAGTAAATTCAAAAGTTTAATTTTAGTTAATTTATATTTTTTACTTTATCATACGCAGTATGTAAAGTATTGTAATCATGCCAAAAAAATTTTTTGAGTTTTTAGCGGAAATATGTCTTTTTGGGTCCCCTGAACATTTTTGACCAAGGTTCAAAAAAATGTCTGTGTGTGTGTATGTGTGTGTGTATGTGTGTGTGTATGTGTGTGTGTGTGTACCCGTTTTTTGTGGCGACGATTCCGGAGAAACTACTAAAGGTATCGGGACGAAACTTCATATTTAGAAGTTTCATAACCAAACTTAGAGCTGAAAAGGTTTCTGTTGAAGAGGGTCCAAAGGAACTGGAGGTTTAGTCTTAGCATTTTTGAAAGATTTTGCAAATAAGCCGCCATTTCTGGAATTTTGTCGAAATAGTTAAATAATAAATTAAAGATGAGGAAATTCTGAATAATTTATCACCATGACATTTTTTGGTACAATCAATAGTTTAGCTGCATGAGCAAATTCTATTTCTACGAGATCGGTCGTACTGCATGAAAACTAGTAGCCAGGATTTGTCAGATTTTTTTATTCTAATGACAGTAGGTAGTCTTGGTGTCAAACGCTAATGTTTTGACAATAACATCTATCAATATAAGCTGCGTTCGCATATTGCATTACACTTTTTACACCCAATAACACGTAAGTGTCATTTGGACGGCGTACCCGGTATCAACGGAGTACAATATCCGAACGCAGCTTTAATCGACATATCTGTCTAGTTCTATTAGTTTTATTTTAATGCAGGCATGGCTGATCTCGATCAAATAGAGTCTCATGCAGCTAAACTATTAATTTTATATATAGTATGATAAAGTCATGTGCCTGGCCACATCAGATTTTTTATAATAAGGTTCTTTAAAGCCTCTTGTGTAATGTTTAAAGTAATATTTATGTCAATATGTTGAGTAACGTTGAAGGTGACATAAAATGTCAGCGTTTTATTGCAAGCTCGAGGTGCAAGCTTCTTTCTAGCCGCCATAATGCAGTTTCGTGTTTCGTGCAGTTTTTATTGCAAATAGCATTGCTTTTTAATTTATATTTTGTGGTAGTTTGTATTTTTTACGCAACTCCACAAGATAATTTTACATTTATATTCCATCACTTTTTTATTGCAATTGTATGTTCAAATGCTGTACCCAACTAAATTGCCTATCACATCGCTATCAAAAATCATCAAGAAGTAACTGTAATATTAATACTTATCATCAAAAACTACTAATTCGATTTAATCTGGTAGAAAGTATAGGTTCGCAATTCACATTAAAACACGACGAATGCTAATAGCAAGTCCGGTGCGAGGCAAGTGACTTAATTTATCTTGGCGTGCCGCAACCGTCCGTTTTCTATCCGCGGACGTAAATACGGATAATTCGAGTCCGAAGATAGTACTGTTAGCTAGCTCTCTCAACCGGGAAGGAGAATTTTAGTGCCCGGCCGGCCAATGAGTTATTATTGTTCATGATCCTGCGGTGGTCCTGACCGTGATAAAGCGCACCGTCGCTGTAGCGCAAATATAATTTCGCTCCGTGTAAATCTACGAAACGGGCGCGGTTAATGCATCCAGACTTTGCCAGCTTACTTAACTTATGATAACTTTATCAGTTTAATAAATTACCGTAGCTTTGAATATACGGATACACTGAAAATTGGGATAGTGGTAATTGAAATCACAAATCCTAGGATGTGTTTATCTACATCATTTATATACAGCATATTATTTGAAGAGCAATTGATGTCGGTGATAATTTATGATCATGAAGTTTATAAACGAGCCGTTGGGCGAGTGTTTATGCGAGTGAAGTTATAGTTATTTTAGTAGTTATTTTTTAGTTATTTTTAGAAGAAAATAGTGCAAAAAAGCATGAAAACGTTCTTCGTACTAGTTTTCCCAAAAGTAAGACTAAAGTTACAATTTCCTCTTTCATTTACATTTTACGGAATTAATTATCTTATTTTCTGCAAGCATTTTTCTTTCCTTATACAGCCCTATCCCAGACAAATGTTAACTTACATCCATGCCACAAATGTGAAAAGTCATTACATAGTTGGCCGAAAATGTTCATTTCTGGATTTCAGACCAATATTTTCGGTTTAGGTTAGAAGTTAAATTAAAATGAAAGTGTTGGATGTTATATTTATTAAGTCCTATCCATTCAAATATTAGGGTTAGCCGTAACAAAATATTATGAAAGTACATATACCTATTCATTCATATATTTTGTGAGACAAATGACACACTGAATATTAAGTAATAATAATTAATTTGTAACTTAGTGAGAAAGTGCGTACTGAAAGTCGATCATTTTCAAATGGCAAGCATATCATATACTTATAGTTCTATGTAAAAAATCTTAATGAAACTTTTGTATAATTTTCTATACCTATATAAATAGAAAAAAAGAAATGAAAAACAAGGTCATATCTATAAGTGAAATGGAAAACAAAAGAAGAACTATAAGAAATTTTTTGTTCAATCAACTCTCATTTATATAGACTTAAAGTAGTTTTTCTATACTAAGGGTATTAATGGTAACAATAAATGACATGACTAAATGACCCTGGGTTTAACGATGGTAATTATTTCTTTTACTTTTAACTCAATTCAGTGAAGCATCAACAAAAGGCATGATCAAAGGAACTTCTGCCATGTTTTGAACAAAACAATCGTGGAAAGTAGTTCTTTCTTTTCGTTTTAAAGCTATTATTTTGCATTAAGACATTTCAACATGTTTAAATTCAGCGTGGGTACTTAATTTTATTTAGCTTTACGTACTTCGTTTCCTAATATAATTTCTTGTTACCATTAACTCTATTTACTATTGAAAAACTAGTGTATAAATTGAAAAATCTTAGATATGGCATTGTGCCTCAATGATTAGCGCCAAATATTAGGTATTACTACGGTGAGATCAGCCAGGATCAGGATGGAAATAAATCAAATGCAGAAGCCATTTTGGGATCTGACGCGAAAACTGTTAGCTTTCATTATTCTATGGCGTTCGTAAACTTTATTAGAGCCTGGCAAAAAAAAACACCTCTAGCGTGCATTTTTTTGGGATATACCGTAGTACGGTAATGATTTCGTTATTATATGAATTCTCAAAAAATATTGGACAGATGGACAATATTATAAATATTTTAATTACAGAATTAAATGTAATCAGTTGATCAGTAATCAGCTAATGATTTATAAGCAATTATTGTAAGCAAGTAAACAACTGAATATCATAAAAACGACACATATTAGGTATGGAGATTGTCACATACAATTGAGCTAAATTTAATCCCCGATTAACTATTTAATAAAATACAGGGTATTTTATTTAAAATAACAAAGTTACAACAACCTCCGGTGTAACCGGAAACAAACCGAAATCTGAAAATAATTTAGATTAATAGGTGGTACCCATCAACATTTGCCTAAACACATGATCAACTTATTATTTCTTTGGTTTCTCCATATAGTTCTAATGAAATGTCGTCGTGAAAGAACTTATATACCGGGTGACCCACGCCATAGATACGCCTGCTAATTTTTTTGATTTAAGATGCTCGACGAATAAGTTTTTGAGTCCTAATAGACATATGCATTTTTTGGGGTACCCGAGGTTAGTATGGCTTTCGTTTTTTTTTCGGAAACGATGACATCAAATTTTAAATTGCACCCTATATTATTTGTGTGATATTTTCAATCAGGATGACATTCTGAACACAAAAATATATATTTTTTTGTTTATTAATTTAGGTCGCTATAAATTGGTGAAAATATCGAAACTTGTCAAATAAACACTAACTAAATCGATTTTCCGATAATGTGTAATTTTTTTTTATTTTTCCACGCTACGATTTTCAGCATCAACATCAAGTATTTGGTGTCATTATAATGGAAAAAAATGCCTTCTATCAAATAATCAGGGTATACTCATGAAATGAATCGCGTTAGAGGGCGCCAGTAATACAATATACGGCAAAAATCTTATTTGCTTATTTGACCATTTTCGACTATATATTTCCCCAATTCACAGCCACCTAGATTTTTTCATGGTCTTGATGATAAATATTGACGATCGATAAGTTTTTGTGTTCAGAATGTCCTGATTGAAAATATCACACAAATAATACAGGGTCATTATAAATGATTGTAGTCGAAGTAGGCTATGCCCGTGTTACTACATTTTTACCGTCTCACAGAAACAAGTATCGAACTTACAGTAGTTTATGCAACCAAACTAACAACGTCCGCACAGAACAGCAGTATTAATTTCTATGGAGCGGCAAACATAAGTCTTTACATATGATTTCCCCGCCTACTTCGACTACAATCATTTATAATGACCCGTTATAAGTACCATTTAAAATTTCAATGATGACGTCATTGCCGGAAAAAAACCGGAAGTCATACTAACCTCTAGACTATCCCAAAAAAATGCATTTTTGTCTATTAGCACTTCTCCAAATTTCAGTTGTCCAGCGTCATAGTCGTTCCTATGGGGTGAGTGGCCCGCTATAACTGCCAAACTTTGGCTTGATGTCATTAATCAGCCTAGATAAATGTGACTGTAACAGACATACGGACACAGGAGTTAGTTATCCCATAATGGTTCCGTTTTCTCTTTTGATAAACCTTAGGCAATAATAGGCAGGTTTGGCATGGATAAAAATTTGTTTCGCTCTGTAGTGATACAACTTGGCGATTGATGTTTTTGTATTAAAAATATCATGAAATCATCGAAGATGGCGTCATATATATTTAAAATATGACACTTTTGTCTATTAGCACCCAAGTTCAATCGATTTTAACTCCATAAATAGTAAAAAGTTATCTTACCTATGGATGGCGTTAGTAAATTATCCTGAATTTGTTACATTTATACTGGGTGTTCACTGTTCATACATACCTAAAACAAACAAAAAAAACTTGTTTATATATCTCCATATAACTGACGTACGAGTAAAAAAGTTTAAGAGATAATAAATACATTTGTTAAAACATAACATGTCTTGAGTCTAAATAACTAAAATGTAGGCAATTATTTATCTATGTAGGCATTAATATAATGCCAAAGTCTCTACCACTAATTAACATATTGTTGATCGCGATCACCATAATGAATGTTTGTTCCGCGGTTTATCTCGAACGAAGTATATTTATCTGAAGGAGATATAAAATTCAACGTCATGAATGACCGGACCCAAGATATAATTCGGTCGTTACAAGAGATTATGCAAATCTGCAGGTTCCAACCAATACACCATTCACCATCAAGCAAATGCCATCTGGCTAATTTTAATGGAAATGACAAGGCCGCGGCTACTTCACCAATGTGATATATAGTAACTGAACTCGAGAGTGACAACTGAAATATACTCCATTAGAGGTGGCTAACTTGTCCGACCTTGCTTCGTCAAAACAAAGAACATTTCTACATATTAAGCGTATACTATATTTTTCTGTTCATTATGTCTCTACAAAAGGATAATATTCTGTGTAAGTGAATGTAACACATACTCGACCTGCGAGTGGCTTTTCTTAGCCAATAAGGACCTATAATGAATAACGCTATATATGATTGCAGTGCGGCTTATACAAAAAGGTCTATAGAAGGCAACTAATACATGCAATACTAAGAATTTGATTCATCCGATATGATTCTGCGTCTGCATTCATGAGACCACACACTGTTGAAGCTTTTGCTTTCACGTATTAAATTGAAATCCTGCATATGGTGCTAGAAATGCGTCTTTTGTATTCTTGTCTTTACAAGGGATCACAAATCTAAGGATATATCGAACAAAGTTAACCATCTTTTCTGTCCCATTACAACTGACTGCAATGTGTTGTATATCAATACAAACCTGTGTGCATCTAGTAGTCATAATGCTGTAATTAAAGACACAATAACTAAATACTCCAATTACTGCAAAATTCAATGTCAGGGCTATACTTTAAACTTGCATACTTTAATCCGATGCGATTTAACGCATATCTTACCGTTTAATATGCTAAAAAATTTCAAAGAAACGAAAAATATATAATACGTGAAGTTTAAATAATATGCCAATAAATCGAACAATCTACGACACGCGATCCAAAATAAATACTATTTACGTAAATAATTCTGAACAGTATACATAATTTGTAAGCATCCAGAGAGTGTACTGTTATCATCTTTTTGAAGCGAATAAGACACTTCTCGAATGGTTAGGTCAGACGGAGTGGAGATATCAGCGGTTGCCCTCTGTTGGTAACGTATCTATGAGCAAGTTTGCTTGCTTGTCGCTAAGAACAATAACGCACGCGCCACGCCCATACGTTCCAAACACCAGGGCAACCGCCGATATCCCCACTCCGTCTCACCTAACCATTCGAGAAGTCTCGTATTCGCTTCAAAAAGATGACAAGAGTAAACTCCCAGGGGCGCTAAAGGATGGGTTGAAATGACTTGAAATAACGAAAACGAAAAAGAAAGTTTAAAAGTACCAAAAGCCACGTTTTAGATGTGTTTGCGTTTATTTCCTTTTAATTTTTCTTCATTTGTTTTTTTTTAACACATTTTAATAAAAGTTAATATCTGATGTCGTTTCTTGTGATGGTTCTCGATTGGTATTATTGTCTACCATCGCCTTTATCGCGTCTTCTGCCGTCATCACTTTCATCAACTACTCTGGTCAAAATAATACAATTTAAGGAAATAACAATAAAACATATTTAGAGTTCAAAGCTGATTTTCTGATTATTTTGGTATTCACTTGTAGGTTGTTTCTTAAGCTATATTGTAGCTAGTAGTAACGTAGTTTTATTGGGGTCAGTTGTTAGCATATAAGTACCTAGTACCTACTCATATCTAATAACGGGGGTAGGTACATTTTTACCACAATTTAGAGCAGTTAAGTTAAACTTAAGTTAAACCATACTTAAACAATAAAAGTCTAATCAACATAACAACCTACAACATTAACAAATAAAGCTTTCTTCTTACTTTTCTTAAGCGATTATGATTAACATAATCCATGAATTAATTCTTAATTTAGGAATTTTTACAATAAGACACATCACCGTGATACAAACTTTGAAAGCTTATTAAAATACCAAACCATCTAGCTGCTTTTTACTAGCTACACAATGTCGGAAATGCTGCACTATAAGATAGCACAAGTTCTTGTCAAAATGATAAGCATCCAAATATGAATAAAAAACTGCAATAATATACCTAGTGTAAAACAAAATATAAGTGTTAATAGATAAGTTTGTTAATATGTCCTTGTGGGACGCCATGTGTGCATGACAATATTTTCTGTATTTCGATATATTAAATTCATTAATGTACAATCCTCTACCGTGTATTTAACTTAGGAATGAATGTGTCACGTGTTGAATTAAAAATTCACCATTGTATAGGTATATTTCCCCAATGAATCTGAAAAACCTGCTAAGCCAAAGTCGATTGAAGATATCAACGGCAGAGTAGAACACAAACATCTGTTGTGTTGCCATATATCAATAAATATTTACTATGAGTATTGTATTTATTAACATGCTTAGTTGTTCAAATTATTTTGAATTATTCATCTTGGAAAGTATTCAAGCACAAGGTGTCATTCCCTCCTACTCCATTCTATTTATTCCAAACCGTATACACACATAAATAATTACGCCCGCAACAATATCAATAATAATACAATGGTCGAGGTTTTCTTTTCGCGACGACGGACGCAAAATAGCGCCTATTCTAATGCCATAGTAGCCTAATGATTAATATGATTGAGTGGATGTTATTGTTTCCGTGCTTGATTTTATTATGGCACGGTGAGTTATGCTGCCAACAGTCAACCCACCGACATTCAAAGGTCGCCTATTTGCATGCCGCGTATTCTGTATATACCGGGTCGCCAAAAAGTTTCAGACCCGAGGATGATGAATCTACTGGAATTCCTTCAATACGAACAAAATCCTGAATGTGTAAAACCTGATTGAAGATGGGGAAGTGCACTGACGTAAAATTAGTTAAAAAAAACATCGCGTTTTTATTGGCATTTTGACCACACTTTTTTTTAGAAAACAATTTTACTGTTTTAAAATTATTGTTCTTTTTCTCGATTTTTTAATTTAACGCAATAATATATTTACGTTATCTTTAACACACAGAAGATCCATATAAATTAGTATGAGTAGGTATTTATCAGGTATTTAATTAAAATGTTTGAGGATTTTCAAAACAGGATGCCGAACATACCATTCCAGATTTGTTTTTTATTTTTTTCAAACTGTATACCATCCTCTTATTTCAGTTTTATTACACCGGATGACCCAAGCCATAACTATCGAGGATGTTATTAGACATTAAATGCCATTTTCCTAAGGTCATAAATGACTTTCTTTTTTTTTCGGAGTGATATTATCAATTAGGATGACATTCTCAACACAAAGATATATCGATCGTCCATTTTTATCTAAGCTGTTCTTTTAATTTAAGCTAGGTGTTATATTCTAGTGTATGAATTGGTGAAAATAGTCGAAAATTGTCAGATAAACCCTAACTAACAGTAGTTTTTATCCAAAAACTTATTCCCGATTATTTAACAGACAAAACATCTCATTACAATAATACCAAATACTTAACATTTTGCTGAAAATCGTGTCGTGGAAATGTCATTTGAAGCAGAAAATTCGCCATCGGTCGAAATTGATTTACTTTGTTATTATTTGACAATTTTGCGACTATTTTCAACAATTTATAGCCTCTATTTATAAACGTCAAAGTGATTTTTTCGTTCCTTTGGTGATGAAAATCATCAAACGATCAATGTTTTTGTATTAAGAAGGTCATCATGATTAAAGATAAAAAAATAATATCAATAATTATCAAATATAAATAATCAAAGATGAGGTCATTTCCGAAAAACCCGAAAGTCGAAGAATGGCATTTTTTGTCACTCGTCTACCGTTATAAATAAGACAAATAAACGGTCGCACCTCTGGACTGGGTCATCCGGAAAATAAACAGATCACGCATTCTACACACATAGAATAGATTTCTTCTTTTTAAGAAATATATTTGTTTGAATTTATCTTTTGGGTCAAAACATATTTCTTTGACGCCAACAATATTAACTTAATTAAATACTCTGGCTTATTTGCTTGAAGAGATTATATTATTTGGAATATTTATTTACGTTAAATAAATATATTTGGATACAAAAAAAATGCTGTCCTTTAAAGCAATATTTTTGTTTGGATTTAAAGAAACGTTTTTTACACCAAAGAAATCTAATTTTGATTCAAACAAATATATTTTTCTACTTTGCATTCACAATACACACATTGTAACACTGTTTTCGGTGTTACAATTAACACATTGTAACATCGTTTTTAGTAACATTTTTGTCTAAGATTGGTACACATTGATATCAAATGCCATATGTCAACCGTACAATACATAACCACACACTGCCTCTTTTGAATCGCTTGCAATCGCATAAACTGCGAAATATCAATATTCTATACATATTTAAACATGCGTGTAGCCTGCTATAGTATAGCCAAAGGATTGGGGCTTTCTTAGTTTTGCTGTGTTCATCAATATACGCCAGCATGACGGTTTCGGTGAAGTTTTACGACTCTGGTAAGTGATCGTCATCATTCTTTTCAACTAAACATCAAATCCCCTTTTCAGATATAATTCAAGGACCACATTTACTTTAATAAGGTATTATGCGAAGATCAAACCTACATCGTAGGTATGAACGATTTTAATTACTTCTGCGAGATTGTATATGCGCAATAAATAGTTTATCAGCATACACGTACGAAGCTATAGTACATTTAAAGTGTTGAGGATTTCTTAGTTTATGTAACGTATAAGTTTTCGGTAACATTTTGGACCGAATTCTGCTTGGTTCAATACCGTATTCTTTTTTGTCCGTCGCTTTCGACTTCGTCTTAGTTCTGGCTGTGTGCAACGTATTTGTATTACCTCCATCACATCTAATTTTACTAAGTATAATTTATTCTAATAAACTGCTTTGCCGAAATTAGAATTTGGTTTCAATTATAAGTGCTTGTAAATATATAAGCCGCAACGGCTACGTAGCGGAATTAGGCAGATACCGCTATTAAACGTTAGGCGTTATAACAATTCTTTAGTAAGTTCATGTTCTTTGAAGTAACTAATCAGTCACCGCCAAACACTTCTATTCTGAGTACTTATGAAACCACTATTTTAAAGTTAAGTTAACTTTTTAGGTTATGTTTCATGTATTTATCACAGTACGGTTAAAAGTGTTGCCCCACGCTCCATTATGGTCATCGTTGCGACCTCGCTGAATATTTATTCAAACTTGTAGGCTAAAGTAGAGTAAAATTATTCACAATTAGATTTTGTCATGATTTTATCTGATCCTTACGAAGTTGACAGTTACTACAGTGCTGCCACGAGGTACCCGCAAAATACCCTAGATTCTAATTTAGCGCAATATAGTAAGCACTATTTCTAAATTTATATAAAATTAATGCCGCGGTGACGCAAAGTAGAAAAAATAGTATATTACACTCGTTTTATAAGACGTATTGGCGCACTCGTTCCATTTGGGCACTCCTCGCTACGCTCGTCGTGCCCAAAACAACTCGTGCGCCAATTTGACGTCTTATAAAACTTGTATAATAATATACTATTGTATAGGTACAAGAAAAGCTTAATTTCCTTTAAAATAATATTTTTGCTGTGGCTTTAAAATAGGTTTACTTCCGCCAAAGTAATCATATTTTGATTCAAATAAATATACATTTAGTGTGAATAACTCATCCAACTGTATTGTCAGATGGCGCTGTAAACTCTCTCCTCGCAATTCGGCCATACCTTTAGTATAAACACCGTGTGTTCGGGAGTATAGAGGACAGTACCTGCAGGTTCAAGTTTCGATTCTAAATCAGCCAACACTATATAACCTAACCTTGACTATATGTGTTAGGGCTGGGAAGACCAACCACTGGTCGAGGATGTGCGATATCCCAAAAGAGGGGTGACACATGGCGATTTTGCTTTATTGTAACCTCCGAAAAATTCTTGTCAACAATAGGTCCACATTAATTCCTTCACCGAACTATAATAATTTCTTTAATAAAAAATCAGCTATTGCGAACTTAAAATATCGCATTTTAACCCAATCAACAATTTCGTTAATTTAAAAAAATAATTGTACACAATCATAATTACTTGAAGTAAATATCGTTCCTTATATAATATATAAATCGCAAATTTTAACTGAAAACATAAGTTGTTTGACACAAATAAACGTTCTTTCTACCAAACAAATATTTCAAACAAATGCGTTTTTATCCGCAAAGAAATATTTCTTTGCCTCTACTGAACCACCAGATTTATTTGAGTCAATGGATATTTATTTCAATTAAACAAAAATTTCTCTCTGTGTAGTAAAAATACTATGAACCTTATCACTGGTCTGCTGATAAAGGATTCAACTGTCCCCATACTTTTCAACGAGATGGTATATTTTATGTAGTAGGTACATTACTCTCTTACGTACCGGTACCGGTACCTATGGGTACCGCTGTGTTGTCCGTCCTCTTTATCTGCATTGTAAATACACATCTGGTGTTTTACTGCTCCATTATATTCGGATTACGTACCGCCAGTAAATCGGCGATCAGCGTTGATATCGTAAAACATATTAATATACCGTTTCGCTCAGCCCGCCGAGAACTATAAAAACTAACACCGCATACCCTCTATTGTTGCGTTTACGACCTATCGTACAATGCGAATTGGTGCGGTCACTTGTCGTCGACCATAATCTCTGATCCGTTCCTATTATCAGAAAATATAGAAAATTTATAGAATAATAAGGGTAGAGTAACTCCCCACAAAGGAACTAACATAAACAATAATTATATAATACAAAATTATTATAACTAATTTTCTCAATAAATTAATACCCAGATATCTTCAGTTAGAACTATTAATTAAGAAAAATATCACCAAATAGGTAGGTATACAGGGTGAGTTATTAGTATCCCGGCGGTCGATAGTCATCAAATCGTTTGAGAAAGAAAAAAAAATGTTTTATACAAGAGTTGTTTGACTCATTAGTTTCTATAACGTAAAATTATTTTCATTTGGTGTTGCCTTTAAGTGTGACGGAAAGTCAGTACATTTTTTTAAATGGAACGTCCTGTATATCATGCCATATTATGAATACTAAGGAACTTGTCTTTCCACCTGTGTAAAGTAAATAGTTTCTGAGATACTCAATTGTTTGTCAAAAAATTGAGGGCCTTTCTTAAAAACTACGCTAATACTACATTTTTGCAGAAATTGCCCTAAAAATTTTGTCACATAATAACTAACCCCATAGCTAGATGTTGATGTCATGAAAAATTTGATGCGCTATACAGGCTGATCGTAACATGCCCTAGTTTTTAAACATTTTAAATGACCTTTTCTTGAAATTTTTAAATGGAACAGCCTGTATATTATTTGCTAATTGAAATGTCCCTTAAGTTCTTTATAATTTATATTCACTATCGTATATCTATTTTCACTAGTTTTTGTAATATTTGGAATTTAAAGAGTAGTATGCTGTTTAGTATCTTAATGTTGCTTTGTATACAGTATGCCGGGTAGCATAATGCAAAATATTTAAAGCATTATAGAAGAAGCCATTTGGAACCTATTTAACTAGATTTATTCATATAAAAAGTATTACGGTTATTAAGGTATTACACAATTTTATTAGTTTGTTTTGCAATTTTTACAAAGTACAGTGAGTGAACCTGAAGACCTAGTAACTTCAGTTGGGCTTCGAAGTAAACCAAAAACACTGTAGCTTTAGGAGGACTGACGTGAAAAATTGTTCACTTTTGTGAAAATTGTGTGGAGACGTTTCATTGTAATAGTATGTGCGCTCATCCACAAAAACAAACAGAAACGCTAAAACCTGTCTTGATGAGCTTAGTTTAAAATAGGTTACTTTTCTGGAGAGACAATTCAAAATTAGGATAATATGAATGATAGCATGAGTGTGAGTGATAATGTGAATGGAAAGTGGGTTATTTGGAAGTGTTTTTAGGATGCCTATCAGTTTGTTTTTGTTGAATATTTGGTTTTTGTGTGTGAGCTGAGCACATAAATCACATCAAAGAAAATCTGATTTTCAACACTCAGAAGTCAACAAATTTTCACGATAGTTAACCAGAGGATTTAGGGTAATTTAAATTTTTAAATCGCGTGTTCGGTTGCCATACGATAGACGGCAAAATATTCTTACAAAATTTCATATAAAATTGTCAATATGTTGATAACGATAATACTTTGTATAAGGATCAAGCTGGTTAAATCGTTTCTAAATTATCTCTTCTATCGCCACTTGAAGACTTTATATCAAACTACCAAATACCTTATTCACAGCAATATTAAAATTTACAACTGTATTACATTTTCGTTAAATTGCAAATATCAGAGAAAATAGTAACATTTGGTGTATGACATATTGTATGGACATAGATATAAATTGGAGCGAAATAAAGGGTTATTACAGCCAACACATATTATACAGGGTGTTCCATTTAAAAAAAAACTCGAGAAAAAGCCATTTGAAAAACATCAAAAATTATTAAGTTCAATGAACCACTGGCTTTGACTATTGTCTCACATAGTTTAAAGGCAAAATCAGCAAAAATGTCGTTTTACATAGTTTTTAAAAAGATCCTGCAACGGGCATATTTTGGAAAAACAGTTGAATATCTCTGGAACTATTAACGCTGTGGCTTAGCAACATACACGGTTGGATAAGCAATTTAGTAGTGTTTCAGGGTAATCAGTCAAAATTATAGTTTTACGGCTTTTTATATAATAAAATGTATAATAAAATGTACTGGACGTTCCATTTAAAAAAATGTACATACTTTCTGTCACACGTAAATGCAACACCCTGTATAAATGAAAATAATTTTACGTTATAGACAATGACGAGTCAAACAACTTTTGTATAAAATATTTTTTTCTCTCTCAAACGATTTATTAACTATCGACCGCCGGGATACTAATAACTCACCCTGTATATGAATAATTGTGGAATTTGAGAAGTCTTCTTAAGTACAAACATAAATCTTTTTCTATGACAAACCTGTGCGTTGCGTCATCAAAGATGTGTCATTACACTTTTATCCACTACTTTCCCTACTCAGTAACTCATGATATGATTCATGGTACAATTCCATCTCGCAAGTCCATTTCTTCCTTAGTTTCATCAAATAGGTGAACAATAAAATAATTGCATCTTACAGCATAGTGCCGCATTTGGTAGCGGCCAGATGTATGTAGATATATCTTACACCGCAGATATCCTTGAGTGACGAAACGTGTACCGCAGGACAAACACGTCTTTGAATCGAGTTTGTAAACAACGTGGGTGTCGCATTTCAGATCATGAACGTGCGGATCGAATACGCAAGCGCGAAATTAATACAATATTATTTTCACAATCACACCAGTGGCGTACAATCCAAAATATGCAGACGTCAACAGATTGGAAAGAAATTTATGAAAATTGTTATAGAACAAATATGTTGTTTTGGTAACGTTCATGTTGGTAAAGTTCATGGACACTCTGTGGAGAAATTAAGGAACTCTAATTAACTAAGAACAGGTTCTCAAATACTCTGCAATAAAGCCACATAAATTCCCAATAATTTTCTTTTGGATCCCAATCTGAATGTTTGTGAAAGACACACCTACAGTTTTAACAATTTAAGTCAAACTTGGTTGGCGTAAAAAAGTCCGTCGTGTACATTTTAGTAAATCTCACAGGCAGGTATGTGACTATTGAAATAAGTAAATGAAAGAGTTGCAGGGTTATTGGAAATAATCCTGACAATTTGAGATTTGGTTAAGGTGTTCCAAGATAGATCTTTAATAGAGACTCAGCCTTCAACATCATTGGACCCTCAGCCTTCAGCAACGTTCGATCCTCAACCACCTACTGTTGGTTCGCAAATGACAGTACAGCGTTGATTTTTCGCCTGAAGTGTTGCAACAGCTGCCTATATCCATAGCGCAAAAAACTATCAATAAAAAACGCCGTAAAACTATAATTTTGACTGATTACCCTGAAAATGAAAATCTGCGACAAGAACAGGATAGTAAGAAGAAAAAAGTGACTAAGAAGGCATCAAAAAGTATGAAGTACATACAATTAAAAAGTGTAAGGAAATAATTTTACAAAGTGAAAATATAGATTCCCGTTCTGACGAAGAATCTCTCTGTTTAGTTTGCTGCGAACAATACAGCGACAACGGTCCTGGCAAAGTCAGGTTTAATTTCATTTGCAAAAACATGAAAAATGTATTGCAAAAAGGGCACAAAATATTTACTGTGTTTGTAAAAATTGTGGTTCTGATTGGGAGACTTATTCGGATGATACAGATACTTTAAGTCTGATAAAAGTATTATTTTTGAAAAAGAGAAACTATCTCTCTTATGTTGAAACGGATTGAACCTTTCTGTTTTAGAAAATAAATGAATATTTTAAGTGTTGTGTTTTATAGAATGATTTGATTGCTATATTAAAAATGTGTCAATATACCTGTTAAAACACATTATCGGATGTTGGTCCTATTTGCTCCGTGGGTAGACCTTTTTATCCAACCTACCTACGGGGAAAAAAGAAACAGGCGGCAAAATTGACAAAAGTTGCTTCAATTCTAAATTTCTTGAAAGTTCTTTCATTATACTGAATTTTGTACAGCTAAATAACGGTCCTTTCGGTTTGTAATATTGGTTCTTTTTAGTCTTCATACTTTCGAAAAAAAAATCAAATGTCAAAAAGGGACCTTTAAGCCCCACATTACTACATTACTCTGCAATAAATCAATTCCCAATCATTTTGTTTTTGGATCCCAATTTGGATGTTAGTGAAAGATATACCTATACAGTTAGAAATTTAACTTTGAAATTGAAACTTTGATGTTCAATAACTTTTGTAATCTTCAAATTCAAAAACTTCAAATTAATCAATATAATTAAAAAATAGACAACAAGTCTGACATATTTCAGAAAAAATCAGATTGGGATTCAAAAACTAAATGATTGGGAATTGATATGGCTTTATAGCAGAGTACTTGGGTGCGTTTAGTTTACATGAAATATTTATAATAACCACGTACAATATTGTGATTAAAGTTTAAATTTAACATATACAGTGTGTCTCACGGGACGTTGATGGGTGCTTTTGTTATTATTAGAGATAGTTGAATTCCAAACAATTCCCAAGCTATTTTGAAAAAACCAAACAATTTCATTTTTTAATTATGGTCATAACTTATTTATTTGTGATCCAAACAAAAAAGCGTTTTGACATTATAAAGGCACTTTTTTGTCTACAATTTGATTATGTCAGTTTAAAATTTTTTTTGCCAATGAAGTCAGAAACAAACGAAGCTTTTGGTTTTCTTATGCCATATTCTTGCCATCGTTTTTCTTATGCCATATTCTTACGCCATATTGATTTTATACATGTTTGAATTCATCATTTCTTTCTGAGTAATTTCGTATGCCACATGCCATGTTTTTAATACAATGAGATAATAGAATTTTCTGAAAATTGTACAGTTTGAGAATTGCTGAAAATCGCATGGTGCCATGGAAGACATTTTGTGTAACAATGTGATATCTACCCATCTGTACCCATCTGTTGAACAAAATTGATGAAAACCCAGAATTTTATAAAAATATCCGTCCGATGAAACATATTTTCTAACTGCGGTATTTTTAACTGAAAGAAGGGTACTGGGCCCGCGAAAATCAGCACCTTTTTGTACCGCGCCATAATCAGGTGTGGTTTGGTTTTAATGTATGGTGCGGTATAGTGTTCAACCGATTAATCGCACCAATCTCTTATAACAAAAATTTAACTTCGGAAAGGTATCGGCAATATTGCTCTCTGAGGACGTGGAAGGAAGAATAGACGATATACCGTTGGCCTTACGCTAAGGTATGTGGTTCCAACAAGGCGGAGCACATGCACATAATGCCCGAATTGTAAGAAACTATTTAGATATAAGACATAAACGGAGAGTAATTGCTACCTATTCAGAAGTATCATAACCACCAAGATTGCCGGATCTTACCCCTTGTGATTTTTATCTATGGAGTGACTTAAAAAATAAGGTGTATTATGGTGTTTATAATTTTGGAAACGTTGGGGAGTTACGTGACACCGTCATCGCCGCTTTCAATCGATTGACAGAAGAACTCTCGGTAAGGTCACCGTATTACGGAATGCTGTGAAAAATGCCTCCACGAAAATGGCGAGATTTTTGAAAACATTATTTAGTTTGTTAAAATGTTCTTGTTTTTTTATGTTGTATAGTTGTGTACCTTGACTATAGGCACATAAATACCGCATCACTCAAATGTGCTTTTCATGGCACCATGCGATTTTCAGATATTAAAAAAAACTTAAATTTTGTCGGCTTATTGTGTTCTAAATATGGCATGTGGCATACCAAATTACTCAGAAAAAAAATCTGAATCCAAACATGTATAAAACCAATATGGCGTCCATAAGAAAAACAAAAGTATCGTTTGCTTCTGACGAATGCATTGGCAAAAAAAATTTTAAACTGACATAATCAAATTGTAGACAAGAAAGTGCCTTCATAATGTCAAAAAGCCTTTTTTGATGGGATCACAAATAAAGAAGGTATGACCACAATTAAAAAAAATAATTTTTTGGATTTTCAAAATAGCTTGGAAACCATTTTGAATGCAACTGTTTTCTGAATAGATTATGAAAGAGCACATAAATATGCACTACTTTGCCCATTTAACCGACTTTCTATCTTTAATAATAACAAAAGTACCCATACAATCCAACGTCCCGTGAGACACAAATGCCTTGGGTATAAAGCACCGTACGCCACTGGCGCATACAGAAACACAATCTCGCCAAATTCAGCAAACATAAATTTTCCTGGAAATTCCCCGGCGTTGTAACACGTGTCGGCAAGTCAACTGCTCACCGGCGACATCTGCATAATTTATCTAAATTCCTAAAACATACCTATTCAAATTCTTCCCTGACATAATGATCGTAGCAAACTCACGACACCTTTAACGTCTCAACGCAATAAAGTAACAATTATGTATATTTACTGTACGCGTTGCTTTCGTAACAACTCGCTACGGAAAGTAAAACGTGAAAATAGTGTGTCGTTTATTGTTCGTGATAATTACCGAGCGTCATCTTCGCTTTAGCACGTTTTAGTTCGCACATCGCTAGCTGAGTTATTTTGTAATTTAACGTGTCCATAATGTTCTCGTAATGGCATTAGCTGATGGGACGACCCAGTTCAACACATGAATAATGCAGATAAGTTTAAGTAATAAGTCATATTTCGTTGCATTTTCGTTTGCAAATCGTGCCGTAACTTATACTACGTGACATACAAAATTCAACAGCTAATCTACACACATTTTTCATCTATTATAAGATATACCAAAAATTTTGTGTGCTATAAAAGTGGTAAAAGTGAATAAGAGCGTAAAATTGACGAATACCCTTACTTACATGATACCTACTAGTATTACTTGGTGTGATTTCCAAATCTTTAAGGGCAATCCAGAAGTGGAAAATTTGTACCTATATGCCATAAACAAAGCTATTTTTTATAGAAAAAACGTTAGATTCAATCGTGACAGAGACTTAAGATTGATGTTATGCGTCAAATAAGAAAATTTCGGGGAGACTTCAACGATGCATTAGACGACTAATCCTCAAATAATAAATGCATACGTGCCAATGATAACTTTTTAATAACAGGGTGTAAAAATTATTAAAATACAACATTATGAATGCACAAATTATATAGGGTTTATGTTTTTCGATAAAAATACATAAAATCGGGATTCCGTTTTCTAAGAGATACAAAAAGTTGTTTCTTTCTCTTTCTTACCTTTTATTCGCATAATGTGCCAATAAATGCTGAATATTTAAGTTATTTGTTTGACTTTTTCAATATGTTAGTTTTCCACTAGAGAAAATGGTATAGGGTAAGTCCGGGATGGACCACATTTTGTTAAAGGTAGGGTTTTCAAAATTGGCGCAAAGTAAAATTGTAAAAATTTTATTTTACACACTACATAACAATACTGTTAGCCTTTTTCATCGATACATTGAAAACTTAAGGTTTAAAAAAATTATTTTTAAAGCTGTTACATGGTCCATCTATCCTGATGGTATCCGGGCTAGATGGACCAGCCACAAGGGATAGGTGGACGAATGACATCTACCTGAAATTACCGTGTAAAATTTAAAATAAATATCCAAACAATAAAAATGACACTTAACGTAGGCTACATTAATAGGAGTATAAAATATATAGTAGGATGTTTTCTTATGTAGTTTTATAACAATGATAACAATGTATTAACCAATCTTCTTTCCACAGTGATCACACAGGTTATCAATGCTTGTGCAGCCTTTATGAGACCAACAGCATTTTATACTCTTGCTCCAATCTTCTTTTTGTTTAGAGTCGTTGCAAGAATTACCACAGTGAACACACTCACTTTCGTTACTGTCCAAATCACTTTCATCTAGTTCGTCGTTGCAAATTTTATCCATGTCAATATCTTCGAATTCAGAGGAAGATTTCCTTTTTTCGGTGTCTTCTTTTGAACGTTTTTTTTCATGCTTCTTCTTGGTCTCACCACTTTTCTTTAGCCTCTTCTCCTTTTTTCTTATTATTTTCTTTACTTTTATCCTAGTTTTCTCCTCTTTTTCAGCATTTTTCTTTTTCAGGATTTGAATGTTTTCTGCTGAGCTTAAAACAGTTGATACAGTCTGAGTCCTTCTCTTTAATGCTTGTACCTTACTGGCACAAGGCACTGAATGTATTTTATCCAATAACTTTGAAGGAGTGTCTTTTTCTGACACATCAGGCACTAAACCCGTATCACTCTTTGAACTAGGTCCAGGAACAGCAGGTAAATCATTTAACAAAGTACTACGGCCATCGTTAGGTGGTTGATCATTTGCTGATGGGTTGTTGTTAGGATCTAAAGACCCAATAGGTTCAGGTGTTGCAGCTATTGGAATACTTTGATTGGGAATAGAGTCTGTTGATAGTGGTTTCAACTTAGTTAATAATTTACAGGATTGTTCGGTAGATATGGACCGTGTATCCCTTATTTTTTATTTGGTCAAACTATCCCATTCGTCAGGGTACAATGGAGCACCTTTCTGTTTACGATCACATGACTTGCGACGAGAAATGTTAAGTTATTTTAATTTCTAAACATTGGATAAAGTAGTACCATCGATATCACGTTGAAATCGCGTAAACTAACTACACACTGTTAAATGCTAGTTTAGTGTAATGAATCTTTCAGCTTACCCAAAACTGTCGATCCACTTTTTTAAAACACTTAGTAAAATACAGACGATATAATTTACGCATGACTACAACTGATAGCGTAGAACAACTGTAAACACTGACTGCAAAGCTACTGTGGCAAAGCCCTGAACTATCGAAGTAGTCCGTCTAACCCGGTGGTCCATCTATCCCGAAATTACCCTATATTTTACAACCTAAAAATTTCAGCTAAACGTGGTTGGGGTAAAAAGGTTAGTCGTGGACCCATGGCGCAGTTGATAAATATTTTAAAATAAATGACATTATTGGATGTTGGTCCTATTTGCTCCGTAGTCCGTGGGTGGACCTTTTTACCGCACTTGCGGGGCAAAAAGGGACCGCCGGCAAAATTGACAAAAGTTGCTTCAATTCTAAATTTCTTGAAGATTCTTTCATTAAACGGTATTTTATATAGCCAAAGCTACTTTTGGTCAGTAATATTGGTTCCCTTTTTGCCCCATAAGCTTTCAAAAATATCACTTCAAATGTTAAAAATACACCTTTATGCCCCCCCCCCCCCTGTCCTACACTTGACAATTACATAAGACACTTGATCTTCTGATGGATATTGTATACCTCGGAAATATTCATGTTACCTGCATGCTATTGGTTTTGTAATTGTAAAATGTAATGCTAAATCATGGTTTCAAAGACATGGGTAACGAAAGGATTTACCCAGCATATCAATACTTTGTTACTCTTACGTGCATTTGACATTTTTTTGCAGACGTATAACTTAAAAATGCCATATCCTGCATGTGTTTGTATAGACACTTTTTGTAGAGAATACAAATATCTTGAAATTTCCCAATAACAGTATTAGGAAATTTACGTACTTAATAGTATATGCAGTACTGATCTGCATATGCTTCATTTAGCTATGTCACACAGTATATATTCAAATTAGTAACCCAACGTATATGGCAAATTATGGGAACCGCATATAGACTAATTTATGCATTAAGAAACTTTGCTAGTAGTACTTTAATACAGCGAACAAAAAGAAACAAAAAAATATATGTCACAACTTCGGTTATACAGACAGCAATGTGACTTTCTTTTGAATGCTAGAAAGTTATAATTCTTCTCGTATGGGCGGGCGTTTGTCTCTATCCAAGTTTTACATAATCACATAATGACGGTCCAGATAGAGGTCGTTCACGTCGACGAAAATCGTTTGTTTATTAGATTTGTACTTCTGAGAAACGATCCGTTTTTTTCCTTTATTTCAGTATACAGATCTCGAAATGTAGTTGATTGAATACCCGTGAAGAATAAACTAGATGTGAATGAAATTCTCGAAAGTGATTCTGTTTCGGTTTTTATTGGTTATTGGCCGATAACCAAGATTTTGATCCCAATTTATTTGACAATAAAATTTTCGAACTCTGAACAGTTAAATAATGTATTTCTCGGGATTAATTTGGATGCCCATAATTTTTATTAGACTCATTTTGATAAGTGACATTTTACGACGCTACTCCCGTATCTTAATTATTATACGTGTGGTCTGAATACACGTTTTATAATTGGTAAATTAAGATGTTTGTGTCATGAATAAATTGATTATAAATTGGTGGATAGTTTTTACAAGCGTGACTGGTTGTGATAGTAAATATTTCAATTTCAAATCATTTTAGTGTCTAATAACTAGAGAATTTTTGTTTACGATTTTAAACATTACGCATGCCAAGAGGTGAAATTTTAAATTAAATGATCGTACCTCTCCTATAAACTAAAAATTTGAATCCTATGATCTATCTCATTATAGTATTTAATATATTATGCACTACAGTGGCGGCTCACGAGAACAGTGAAAGAGTGTAGCTATGAAAGTAAAAAAAAAACAATGTTTGTTGAGTGAAAATTAGAACGCACGACCGTTGTCCTGCTGGTGCTAATGAAAACAATTGATTCTAACTAATCCGACTTTTTTTTATTTCTATGGCATTCAAAAGAAATATTTATTTCAAAACATAAATTAGCCCATTACTTTTTAATAAAATAAAATCACAAACATTAGGCCAAATACGCAAAAAACTCTATTTTCTGTCAGTTTTCTGTCAACCTATTTTGGTATAGTTCATGTGTATCTACACCTTGATTAAAGCCTAAATCAACAAAATATTCATATCAAATAAAAAGACATACGTTACGAAAAGCAAATAAATGAGCGGAAATTTAGCGGCAATTGTATTCAAATTTTATATAACATTAGCATATCTAGTAATCTTGTTGTTGTTTTTTTAGTTGGTTAGTCTTGTAATAACTATCAGTAACTATTCATTATTTTTAGAGAAAATTGTTATTATTTTTTTTACGTAGCTAGTACTTTTAGAAATGACGTGACCTATAAATAAATATATAACAAAATAAAAAGTCTTCTGTGGCCAGGCACATGACTTTATCATACCATATATAAAATTAATAGTTTAGCTGCATGAGATTCTATTTGATCGAGATCGGCCATGTCTGCATTAAAATAAAACTACTAGAACTAGACAGATATTTTGATTATATTGACTGTAGGTATTGTCAAAAAACTAGCTAACTAGTTTTAATGCAGTACGAGCGATTTCGATTAAATAGAACTTGCTCATACAGCTTAACTATTAATTTGACCAAAAAATGTCGTAGTAATAAATTATTCAGAATTTCCTCTACTTTAATTTATTATTTAACTATTTCGACGAAATTCCAGAAATGGCGCCTTATTTGCAAAATCTTTCAAAAATGCCAAGAATAAACGTCCAGTTCCTTTGGACCCTTTTCAACAGAAAGCTTTTCAGTTCTAAGTTTGGTTATGAAATTTCTAAATATGAAGTTTCGTCCCGATACCTTCTCCGGAAACATACATATACACAGACATTTTTTTGTACCTTGGTCGAAAATGTTCTGGGGACCAAAAAGACATATTTCCGCTAAAACCTCAACTTTTTCTTTGGTACGATTACAATACCTTACATACTATGTATGATAGAGTAAAAAGTAAATAATGGTTATTTGTTATTCGGGTTGTTGTAGACAATACGCATAATATAAGAATAAAGCGTACAATCACTGATTTTGTAAACCTGTTCCAGTCAACATTATAAAACACTTCCCCAAGAGTTTTTGTATAAATTTATTTCTGGTTGATGTGTTGGGAGTACAGTAAAAGTCCAGACCATCTTATAATATGGTTCTTTTTCAAACACAGATGAGGTGTGCCGCTGGAACTACCAACATAGATGTTTTGTTTATTTTTTTAACTTTACTGCATGCTACCATACATACTAGGTACATGTTGGTCCCATTTCAGATTATTCTGCAAATAAATCCCCACAGAAAATATTATAACTGTGTTTAAAATGCATGATGTTAGTTCTTGTAATCAATGACACATTTGTGATAAAGGATCACCATTTTATAGGTTATACCTTCGTAGGCCTCCGAGCAAATTTCTTTTTCTCGTAACTCTCGAACCTCTCGTATTGTATTCACTACCACCCATGCGAAATAAAACTTTTAAATTTTTAACTAAAATTTCATTAAAAAAAATAAAATTTATGACCTTCACTTGCTTTTGACATCATATCATTAGTATTTTTATTAATATTAATTTCAATAGTCATAATATATGTACCTATCTATTAATACAACATAAAAATCCTCACGCTCAATCCTAGGGGCTTTCCAGTATCAACATTTCCTTTTGTTAATAATTCCATATTTACATTTAATTCCATAAATAATTATAGTTTTAGAGGTGTGTCCATCATACAAAGAAGCGGAATTAAGGTGTGGAAATAAAAGGGCTCTTAACTTTGCAGTTTTTTTTTAATTTACATCATCGGTCCAATAATCTAATATTGTGGTGCTAAACCAGCATGATCGGAGCGGTCCGGTGGGGCTTTTTGAATTATTGAGAGACAGCATCTAGTCTGGTCAGATGCCTTTTATTTCCACACCTTAATTATAGTTTTGTATTAAATATTCAACAAACCAAGTTTTTTGATAACTCAAAGTTATTTCTGCGATAGTGGCTTAAATTAGCAAAAAAACGTACGCGTATGTTCGGCTTTAAAACAATATTTAATACGCGAATGAGATCTTTTTATTTTTTACTTTAACATATACGCAGTATGACAATGTATTGTAATCGGCCAGTTTTTTTTGTGGGGACTATTTCGGACAAACTACGAAAGATATCTGGACGAAACTTCATACTTAGAAGTATCATGACCAAATTTAGAGCTGAAAGAAGTTTTGTTCAAAAAAAAATTTGTCCAACGCAACTTGAGGTTTACTCTTAGCATTTTTCAATTGAACCGTCATTTCTGCAATTTCGTTAAAATTGTTAAATAATAAATTAAAGTAGAGGAAATTTTGTATAATTTTTGTCTATGACATTTTTTGATAAAATTAATAGTTTAACTGCATTAGCAAACTTTAATTTTGAAAGCAATGCATACTCTGTTTGTCGGTACGTGCGTTATGTACCTATATACAATCAATAGTTTAGTGAAGCGTCAACAGTTTTTATTCGAACCAGCGCTAAGCCGACTACACACATCAAAACATTCTCTTTGATCGAGATGCATTACAACTAGCTACTTTTTTTGCTTGGTAAATTATTAAAACATTTAAATATTAACAATAACAAAAATAACGAAAACAAGATCGGTCTGGATTAGATTTAGTTTTTTTTTATGTAGATATTAATGTTGCAATCAAAATCTGGTTATTGTTTCTTTGTAGATTCAACTTAGTATTTGAATAAATAATTCATTGATACCACGAATCTGTGTGGACAGTGACTACACATTTGTTCACATAATTATAAGTAGGAAACTGAAGTTATTTTTGATCATTACCGCATTTCGCCTTGTAAAAATTCAAACAGGGACCCGGGTTGCATAAAATAACTGAAATCCGCTAGAGCGCACCAAGTACCGTTTTATCCTCGAATCAACAATACAATAAATGCATCCGGCAATTTAGAACAATTAGCAGGTTGGGATTCCATTATCCAGATGCAGTTTCAAGGCGCTTTACGGTTTACAGAAAAAAAAATCAAGATACCGCATTTGACCTGCCTACTACTACTAACTTGCGCAATACCAATTTGTATTTGTGTAAAAGGCAACAATCATTGCCGCGAGAATCCAGACTAATAACAGCCATTACCTGGCCCCGTCCATTATTAGCAACAGTTCGAGTACTTTTGATTTCTGAGATGCTCCGCCAAAGTGGAACACATGTGGTCTCGTAATGTCTCGTTACATAACCTCCTCTCTACAGCATCACTTCATACTTGATAGTCACCACGAAAGTCTCGTCAAAACCAAACACGCGAAGTCTACGTTAAATGTTTGTACAAACAAATCGCACTCCGTTCCTTTGAGGAAGCAGTGGCGTAACAAAAGCCGTACAATACACACAAATCTATTAGTACTGATAGTATAGTTGTAAGTATTAATGTGAGTGACGTAGAGGTGAAAATCGTTCACGCTCATGAAAGGAAGGTTCAAATAGACTATTAAGCTCTAGCTAATTGCTTGTAATTAATAGAAAACAGTCTGAAGTATATTTTCTTTATTTTCTTCTTTGCTAATATTTCGGATGTATTTGCATCCTTCGTCAGAGGTCTAAAAGTTTAAAAAGGTTAAAAACGTTAACAATTTAAAAGCGAAATACAATACAAACCGGAAATATCACTATAAACTATATAACATTATGAAACATGGAAAAAACTCTTGTAGGCTTTTTTCCTAAATTTTCATCTCCATAACAAATTTGTTTGACAACCTTATTTTATATATGAAAATATAAAAAATCTAACCTAAAAACTAATGTAAATGACATGAATTGTAACAGTATGAAAGGAACAAGAACATCTAAAATTTTTCAAAGTTGGTTTAACTGGGTGGGATGAATGTTTTTATAATTTAGTAAATAAATGGTACTTAAATTTTTGATGTCAGTTTTAGAATTCATTGGTGATACACAACCATTGATATGAAACATTTCAAGAAAACTTCTCCGAAAAAAGTTTACATCACTGTCCAATGCAATCAAATTTTGATAGTCCATATTATGTCCAAGACGGCTAACATGTGAAGCCAATGCACAAGCTTCAGGCTTCAATCTTGAATCACTTTTATGTTGTGAAATACGTTTTTTTCAGTTGTTGTGAGTTTGTCCGATATATTCTTGACGACAATTTATACATTTAATTTTGTAAATAACATCTGAACGCAAATCCAATGGAAGATTATCCTTTATTTTTGTGAAAAACGTTCCTAAACTCTTCATCGTACGACGTGCAAAAATCAAATTTTGGTCACTAAAAATATTTATCAGGTTAGGAGTAAGACCAGCAATATAAGGTAATACCTTTAATTTTTTCTCCGTATTACGAATACGTGCAGAATCTGTGCGTCTGTGCATATCATTGTTCAAATATGATGTACGTGCACGACTACTGTAAAGTAGTTTTTTAATCAAAACACGAGGATATGAATTTTCTTCTAATATAGTTCCAAACTTTTTGAGGTTTCAAAGACACGAAGCTTTTTTTTTTTAAATAATCCTAACCTACTCATATTGAGGGCAGATAAAGGCAATGTAACCGTAGCTATGGATAAAGAAGACTATCATCATAAAGTTCTTGACATCCTAAATGACGAGGTTAATTACAAGAAGCTGAAAAGGGATCCAACTACAACTATCCAAAACAAAAGCAATACATGGATTAATAAACTGAATAGATGCCATGAAATTGACGATGTTACAGCAAAAAACCTAAGAACATATAAATCTATTGTCCCTCGTTTTTATGAACTTCCTAAAACCCATAAGCTTGAAATTCCTTTGCGTCCTATTGTAGCTTCAAACAATTCACCTACCGAAGAACTTTCGAAGTATAATGCAAACATTCTAACATCAACATGTCATCAAGACAATGATTACTAACTGAGAGACACTTATCATTTTGCAGAATTTATGGATAACAAACTTTTGCCTAATGATTTTGTGTTAATCAGTTTAGATGTAGTATCATTTTATAGTAACATCCCCTTAAACCTGGCAAACACAATATTGAAAATAGATGGAATGATATATCCACAAATTGCTTTGATTGCTTTTCCTAAGGATTTCTTAGAAATTTTGGATTTTATTTTCGATTCAAGCTATTTTCAGTACAATAAACAAATCTCCAGCCTGATTTTTGGATGTCCTATGGGTGCAAATTTGAGTCCTATTTTTTGCAACAAAAACCGCAAAAAATATTTATGCAATTTGACGTTTTTGTCTAAGTTTAAGACACTCTGTGGAGTGACTAAGCATCTTCAGGAGATTTTCGAGTATGTACCTACTCAGTTTCAAAGCGATACAAGTAAGCCCGGCAAATTAATTTAAAAGGTAATAATCTGCCGTTATTTTGACATCAACATTCATCAAAAAGTTTATTTATTATTTTTAGATTAAGTTAATAATAAATTGTAGAATGGAAATTTATTAAAATGAAGAAAGATACAAAAACTTTTATAATCAAATATTTACGGCATCAGGAACCCCTATATACATAATAACACTCATAATAACTTGACGCGAAACATTAGGGTTATAAATGAAAATGTTTAACGACATAATTTGTCAAATTAATATTTATAGGTTAATAATATGGTGACATACAGGCGGCTTTGATAATCCGTTGTTTGGTGTGAACCCTACTTCCAAGTAGATGACATTTGATAGGTGTACGTCAAGATAGGTTAGTTGTTGGTAGTAATCACTACTTCCTTTCCTGGATTTATGACAAAATATCTCTAACAAATGACATAGGCCTCAGTAGCTCAGTTGGGAGAGCATTGTGCTAGAAACGGAAAGGTCCCTGGTTCAAATCCAGGTTGTGGCTGTAATTTTTGATTTATTTAAAATTTACATTCCGCCTGTATGTCGCCATATTATTAACCTATAAATATTAAGGCTTATGTTCAGCTACATAATTAACCGCATATGCAAATAAAACTTGATTTAGACAGAATTCAATTCCCTTATTTTCCGTTATCAAGTTTGTATTTAGAGGTAGTAGCGAATATTTTGTATCTTCTGTTATATAAAATAATTGCTTCTCATCCTTTTTTTTGTTCAAATGAATCGATAACAAACGCCGATCTGAGAAAAACTTATTTTCCATATCTTTACGTAGAATTGCTGAAATTTTAGCCTCGAGTAACCAAACTTTTTTCCAATGTTTTAGCATTTGTGATTTACCCTTTTATATCCATGCACAAAACGCCACTGCGTCTATGTAAATTTTATCTCAGGTACCGCGGATGTAACAATTCCAACAGCAACCTTCGTCATCCTGCTAATGTGGTGTGCGGCCATTGTCATTGTAATTGGAGGAAATGTTAATATTTGAGACACAATCCGCCGAAAAGAACTGACAGTGTTAACGTGCTTAGGACGAAACGATAGCAAATTTGTCACTGTCAGTGTAAATATTGTAAGGATAAGACTGTCTGTTGGTTGCGACACGGGTCAGAAACCTCGGTATTATTGTCACCTGTACCAGTCTATGTGAATGGCTGATTATTATTAATGGAAACTAGAGAGGTACGTACTAAGGGATACATTAATCAGATGTAAGAACTAACTGTAAATGTGAGAATAACATAAAGTTAACAATATGGATATTTTCTTAATCATTGTTCCCATATATCATCTGCGTTATCCATTAATTTACTATTTGCTACTTATTTCCAAACATCCTGAACACTCCTAATTTAAATTATTTTTTATGTCATTGTTTAGTGTGTATGACGGTGAACGTCAGTAAAATCCACCTCATACATAAAAACAAAATATTGTAACAATTAGACCTTTGCCAACACACGGTATTATGATATCAGATATGAAAGTAGCAACGATTGAAAGGTTTAGGATACGCGACTCTAACCTTGATCTGTCCTGTAAATTAAACGATATTTATTGTGTGAGTTATTGTATTGAATATTAGTCCATTACTTTTACATAAATACTAACAGGTTTCACTTCGATTGCTCAAGTGATTAATTATTAAATTATGATCTATTTCTTATTCTGCTGGAGTACCTGAAAAACTATGATTTAGGTAGAAAAGTATAAGCGTGTGGAATAATGATCAGAAATCTAGTATACATTGATAATATTAAACAATAGAACAATTTTCTTTGTTATGTATAGGACCACTTTGATAGACTGGACATTCTGAGCAATATAATCAAAATAATAAATAATCTACAATATAATCATTATACATACCCACCTACCTAAAACATTTTTTTTTCTAAATAAAGGAAGAAATGCGAACAAAGCGAGACCGAAAAGCAAGCCAAAATTAATTATTATTTTAATATGATAGTTCATTGGAAGGGCTGTAAACACATTGATGTTGTTTTGTGGTTATTTTGCTAGAGCGTTGACTCTGGCGTTAAAATCGTTTGGTCTTTTCATTCAAAGTTTGATCAACTATTATATTATTAGTAGCCCTATATTTATGCAATTATTATTTTCAAAAAATGCATTTGTAGCAATTAAGTGGAATCCGCATTTTAGGTACCGTGGGTTTAGTAGCAAAGAAGTAGCATAAGAAAAGTGGCCATTTCAGGTATTATATCATAGGTTCCGTCTTTTTTTATAATAGTAAACTTTTTTATTCCATGTCTTTGCAGAAAAGTTTTTCAGGTTTTGAACGTTCAGCCTAAAACATACAGTAGTTCTATTTAAGAATGTAACATACTCATATCTTATTCTTTTAAATTTTTAATTTTTTTACTTGACAATTACTTCAACAATTGCCATAGAATGCTTTTCTAATCTCCAAACCTATTCAAATGATATTTATGTTTTTTTGCAGCAAGTAGACTTTTATGTGTTTTATATTTTAAAATAAAAAATATTGAAATCAGATAAAAACAAAAGAAAAAGAATGTGTTAAGGGTCAACGGACCCGGTTAGAGAGCATTCTATTGGCAAACAGTGGAACTAAATTAAACTATCTTAGAACTAATGCAAACCCTAAGTATCTTTTACACCTGTGAAGTCACACAATTATAAATTTAGGTTGTGGCTGCTTAGTTTTATTTGCATTTTTGTGACAGATTTATTCAATTTGTGTATTAGTTAGTACTGATCCAGATAACGGAACAGTATAGAATACAAATAAAAATGTGTAACAAGTCAAAATACGCCCTCTATTGTCGAAAAGCGAAATAAAAATCGCTCCCCACTATGTCAGTCTCTGAACTACCTTGAACTACCCCTGTCGAACTACCTAAAATTATAAAGATAACGTTTTAGACTAAACTTTGGCACAACTAAACAATTAAACCTTGTGCAAATTTTATGTTCCCTGACGACTTTTTGTTAACAATAATTCTTTTAGAGAAACTGATTATTAAGTATTCCATTTGTAGTGTTTTTGGGGACGTTGGAGGATATATTATTATATTATATATTATTATATCAATATATGTGGATAGGTATGTATGGAACGTGCAGGACTCTGGGTAACGTACCGTATCAATTTCTCACAGCATTAGTGAAGGATTACGTCGACCACTGCTGCTCTATAATTTACTCGGTTACCGATACGCATAAGCACTTCCTTATTCACACCTAATGTAATTTGAGGTAATACATGTATTAATACGTTTTATTCTATGCTGCAAGTAGCTCTACCTTTCAATACCTAACCGGCAACTACTTACACACCATATGTGAAGGCGGAAAATTAGCAGCACGACCCCTTACGGCAGCGACAAGATACTATCAATACAGTTATCCAAAGAAATAAATGTATCAATATCGTTTCTTGATCGCTTTACGTATAGACATGCCGATAAGTAATTGGGATCATTAAAATTATATGGAAGCTATAATTTACAATTAATGCATATTATAATATTTTTGTTTTTGCAAGTCTCATGCATATGTGATCCATATACAAAAAGGTTATCGACTCGTCACGAAACACTAAAATACCGAATACGCATAAGCACTTCCTTATTCACACCTAATGTAATTTGAGGTAATACATGTATTAATACGTTTTATTCTATGCTGCAAGTAGCTCTACCTTTCAATACCTAACCGGCAACTACTTACACACCATATGTGAAGGCGGAAAATTAGCAGCACGACCCCTTACGGCAGCGACAAGATACTATCAATACAGTTATCCAAAGAAATAAATGTATCAATATCGTTTCTTGATCGCTTTACGTATAGACATGCCGATAAGTAATTGGGATCATTAAAATTATATGGAAGCTATAATTTACAATTAATGCATATTATAATATTTTTTTGCAAGTCTCATGCATATGTGATCCATATACAAAAAGGTTATCGACTCGTCACGAAACACTAAAATAAATTTATTTAATATAGCCTTAGGCAACTCCAGATAGAAAACAAAATAGTACCTAAGTTGTAATTTATCGTAATAAATTAAATGAACTTGCTTGTATTAGATTTGTCGTTAAATGAGCACGTGTGGTCCGTGCATTAAAGCCTAAGGCCTTTTCTAATTGAACTAATTCAAATAGTTTACCGATAATATTTATGTAGTATTGTTTTAATGCGCAGTAGAACTTATAACGGAAACGTTTGTGTTCTGCTCTATCGTTGATATCTCCTATATACTTTGGAGTATTATTAATGATCTATCCCAAATACGTACATCATTTTGGTTTAGATTAATTGGGTACAGCTTTAGCTGCAGATTAATTTGAAAATTATTTATTGAATCCATATTTATCATTTTGACCTAGTTAAGTTAACCCACAGGGTCTTAAGCAACTAATCCGTTTGTCTTTGGTGTTTCACTGTTTTTATATATTTTAAATTTTGGAACTGGAACATAGGTACTAGATAAGAACTTTTAATGCCCTTCCTGTCTACCGGAAGTCAATATCAAGTTAGTTTTTTAAACGGAATGGTAGGTATAATCTGATGGTTTAATTTTAGGTTTCCACGTCAAAATGCTTCGACTTTCAACAGGGTTTCCGATACTTTAACAGCACCATGTATGGTCATATGTATAATGTATTGTTACGTAACTGTTTCTGTTTGCTGTTCAAGCACGGCTCTCGGTCTGGATGGATGTAAATAAAAGTCACACTGTTGTTTACATGGTTGGTACCTATATTGCTGACAACCTAGAATTCCAGTACTACCGTTGACTATAGAGTCCTAGGAAGGTAATGAACGCGCTACATTATACTCACGTGCTGTAAATTAAGTGACCCTGATCCTATACTGTCTGACACTGCCTGTGGCATTTTATACCAAATTTGGCAATTCGCCATGGCCTGCTTTTTTGCGAAAAACCTGCGTTAGGACTTTTGGTTGCACAAGGACTTTCGATATTCGGGTTTAGGTTTGGTCAGTTTAGTCAGTGAAGTCTATACGCGGACAGAATGTTACTACATTATGCAATGTGCGGTATTCTGCTAGAACCACGACGTACGCACTACTTCAAACATTTAATTTAGGTACCTATACGGAAATAGTATGGATTGTCAAATACCTGTAATGGATCACTTGCCACACCCCTTGGATATTATGTATACAGAATTCAAATAAATGAATAAGAAGTAATTGTTGAAAATTTGTTTTACTTGTTGGATCACCAAAAAACAAAAGTAAAAAATTTTGGTTTAGTGATTTTGTTTGTTGCTATCCGTTATTATAAGTATTAATCGTTGGCTCCCATTTCCCGAAAGAAGTTTTTTGTCTACTTATAAGCAAAATAAAATACCAAACAAATATACCGGGTGACTCTCGCCAAAGGTAATCGCTTTTCATTGTTTTAGTGATGCACGCCAGAAGTAAAATTTGGAGGAGTAGACCAAAATAGACCAAAAATTCTATTTTGATATAAGTATGACTTCCGGTTTCTCTTTAAATTGTCATATTTGAAATTTTATTTATCTGATGGTTTTCATCAGGATGGCATTCTGAAAGCAAACACATATCGATCGTCAATTATCACTACGACAACGCAAGAGTCACTTCTTTGTTTATGAATATAGGTGGCTATGAATTGGTGAAAATAGTCGAGAATTACTGGCGCCTTCTTGCGTGATTTCATTGATGGTTTTTGGTCACACACATATATTCATGCGGGATTATTTAATAATAAAACATAGTTTGAAATAAGTACAATAACATCAAGTCATCTAACTAACAAAATACATCAGTCTTAACTACAATAAAATAATTACGTTATAAAACAAACTAACTATTTATGACCTTAAGCGAAGGCAGTCACAATAACTGTCCAAATTGACGTTTATTTTGTTGGGTACAGCCGTTAATCCCCCTAGTAAATTCTTACCGCATATTTTGCACAATGTGTAATAATAAAATTCAAATTAAAACACCAATAATAGCCATGTAAATAACAAATTAAATAAGAATCAACAATAAACAACAATTTATTAATAATGAACAATAATTATATTAATAATCGAAAATACCTGGCAATAACCTCAAACTATAAGAAACTATACAGCAGTATAAGCAATACAGAGAACTGTCAAATCCGGATATTAGCATTCGCCCATAGTTCACTATGCTGACTTGGATCACACGCTACGAATTTCAGCAAAATATTAAGTAATTGGTGTCATTGTATTCCGAAAAAGTTTATCTCTCGAATAATCAGGGTGTACCCATGAAATATACAAAAAAAATTACTCATTGGCCAATAAAGATTAAATCACACTAGTAGGCCCCTGTAATACAATATTAACCAACATCGATTTAGTTGACAATTTGCGATTATTCTCACCAATATACATATACCCATCTAGATTAATCAAGAAAGGGGTGGTTTTTGATGTTCTGTGATGTTCGGAATGTCATCTGACTTCTCAAAGTTTCATTCGGCCCGACTAGTAATTAAAAGAAATAAACAGGCATATTACCTATGGCGTGGGTCATCCGGTATAGACACATATTTTATCTTTTTTTGTGTTAAAATACAAGCTAATTTAAAAATTCTTTTATTTACATACTGAATAAGACAGAAGAATTTGCAGGTTGGTCTACTTTTGTGTCTTCATTAAAATTCTATTATTATATACATATATAAGCTTCTAGTTCTGGTTTATGCATTTAACAAGTTGTTGTGAAATAACAGTCCGGCTTATGTCAAATTGTACCGTTATATGTATAGCTGAACAACCAAAATTAAATGCAAACAATTTGCAGGCGTCCTTTACGGTGGAACCAGTTGTAGATTCAAGCAAGTTAGGAAATTACAATTTGAAAACTGAAATATTGAAATGCCTCTACCTTTTTTATTTCAAAATGTTTATTTTAAAACAGGCAGAAGGACAATGTTGTGGAAGTGTTCTCTTAACAATATAAGTAGGTAAATATGATAACATTGTGTCTGCAAGTGGAATCTAACAACTGTATAATTTAACGTCATGCTCAATCATACTACTTGGATGCACAAGATTCCGATTGTACTTAGTAGAATACCTATTTAAATCTGAATAGTATAGGTATTGTGTAAAATGTACATCAAACTACAAAACCTATCAAAAGAAATGCATAGATACAACATGACATCATACCGTCGATACACCAAAGGTATTGCGAGCAAAGTCGTGCAAACGGTCTTCGATTTCATTCGCAAATTCCATATACCGAAAGGTACACGTGTGAAAACATAATCAACCGCAATTATGCTAATGTATTCAGTGCCCGTGCATTAGTCAGAGAGTTCATGCGATTACCGCGTATATATTTCATTCCGATTCCAGTCCCTCCCCTGTAAACGCATACACGTTACGAAACCACGGACGTTAAACGTTACGTAATCCCGTTTAATAAATCTCCCCCTAGAGTGCGCCGCATTCGAGCTGTACTACCTTTATAAGGTCTGTTTACACTCCAACCGGTATTAGCATCACTAAAGTAACATCACTACCATCACTAAGAAGTAACATCACTTTAATGGACCGGAAAAATAAAATCACAAATTACATTTCAAAAGAAGAATCACTTAAACACTGTTTTCGTAGAAATAGTGAAATCCGACCTAATATTTGCAAATTCTCTTAAAAACTTGTATTTCCAGGCCGGGTTTTTCAATGTCACTTAAAACCATAATTTGAGTTTAGATATACAGAATCCTTGAGACCTACACTCGGTTTGTGGTTTAAACTGGCATTGAACATCCCGGTTGGAGTAATTCGGTGGACAAGGGTTAATGACAGATTGTTGGAGGAATATAAGACGATTTAACCCCATTTAACGCAGGAGCTACTGAACAGCTTTTGTTCATATTTGGAACAATAAATTAGGAGCTTAGATCACATTTTTACTTTATCATACGTAGTATGTAAAGTATGGTAATCGCGACAAACAAAAATTGAGATTTTAGCGGAAATATGTTTTTTTTGTCCCCTGAACATTTTTGACCAAGGTACAAAAAATGTCTGTAAAGGTATCAGGACGAGACTTGATATTTAGTTTCATGACCAAACGTAGACCTGAAAAGGTTTGTGTTTAAATGGGTCCAAAGGAAGTGGAGGTTCCCTTAAACGTCAGTTTCACGCTACGATTATATCAGCAGAATATCAAGCCTTTGGTATCATTGTGTCGGAAAAATGTTTTTCCTCGAATAATCAGGGTACTTCCTTCGAGTAGTCCATTGAGTGACTTTCACTTGTACGCTGACTTTGATCATTAGGTCAATATTTTTTCCATTTTCTTACTTCTAACAGCATTTATACGCTACGAATTTCAACAAAATATCAATTATTTGGTATCATTGTAATCGGAAAGATGTTATCTATCGAATAATCAGGGTGTGGCCATTGGGTACCCGTGAAAAAAAATGACTCACTGGCCAAAAACCAATTAAATCACGCTAGAGGGCGCCAGTAATGCAATGTCGGCCAAAGTCGAATTAGTTAGTGTGTGTCGACAATTTTCGACTAATTTCACCAATTCATAGCCACCTAGATTTAATACACAGAAAAGTTATTTTTGCGTTGCCTTGGTGTAGTGTGTTCAGAATGTCTTTTTCTGTTTCTCTTCTTTTTGTTTTACCTATATGTAAAGGAAAAGGTGAACAAACGGAGTGGAATTATCATGCATTTCAATATTGTTAGTATACCCGGTTATTTTAGTTAAGTAATGAATTACGATACTAACGCTACCGATGTCAAAGGACGCCATATAAAGAAGCCTTCAGGCACTGACAAATAAGTACGAGGTAGGTACAGAGAATCATTTTTCCGGTGAGATGCATGAGGTTGGTTAGGTACCATGCCGAGTACAATGAGACTGAACGGTTTGTAAAATACATCAGCGGTTTCAGATAAATGAGGCGCGTGGATTTGCACTGTCAAGGGCGTGGCCGCAACAATATTGGGAATCAGGAAATGAGCATTGTTGCCCGGGCAGTAAATAATCAACGCGCGATAATTTACAATGGCGTTGTACGTATTGTGGTGGACCGGGCCGCCTTCGCTTGCTGATCATCTATTTATATGCGACCGATAATATATCGACTTTGGGATATGTTGAATTCCTCGAACTCTTAGGAGTTTATCAATTTTATTGCATAAAGTGCAAACGATTTGTTATGGTTAGGCAGGTATCTGGTTAGCAAATATATCTGAAATCATGTTATCTATCATAGTTTAATATTTGAAAGATCTGTGAACAATGGAAATATGTATTTTCTTAAGTAAGACTTGAAAATTTAAGACGACCGATCGTCCATGTCAAGTGATCGAATTAAATAGTAGTTTGCGTTTCATTTTAGCTTTGCAATGACTAAATGCTGTAAAAATATTTAATTGTAATTTTTCAACATCTTCAACAAGTTTGCCACATACCCGTAAATAACTGCGAATTCTTATTTTACAGCGATTTTGGTTTAATTTATTACATAAAATTTACTTTAATTTTTCTGTATTACCGTTACTTTTCCAGCATTTTTGCTAGTGTCATACATATTATAATTATGTTCTTCAACACGCATTTCTTTTTGTGCATTGCTAGGCGACTTAAAAAACCAGAAATTATTTTTAGGACACAAGAGCAAATATTTACTTTCTTTCCCTGCTGCGTATATCTCTCCGCTGCGCTATGCTCTTGTGCTTAATCTCAGGGTTTGAGAGGAAATCATACAATTAGCTCACTTGTCCTAAAAAAGCTATTCCTGCTATTTAAAATTTAGTTTCTTTGTTTTTATTTTGGTATGGATTTTATGACAATATATTCATTATTATATATATATATATATATATATATATATATATATATATATATATATATATATATATATATATATATATATATATATATATATATATATATATATATATATATATATATATATAATGGATGTTAATTCTTTGCAGAAACCTGCATATATTGATATGAAACTTTGAAATAGTTAATACAAGATGGCGGTAATTTTTTAAGTTAAAAAACTACAGCCACGCCTGGGATTCGAACCCAGATATACGGATTGCCGGTCCGACGTTTTACCATAGGTTTTTTCATAGGTCACGTTAGTCTAATTGGTAAAACGTCAGACCGGCAATCCGTATATCTGGGTTCGAATCCCAGGCGTGACTGTAGTTTTTTAACTTAAAAAATTACCGCCATCTTGTATTAACTATTTCAAAGTTTTATATATATATATATATATATATATATATATATATAGGAGAAAGGTATTTGTCGGGCAATTCCGTCATACGAAGATCGAAGATCGAAGAAGCAACCGTATACACGTGTTTCGGACTATTAGTCCTCATCAGTACGGTATAGCCAAGGAGCAAGATGGACACTCAATGGAAATATATATATATATATATATATATATATATATCGTAAACTTGGGTGACTTTGGCCGCCCTGGGTGACTTTGGCCACTATTCGAAAATTTATTTATATTGTTTAGATCTTTGTTAATATTTCAAACATTGCGAGTATTTTTGGTTATTTATATTTTAGATACTATATTGAATACAAAGGTGCTTAATGTAAGTTAGATGATAATTCATTTTTTTTGTGGCAGTGTTCAGAAGATAGCTTTGAAAATTGACCAATTTTGTTACTATGAACAACTTTGTTTGTGTTGAGTAGTCTATCAGCATCTATGATTTGCCGCCGATAACATTAGTCCTGTGGTTTGTTAGGAATATCTTTCGGCAATACCCGCGTAGTTAAAGTGCTCGGTGTAGTCAATCGAGGAAAGTAAAGTCGGGCATTCTCAGTGGAAATGGCCATCAAATGATGACATTTCTGTGGTATGACAAAGATGACATTTTACAAGCAATAAAAACACCTGTCCCGTCCAAAGGAGGTTTCTTCATTATACCAGAAGTACAAAATTATGTCTAGCTATACCGGGTGATTCGATTTCGAGGCTTATTAGATCTCGCTTATTAGTGGAGATAGAGGCTATGTTTAAATTTGGCAAAGTTTCGTATTTTTGTGCTGAACAATTATCTGAAAAGAAATTTTAGCTATCATTTTTCATTTTAAAGATATCCGCAAAAAACTGAAATGTTAAGATATCGTTTTTAATTTTTTATTCAAAACCAAATCTAGCTTGAAACAAAAACATTCTACAGCGACTTTTTAACAAGGAATGCAGTGTTATTTTTTAATTTGAAATAACATCAAAGATGGCGGCGTAATCATGGCCAACTTTTGGTTTTCTTATGGGCGCCATATTGAATTTTGGCATTTTCCGATAGTCGTGCTTTTTCTCATTTCCGCAATGTATAACATGTTAGCATTATTTTTTGAAATAGTCATAAAATAGTTTTATCATGATCTTATTGCTGATTTTAACATATTTTGTTCTTGAACACTTTTAAAACATATTTGGTGGCCAAACTCGAGCATACACTAGCTTATCGTTTCATTGGCATGATAAACAGTAGTATGGCCAAAGTGACCCAATAATGAATTCTGACTTTGGCCACCCATATATATATATATATATATATATACATAAAAGAAGTATATCCTGACGTTGGAAATATTAGTGTTTTGATATTTTTAAAGTACTATCAAAGACCCAAAAAATAGCACAAGTATGAGTAATTATATCTAATCTGTTAAAAGTTACCGGACTTCAAATTTCAAAAGTGGACTAAAGTCACCCAAGTTTACGGCATATATATATATATATATATATACAGACGAAGGTAACGTGGGAAATTCGGTCAAGTGGGCGAAGTGTATGAAACTCCTTTTATCTCAGTTCGAATTTTCGTTTTTAATTAAAACTTCATCAGGAAGAAGCTAATTAAATACAACAAAGGCTAAGTTAGTAAAACGTCAAAATTACAGATAGAGAACACAAAATTTTCTACTTACAATTAGAGTATTATAAAAGTCGGCTTGGAGAGAACATTATCGGACAAATATATATATATATATATATATATATATATATATATATATATATATAGATAGATATAAAAATTTGAAATAGAATTAACATCCATTATATATACAATGGATGTTAATTCTCGCAGAAACCTGCATATATTGATATGAAAATTTGTAATTTAACTTAAAAAATTACCGCCATCTTGTATGGCAGGTTTCTGCGAGAATTAACATCATTATATACATATATATATATATATATATATATATATATATATATATATAATGGATGGGAAACTGAGGAAAACTGGTTAATCGACGGTGAGATATATAAGGAGAACGGTATTTGTCGGGCAATTCCGTCATTGAAGAAGCCACCGTGATGAGGACTAATAGTCCGAGACACGCGTGACTGGTACACCCCAGGGGCATTGGTGTACCTGGGTTGTACCAGTCCCCTCCGGCGCGACGTCACTTCTTGTCTTCGAATCCTGAAGATCTTGCGACTGAAGCACCAAATTGACATTAGTCACCCCCTTCATGATCTCCATTTGAGTGTTTTTGCATTGAGTGTCCATCTTGCTCCTTGGTTATACCGTACTGATGAGGACTAATAGTCCAAAACACGTGTCTACGGTTGCTTCTTCGTATGACGGAATTGCCCGAAAAATTACTTTTCAAATTTGTTTCGATTTTACTCAACGGTTTATACGCTAATACTTTGTTTTAATCTTGTATTGGGATCTCATACTTAACCTAAATTCAATAAACTGACTTTTTTAAACATTCTTACGTGTTTGAGTTTTGTCCACTGATGATTAATTGGCGGAACTTACCTGAAAATAAACAAAAATCAAAGAATTAATATTTCACGTAAAAATAAATGCACAATGTAAGACAAGGACCGGCACCATACGAAGTGTTAACTTAAAAAATGTTCTTGTGGAAAAGAAAAAAACTTCTGAGAAAGCAGATAAAAAAGCTGTGGTAAATAAAATGGAGGAAAACTATGTAAAAATACCAAATTGAATATTTGGGACATGTATCGATTTTTAAACCATTCATATCTTTTTAAGCTGATTTTTAACATAAGCGAAATTGACATCAATATTTTAGTCTTCTGTACGTTTTATAAGATAAATATATAAAGATAAATAATTTTAAATAATAATAAAATAATAAAATCTCAATGCAAAAATGTAAGCACAAATAATATTAAATTGAAACCAGAAGCCATGGGAAAAAATCAACTTGCACAATTTAACAGTATATAATAAACATAAGACAAATGTTACAATATTTCCAAATTCTTGCCGAAAACGCACCGAAAGGTGCTGCAGCATAGGCCAAGTAAGCAGTGTGAGGTATAATATAATAACCAAATACTTTGGCTTTTTTATTATTTAATGTCAATTACGGTTGTCCTTTACTCTTTTCGGCATTTAGAAATAAAAAAAAAGTTTCAGAAGAAAGTTATTTATTTGGTTTTAAAAGTGGTTGAGCTTATCATACCTCACACGATCAACTTTTCCTATACTGTTTCTAAATTTGTCGAAAATTGTCGGTTTTCTTTAACTCACTTTCAGCTTTCAAACAAAGTCATTCAGGAAATTTGGTACTGCAAAAATTGATCTTGTATAATACCTTTGATATAATCCAATAAGTTTGTTAAAGTTAATTAATGTTAATAAGACACAAAAAGCTATTCTTGTTTGTTCCGAACTTCTATTTCCATTGTGCAGCTTTGTAAACAAAAACACCAAACTCCACAAGAATTATGTTTGAAACTATAATGAAAATAAAAGCTAAAGAAAAAGAAAAAGTGACAGTTACCAAAACAACTGAATATATTAACCAACATAACATCAACAAGTGCCAAGACTTATTTTTCGACATCACGAGATGTAACATCACTCGCCAGGATTTCTAAAATGCGAAACATCCGTAACTTGAGGAAGAGAGTCTTTGAGATGGCGGATGACGTAAGACAAGGGATAAATTTCTATATTCTATCAATTACCATAAAGAACCTGATGGAATGGTCCTTAAGAAATGTATAGGTCAAAATATAACTAAAAAAAGTTAACAATACGAAACAGAAACAAATGAAATCTGCATCTCTCGCAAAATATCAACTGTAGGCGATAGATTTATAATAAACACATTGTTGTAGGCCTCCAACAAGATCTATAGATTAACCTTAACAGTTTGAAACGTCCATCATAGCAGTACATTGCAGATGTAACATGCAAAGTGTTAGGTGTTAACCTGACCCAATTTCCCTACTCAATCCGCACCGACAGGCAGGCAGTACATGGAATATTCATGTTGCAAAACACTTCGAACGCCCATATTTAACTCACACCACAATTGCAATTCTTCTGTTATGTGAGTACCTGGGTATATATAGACGCGGAACAATAAATAACCACTCGGGACACATGTAATGTCACTCCCTTAAATCTTATTAGTCGGCAATAATATTGATTTGTTTGTTATTGTGAAACACGAGCCCGACTAAAAGCGTGTATATTTCAAGTAAATCCGATCAGAATATCATAAATCGCACCGTGTATACATTAACTGCCGCACTTGTCGTTTTGTTATTATCTCTGAGATACAGCGACCTACTCTACTACCAGTAATGTTCTGCACCTTTCCAATGAATTTGCTTTTCGTTTAAATTTATATTTGTATACACAAGGTACTAAATTACCATCTGGAATTTTTATCCTTTTTTTATGGCTCTTCTCCTTTTTGTTAAAATTTATGCCACGGTTTATCGTGAATTTAACCACTTGATGTGCAATCATATTTCTTTATTTTTTTTGTCCTGACATTTGTCTTTTTATTTGCCTCTACTGGCCATTTAATTAATAAAAGTATCTACTAATGCACCAAAATGATTCGACCTATTTTCGTTTTTTACATATATTGACTCCAACGATTGAGAAACGATGGAGAAACGCTGGCGTAGGATAGACCGTTTGCGAGAAAGAAATTGGTTCAGGTTCTTCATAGACGCGGCAGAAATTTTGGCAAGGATGTCTCATAAAGATTGCGACAAACTGAGATGGGTTGTAGGGGACACCTTAACAAGAAATTGTTTATTAATAAAGTCATGTCCGGAAAAGAGCCGTTTATTTTCCCACATAATAACCCACATTATTTTCTTTAAATTCAGGCACTAGCCTGAATTTTATTGATATTCTTATTGATATTTATTTGATATTATTCCATGAACCGTAGCATACACTTTTTCTTTGATAGCACCCCAAACAAAAAATCCAAGGGATTGAGATCGGTTGATCGTTTGGGACAGAAAATGATACCATCGCGACCAATCCATCTGTTTGGGAAGTGGTTATCTAACCAATGCCTTACATTCCGAACATTTTAGCTCCATAATGCATGTACATCATAGTGGACCGCATGTTCAATGGAATGTCATCAAAAACCTGTTCCAAAAGATTAAGGTATTCATCGGCATTAAGTAGATTGGCCCAACAACACAATGAGTTATTTTTCCCAGCCAAGCATTAACTGAAACCTTATTTGGTGACCATATTCAGAAAACTCCCGCGAGTTTTCATCATCATAATGGTGAATATTGAAAGTATTAAATGCGCCAACGATTGAAAACGTACACTGATCACTCCAAAGAATACGTCTCAAGAAGCCAGCTTCGTCACGAATTCTTTTTAAAATTGTGATGCTAAAATTTAACCGAGGAATGTTATAATTTTCATTCGTGGTGGGGCTGAACTTTGGAAACATGATATGGTCTTGCTGCAACTAATTGCCGGGTACGAACGGAGGGATCTTCATGCGTTGCTCCTAAAATTTGTTCTTCCAGTTAGTTGTGCGGCTTTGCCTTTGCCGACCAGTGTTCACTTTTCTATAGGAACTGTAGGAATAATCACGGTAGGCCGGTAGAGATCACACGAAATTAGCACAAATAAGTCATATTACTTAATTCTATTATGCAACTATCAAACGTGACAAACGCCAACGTACTTTCGTTCTACAACGTTGCCGAATGTATTTTTATGGCAAGGTTAGCGAAAACCCGAAATTAAAAACAAACTTTTTAGGCAGAAAGATAACATCGAGAAATAAAGTCTACAATATTGTTCTTTATTTTAAATTGCAGTTTCTCCATCAATAGATTACAAATATCAATAGATCGGATATCATGTCTTTGGAGGACCAGGTGAAGAGTCAAGAAACATAGTAAAACATTTTTGATTATATTATATTATTATATTATATTATAGATTGTTCACTCAGAAATTTGCGAAGAAGATTACCACGTGTAGCTTTTTTAAATTGTACACACCCTGCACACAGAGAAATGGTTTTCTAATATTAAGAAAATAACATTCTCTTCTAACATAATTTGTTTGTTTTAAAACGCAACTTATAATAAGAATATTTCTTTAATATAAAACAAACTAAATATTTGCTTTAAGAAAACGATTGTTTTGATTTAAGAAAGTCGTTGTTTTGAAAATAATGTGAAGGATGCCGTTAGATGGCGCTTTAGTATCTCGTCGTAAGAGAGGTCTCTTAGAGGGTATATAACCGCATACAGGTCTATGCAGCATCAGTGATTGTGCTATTATTCCGTCAAGGTACCTGACGTAGAAATGTCCAACTGCTCTAATATTGATGGAAAGAGACTAAGAAGCGGCGACACCGGCTGTCTTCTCTAGTTGGAAAATAACAATATTCTTTATTACTTTCATAATAACATGTTCATATTTAAAAGAAGTAGGTGAATGTTTAATCCAAGAATGTGATCTGATTAACCCCACCTTGATTGATTTAAAATAACAAATTCTGAAGTCAAATAAGTTTAGTATCCATTTAAAATTGTGCAATCTTAAGAAGACAACCGGTCAAATCAACAGTTTTCTTCAATGAACGATATATATTCCTGCGAATATATAAAACAACCGTTGTTTTGGGTTAACAAAGGTTGCTTTGTATTGAGACAAACGTATCATTGTGTGTGTATAACAGTCCGTATTTCAGAAAAAAATCCGGAAACGCTCAGTTTGTTAGCTACAGATCTTTAAAGAGAGTCGGAAGATGGTGGCAACTTTAGAAATAGCATGGGAAGCACAGATCGTGTGAAGATTTTTCTTCAAATAGAGCTTTAGAACTAGTATTAATAGTATTTTGTTCGAAGTAAACTAATAACACTTTTTAACTTTTTCTATCGGTATTTTCGGTTTTAAGCATTCGCCTTTCGGTTTCTATTAATTTGTAATTGCTTATTGCTGTCTTGATTAACTCTATTGTGGAATTGTTGACTATGACAATTTTTATTTTGCCTAGTTTATTATTAAATTAAGAAATTGTTATCAGGAATATTTAATTCTAGCTAGATAAACAATTTCTCTCTATATTTTCGGCGTTAAACAATCATTTTCGATAAATATGTTCCAATATTAATATTATCGCCCTGTTTGATTAATTTGTTATAAACATTTTTTATTTCAAGCTCCATGAACATGTCTCCAGAATTTTTGATGTATTATTTTTATTCAGTGCTTTTCCTGTGTTTCTGTGTTTGTTTCAAATATTTTCTTTCGATAATTGAGTTAAAATTATAAAAAACAATTTTAAATACAACGCACCTAAATGTAATATTGTATAAGCTGGTGTCTTTTGTCTTTCGGGACTATTTGTGTCTCGGAGTAACTTCTATCGCTTTTAAATGTGTTTATGTTTGTAATTATGGCATTCTACAAGACAATGGCTTCGTTTTCGTTATTTCTAATCAATAAATTATACCAGTAAAGTTATTATGTTCTTATTCCTTGGATTATTTTAACAGTGTTTATTTAATGCAGCACATTGTTATTCGCTTTGTTATTATCTCGCATTTTAATATTTAATAAGGTACAAGCAGCGTACACATTATAAGCCGATTGCCATTGTAATGAGATATTGTTGAATGTACTTTAGATCGTTATCGGTAATTATAAAATTCTTCCGTGCCGGACTCTTTTCTTGAGCTGGAATTCTTTGAATACGACCTTCCGAGCACGTTTTTTCTTTCCTTCAGATTAGCGGCGGACTGCACTTGTATTGCCGCCTTACGAATTTAAATGTATCAGAGCCGAGAGGTGCCTTTTACCAACTTTGCAGACGCGGCCTTGAGTAATCTGGCGCAACATGGACACCGTTTCGTATAATTTGCGTCAATGTTTACCATAATTTATTAATATGGACATTTACTACGACGCAACCAATGGTTCATAAGGTTTTTGCTAACGTTAACATACCATAACTCCAAAACATCAAGATGTCGTGCCTGCTGTTGCAGTAATCTCTAGAAGATGTGTCTTCTCAACAGATGACTTGAAACACGGAAGTGTGCGATTATCTTGCGACTAGATATGTAGGTTTCACGACCTTGTCAATGACGTTAATTATTGATTTTTCATTAATGGATTTGTATTAATAACATTAATAATTCTACGGACATACCGTTATAACTATTTCAAACGTACTTATAGAAAAATGGTGCCAACAGGCGGGATGTACATTTTTTTAAAATAAGCTTGCATTTACAGCCCCACCTCGATTTGAACCAGGTGAACCATATTTTAATACTTTAATATTTCCATGCCATGTCTTGTCTATGTCCGTATCCTGAATTGCGCTGTAAAAACAAGCACCAGCATTTATGAGCACCTAATTACAGCAGGCGCCTAAGTTTTAATAAAAACTAGTAACAAAATTATCTTCAGCCGAGCCGAAGTTAAAACACCCCCACCGTAAAATAGTGTTGGCGTAGAATTAAAAACAATAGCGGTAACTGATTTTGCCCATTCGCGAACTTGTCCTTTCATTTTAAGAGATAAGCTTGTATACCAAATTATAAATGAATTGCTCTAAAATTATAACAGTTAGGCATCAAGTAAGTTTGAAAAAAAAATGGAGTTTGCCCATTCACAAACTTGTCCTTACTTTTTAAGAGATAAACCTTCATATCACCTGCCACGCTTCCTTAAAGGTGTTACAAATGTTACAAACAGAATATACCCTACCACAGTAAATGTGGGGGTATAAATATACAGTTTCTATAGATATTTTGGTTTATTATCTTTCGCTTCCATAAATAACCATTTTGATACAACATTGTATGCAATAACATAGTGATATATCAGTATATCTTGTACTGATTCTGCATCAAATCCAAATTAAAAGCCTGTTGTAATGTATGAATTGTATGTGAAAACGAGCACTTTCTCTCACACCTCCACCACTTTAGCAATTCGGAATTGGGAGTGTCCAGATGTAAATGGCTTTTTGAAAACTATTTCAGAATAGTTTGTTCTTGTATTTTTATCGGTGTACAAACGAAGACACGGAACTTAAAAATTGATAACAAAATAGCAATCAACAGTTTTGTATCGAACCTCTTAGATGCACTGGTGTCAACGGTTTGTGTAGAAAATGTTCATGTGGTAGAATACCTTGATCTTCAAAATACCTAATAAATAAGAAAATAAATCATCAGTTACGCCGAGAAGAAAATGGAAAAGTGTACTACGTGAAATGTTTCCTATCTTTATTTTTGTCTGTATGATGAAAACAACATTCCACATTGCAAAGCATAATAAGGCATAATATTACGCAAATTTCGTATTTATGCAAAAATATCAATATACCTAATTAAGCAGTAGAAAATATTCACTGAAAATAATTCTACGGACATACCGTTATAACTATTTCAAACGTACTTATAGAAAAATGGTGCCAACAGGCGGGATGTACATTTTTTTAAAATAAGCTTGCATTTACAGCCCCACCTCGATTTGAACCAGGTGAACCATATTTTAATACTTTAATATTTCCATGCCATGTCTTGTCTATGTCCGTATCCATGTCCATGCAAAACAAGATAAATACTAAAATGTAGTAAAATATGCGGTGACACGGCGGTTAATCTTGTTCTTATTCTGGATAGAAAAGCTGTCTTAAATGGCAAATACTCTCAAACTTTATACTTTTCTTTGGCTTATCGTTCCCAGAGCCTTTAATAATTGGTATCTATCATGTTACTGACATTTTAGGATGCAGTGTATTCGGGTCCTTCAGGATCCTCAAGAAACTTAGGAATTGATTCTTCCATGACTTAGAGCAAGTGAATTGCAGCAATTTTTTAATGTGCAACAAATAAGTTATTATTCTTTCGTGTAGGTATTGTTGGATTATATTGTGTTAAGTGTACTGTTTAGCCAGTTTAGCCAAGACTGTCGCATATTCAGCCAGAATCGCAAAATACAGTCTTACCAGAGTTTCTGAAGTAAAACCAATGCAAAATCTTACTTGAAACTGTGTCTTCTACAAATATTCAGATATTTGGATGAATTAAAGAAAAAACAAATCTTTGAGAGCGGATGTATTCTTTAATTACTCCACGGGGTGTCTTAAGCTTAGATCAAAAACACAATTTTTGTACCCCCAGTATAATCATCTGTATTTTGTTTTAATTTTCATGGGTATGTGATAATCTGGATAAATTTGTTTACAATGTCCCGAAAAAATAATGAAAATCGGACTACTAGATATGGAACAACAAAGAATCGCTTTAATTCTGCCGGTTAGTAGGTAATGGCCTAAATAAATCTATTTGTAAAATAAATATATTATTATTATAGCTAGTTTAGTTAATTCAGCTATGTATTCTCTCCTTTTATGAGTGTTAAGGTTATAGAAAATTATTATTAAGATAAGAAGTCGATAAAACCTTCCGTTCTAATTATAATTTCGTCATAACCCGTTTCGAATAAATCTCTACTAGTTGAGGTTTAACGTGTTTCTTAAAATTATGCTTTTTGGATAAATATGGAAAAACGTGGAGAACTGTAATGCTTTAATGCTTCATATAGAACCATAGTGTTATTTAAATGTTTGTAGTTATGACAAAAATAACAGAGGTTTAAGCAGGCTTGGAAAGAAATGGATAGACACTCAAGATAAACCCACTAATCTTTACAACAACCTTTACAACAAATTCCCAACAATAATTCATTACCCAGTTTGGATTAAGAAACCATATTTACAAGAAACCACAAAACAAAATTCACGGTAATATCAGCTTGCAAAATAGAACGCACTTGCTTGCTAATAAGTCTTAAACCTAATGCTGTGTTTGGCAAATAAAACAAATAAGTAATCCAGTAATCATGCTTTCGGCTGATAAAACATTTATAAACGTTAATTTATTCGAAGATCTATCCCCGATAATTAAAACCTGATAGTTAAAAGTTAAAACAGATACAAATTTTTAATACCGCGACCAAGGAAGTTACACATATCTTAAATTTTATTTTTGAACACTCTTCTAAGCGATTTATTCGTATTTCTAGAAACTGTACTAAATATTTAACTGATAATAAATCTCTTATCTCCAATCCGCAATACTAAAATTTATTTTGCAATATACTTCTGAACTGGTTTAGTATCGCTGGTGTGCGTATGGATAGAGCATATCTGGACAAGGCAACTTTATCGTTCGACAATAACTCTCCTGTACAAAACGTTAAGTAATCGAATAGTACGCCTACTGTGCAAAAACCATTTTCAATTATCAGATTAAATATAAACACTGTCACGGTCCAGGGAGCTTTTGCTACCGGTCCCATACGTCACACAACTTTTTTCCTCGCTCTCCGTAACTGGAACGGTCAAGTATACGTAAACTTAGACATTACATAGGTATACGTTTGCTCTACATTTTAATCGATTTTGTGTGGGTCCTTTGTGCTGCGATATTGAAATTTATGCAAGATCATGTCCGCTAGAGATTTTTTTGTTGAAATTGTTCGCGGGCACGTTTTTAAGTTTATTGCGCAAATATTGGACTAAATGTTTTGCGGTCGATTCACGAGGCACATAAATAATAATAATACTAATAATAGTTATACTGCTTATTGATTGTGCATGCCGGTTGTATTGATTTGAAAGTGGGACAAGTATTTTGAACATGGATAACGCACAAAAGTTGCATGTAATGGTGTTATTTCTATTTATAGCCTGTGATGTATGATTGATGATGATCAGATTTGCATATCGTAATTGTAGTTTAGTTAATTCAGCTATGTACTCTCTCCTTTTATGAGTTTTAAGGTTATACAAAACTATTATTATTACAAATTTATGAGCACGCTGTATGCAAACTAGTTGTCAGCGTTCTCATGATTTTGACTACAACAATTAAATTGTTTTACAAAAAAAACGAAATATACTTTTCACGAGATACAGCGGAAGTTGTTGAGCTGGTAGAGCTGAACATAATGGCATAGCTGAAATTTTCCAAACACCCCCAAAATCTCGATTTTTTTCAAAAAAACCGTTATTGGGTACTTTGGGTACTTTTGGGCACGTGTATAAAAATTCATAACTCCGCCATTTTCTATTCGATTTCCAAAATAAGAAATGCAAATGAAAGCATGGAAGCATAGACCATTATAAAGATGTACTGTTCGGTCAGATCCAATAATAAATCGAAAAGTTATGGACGTTGAAGTTCAGAAGTTTCTAATTATTTTCAGATTTTTTCACCTTTAACAACAATTTGATGACCTGCTTGAATCCGTACATTTTATTTGCTATTTTTGTATCGAAAGCCCATTTAAATTTGCGTCTAATACGCGTTTGTTTATTAGAATCGGTTGAAATTTAACAGAATAATAAAATTTTATTGACCCGCTAGACACATCACACTACGGAGAAGAAATATACAGGCCGACTGTAATAAATCCGTAGTGTTTATACACATTAATTAGATATTACTAGCACTTTTATTTACAATGTTATTCTAAAGTTATGACACTGTTTTTTTTCTTTTCCTTTTTGTTGTTACCTGCCAGACTATCACACTATGTGCCTATAAGTACATTAGAGTTTACGTTCATTACATTTCCAGGTATATTTGCGTTCAAAATAAATTGCACCAACAGTAAATTTTTTTTTGGAACAGTACTGAGTTACTATCGTGATTATGAACAATAAAAAAAAAGCAGAAATACAACAAAACTTAAAAATGTTTACTCGATCTCCGTCGTTTATACAATACTTCATATGTTTCGCGTTTAAGTGACCAGCAGTAGTCTGCGATCATGTTGATGGTGTTTTTTCCTTGAAAACGTTTTTCAATAGCTTCCATTTCCTGATGAAATCGATCACCTTGTTCGTCACTGAGTTGGCCAAGACTGTCCGGAAAGAGATTCAAATGAGAATGCAAAAAGTGAATTTTGATAGACATGTTGCAGCCCATTTCACCGTAGGCACTCAAAAACTCTTGTACAACATTTGCGTAGTCGGCACTATTATCATTTCCAAGAAAGTTATCGCACAATGAAATAAAACTATTCCAGGCTCGTCTTCCCACATCGCTCAAAATTTGTTGTATGCCTCAACCACTGATTTATTTTTTACTAATTGTAGCCTATGCTGTTTGTCCACAAGCAATCCGCAGACGTAACAAAACTTATTGCGATTGTCACACATTTTACTTTCTTTGTACTTGCACTGAAGCATGCACTAAAGCTGATTTCTTACTGCTTCTGGATCAGTTTAATTTGTTATTTTATATGAAATTCGGTGCTCGAATTAAACGCAAATTTAAATAGGCTTTCAATAAAAAAATAGAAATAAAATGTTATGCATTGAAACAGGTCATCAAACTGTTGTTAAAGTTCAGAAAATCTTAAAATAATGGGAAACTTCTGAATTTGAACGTCCATAACTTTTCGACTTTTTCTTGGATCTGACCGAGCAGTACATCTTTATAATGGCCTGTCTCCCCTCTTTCAATTGCATTTTAGAAATCGAATGGAAAATGACGGAGTTCTGCATTTCTATACACATGCAAGTGCCCAAAAACAGTTTTTTTGAAGAAAATCGAGATTTTGGGGGTGTTTGGGAAAATTTCGTATGTGCCATTATGTTCAGCTCTACCAGCTCAACAACTTACACTATGTCTCGTGAAAAGTATATTTTCACCGTAACAGTGTAATTGATACATAGCATCATCCCCATCTTCATACACTCACTTCCATACAGGATTTTTAACACATCAGAAGGTACCTATACAATCCAGGCCTACATACACGTCGTTTAAACGACTAGAAATATAATAAATAACAGACAGTGTACAACGTAATATACGGCCCTATTAAACATACACAGCAAGTCCACATACACAGATACAAATCTGTGGGAAAATTATAAATGTTACGAATCCAAACAAAGTCGTTCGACGCATAACAGCGCGCCGCAGCGCCACTAAAATAAAATCCCTGAACTATAATAAGAGTGGCTGCAGAAATCACAACGCCACGGACGGTTAGCTATTGACCATAAATGTCAAGGCGCTCTCGTTGCAGGTTTATATAGTTGGCACCGGACATTTGCATAGGAGATAACGTAATGCGTTATTACTACAATGTCGGATCCTAGGAAGCCTATGTTGAGATCGCGCAGCTAACTATATCACGGGGTTGAAGATGAGGACGATCCCATGAAGGTATATTGTGCTGTTGGTCTACAGGTGGGACGTAAATTCTCTTTTTATAGCGGACATTACGTTTCATAACGTAAACGTCGCCAGGAATCTCGTACTTATACCAAACAACAGGCGAATGATATAATATCTAATAATACGAGTTGTTTTGAGGCTGCGTCATTTTATGTGAAATGTCAACCGTTCAAGCTCGCCTTCGAGCATTCCGATGTTATTTCCTATTACTTATTTTATTGTAAAATATTGCATATGTAATCGAATTGAAAACCAGGCATTATTGTATGCTTTTCTTCCCACTGCACAAATATAAAACTATAATAAACTATCCTACAAAATGTAAAATAAGGGCAAGTGATTTTTTTTTAATTTGGAGAACTAATCTTTGTCTGTTAATAACATGGTGACATACAGGCGGGATGTAAATTTTAAATAAATCAAAAATTACAGCCACAACCTGGATTTGAACCAGGGACCTTTGCTTTTCTAGCACAATGCTCTTCCATCTGAGCTACTGAGGCCTATGACATTTGTTAGATATAATTTGACATTTGTTAGATATAATTTGTCAAATGTCATAGCCTCAGTAGTTCAGATGGGAGAGCATTGTGCACAACCTGGTTCAAATCAAGGTTGTGGCTGTAATTTTTGATTTATTTCAAATAAATCCTGTATGTCACCATATTATTAACCTATAAATATGACTTTGACAAATTATGTCGTTAAACATTTTCATTTTTAATCTTTGTCTGCTTCTGAAAATATGGCTCCATATGACGATTGTTCTCTGCATAATTTCGATTTTGCGAATTGAATGAAGGCGAATCCTGGCTCAACAGCGCTTGTACATTGCGCTTCCAAACAAGACAAACGATTTTGGTTTCGGGGTTCAAAATTAGAAAAAAGTGGAAATAACAATTACTTATGCAATAAAGCTCATAATAAACAAACAGATATTTTCAGTGTAAATAAATGTTTACTTAATAACGAAATAAGGTTTAGAATCTATAATGAAAATCGAAAAAATATTTTGTTTGAAAGCTGTAGCGCAATTTTGCATCAAGATACATAGAACACGATCGTCTTATAATTGCCAAAAATTGTCAGAAAGTAGGTACCTACTAATAATTTCCTAAAATTAGTATTTTATTCGGGAGAAATTAACGATGGGTTAGACAACAAACTGTGGGCTTATCAAAATCAAATTACTACACGATTGGATTTCACGTAATAAGTGTCATTACATTGTCTTTTTTTTTGTAAAAAAATTAAACAAAAATAAAAATATCAATGTTTTTGTTGATACTATAAAAACTAACAATTTCTTTTAAAAAGTTTAATCACCATATAATGGTCAAATTGAATCATTTTCGTTATTTTCCTAAACGAGATCCCCATTTTTAACAGAAATCGAACACGCTGCAAGTAATAGAAAATTTCTTTACAATTTATCTGTGTTATACGGGCCGTTTTAAGGTTAACATTTAATTTTTTGAAAAGCACACATCAGCGAAAAGGAAATTACACAAAAGTTCCTGGATAGTTAGTAAGTTTTGTTATAGAGATAGGTTCGTAAAAGTGAGGTGAAGTTTTTTTTAAATGGAATTGTCGGTATATTTTTGAATCATTAGCGAAATGTTAGTAGGTAGGTCCAGTTTTTGTGTTTTTGCTTTAATTGTTTAAAAACCACTATCTCAAGACGCCCAATATTTTTGAACTACTGGAAATTTGTTTGAAGTGATTTATGATCAAATTCTATTTAGAATGGATGGTTTTATAAATTTTATTTTTAATTTTATTTTATCAAAACGCAGAACAAATTTGAATACAGCGCCTACAGCTTCTAATAATTTCCATTTCAAGAATATCGATTTTGTTATTGGAACCATGTGTAGGATACAAGGTTCCATTTTTAGTATCCGCGTATTTTAGCACATTGATTATTATGTTCATTTATTCATCATAATTTATTCCAAAACATTAGATTTTTGCATAATAGTATGATTGTACTTAGTGTATGTAGAATTGTCAGCGTTCCAAAAATGTAATCATATACATGGTGTTTCAGTAAGGTTAAAATCGGAACGTAAATTGTTTGATGACATTGATCCAAAGAGTGAATACAGTTTTAATGATTTTACTCAGAAAATAGACATTACCAGCAAAAAAGATTTGGAAACAAACTTTTGGGATTTAAGGTAAAAGTAAAAAGATTAAAGTTTACTATGAGACCATTATGAGGTTTCTAAGACAATGGGTTCATCTGGTATGAATAAAAATTGCAAAAATAGCGTTGTTTACTATTTATCTTCACTTTTTTTCGAAAACCTTGTGCGATAGAACATTTTTGCGCCCAGATCGTTTTCAGGGCAATTAATTCTTTCCAAACCGCGATTTCATATTCAATTCACAAAAACTATTTTCTCTTAAGTTAGGAACATTTTATAATTTTCAATTGACTTTTCTCGAAAATTTTCTTATGTACGGTCATAAAATATTTGTGATAACATTTAGACAATTAAATGATATACCAAAATCAGCAAGAAATAAATGGAGTTGCCGTTTAAAAAAAAGTGTCGATGACGTCATAACTCAGTAACAATTGATGGTCGGAAATTGATCTTTACGTGTATTTTAATTATTAAAAATCGGCCTGTTCGAGAATTTTTTAAAACATCAAACCGTATCAGAGAATTTCTCATGTTTCCATAGTTTACGCACTCACTGTATGTATGCATCTCTTAGTATCTTAGCATCTCTTGGTAATTGAGATCCACATTTTAAATCAAAATGGATTACATTGCTGGAAGCAAAATCGAAGAGAAAGGATTATATTTTGTTATATCTATGTGAAATCAAATTCGTAGACAGATTAATGTACTTGATCAATTTTAGTACGTACATTTGCGTCAACTGGCAGGTGAATGAACATTGTAAAGATTATGTATGTATCCACCTAGAAAGTTTTCACTGCAATACTTGACTGGTGCCTAAAGCAAATTTCTACCGATTATCGTGTGTATAAATATGGGCTTACGTAACATCCTGACGAATTTATTTATCATGTAGGTGAAAATTTAATTAAATTTTACCTAGCGGCAGCAATATTTTTTGCACTAGACACTTCCTGTAACGGCATATAATTATCTACAATTTCGGAATAAATAGAGCTAGAGAGTTTTGCAAGTTATTCTCATTAATTTAGAAAAGAGTTCCCTATTTACTTACACAAAACTGTAAAAACTGTTGCCATCAAGTAAAAGTAATTCTACCGGCGTTTATAATAAACCAGACAGATGTAAGTTTTTGTTTGGCTGTTAATTTACAATTTAAATAATTCATGATTACACTTGGACACCTGTGCCTAAGGTTATATTTAAATTGGTACTAGAGATTTATAATAGCGCGTAACGGTTGGTCAAAAGATTATACAACGTAAGTGAAAATAACCCCTTGGGGTTCCTTGGTGGCGACTTAACCATACCAAATTTAATTCTGCATTATATGCTAATAGGATACTTTATGTAACATAACGTAAACTTTCACTTAGTCATTTTCAAAACACGTAATTTATAAAGAATAGTAGGTACCTAACAAATTGTATTTGTTGTAAGAGGTTTAAGCAACATATTAAAAGAAAAGAACTTCGGGTTACTTGTAGGAAGATATAAAAGTAAAAAGTAAAACAAGTTAGCCAGGATTTGACAGATAGTTTTATACTAATGAAAGCAGGCATTGTCAAAACATCAGCGTTTGACACTACCTACTGTCATTAGAAAGAAAATATCTGTCAAATCCCGGCTAACTAGTTTTATATTAATGCAGACACGACCGATCTCGATCAAATAAAATATGCTCATGCAGCTAAACTATTAATTTTACCAAAAAATGTCATGGACATAAATTATTCAGAATTTCCTCTACTTTAAGTTATTATTTAACTATTTTGACGAAATTACAGAAATGGCGGCTCACTTACAAAATTGTAAAAAAAAAACGCTAAGAGTAAACGTCCTGTTCCTTTGGACCCTTTTGAACAAAATGCTTTTCAGCTCAAAGTTTGGTCATCAAACTTCTAAATATAAAGTTTCGTCCCGATACCTTTTGTAGTTTCTCCGGAATCGTCGCCACAAAAAAAACGGGTACACACACACACACACACACACACACACACACACACTTACACACACACACACACACAGACATTTTTTGTACCTTGGTCAAAAATGTTCAGGATACCCAAAAGGACACATTTCCGCTAAAATCTCAAAAGTTTTTTTTTCACGATTAGAATACTTTGTCATACCCAGAACCTTTGTTGTAGACGATTAAGATCTACCAAAAGATTCTACTAATAAGTATCATCAACTAGCGTAAACATGAAAACATAGTTACCATGCCTTTGATACATTTCAGCAAAGAAACGAGGTACATATATATTACATATATTACATATTACATATATTACATATTACATATTACACAAGACCTTTTGAAGGATAGCAGATTTCGGGAATGATCAAGTTTTAACTGCATGCTATTGTTAATCATATTATAAAATATGATGCTCAATCATGTTTGAAGATACATGGGACGAAGAAGGATCCACCAGTACATAAGTACGTTGTTACTCTTACATGCTTTTGACGTTTATGCAATCATATAACTTGAAAACACCAAAGTGAAATACTTATGTTACATAAAGATTCACTTCTCTACCTGATCTTACTATAGACAAATCATCAATTACTTATATTATGTTGTCAAATTTACTTATATTAAGTATTACATAATGGTAAATTTGTATAATATTATATAGTGTTTTATTCCAAATCACAAATATACGTGCTTCTCTTTGTCGTACCCGTGATTTGAAAGTATTTCTAATATCTCCCTGAAAAATGTCACACTGTCATGTCTTGACACAAATAAATCTTCACCTTGATTCTGACTCTTAATGTCTTTACGCGATGGCCAATATTGATAAATTTAAATGCAATGTTCTTATTTCATGTCATTTGTTTATAAATTGAACAAAGATTTATTTCGTATTGAAGATACATCAACTGGTTTGGAAATATCAGATATCACAAAAAGTAAAACTCTGTGTAAAGGACTACTTTACAAATTATTTTTTGTGGTGTTTTAGATGTTGTTAAAAAAGTTAACCATTACTTTGCTTGTGCAGACAGTATATAATAACAAATTACCAATAAGGTTGCAGTTTGAGAAAATGCACACTAATTACAAAAGCCTGAAAAACGTTGACCTAGAAATGAATCCACAAATCGAACATGTTCATTGAATTAGAATTTAATTAATCAGATCTGTTAGGATATAGGACACTTTCACTTCGATATTACTCATGTTTCATGACGTTTCAGGAAGAAGTATTTTTTTAATCTCGTCATAAATTTATATGCAAGTTCTGTTGAGTGGAAAACTGAACATAAAAACAATAACAGTACCTAACATATTAAAATTAGTATAAAACTCACGTGTTTAGTTATCAGTGGGTGTAATCCTTTTTCGGAGCAAAGTCAAGTTTAATAATAAATCCACGCACACGTCCTTAACAATCTAGCGCACACGGCACAGAAAACAAAAGTCGTTGTCGAGTAAATCCAATCGGCATCACAAAACCAACTCCAAACGCGGACTAATAGCGCTCGTACATTCTAAAAAATCCAATTCCTGCGTTGAATTTTAAACAATTCAGTTCCACAATTTGAAGGTTATACACTCTCGACTGTCCACAGTAAGTTAGTTATACACGATACTGATTGTATCACCTTTCATTTTCCACAACTTATAGTACACCGATATTATTTTAATCGTGAAATCTGAAACGAGCGCGCGCGAAATTTTAAAAAACTCTCGTACCGCGTACGAAATGGTCGGTCGTCACGTGGACGCGATTCGAGTTTGTTTTCCACCGGAGTGTGGACAGCGCCGCTCTAGACCAACTACGTAATCCAGATAGCGGTGGTTCTGTGAGAGCGCTCTAGCGAGAGATGTAGAGACCTCGCCATCTACGGACATACTGAGAGCTGTAACTTCAAATATCACTGAAATCGTTGCGGTAATAAAGTCCTTGAAGGTGAGAGCGCGGAGACCCGCGTGGCGATTTTGATGAGACGTCTCAATAACGCGTAGACTTCTTTTTTTTTCTCGCGCGCCGTTACGACTTTGCGTAGCGCCGGCGATTTGTAAATTTGTACTGGGGATTATAGGTGTTATGCTACCCCTAAAAGTGTGACAAATAGGAATTTTGGTTGTGTTTGGTTGAAATATTGCTAGGGATACTTACAGCGTATGTTCCATAAGAAAGCTAGCCGATTTTCTACAAGCTGCCGGCAGCACCATCTCTGTGTTAACATACTGCGTGTTGCCTAGCTCCACCAAAAATTTAGTGCTAGCCTGTTTACTAAGGTGTATCGAAAAAACGTTTTTTCGAAATTCAAAATTTCAAGTTGATGAAAAATTGTCCCAAATCAAATTTGGTATGCTTCAGCAGCATATATTTAACTAAAGAAAATTACAAAAACAATGTTACAACTCTTAGTTACTTCTAAGTTACACTGAAAAATATAAATTATTAACGCAAAACAAAATGGAAATGACTGTCATAGTATCGATGACCGTGGGGTTCTCTGTGGATTGGTGAGGTTTAATACAGTGTATGCCCTCCACGAGCACGAATCACTTCTTCACACCTGCGTGGCATGCTTCGCACCAATCTGCGGAGAGATTCTGGGGATATGCTTTCCCATTCCTCAATCAGTGCTTGTGTCAGCTTCTGTATGGTTAGTGGTGAATTAGGGCGCTTGCGAACACGTCGGTCAACGTGATCCCACACGTGTTCAATAGGATTCAGGTCAGGACTTCATTCAATTCCGGTCATTCCATGACCAGAATTCCACGTTCTTGTAATAAGTTTCTGGTGATGCCGGCGCTATGTGGCTTTGCATTGTCCTGCAGTAGGATGAAATTTTGACCACCGCCATATGCAACAGGCACCACATAGTCCTCCAAGATTTTTTCGATGTAATTCATGGCATTTAGTCTACCAGGAACCACAACAAGATCAGTTCTGTTGTCTATACTGATTACAGCCCAAACGATCACAGATCCACGACCAACTCTATCCACTTCCTGTTTAGTAGCGGCTGAGTCACCAGGATGTCTAATATAGGTACACGTACTCGACCGTCTCAACGAGTTAAACAAAATCTGGACTCGTCTGTAAACAGTGCAGGCGTCCAGGGACGAAGCTGCCAATCTCTGTGATCCAGAGCAAACCTCATTCCCACTGCTTTGTGATGCTGCGTAAGGCGTGGTGCGCGGACAGGTCTTCTTGGTTTCAAATTCGTTCTTTTAATCTCTATCTAACAGTTTGATCAGAAATTTCTATTCCATGTGCTCGTCTTAGGTCGTTTAGGAGGTCTCGTGCTGTGGCAGTACGCTGACGTAGAGAGGAAAGGACCAGAAATCGGTCTTAATTTTGAGTAGTTTTTCGATTTCGACCTTGTCCAGCGACATTTGAATTCATTTGTCATCTTTAGTAGGCTTTCATACGTGAACTCAAAGCATACTTGACATTTTTTCCATTTTGTTTTGCGTGATTGATTTACATTTTTAAGTGTAACTTAGCAGTAACTAAGAGTTGTAATGTAATTTTCAGTAGTTGAATATATGCCCTTAAAGCATACCAAATTTGATTTTCCTAGTACTATTATTTAAAAAGTTACAGGTTTCGAAAAAGTGTTCCCCTAATATTTTTGAGCAACGTACCACAAAAAAAAAATTGGCCCAATTGAAGGATATTTAGGTCTCCCGCAGAAGTTTTGCAAAATTTTCGTATAATTTAAAAAATGGTGTTAAAAGTTTATTTGTCATTAAATAACTTATTGTGTGTTCATGTGGGCTATCAAAAAAAAATCACTTAATCTTTCATAAAAAAAAATCTGAAAAAATATAAGTTTTAAAGAAAATTAGAACCTTGAGGCCTCCTGCGGGTGACCTAAATATTCTTTAATTGGGCCAATTTTTGTTGTTATATAAGTGAACAACTTTTTCAATTTAAAACTTTGAATTTAAAAAAAAACGTTTTTTTGATACACCCTACTGTTCACCTCATTATGAGTTATGGCATGAAATATTGTAGATCGATGACGAGCGATTGATTAACTTACAGTATTTCGGTATACCTGAATCGTACTGAATCGCGAATCTTGCCCTATTTTCCGGAAACAGGTGCAATGCAGCGGTGAAGGGTCGAAGAAGAAATAAATATAATGTAATTGCATGTTGGTATATCGTTAAAAAATACCAATAACAGTCACAGCGATTTTATTCCTAAAAAGATTGGTATCGTCGATTCACCATTAGTAGAGCGCTGAGAGAGACAGCTACATTGTGTATTTCCTAATATCTCAGATACTTTGTTTTCAGCACTCTACCAATAATGATTCGACCATAGGATGACATTATGTTACGTGTCAGTACAATTTGCAAATCGCGTCATAGAAAAGAAACGAAAAAGAAAGCGATCAGTTGCTTACGATTAATCGCTGACAAGCAGTCGCCCACACCTAATGCCTGTTTTTAGTTCACCAACGACATTTTTACATATTATTTATAACTAACTTTAATTGAGTTTCGTAACTTCGAATGTAAACAAAGTAAACGTTTTTGCATACATCTCGATTGTAAAAAAAGGACGAAACACAGCGGTTGTTCAGAATCACTGATTTATTTTAGAGCCCGGTAAACTTATAATAATAAAATGTAATAATACATTATAAAATGGGCGCTCGAAAAGCTTTTATAGTCCAGGCAACGAAGGAAAAGTAGCGGAAAAAATTCGTGTATAAGCCAATTTTGGCAGTGTTGCAAGGGAAGGTGTATGTCCTAAAGAACATACTAAAAATACTGATGAGTGGGGGTAAAGCTGGGGGAGGTCATTAAAGGTCCCTTTATTCATTTTTGTTGTTAATAACTTGAAAACTACTGCATCTACCGAAAAAATGCCCATATATTAAATTAATCTATATCAAATTCTTTACAAGGAAGGTTCTGTACACTTTTTCCCTAGGATCAATACTTAAATGAAACGTTTATTTTGAAAAATAATGCAGGGTTGTTTCGAAATAAGCAGAGAGTGTAGCGTGGTGTCTGGCCAATGTATACTAAAGCAGAGATAGTGGTCTTCTTATTTTGAAATATCTTTAATTAGTGTTCAAGGATGTATATTGAATATTAATTTTCTCCAAATATATATTTTCATCATCATTCATAATGTCTTCGATGGACGCTTTCTTTGTACTTGTGCCAAGTCACACATAATATATAATATTTATAATATATTATAGAATAGAATAGATAGAATAGAATAGTATTTATTGTTATCCAGCAACAAGTCACAATAACAATGTGAACAATAAAACAATATAAAGGCAGTAAGAATATTATCTTCAGCCGGGCCGAAGTTAAAATAACCCCACCGATTTTTCCTTTTCACGAACTTGTCCTTACTTTTTAAGAGATAAGTTTGTGTCCCAAATTTCAGATCAATTACTTCAAAACTAAGGAAGTTATCGTGTACACAGACAGACAGACGGGCAGACGGACAGACGGACATAGCGAAATCGATGTCGTAGGCAAATGGTTATTTTAGGCAAAAGGCATTTGCCTAGGCAAAAGCTATTTGCCTGGGCAAATAGATACGAAACCTTTATTTATATTTTTAAACCTATTTGCCTAGCATTTGCCTAGGCAAATGCATTTGCCAATACCGTTGTTAGGCAACTAGCATTTAGTTTTCAATCGAGTTTGTTTTAAAATTATGTGAGGTTATGTGCGATCCATGAATAATTGTTCTGAAATACGTCATAATTAATATTTAGTCGTTGATTACTTCTGATTAATATCGTATTCTAATCATCATGGTTCTAATAAAGTTACGCCTGATTTGTTGTGACAAGGGTCAACTCTCAGTGTTGATGCTTGTAGAGATTTGCTTTTCATATGAATCAATATGGATTTTATTCGGCTAAAACAAAACTTGTAGGTTAGGAATGTTTACTTTCCTTTTACAAGGAAAAAAGTTCTACTAGACTGAAAAACAGTAAATTTCTGTATTCTTATCGTCAAATCGAACAGATTTGACGCATCGATGCAGATGATGATATCACCTAACTATTTTGCACACGGAAAACCATGGGGAACAAATATACAACTCAGAGAACATTTGGTGTGTTGAAACGTTTTGGTTGTCTTCATAATATTTTACCCATATGCTACGGAGAATACTGTGATGTTCCAAACACACAGCCGAACCAAGTACGTATTGTTGTGATAAGGAACGGACTCAACCACAGACTGTCAACAGTCACATAACCTCACATAATTTGAAAATCCAACACTATGCTGACTATGCGCATTGCCTTCTCCAGTTCATCTAAACGTGCACATTTCGCGGTCACTTGCTATTAGGGTTATACTCTGTTCACTAAAACCAGACGCTTACGTCATCATTTTTTCTCCGTATGAATCAAATTGGCACAGAAGAATGTAAAATTATTGCTGCCATGTGTATGGCAATACTTGTCCTCAAAGAGTTTTTGTTACATAAATGAGGATAACCGACAGAGAGGAAGGAAGAGAGACCCCCATTAATTGATGATGCTAGGAACTTCTCTACCGGTACGGAATGTATTTCAGAAATAACCATTAAGGGTGTTACAAATGTTGTGACAAAGTCAATATACCCTAGCACAGTAAATGTGAGAGGTATAATAAAGCGTTAAGTTATTTCTTGTTGTTTCTTAAGGACAACTAATTTATATAATTAGTTTAAAAACGATTTATCACAATTTCAAAAATTTTCCATTACGTCCCGTTATTTAATCAATGGGCCACAAAATGGATGATGGAAGTGCCCAATATTTAGCGACATTTTTTACACACGTTCTGTTAGTTTGTAATAAAACCTTTCTAAAATTTAATTATTCAGTAGCGGGTTAGAAATTATATCATGACAAGAACATTTCATAAAGCCCATCGTTTTCCTTTATTTTTTAATTTTTAGTTCAAGGATTCCTTGAAATAAATTTCCTAGTACTACTGGTACATGGGAATTATATTAATAATGTCAACTTAAAATGCTGATTAAATATGTGACGTTTGTACGTACGTGATTTTTCCAATAGCTAATACATCCAAAGTAATCATCAAAGGCTCTTACCTGAATATAAAAGGAGATTAACAGTTTTACTGATATTTTGCCGCATACATAATATTAAACTATACCTAGCACCGCAATATCTAAAGCAGGGTATTTTTAAAATAGTTAGCAAAATACTCATTTAAATATGATAAATGCCTACTTTACAAAACAAACAAGGTCATAAAGTTAATTTGTAATCTTGTTAATTACTGAATAAAAATGTTTTTATGTTTATGATATCGTTTTGGTTTTGCACCAAAAAAGCAAATGCGGTCTAAAACTGCAGAAGGTCAGACCAAAAACATTCCATTGCATTTGCACCACCACAATAATCCGTAACAAATTTAATTGAAACAACTTTTTCCCATGTTTTGTTTTAATTCAGTATGCTATTTGTTTGGTTCTTATAACAGGACAGATGCACATCATGTTCTTGGAAGTAATTACCTCGAACATATACAGTTTATGTAACAAGAAATTATAAACAGTAGTCCCAATTGTCAACCTTTAGGACATTAGTAGTGGCAATAAAATGAAAAAAAAAAAACTTTGAAAACAAACAGCTTGGGTTCCTTAATAAAGCATAAGAAATGAATTATGCACGGTGCGTGCTACCTAATGGCATTTTTATGCAAAACATACACCTTAAAAAAGTTTACACGAACTTTTACAGCCGCATATTAACGATGCACAAAGAAAATACTTCAAACAGCGACAATCAAGACTACTCTTGCGTAAGTGAAACAAAGGTCACGAAAACCCACATTTGACAATAAAAAAATAAATATTACACCACCTAATTTATATAACACTGTATCATTTGCATTGTGTCTAAACTACACAATGCTTGACAACTTGATAATTGCCAGGTGCACACGAATTAAACTACTAAAATACATTCATACATACATCACTGCCTTCAAGATTTGCATTACGCAAAACACAAATGAAAATTCTTTCCCAGCCCACAAAATTGCCTTGAATGAATTCATTAACTTTCGTATGTCACAGTTGCGGTTGGAATAGCAAATATGAAGATGTTAATGTTGTGGTCCCTGGATGAAAATTATGGGGCGGTGTTAGTTCTGGATTAGTTGTGAGTATACGTCGTGATCCTAATGCAATTTAATTTCAGGTACGGTTAAAACAAAAGCGAGCAATAAAACGCCTTAATGAAAGTCCGTGATTAATGATCGTAACCTAATAATAAACACTTTGCTTAAGTTTGTGCAATAAGGATTGCACGAGTGTGTTGGTATGTAGTTTATGACGGAAGATGTGTCCACTGGTAACCGAATTAATTTGCGTTGAAGCAAAAAATTTTGTAAGCCGAATAAAAATATAGCAAACAGGGTTCATTCGTCTGAATGTTAATGTAAAATGTTTAGGTAACTACTAAATTGTAGTTGTAGTCGAAGTAGAAATATTTTGGTTTTGTATTAGTAGGGTTTGACATTTGAGGTTATATTTTCAAACGTAGGTATTATGGACTAAAAATAAACCAATACTGCAAACCAAAAGTACCGTTATTTGGCTATATAAATAATACCGTTTATTGAAAGAACCTTTAAGAAATTTAGAATTGAAGCAACTTTTGTCAATTCTACCATTTTTAATATAGTAATCAAATCATTCTATAAATACTAAAATTATTATTTTTTTTTTCTAAAATACAATCCTTCGACCAGTCTCATCATAGAGAGAAATCTTTTCTTTTTCAAAACTGATGCATTCAGACTTATAATATTGGTATCATCCAAATCAGTCTCCTAGTCAGAATCATAATTGTTACAAACACTGTAAACATTTTGAGCCCTATTTACAATACATTTTTCGTGCTTTTGCAAAAAAAAATTATGCCTCTGCCAGAAACGCTGTCGCTGTATTGTGCACAGCAAACTGAACAGAAACATTCTTCGTCAGAGCAGGAATTTTTATTTTTATTGATAGTTTTTCGCGCTATGGCTTTAGTCAGTGATAGAACCATTTCAGGCGGAAAATAACTTGTTTTGTCACCTGCGAACCGACATCGACAGTAGATGGTTGAGGATCGAACGATGCTGAAGGCTGATGATCTAATGATGTGAAAGGCTGACTTTCCATTAAAGATCTGTCTTGGAATACCAACCAAATCTCAAGTTTTCAGGATTATTTTTCAATAGCTCTCTAAATATTTTCAAGTTTTACTTTTTTCAATAGTCACTAGATACCTGCCTGTGACATTTGTTTTTATTTAGGAGTAATTCAGTATTGTCAACCAAACAGACTTAATCTTTATTTCCACAGAACACCTCTTTGCGATAATACAACCCGATAATCGATAGATTAATGAGTGACGCATTAATCTATCGATTATCGGGTTTCTAAAATAATTTAAACGCGGACCTTTAAGTTCTTTATTTAAACAGTTTTTCAAGGAAATTGTAAGAGATATCAATGATTTTTTTGTTATAAATTTATTATACTTTAGTGCAGCGTTTCCGAATCTTCTTCCGATGTCCTTCTCCCGCTCACGGAAGTAGCATAGGTGGGCTCCGCTCCTAGGGTTTCGCGGAACACCGGTTTGGGAAACGCTGCTTTAGTGTACAATACACATTTGTTTCGGAATAAACTATCCTCTGGAAGTGTATAGTTTGTTGTAGTCCCAGAGGTAGCAACGGATTTCGTTACACTATAGAGAACTTTCATAATATATCCCTTGTGGCGTAACAATAAGATAATCGCAAGTTTGGGGGTGGCTTTTGCGCGCCTAGAATTTAAAGTGTGATAATACATTAAAATATTAAAATATGATTATAATCAGTCTGTCGCTTTGGAATATCAAAATTGAGAACAAAAATCGCCAGAGCAGTAAGTAGGTGGAAAGTGTGTGCAAGAGAAGTCCGAAGTAGTGCACAAAGTTATATAGTGAAATAATCTGGTTGGGTTTGATTGATTAGTCTTAAATACATCTCCACAAAGTAATCTTCCCGATGCCAGACTGAAATTCAGGTGGAACCTCGCTGCCAGACCCACAAAACCTTCCCTATGTGCGTGCGTGATGCGAGTGAAACCACCGAAATGTCAGTCTGGCATCCGAAAGATTACTTTGTGGACATGTATTTAAGAATAATCAATCAAACCCCACATGATTATTTTACAGTAAATGGTGCAATTTTGTTCGCCATTTCGGCGAACCCACTTGGACCCATGTGCCACAAACCCACCGCACGGTGGTCGATTCTGCGTCGCTAGCTGGACAAAAATGAAAAATGAAGTTGCTCATTTCTAATTCAAACTGCACTAAATATTACGAGAAATAGTCAAAGATCTGTCTTTTAACAAGTTTGTCGTCAAAATTTCAAATGCGCGGGTGTGGCACCATCACAAACTGAACTATACGCTCAGTGGCAAAAGTGCATAACCATTCGCAAATTGACCTATGTCAGTGTGAGCGCATGTTTACGTAAATTTTTGTCAATTATTTTGCAATGATACCACACATGACCCATGATTTAATTTAACGTCCTGAAAATGAGTGCTGTTGCCAGAATTCGGCCCAGAATTCATTTAATGTATATATTTTCACGCCACATATTATTCGGTTTGGGTTAAAGTTCAAAATCGACTACAATGCGGTGTTGCAGCCGCAAGCCAGAACAAATAGTTATTGTTATGGTAAAGTCTTCCATATGCAAACCGCCACAATTCGGCCCGTAAAAAATAAAAAAATATCGTTCCTGCAAGTTTCACAATTTTCAAACCAAGTTTATAAATCAACCCCCTTCCAAAACCACCCCACAAGTACTTAGATTTTTTTCCTGTTTTCACGTATTTGTAGGAACATTTATATCACATTCACAAAGTTTCACAATTTTCAAACCAAATTTATTAATCGCAACCCCCTTCCAAAACTACCCCACAAGTACTTAGATTTCTTTTTCTTTTTTTCGCGAATTGTAGGAATAATTATATCACGCACAAAGTTTCAAAATTTTCAAAGCAAATTTATTATTCAACCCCCTTCAAAAACCACCCCACAAGTACTTTTGATTTTTTCCCTTTTTTGCGCATTTGCAGAAATAATAGTGGTACATTCAAATAGTTTCAGAATTTTAAAACAAAATTTATTTTCGACCCCCTCAAAAACCTAAGTATAGTATTATCATATCCACAAGGTTTGAACACCCAAATTCATTTTACAACCCCCGCAAAAACAACCCCTTAAAGCTTAAAGATTTTTTTCTCTACTATTTTTCCGGTTATCTATCGAAGATTTTAACTGCATTAGAAAAAAACTAATTTTGTCCGGTAAAAGTGCAAAATCGACCACTGTGCAGACCGGTGCAATGCGATTTAATCATTGGAAACGTTCTCAACTTTGATATCACAAAGCGACAGACTGATTATAATAATGTATTTTTTTAAATTTTTATTTCATAGTTTAAAAATCTAGGGCCGCAAAAGCCACGCCCGGACAGTTACCAGATTTGCGGTTATTTTATTGTTACGTCACAAGGGACGGATTATGAAAGTTCTATCCTGCTTATAAATAACGTAACAAAACCGTTGCTACCGCAAGACTATTAAAGTTATAAAAGTTAAAACTACATTTAGTTAAAAGAGTTTATAGTTTTCAAAATGGCTACCATTTGAACTTTCATGTCGCCTTTCACACCAGTTAAGTTATTCATTTTCAAATCGTTATAAAAAATTTAATTATTTCAAAGTGTTCTTATTAGTGGTTCAACCTCCAATAAAGGCTCTTTTCTTTAAGGAAAAAAAAAGATCAATTTGATCCGTTGAACGATTCAAACGTTAGTTAGAGCGTGCCCCAATTTGCGATCGTGTTTCTGGAAAACCGACCCGATTGAAAAAGTGTAAAAAATTCTACAAGAAGGGGTAGAAAAATTATATTTTTTAAAATTATTTTTGTATATGATATCATCGAAATATAATAATTTACTCTACATAGGCATAGAGATCTATTCACTTTCTACACTGTATCAAAATTTCACTTTCCTACTTTAAAGCGTTATCAAATTTTATTTATTTATTTATTTATCAACTCAAAAATACATATATTACCGCTGCCTTAATGCAGGAATTTGATGCATTTAATGCAGGAGTACCATAGGCTGTAAACCCGAAAAATGGCGACGATCAAAAGACCGTTTTAGGGTCTTATTTTATACTATTTTATACACAAGTTTCAAAACACAAAAGGAAGAAACATATTTTCCAACCGATTACATGAGAACCTCCCCTTAATTTGTTTGTTTTCATTTCGTTTTCACGGCAATTTAAAAAAAAAAAAGTATCACTAGTATAAATTTATTCGTCAATTGTTCTTATTTATAATCCTTCTTCATCACCTTCTTCATTATAATTTCTTTTTAATTTTACTAGTATTCTGATTATACTGGTATCTAATTATGCCAATTTATAAACACCAACACATATTGCCTTACGACGACTATCTAACATATTGATTTACAGTTCAGTCTGCACATTTATTGCTTCCGTTGGTGGAAATATTACAGATATTATAAAATCCTCCCATGAAAAGTTTATTAAATGCTGATAATGATGAAAAACAGACAGGCATTTCAAGTTGCTTCCATCCAAATTTTTAGTACGAGTATATAAACATTTTCCGTCATGTTTAAGTACACATTATGGAAACACCATGAGTTTACAGGGATACTAAATATTTTTTAAATTAAAATTAATAGGTATATGAATTGATAATATTCTTCATGTTGTCATATTTTACACAAACATCGTATATTTTTTGTTAAAATAGATAAAGAAAAAAACTAATAAAGATCTAATAAACCCCTAATAATGTTTTCCCACGTCTACTACTTAAGGCTCCCGTCTCCGACCCCCAAAACGCGAAAATAACCCACGTCAGAGTTATTGCGCCAATACAGAACAGGCATTAGTGATTTTTGCGTGACATAAATACTAGCAGGAAACCGACGGTCCTAGGTCAGCAATCTTGATGCTTTCAACAGACGAATTGTAGAGAATAAAAAGACGAAAAAAATAAACGGGCACGGGTTTGATTAAATTAATATTAACGAAAACGCGGCAGTTTTCGGTTATGTTTGCAAGCATTTTTCACCCATCGCAACATTTTAACGCAAAATCAGAATGGACGTTTTGCAGCACAATACTTCTACTTTCGAAATACGTAAAAAAATTAGAATCGGACCACCTCCGACGCATCCAGGCTCGCCGAACCATATTGCATAAAAATATTCAAATCGCAATGGTGCAAAAACTAATCATCGGACAACGCCTGGGTTATCCACAACACTCAAAGTACCCATCAATCGCTACTTTTACGCGAAAAGCCGCTACAACTTTGAAAATGGCGGAGTTATAAAGCATCAAGATTGCTCCATCGGTTCACTTTTTACAAGCGAAAAACGAAAAAAAGCACATCACAATACATCTACGGACTGTTTCACGGAACCTGGGACCGTCGGCTTCCTGCTAGTATTTTTGTCACGAACGTAGTCATTTTCTCCTCTATTGCCTGGTCTAATCGTGAAATGCTCGCTACAATTCGATTCCGAAGGTCCTTATCCAACTGCCAACGGAAAGGAATATCAATATTTATAAAAATTATTTATGCATTGATGGCAGTTACGTCTGATTATTGTCTGCTGTAATACATTATAAAATATAATTAAATGTTAACTATAAGAGCACAAGTTATTTTCTTCTGAACTTCTCTAGAATTGCACTCTGGAATATTGTAGTGCGTGTTTGTAGTGAGTTAGCGACCATGTTTACAATAGCGACGATTGTAAAAGTACTGCATCACCGACTAGAAAACTCAAACACAGTCCAGTTTGAATATTTGCACAAATAGAAAGCAATACATTTATTTGTTTAAGATATACCATACGTCAAATGTAATAAATGCGAAATAGAAACAGACATGTTTATAGTAGTGCCATCTACATGTGGTGATTTTTTTATTTCGAAGCTTTGGAGAGAAGTTTGCTACAGTTCGCTATTTGAATTGAGAAGGGAGCCTTAAACTAAAATTGGCGAATTGGTGATAATGATAACTTCCTGGTATTCAATATGTATGGCATTTTACCCCATCTGATAGGTAGATAGTTGACAAAAGCAAAGTCTTCTATTTAAGTAAGCGACATTTACTATCTATCGTTTACACAAAAGCCAACAACCTTATGTCACTTATATTTAAAATCTACTGATGTTATTTATTTCTATTCCAAACAGTGGTTGAAGAACTGTAACCTGATATAGTTCATCCAGATTTGCCCATAGTGTACGTGCCCCCGTATACAGAGTGTCCGGAAAGTAAAGGTACCCAGCATTAATTTAGGTTCCTAATCACAAATGGGAATGATTTAACCAAACATATCTCAGTTCATACCAAAACAAAATCTGTCTGTTACGTGCCTTAACTTATAAGAGAGCATTTGGGATAAAGTAATGTTTACTTTCAGGAGTTACATCAGGGAGCTACATTAAACCTGCGTCTCATTTCAGCCTGTATAATAGAAACAAACTATAAATAAGAAAATGCCATATTACCATGTATAAGCCATAAAGGCCTGAAGTCATCAAAAGCACATCCGCACGTAAAACGTGCCATAAACCATTCTAACAAACGGTATGCGTTTAGAACGCGGCAAATTTTCTTGATGACAAGTCTCGGGACCCAATAAAGTTTCCCATATTTTTTCACCATCGTATACCAGGAGTTCACAATCATTTTTATTTGTTTCATTTTCCCGGTCCTGGCCGGCGAGATAAGGGGCCACCATTGTTTATTTTCACGTGAAGCTGTAAAACGGTGATATCATCTGGGAACCTTGAGGTTTAACGTTCCTGATATAAGTGGATAATAAGGAACTGTTGTTTTACCTACGAATGCTAAGTAGCTCCTAACAGTTGTTGGGCTTACTCGTGACTCCTTAGTCTTCGGCGCTATATAATTAAGACATAGAGAGAACGGCGATGAATATGTATACCTACTAAAGATTGCTAAGAGCTTTAGGGTACTCTGTTTAAATCTTTGTCATATATCTATATAGTAATAGGATGGATATTTGAAAACAATTTGTCACAAAACCGTTTATTAATAATAGTCAATGCTTTAGCATCCCCAAAAACTAACGTAACTACGGGGATATCGGCTTCCATGCGTTCTTTTTTAATATCGCCTGCGTTTGTAGTGTCTTAAGTTGTTTGGGTTCCAGCATTGCACCGAGCAATGAGGAAACTCTCAGAGATACCATCACTATGGAAGCAGGTTGTCGAATTCAAAGCTGCAATCTAGGATTTCCCCACCGGTAAATACCTTTACTGTTTACCGGTAATTTTAGGTAATTTTTAAAATTTACCGATAATTTTTAAAATATTTCTTTTACATATTATTTATATTTTGATTTCATTAATTCCGAAATGAGAAGAAATTATTGTTTCGATTCGTTTTCAATAAATGTATAATATGGGGCGCGCTGCGATCAATTCAAATCAATACTTTTTAATAATTACAATAATGTGATAATTAAGGAACTACAATAAAATTAATAATGGACGTGAAGACAGGATGGCACACAAGTGATCCAATGATAGAGAGATATTTAGCAGCAAAGGAAGAGGCGAAAGAAACTTTATTAAACTTCAATAGTGTTCATTTATTAGCTCTCATCGACGAAGAGTATTTGAGAACCTGTTCGAATTGCTGCAGAAGCCCTAGCAAGAAATGATATTTTTTTTTGCCGAAAGTGTTGTCGTATTATTGGAAAACAACATTGGAAAACAACGCATAGCTAACTTCTCAGTGCTCCTGAAAACAGAAATTAATAAAACACGAAATATTAACACTAAAATTTTAACAAAATGCAATTTTCACTTTGGTTTCTGTTCAAAGAGCTCGACTGTGGCATATGACAAGAAATTAATTGCAAGGTTATTCAAACAAGAGGAAGAAGTCGAATCAGAATCAGTAGGAGAAAGAGTACCACAGGAAAATATAAATATCGACTGAAATCACAGTTTGAAAAGAATTTTCATTCTTTGAAATATCTGTGAAAAAGTAATATTCGAAGCAACAAACCATCAAACCAACGTATACAGAGAATGAACAAACATTCTCCGTAGCAGGACGAGCTTGCACGAAAATCCGATCGTGGTTGTCGGACGAAATGCTGGATTACATTGGGTTTCTTAAATTCTTCTAAATAAAAATTATAAAAATACTACTAAATTCTTGTAGATTATGTAGATAGTATGCAACACGTTTTTAGGTTTATTTATTTTTGCTGTTTTTATAATACTGTTTATCTAGTATTGTTTATTTTTATTGTTTTCATTTTTATAAAATATACTAAAATTTGGAAAAAAGTATTACTTCTTATTTTAAGATTTACCGAAATTTAGCGCTAATACTGGTAAGTAAAATAAAAAATTACCGGTTTACCGTTAATTGAAAATCTTCGGTAATAGAGAAACTCTACTACAACCCTTATACTGATGGACCTGCGCGTTACTACTTCGCTACAGATTCGCTGAACATTTCCTGAATTACGCCACAACATGCCATCACGGTCAATTTTGCCATTACTGGGCACTGGCATCACATTAACGTTAACATTTTATTTTTAAATTATAATGTTTGTAAAACTATGCAATAAATTTTAATGAAACATAAGATTTTGTTATAATTCCACCTTTCAGAAAAAATAAAGAAATCATGGTGACTTTTCTAGTCGATAGCTTTCTGAATAATATGCCTTTGCCACTCACTGTAAACGTTTTTGGTGAGGATTTTTCTATATTGGAAATTCAAATGATTCCGTATTGTAAACACCATATTTTTTGTCACCGTTTGGAATAAAAGAGAATCTGGCACGCCTGAACTGCTATAACTTTTATCAGAAGACACAGTTTCGTGCAAACCTTTGAACGGTACAGACGTATGTTGATCGCTCGCGAATTACCAAACGTATTGCCCAATCAATTGCTTAATAAACAAAAATAGTGTCGCGCGCGTATTATAGTGCTGACTATGAGTGAGTGCACGAGTACTAGCAATAAGTAGGACACCATGTCAACACAAGAAATTGTGATTACATCAGAAAATGAACATCTACTGTACAAGGAATTGCAAAAGGAAATATCCGCAAGAAAGCAGATAGAAGCCAAATTTAAGGACTTAGAGGAACAACTCAAAGCCCTGCAAGAGAAATTTCTGGAGCAATCTAGTAAAACAGAACCGAGTACTCCGAATAATAAGGAGTTTTATACAGATGAGGAAGAATTGGCCAGAGAAACAGAATGGGTAGTGAAAAAGGCAAGGAAAAGCAAAAAGCGCAAAATGCATGAATCACTAGTAGTCTCACCCCAGCCCACAAACACAAATCAAAATAAAGAAACAAAAAAAGACAAAACGTTCTTGCCACCACCTGTCATTGTGAGCCAAGTAACAAACTACGAGTCAATGCGAAATTCTTTAAACAATAAAGAATTCAAGTACAAAGCTACGCTAATGAATTCTGGCGATATAAAACTCAACGTAGAGAAAATCGATGAATACAGGAAACTTACCGAACTGCTAAATGAACAAAAAGTAAACTGGTACACTTATGAAAACAAACAAACAAGACCAATTAAGGTCATGGTCAGGCGCCTACATCCAACCTGCAAAAATGAAGACATAGTGAAAGAACTAAAAGAAGGCGGCTATTCTATAATTGACGCCACGAATATACTAAAACGAAGCGATAAAACTCCACTACCGATGTTTATGCTTACGTTTAGTAACGAGGAAGATATTAAGAAAATCTATAATATTAAATCCATCTTAGGAATGAAGGTAGAAATAGAGGCGGTAAGAACGCCTAAACAGGTACCGCAATGCAAAAGATGTCAAGCTTTTGGACACACCCACCGATTCTGCAACAAAGAACCCCGATGCGTTAAATGCGCGGGAAAACATTTTTCGACAGAATGCAAGAAACCAAAAGAGGTACCACCAAAATGCTGGAACTGTGGAGATGCTCACCCTGCAAACTACAGAGGCTGTATGGTGGCAAAAGAAATACAACGAATCAGAGACCAGAAAGGGCTACCCAACTTACCAACCCAACCAAAAGTGGGTCAACAACAGCGTGCAGGTAACATCCCAAAATCAAAACCAATTAAAAAAACAAATACAAGCACAACATATGCTCAAGCGACAGATTCCTCAAAAAAGGACAAGCCATCAACTTCAGGTGACGCTACTATGCAGCTGCTACAAAAAATTCTAGAAAGGATGGACAAAATCGAAGAGAGATTATCTAAGCTAGAACAGTAAAAGACACACACATAAGATGACTAATGATTTACGAATCGCAACTTGGAATGCCAACGGTATACGAAACAGAAAATTGGAAATAGAAGTTTTTCTAAACACACATAAAATCGATATATGTCTTGTTTCAGAAACACACTCAACAAATCAGACATATCTAAAGCTGAAGGGATATCAGGTGTACGAAGTATGTCATCCGGATAACCAAGCTAGAGGAGGAAGTGCCGTAATAATAAAAAATAGCATAAATCACTATGAGGAGTGCCATCTCAAGAGCGCAGAAGTACAACTTACGGTCGTTGGTATAAAATCAACCAAACAGAATTTTACTGTAGGTGCGATATATTGCCCCCCAAGGTTTAATCTCAAGAAAACAGATTATAATAAATTCTTAGAACATCTCGGAGAAAGGTTTATACTGGGTGGTGATTATAACGCCAAACATACAGACTGGGGCTCCAGACTGATAACCACAAAAGGGAGAGAGCTGAGAAACGCAATCCAAGAAAGAGGATGTCGATTCCATTCCACAGGTAACCCAACCTATTGGCCTACTGACCAGGACAAAACCCCGGATCTTTTAGACTTCTTTATAACAAGAAAATTTTCGCCGAACTTCATTGATATTGAGGAGAACTTTGATCTGGACTCTGATCACTCTGCAATACTAATGACTCTAAGCGAAAGCATAATCAAAAAGGAATGTACCCCAACCTTGACCAATAAAACTACAGACTGGGTAAGCTTTAAAATAGAGCTTGAAAACACTATACAGCTAAATATCCAGCTTAAAACCAGAGATCAGCTCGACGTAGAAGCCGAGAAATTCATCAACACCATCCAGAAAGCCGCTTGGAACAACACTAAAGAAATCACCCACAGAACTATTGGAAATAATTATCCTATGGAAATTAGAGAAATGGTCAAGCAAAAAAGACAAGCTAGAAGAAGATGGCAACAGTCACGAGATCCAGCTGACAAAACCATACTTAATAATAAATCCCAACAACTTAAACGCGAAATTCAAAAACTAAAAGAGGCATCATTGGAATCCTTCTTAACCAAATTGACTCCCGATAAAGAAACAGATTACTCGCTGTGGAAAGCAGTGAGGAAATACAAGAGGCCAGTGGCCCATGTCCCACCTATAAGACGAAGAGACGGTACCTGGGCAAGAAACAATAAACAGAAGGCTGAAATTTTTGCAGAACATCTAACAGAAATCTTCCAGCCACACAACATCGAATCAGAGCCAATCACGAATGAAGATATAACCTATGATGAAGAAGCCATACAGCTAGTTACTCCAAAGGAAGTTGCCAGAGAAATCAAGACAAACCTGAATCCAAAGAAGGCACCTGGATATGATCTTATCACAGGAGAAGTTCTTAAGCAATTACCTAAGAAAGGTATTGTTATGCTGACGTACCTAATAAATGCATCGTTCAGATTAAAATACATCCCACATGTCTGGAAAGTAGCAGAAGTCATCATGATACCAAAACTAGGCAAACCACCGACCGAGGCCAAATCATATCGCCCAATATCACTGTTACCAATGATATCGAAACTCTTTGAAAAGTTGCTTCTAAAGAGAATGAAACCTATCATTGAGAGAAAAGAACTAATTCCTAATCACCAATTTGGTTTTAGAGAAAAGCATTCCACTATAGATCAAGTCCATAGAATAACAGATATCATAGAGAAAGCATTAGAAGAAAAGCTTATTTGCTCAACAATCTTTCTTGATGTGACACAAGCGTTCGATAAGGTTTGGCATGAAGGATTGATACACAAACTAAAGAGTATGCTACCTTTACAATACGTCGAGCTGCTAACATCCTATATATCTGATAGACTATTCAGAATAAAACAGATCGATGAATACTCGAAACTAAAAGAAGTCAAAGCTGGGGTACCCCAGGGTAGTGTATTGGGACCAATTCTCTATCTACTATATACAAGTGACCTTCCACAGATGGAAAATGTAACAGTGGCCACATTCGCAGATGACACGGCTCTAATGGCAGTGGGATCAACTATTGGTGAATCTACCAGGAATCTTCAACAAGCTAGTAACAAAATATACAAATGGACCAGAAAATGGAAGACCAAGCTCAACGAACTGAAATCTGTCCACATTAACTTCACAAACAAAAGAATCGAGGACATACCTCATGTCAAGATTAACGACGCCATAGTTCCATATGCGAACACTGCAAAGTATTTGGGTATGACACTGGATACAAAACTAAGGTGGAAAGAACATGTTAAGAAGAAAAGAGTAGAGCTTGGCCTCAAATACAGAGAACTGTACTGGCTTCTGGGAAGAAACTCTCAGTTGTCAGTACAGAACAAACTACAAGTCTACAACCAAGTACTAAAACCGATTTGGTTATACGGCATCCAGCTTTGGGGCTGCGCAAAAAGCTCCAATATACAAGGAATCCAGACCTTCCAAAATAAAGTACTAAGGAATATGGTTAACGCTCCTTGGTACATACGGAATAGTGACCTGCACCGTGATCTTGGTGTCCCACAAGTCATCCAAGAGATAAAAAGACTCGCCACTAAGCATGAATCTCGCCTAAGCCATCACGTCAACGTAGAGGCCCTGCAGCTACTGGACAACCAGAATCTAGTGAGAAGACTAAAAAGAACTAAACCCTTCGAACTAGTGAATCAGTGAAATGTGTAAAAAGCAGAGCACAGTGAGTGACGTGTTAGTGCTTCTTGTTTGGGACAAAGTAAATATAGGGACATCAGTGGATAGCCTATTAGAGACAAGTACCTAGTTTTAAGAATTCAGATTTAAATTGATGGTTAATCTTTTAGATTAGTTTCAATATGTTAAGCATCTTATGCTTATTAATAAAAAAAAAAAAAAAAAAAAAAAAAAAGAAGACACAGTTGAAATTGTTTAAAGCTTTTTCTATGCAAGCGAGGCGAGTCGCTATTATATAACTTACAAAAAATGGGTATTTGTAGAACAAGAGGATGGCTCTAAAAACTTTCCACAAATCCTTTTAGTTAAACAGGAACCATAATACAACACCCTAATACCCCTCTTACAATCGTTTTATAATATACATTTTTTAAACAGAAATTACAGGTAGGTACCGTTCTAAAAAAATATTGTTATACTACTCTACATTCCACAGAAACACAACTTTGTTAACAAAATTGAAGACACTAGATGCAAAACAGCACAAGTACAATGATAAATGCATTAGACTTGTGCTGTTTTGCATATAGTATCTTCAATTGTTGTTTTAGCTTCATTTATTTTGTTGACATTAACCGGATTATTAACAACAATGTTATGGTTATTCCATTTTTTTTTTGATACCTCCTGTTTATGTAAAGAACAAATACTTAAAAATAACATATTATTATTATTGTTCATATTGTTTGAATGACTATACTTTGGTAAGTGTTAAAGAAGTCGCTAGAAATACATTATATTAAATTTAATTAAATCGCTAACACAAGTTAAAAATGTGTGTATCAATAGTCTTTTATATAATATATAAAATAGTCTGGACTAAAATATCTTCTCATTGTAAAGTTTTATCCGAACCAGTCGAAATCAGATGTTAATACGTACAATTAATCCTTAATAATAGTGATCATCTAAGAGAGCATCATTTAAAATATCATTACGAGGCAATTTAATAAGAACCGCAAAATCATATCGGAAATGCCAGTTAAGCGAGCACTACAAGAAAAACACGGGTACTAATTTTATTTAACAGGCAACTTTTTTTTTGCGGAGGCAGGGAGATCTCTTGGGAACGAATAGTCAGAGTTATCGGTTACCGACAAAAAAAAAGAAACGGTGAGGAGCAAATTGCTAAAATCGAACAAGCGTCTCACCGTCCGAAGTAATAACAGCAATTATTCCGTTTGGTTTTAGCGAGCTTTGGCCATTAGAGCGGCCCTGTTATTATATGTTTTTTCCACCTTATCCGATCTCGCCGTGACCTTGCCAACAAAAAGCCAAATCTGTATGCCTACCCACGCATTTCAGTCATGTCAGATGATGAATACTTCTTCGTCTTTAATACGTGGAACTAAAGAAACAGTTGGCGTCCAGAATTGAACGCGATTCTGGTGGGCGTTGACCATGACCAACTCACTGGCAACGCATATGGATTAATGAAATTTACTTTAACGTTACATGTATTCGACCTTTGTACCAGTGGCGTACTGGTCATATATTGCGAGGTGTGTATAGCAAACACTAGTAGTATTTCAGGATGTTTTGTAACGCATTTTTTGAAGCTAAGAAAAAACAACCCAGGATTATTTTATACTTTTTCATTAGGGTCCCTCAATCCATCATTTCTTTTTAAGTTTGGTAGCTGGTAGCAACACATACATTTTATTTTAAAATGATGAGAAAAATTTGTAGGTAATTGCTTTCACATCATAAAACCATTTGAAAAGATGTCGCTTCGACTAACAATAGGATCTTATACGCCTCATAATCGTTTACATTGTATTAGAATGAAAAAGATAATGACATATAAAATAAAAAATAAACAAACCGATAAACCAGTCTTACAGAACAAAACTCAGTTCTTCACTTTAGCTTGTCTCGATATTCTAAATTTGAAAATGCCATTTTTATGTTACAAGAGAAATATTAATATTAATGGGTAATGCCACTCTAGCGCGAGAAAAAATAGCCGATTTTGTAGGTATATTTTTACAATATAGTAAATGTATTACAAAATCTCTCTCGCATTTTATTGTTCATATTTTGAGGAATATTCACAATAAATAAAAATAAAAATAAATAAAAAATAGCAGCGTTAGAGCACATCAAAGGAAACCTCTTCCGGCGGATAGGGTTGTACGGCCGGAAAGATTTTGCACACAGTTTTTCACTTAGCCATAGAAACAAAAAAAAATATTGATTCTATATAAGATTATCTCGGGAAGTACGTACGGAAATTAGAAAATTCCGCTTTAAAACAAAATGGCGCACGTTTGAACACAAAATATCACTTTTAGGTACAAAATTAGGTTAAAAATTGTTAACAAAAAAAATTTCGAACTTATCGTAAAATCCGTATGTACTTCTCTAGATCATATTGTTCTGAAGCTGCATATAAATTTTCCAAGTGGATTGACGAAGATCAGTTGAAGTTATCGTTCCGGCCAGTTTGAAAAATGCGGTTTTGAGAAAACACCGTTTAAAATATTGTGTAACTTTGATGTATAGAATTCTTATATTTTACTATAGTGGGCGAAGCCTGGACCATTTGTGGCTAGATAATTATCTTTTCAAATTAACATTTTCCTCCTCCTGTTTCTTTCTGTTTGATTTTGACGACAGACGGGCCTGTTTTGCAGCATCAGTCAGGGATGGCTCTGAAAACATGATGCGCCGTGCGTCAGCCTTCGCGCAGATATTATTGCTGTGTGGCTAGATGCTCATACATAATACCTCGATAATCTTCATAAGGCTGGATAACGCATCATTGACAACACGTATAGCTATACATACTTGTTGCAATATCCACAATTACTTTGCCACTTGAAAGTGAAAATGAAATCACCAGGTGGCATTTCATCGGTCAGAATTTAGGATACAGTGTCGCCAAGATTTATTTTCTTCATTTTATCAATTGAATCATGATTATGACGAATGGCTAGTCCATCATAAATTGAAAGCTCATTTATAGGCTTCTGGGTTAAGTTCCCTTTATCTTCGAGGCCCTAACTGGTTTTTGTCAAATGGCGGGGACGAGTGCCATCAGTTTCTTCATGTGATCTATGGATTCCTTTTCTTATTTCCTTTTCTTATTCCAAAATTTGCAAGCTTTGCAGTAAGTATTTAGATTTTATGAGAATATCTACAACATTTCTCCAGCTGATAAGCGCCACCAATCATACAGAGAAGAAAAGCTATGTTTTCTCTATGTTCCATCGTCCGAGACAGTTACGCCATTCCTTTTTTACTATTTTCAATTGACTTTTAGCCCTCCCTTTTTCTGCTGCTGCTTTCTGCATACTTTGTTGACAATGCTTCTGTTTCCACAAAAATGGTGCGAACAACTTTGTATTGTAAAATGAGTGAAAAATCTGACGAGGAAGGTCCTAGAATGCGCAAAACTTTTCAATTACATCTACACCTATTCTTATGCGCATGACAAGGATAATTCCGCTATTCATGTTATCCTTTTTGAACAAATCGGCAACTCGGAATGAAAGTTTGTTCAAAATTCTCACAAGAAACCACGATTTGAAATTCTAAGTCACGGTTGCCACTTTCGGCCAATTTCGCATTTGATTTGCACGTTTTACACACTAAAACTTGTAAAATAGCAGAAAACACAACAACAAAGTTCAAGAGATGATAATTAAACGTCATCCACTTCAACGTTGTAATAGTCTTCAGCCGACATTCCTTTTTTACCGGTGTGGACTGTGGATACGTTATCAGGCAGAGGCGACTCTAGTTCCAAACGATTCAATGCTTGTCATATTAGTTCTATTTGAAAATCTGCTGCTTCCTTTCGACTCCTTTCGATCACGATATACTCCAAGAATGTCACTAATTATTTCTGCTATTTTTTTACCAACTAATCAAGAACAACACACGTTACATCAGACAGCTGTAACATTGTGCGGCTAGCGTCAGTTCAACGAACGTACCGAGGATATTTCCTCAAAATCTTTGTGTTTTATAATATTTTATGTTATATTTCACACCACGCATGTAATTCCTCCAAATAAGATATGAGCGTATAGGTCTCTAGGCTGTAACCTCTCACGCTAAGCTTTTTGCATGTACGCTCGGCTAGACGCTTGGCCGTATGTTCATCAAATTAGCAATTAACATTTTTTTTCTTATATGAAACGTATTGTACCTTATTTCTAAGATCTCAAGACATCATTTAAGCAAAAATTTTTTTTTTGATTTTTCAAAAAATCTAGAGTGGCATTACCCCTTAAATATGGCGAGTTTAAGACTATCAGTTTTTAGAAAAAAAAATTTACAGAAGGCATTAGGAAATATATTAAAAACTTCAAAAGAGAACTTAGTTAATTGATCAACAAAAAAAATGTGCCCCGCTCTTTTTAAGTAGACCACGTGGTGAGTTCTTTAAAGTTGGTAGATATCGAAGTATATATCGTAAGTAGATATCGTAATTAAACATAAAATGTGATATTTTTTAGATTGCTGTAGTATACGATGTGATCTAACATCGAAATCTTTTGACGAAGTATTATGGTAGTCAACAAAAATGACACAAATTTTTTTCGATATCATTTTTAACCCTACTTTTTGCGTATTACTACGGTTTTTTTTAATCTCTGATTTTGCCTAATGAGGTATTATTTTTTATTAGTCAATAAAAACAACGACATGGTCAATATGCCGTCAGACTATTTTTGTTCACTGTCAAAATAATAAAAGTTTGGAAAAGAGGATTCCGAAACTAATAAACGCCACATGCGACTTGCATAAGAGTTGTATTCCAATCTGATATCGAAATCGATTGACAGCATCATGTTAGTCCCAAAATTTTTGCCGACAAGAGAAAAATAGTTCAGAATTCTTTTGTTACCCTTTTATAGCGTGGCGCCATTTTTTTCCACATACTAACCCAATTTATTTGTTATTTCTTTTTGTTAAATAACATTCTACATTTATTGATACGTTACGACTCTGTTTAAATATGTTTGCAATCGTCAGGCATAAGGTGTGTTCTGAGCTGACATTGAAATCTTTTGGCAAGTATGATGTTAATAAACAATTACTGTAGATATGCTCTAAAACTGGTAGATATGCTCTAAAACAATCTGTGGTCTACATTTTGTAAACCCTACTCGATCGCACCGCAATTTTGTCAGCATCACAAGGTAATGCCATCTGGTTGTTAATGTTTTATAATTTTCATTATTTACCGTACCATAATAGTCCAAAAACCTGGTACAATAATAGTTTTATGTTCGTAACAATGAGGTGCCTGTTCTTCGTATCCGGTTTTACGGTCGTAAAGTTTGTTAAATTTGACAGGACACCGTGGAGAATTGACCAGGTATGTGATAAGAGCAACAGTAAACAGGCGGAGACGAAGAAGAGATTTAATTGAACAGACGCGTTGCTGTACTCACTCGCGCCAGGAAGAGCGTGCCATAAGCCAAATAATAATTATTGTGTAATATTTGATTGCTGTGTGAGAGACTGTGAGGGGGTCATTATTATTCATTGACAGATTCGATTGTGGATTGTGTGTATGAGTAACAGTTATTTCGAAGAATTCAATTTATGTGGAGGTGTTACAAAATCTTTTGGTATAATTAAAATAGATGATTAATAATACCACTAGATACTAAAATATTATTTTTATAGTCAGTTGGTACTTGCGTAGGTACCTGCTGATAATCTGCATAAAATAATTGCCATTTAAGACTAGTGAATTTACATTAAAATGAAATTTGCTAACGTTTTTTGCAAATGTTATGCCGCACGTTAGTATAATCACCATTGTTCTCACAACGTGTCTTAACCTACTATAATAGAGGAATTTGTATATTTGTAACCTAAAGCACACTGGCAGAAGAAATGTTTATGTGAAATAAATCGTTTGTAGAATAAAGGCAAAAACATATTTGTTTGTTACAAAGAATGTCTAAATAATATTACTTTAGTCTAAACAAATAAATATATTTTTGCCTCTATTCAAACAACGATTTATTTGCGTTTCACAGAGGTCATAAAACTCGTGATTCGCATCCAGGACTTTGAATTCACTAATTTATAGCTATTTCTGCTTAAAAAAGTATGCAACAAAATAGACACAACATGATATTAAACTCTCAAAAACAATATATACGCATTTATCCCTGAAACAACAGCCGAGGCCTGATCAAAAACAAATTTATGTAGAAATATTTTTTTCAACATTCGCTTAATTAAGTAACAAATTTAATTTTTTTTAAATGTCCAAATCTTGTTATTTATTCATGCATTGTAACCGAAAATCTGTCCACGTAAAATTTCAACGCGATTGGACAAAAATTGGACAAAAATTTCCAAATTTTGAAAAATGTTACAAACATTTGCAATTTTTTTAAATTGAAGTCAAACAAAAGAAGTTAGAAGAAGATTGTCTATCTACCTTGAAACAAAATACTTGATCCAAATCACACGAAAAATGTCAATAGAGTTCAAATTGGGTTCCACTTACACTGTACAGAAGGTGTTCTAATAATGGTTGGATTAATAATATCCAACTCCACTATTTTTATACCCCCCACATTTAATGTGGTGACGGTATATTGAGTTCGATTATATATATATATATATATATATATATATATATATATATATATATATATATATATATTATTATTATATTATATTATATATATATATATATGGAATTGATCAGAATTGTTAGCTATGTCTGTCACTATAGTATGTCCGTCTGTCCGTCTGTCCGTCTGTCCGTCTGTCCGTCTGTCCGTCTGTCCGTCTGTCCGTCTGTCCGTCTGTCCGTCTGTGTACACGGTAACTGCCGTAATTTTGAAGCAATTGATCTGAAATTTGGTATACAAGCTTATCTCTTAAAAAGTAAGGACAAGTTCGTGAATGGGCAAAATCGGTTCACCTGTTTTTTTTTCTTTTTTTAATATTTTACGATGGGGGTATTTTAACTTCAGATAATTTTCTTACTAGTTTATGTAGTCAGTAACTTTTCTTATTTAACGTCATTCGAAATTTCGGTTGAAATTAACCGTCTTCCCCGATGTTCAACAAAAAATTCGATTTCAGCCAATTCAGCTAATAGGATGCTTGAAATTGAAGTATCCATACTCAGCTTCATTTTGTATCAAATCGCACGACGTTGAGTTTTGGGACAACTTGTATAATCAACCTTTATAATATGTACAATATATGAGAATTGAAGTTATCTGAGAGTTATCTTATGATACCACGTCCTACTTTTCCTATGATGTTTCTTTCTTTTCAGTACTGTTCAGGTTCTTTTTAACGCACTGCAGCTTCCAAGCAATCAGTTATTCCGGAAATGTGTTTTTTTCTAAAGGTTGGTCTACTATGATCCTCCCGTATGTTCTCTATACCACCGGTCGCCAACCGGCGGTCCGCGAACCCCTAGAAGCGAAGCTGACCTATGAGACTGCCGTAAGCGGGAGAAGGACAGCGGAAGGAGGTTGGCGACCGCTGCTCTATACCTAAGTTCTGCTGATCCTTATAGATGGGTTTGTTATTCTAAGTTGAAAGTATTTATAAGAGACAATAAGAACAAGATCTACAATAAAATTATTCTACCATGTTAGCCATCGTTAATGTCCGTTCAGTATTGTGAGCAATAAATACATGCACATAAAACTAAATTAGCAATACACGTATAGAAACCGGTAGTTAAATATTTTAGCATATTAGGAAGAAGATGCGCAAAAAAGCAACCAGCCAAGTAGTAAATTGTTTTTGTAGGTTAGGTAGTATTTCGTACCGATGCGTTTCACGTGCACGTCCCTGTTGAAGGACACGCGTGGTCTCAGCGACGCGTCGGACCGCTGCGAGTCCGACCTGGTTACGTCCGGCATCTCCAGTTATCCTCTCATCGTCCTGCAACACCCGAACAATCCAACGCTCACTATGACCGAAAGAACAACATCAACAACAACAATATGCAGAACATTGCACCAGATGGTGAAGAAGAAGATGAAGAAGCAGCACTTATGACGCGAGGTACATTATTATGTGATGATGGTCTAAATGTGACTGAAACCGAAGCGGATTAGCAACACAGTAGGTTTGTATGTATGCACAGGTATATATACATATATATCTATCTATGGATAGTTGTTGGTTGCAGTTATGGAACGTGTGCGAGAATGACAGTGTATGTGTATATGTGAGTGTGCAGAAACAGCCAGGCAGCGGTTGGTGGTATGGATGTGGGCGATGCATTGGAGATCGTTAGTGAGGCGGCTCTGTCGTCGGACCACAGTAGTAATGATGGAACGACGGCAATAGTAATAACGATCGGTTTACTCCGTATGAATATATGTATTGAGATGGTGGAAGACGGTTATGATTAAAGGCACTGTTTTCTTTTCTTAATTTGTTTTAGTGCGTACGGTGTGGATTGATGTGGTGCGATGGTTTTGTTAGATTTATGAGAGGGGTATCAGAAGTAGCGCGAGATGTATCGTCAAGGTTGAGTGCAAGGTCGCTTGGTTGTACAGTGGTCAAGCGATCACCAGTCGATGTGTTAAAATATCATGCAAATGTACAAAACAGCGATATTATTTATAATTAGCTAACAAATTTTATATGTTTTATGTAAATCAAATTGGGGGACATTTTTGATCATTTTCTCACTTTTTTGCCGTTATTAATAATAATTGATTATTAAATATATTTTTTGGTAGTACTATTTTTCAAGAGTATTTCCTGAAAATTTAATTTAAAAATTCGTAAATCTGCCGATGTATAAGGCGGTAAGAAAAAAAAATGGTCTGAGTAGATTGGTTGTACCACCGCAATTTTTTAATTATGTTAGTTAAAATTTTAAATAAAAACTCCTTTCCATTAATATTTTTTCTTTCTTTTTGTTTTAATTTTCTGACACAGTTAGGTTTTATAGTGTGTGCGTTACCACTTAGATTCGCTTCGCTTTCATCCATGCGCTCCAAATCATTACGTCGCTACTTTGAATAATAACAAAAATCACGTAAAATAGAAGTTCTCTTAGTTTTAGAAAATAGTACTAGTTTATAGTATTTAGATTATGTGTATATTTTATTTTCTTTTTGTTCGGATCATAGTGGTCTGCGGTACTTCTGGCAACGGTTTTGAAAAACTGGTCACGGCACGGTCAAGGCATTTTAAAATATTTTTGTTGGAATTTACAGGGGCAATACTGTATTAACCGGTAATTAACACAAGCATTCTTGTTGAGGTGTATGTTGTCCCTTAAATGTGTGTTATATACAATTAACGCGGAAAATACGGAAACCACAAAATTTCTGGAATCGTTTGTTAAAAAATGTTAAAAAATCTTTACACACGTCGATTTGTATGATCAAAATACACCTATTTTTACATAAAGTTAAATTTAATATAAATACTAATTTTATGGCCTTATAACAGAGAATTTTCCAGAAAAGAATAAAAAAACTGAAAACTATTCTTTATGATTCATAAAAGACTTACTATGAGACGCTTAGGAGATTTCAAAACCCATTTCTTCTCATTTTGACCTAACTTTTTTCGAAAACCCTACATGATATGAAGCCCTTTGAGTCGGGATCTGACTTCATATTCGAAATTCATCGACAATATCTATGTTATAGTTAGTTAAATTGTTTCCTAATTTTCAACTGAACTTTACTCGAAAGTTGTTTCTAAAAAACGGTTGATGACGTTATGTTCGATGACACAAGTAAAAACAATCGATGAGTGGAATTAAATTTGATAACATTTTGATAATTCAAATTGAATATCATTTTGATAATTCAAAATCGACGAAGATTTTCAATTATCAAAATTCACGAGAATAATACGTTATACAGATTTTGTCATGTTTCCGTACTTCTTGCGTGCTTTGTATCAAATAATTTTTTTGTGACAGAGTCTAGGAAAATTTAGGTCATATAAAATACGTTTTTCCCTTATGTAGCATTTCTACCCTTACGAGAAAGGGTGAGTGCTTATAGAGTGCTATAAAAATCTTATTTCCATCTAAATTTTAATTTTTGTAATTTATAAACTATGTGCAAAAAGTATAATATGCTAATTTACTAATATACTCAGTAAATGGTATGTAGATGCGGCCAAATTTCTAAGATGCAGAGTATACTATGCTAACCAAATTACTTTAGTCTCAAATTCTGGACATACAATAAAACTTTTAAAAAACGGGACCATTTTTAGGATACTTTAGGATGCCGGACAAGTCGTCAAATGTTAAGACATGGTTGGGACTGTCCCGGCCAAATCGGGACGGTTGGTTACTCTGGTATACTGGCCACTAACGGCCTTGTTTCATAGAATTATTGCTCTGAAGTCAGTCCTGCCATTGTTCTGCCTGACCAAACCTCTAGTAATAAAATTTAAAAACATTTAATGTAATGTATAATAATATATTATTTGAGGAGCACATAACTAGGATATAATTAGGATATAAATCGCGAGCATGAAGGTTATACGCTAGCCGTAGGCAAGCGTGTAAACATGCCAGCGATTTATATCCGTTCTGTGCGAGTCAAATACGTCATTTTGTCTACGACTCATAAATTCCATTTTATATCAAATATTTTAATGTATTTGGCGCGGCGAACTGTCACATAACTGTCATCCACGTAGGTTTTGACAGACTTTGACAGTAGCGTTGTATAATGATGACAGTTCGTGAAGTGGTGAAGTCATTATTTGAACGAACTGTCAGCACGAACTGTCATTATTATAGAATCCTAGTGTCATTATAATCATTGGTATGTATCACGATGGGCATTATATAGTCGTAGATACGTGTGCAATAAACTTATACGCGAGTCGTAGATAACATTATATAATGCTATTATAACCATTTTTAACAAATGTTTATTGCAATGCATTTTTTAGTTTTTTAATCTAGTGGCATTGACCTTAAACTTAAAAACATTACTTGAATCTGCTATTATTTCTAGTTGAATTGCTGGAATACGCCACTGACTTACAAATAACCAATAAATAATATAAAATATACGTATACGACAAGAATCCAGAAAGAAAAAATAAAACTTAATTAAATTAAATGGAAAAAGCTTGCCAAAAGCAGTGTAATATTTTCTGTTACGTTATGGTTATTTTCCAAAACGTGTCAAGCCATTTATCATCCTAGCGCAAAATATTGTTAATTAAAAATCTACAAAATGATTTACTAGTTTGTGACTGAGTGATTTATTACACGCAAATTCAGTTTTAATAATGTAATTTGATGTATGATATTTTCTGCTAATTTACAGTTTCAGTCGCAGATTTAATTCGAAGAATATTTAAATTTATGGAACACCATATATATATATATATATATATAAACTAACATAAAAATTTGAAACATACGAAATCACCACTGAATTATATGTTAGAACCCCAATTATGAAGATCACGTCCTTTTTCTAAATATCTAATTTTACTATCACTAATAAGTTTTTTGGTGAATTGCATTGTAAATGTGAATATTTATTTTACTTATCTTACGTATTTGATTGATTGACGGATAGTTTTATAGGTAGTCGGAGAGTGGCACAAAAAATCAACAAACATACATAGCTATTATCGACTTTCAACCTGAGTACCATAATGCATCAATGTTATTGTGTTATGTAAAGGTCAATATTGTTTGGGATCTGAACGTACACCGAGTACGGATTGAAGTATTTTTCCTCATGTCATCTCCACGACCTTGCTTTTGTACTCGTAAGAAGTGTTGTGACCCCCATCAAATTCATTCCTACATTGCTATTCCTATCTACTGCCTTCATAAACACTTATGAGTTATGTTACTGACATCCATTAGACCCAACCATGCTTTTTTGTTGATAATCAAGCTGTGAACACTTTATATAAGTGTAAAATAAGATTTGATTGACATTGTTTCGCGTATACCCATTAGATTAAATCAATTTGCCGAATAATTAACTCTAGTATGTTCCCACTTTGTTATAACGCTATGAGGAGTGATTCATAACAATAAAGGTATTACAATTTAATACGTTGTGCGGCAATTAAAAAAAGCTACTGGATCAATGTTGCCTGGATTTCAAATTCAAACAATAACATTGCCTCAGAGATATTAATTACACATATTTGATTGGAAATATACATTGGACTGTGAAATAGTTAATTCAAGCATCATTATAGTTCTGATTTTGTCAATTGTCAAGTTTATCTATTACCTTTATCTATTATACATTAGTTTCCATAACTCTGCTTTGAAAACTATACTATTTGCAATGTGTCACTTAACTTGATCTCATGAATTCAGGAGCATGTTGGCAAGTCAAGCGATGGTGTTCACCTATACATATTTGTTTCTTAATCCTTGTTGTTTTCATGATAGAGACGTTAACATGTTACCGTTACTAGCAATTAGTTCTTCTTATAGCTGCTACCAGAGTAGTCACATGTAGTAGATATGATTTGAACTAAGTACAGGGTCTGAAGTCATAGCCGCCTGTGTGCGCAGTCGACCATATTTTGGTCAGTGGCGTAGATATTTATAATATTTTGATAAATTAGTATGCATTCGGCTGTAAAGAGTAGTCAAAAAGGCAGTTGTTGAAAAATTCTGAACTATGTTTAGCGATCTTAACGTGTAATGATAAACCTAATGAGTTCAGGAACGTGTCCTGTTGCTTTGGAGGTCATGTTTATGTTTATAACGGGTCATTATAAATGATTGTAATCGATGTAGGCCATGATATCAAATGTAAAGATTTCGGGTTGCCGCTCTATTTGAATGGAATACCACTGTTCTACACGCGAAAGTTAAATTGGCTGCATAATCCATTTCAAGTTTGACAGTTTTTTGTGAAAAACGGCACAAATTTATTAACATGGGCATGGCTTACTTCGACTACAATCATTTATAATGACCCTGTATCTTAGGCAATGCATTTACCCGGGGTGTATTGACCATGAAAAATTTATTATCATGTATTGGATTTAATAAATTTTATTTAATTTATTTACTGATATAAGGCACTTTTGGAAAAATAATTAACTGATTAAGACCATATACTAGTTGTGGCAAGAGCAGTGGAAATTTGCTGAAGAAAATACGGAATCATCAAATAACGATTCGCTTGAAAGCTAGGAAGAAATTGATTGAGATTCAAAAGAATCGGAACTTTACTATTATTTACTTATACTTATTTTGTTTTGTTTTCATTCCATTACTTATTACACTAAATTGTTTTACGTAACCTCTTAACACATTTTTATTTTGTTTTTATTAAAGTATAAAGTAATCGAAAACTTATTAGAACATTAGTTATACCTATGAATTGAACTTTGATATCTTGTGTTGTTTACCTATTTTTTTAAATCTGATACGATAACATCTTTTTCACTCACCCCTTAATTTAATTTAATTGTGGATAGATAAACCTTATTCTGTTTCTATAAACATTTCATTTTATCATTGAATTCTTTCTAATATATAGTTACTTATTGTTATTTGAACTTAGTCAAATGTTATGGATGCCGATTTATTGTCTAATAAGGAGATTTAGCATGGAAAAAGATGTTGGTCGAATTTACTTACTTACTGTATAAACTTTAAAGTTTAAAATATCTAACATAAACCTGATTTTTGTTCTTTTTGTATTTTGATCGTACAGAATCCCTCTGGAATAAACCACCAATGCATTTTAGGTCATCATTTCGTTCCAGAAGTACTAGTGGAGTACCCTCTTCTTTGTATAAAATATCTTTACCTAGTTCTTGTCAGAACTGCTAATAATTTTGTCCAAAGTTGAGTTTAGTTTTTAATTTTTTTCACTAAAAAATATTGTTGAGCATTAGGTACGTATGTTTTTCATCACACGACATACTACATATACCTATCCTTTAGAGTCTTCATTGCTGAAATGAAGGCATGGCAATGTTTTTTTAATGTCTAAGAGCACTTGGCGTTGTTCTAGATGTGTGATATTAGTATATTAGATATAGTATATTAGTATATTAGATATTAGTATTAAGTTAACAAAAAAAATCTCCTATTTATTTATTAGCTAACTGCATTCCCTGAAATTGCATCTGTTTAAATCCCCAAGGGTCTAACATGAGTTTTTTATTCTACACATTATGCTTGTGCCTACAATTAAGTGGCTTTATTTTCCTACGACAAATTTCCACTTCTTAGCTAAATAACGACGCTGTTTTAGACAAATAAGCCGTTTATTGTCGAATATCGAAAACGGTGTAGAAGCCCTATTACTAAATATTAATGCAGAAAATATAGCTAATTTTGGATTTAATCAATAGAGGGGCACTTTTCCTATGGAAATCGGATCCGATAGCGTGGTGAGGTTTGAAGTCAAAACCTTAACTTTTTTTAGTGTGGTGGTAAAGTGATAAAGTAATATTTTGACATTAATAGGAAGGATACGATCACGGTTAAAAAATTTTCCAAAAAGGCGTCAACTGTCAAAATAATAGTTGTATTATTATAATACAAGTTTTATTAGACGAAACTTGATGCACAGGCATGGGCGCCCGCAGAGAGGGTACACTTGCACCCCCTGGCTTTTGATATAACAGGGGAAAGATCAACAAGAAAGCAATATACTATAAATAATAAACTTTTGTTAAAAAAATAAACAATAGAACTTAATAATAAAACATTAATAAACTTCTGAATTTACACATAAAAATTCAGTGTTCAATTAAAAAAAAAACAGAAACAAACAATTGAATATGTTATCAATTTTTACAAAAGTTGATTGATTGAAATACGTTTGCTATGCGAACGAAGATTATCGCCAGTTAGCAAACCTCCGAAAGTCGAAGGGCTACTAGGTCTTATAATTACCTACAATTTGGGGTATGATAGAAATTTATGCAACACTTTTTGCAAAAGATATAAACGTTTTTCTGTTGCAACTGTTTGAAATACGTTTGCTATTCGCATGGACATTATCGCCATTTAAGGGTTGTTGTCCATGGGGCAAAACTCCAAGCGTCGAAGGGCTCCTAGATCTTTTAATTACCTACAATTTGAGGTATGATTACCTACAATTTGAGATATGATGAGAAGTTACGCAACAATTTTTGCAAAAGTTATGAACACTCTTCTGTAGCAACTGATTGAAATACGTCTGCTATTCGAATGGACATTATTGCCATTTAAGGGTTGTTGTCCATGGGGTAAAACTCCGAACATCGAAGGGCTACTAGGTCTTTTTATTACCTACCCATTATGATAGACTTTTATGCATTAATTTGTCTATATGTTATAAACATATGTAGCAACTGATTGAAATACGTTTGCTATTTGAAGGACATTATCGCCATTTAGGGTTAGTTGTCCATTGGGCAAAACTCCGATCGTCGAAGGGCTACTAGGTCATTTAATTACTTACAATGGGGTATAATAGAAATTAATGCAACTATTTTTGCAAAAGTTATAAACGGTAGGTTATTATACCAAAAGCGGAACGGTGGCTCCGGTTTTCGTTAACCCTATTTTTTGGAGTTGACAACTCTTAACTCAACTCATGGCCGGTTTTCGTTTTGCACCCCCCTTAAAATATTTCTGCGGGCACCAATTTCCACAAGTTGCTTTGGCCAAATGAAACGAGTGCACCAATAAGTTTTATAAAACGATTGTTATATACAATTTATTCTACTTTGCGGTATTTACTTTTCATAAATTTCGAAAATTACGGTTGTTAACTTACAATGTAGAGTAGTTTTATCTCCAACAGTGTTAAAACTGACAAATACAATTGAGGCAAGCGAATAGCGATTGAGATGGTAACACTATTTGACGATTGGCATCAACATCGTCATCTTGGAAAACTAAAAGTTACTAAAAGCTAGTTCTTTAGTTTTTCATAACGACACCAAAAGCAGATTCGTTATGAGATATATAAACGTAAAATAGAAATACGAATTTAATAGCGATATCTAGGTGTAATAACCTACATCGATTAAAAATGTAAAAATGATTCCACATATTATGTGCATTTTTGTAGGTACCTACAACACATCAATTTGTTTTAACGATATCCCATACGGTCCTTTTTATTGTATATGGTCACATATTAAAAGCAATCCCAGTTAGTTTTTATGAGGATCGCTTAGTTTTTATAGTCAACAATAGAACGCTTTTATGATAGTAGTTTTATCTATTTTGTCAGCTGAGGATTATGTAGGTATCGTTCAAATGATAACCGCTGGGACGCAATCATTCATTTAGTCATGCATTCTATGACTTTAGTTATAAATTTTAATGTGTTGTATGCAAAAACTGTCACCTCTTATTAAAACAGCCTTTATAAATAGACCGCCCAGGCTCAGGCGATGAATCGTGTAGAGAGACTTGAGAAGAGATGCTTGGTCGAGATTGCTCCCCTTGTCGTAAGGGGGCGCGTCCGGCTCGTCTAATTTATTGCATCGCCTAGTGGAAAAATCTAGAACACAATATGGGGAATTTTTCTGGCGACCGTGGTGCGTAATTATCGGGGTGCAACCCCCTTCTTAAGAACTATCCCGGCGCCGCCGCAAAAAAATCACAACGGACAATGTGCAATGGCCGAGATTGGCATCTGTCACGGACAACAATGGCCGAAAGAAACGGCCGGCGAACGCGAAAGAGGAACGCGAAAAACGCGAGCCACAATTATCCATTATGCTCTATTATTGATATACATTTAAACACAGGTGTGGGCCGCTCAAGGCTGAACTGATTACCATTCATCCATGTCGTTTTGCAGTCTGTGCTAAAAAAATCCTCATTGTTCATGTATCTACACATTGTCATCTCTATGAGTAGGCTCACCGAGAGCAATCTCTATCTAGCGCGGTGGATGAGAACGTTCCACGCACTTCGCTGGCACGTTTATATGTATTTGTGCGCAAAGCTTACTGATTCGAGAAGCAAACCCACACAAGCCAGTATTTATTATATATTATTAGGTCGTCATGGGGAATATCATCAGGGTATAGTTATAACACCGAAGTGAATACAATTTGTGAGATACTAAACGTTAAAAAAAAAACAAAATACTTCGATAACTCGAACCATGACTTGTCACAAAAAAGTTCGAGTTATCAACACTTCGAGTTATTAAATAAAAGACATAATATGTATATAATATTTGTGTGCATTAATTAGAGTAAAAATGCGTTACATACACATATGTTACATATGTACTTTAAAATGTACTCATATGTATACTTTTACGCAAGAATAACACCATAGTTGGATTTAATGGTGTCCACTGCGCATCCGAACGACTTCTGAGTGGCCGGGCTGTACATACTTTTTATTTCTGGGTAAAAAGTCGGTTATTTCTAACTGACGAAGGAATTATTTATTTTAATTTTCAAAAAAGGTTCATTGTTATTAAGCTATTATACAAATAATTGGTTTTATGTTTATTGGATTCTAAATACGAACTCAAAACGTTCAACAAATTTGCAACCAGCTTGTTTAAATATGGTTGCTGCAAATCATCTTCTATTGCATCTATTTTGCTGTCATTTTTATTGTCGAGCTGTACATACTCGGCTGTAGATCTGTAGAGCTTAACAATATCATCTGTGTTTGTTTTTGTTTTTAATCGAAGGCACCGTTCTTGCCGGAATACCCTTCGTTCGTGAACCACTTTCACTTCTTTTATAAGGCTAAATTTTTCATCAATAGATAAAGCTTTTACGGTTGAGCAAAAATTGAGTAGGCAACAAACTATACTTCATTATTTTGTAATAAGATTTACACCGAAATGATTAGGTATTTCCATTCAAATTATAAGTTAAAGAGAACTTGGAACCTTTGCCGATAATACAAAAATTATCTGGCTCAATTCTGTCGAGGCTAGGTGACGGATTTTAAGATTGTTGGTAGCTATGTTGTACTTTTCTTGCGATCACTTAAAAAACACCCATAATCAGTATAATCACAGAATTCGTCACCTACACTTGACAGAATTGAGCCAGGTATTTATTTATTATTAGCAAAGGTACAAAGTTCACTCTAGTAACTTCTATTTTTAATGCACAGACTTGCACATACATATGTAATAATGTATAATTATGTAATAATAGCCGGTTGAAATTTATAACTGCATTTCCGACTTAAACGCCACCTTAAAGTACATTTTACTGACATCTCAGCACTAATAAAAATAGTGTGATAAATCAAATACACAGAATATATTGTTTTCCACTTAATAACAACTAACAAAGCATACACAAGAAGTAACACAGAAACATCGTTATGCTATAAAACGAGCATTTCACCACGTAGAGTGGCGTGATTCCCCAGAAAATTCGACTTATTGAAGGTTGTGCCAAATAATCAGTTAGAGTTATCAAGATATTCGAGTAATAGAAGTTCGAGTTATCAAGTAAACATTACACATAATTGTCACTCTTGACGCTAACGCCAACCAATTCGATTCGAGTTATCAAAAATTCGAGTTATCGAAATTCGACTTATTGAAGTTTGACTGTATGTAAAAGAATTTGAAACCGATACCGACAAATTATTTATACTGACGATTTTAGATACGCTTGAAATAAACAAAAAATACGTGTGAGCACATTTGTAAATAATGTACGAAATGTGACTGAATGTTTATATTCAGCGGTTCCCAACCGGTGATACGCGTACCACTGGTGGTACGCGAAGGACTTCTAGGTGGTACGCAGAAGGTGCCAAACTTAAAATCATATTTATTCATATGATATTGTTAAAACGTTTGACCCAAAAATTATAGCGGCTACAGTTAGATGAAATACTGACATAATTAATTTTTATCAATTATTAGTCTTTATCCGATTCGAGGTGGAAGAGAAAATTGCAGAGGATTAATTATTTTGTAAACCTCTGCTCGAAAGAACAACTGGTGAAATATTCAAATTTCTTAATAATTTTATTTTTAACAATTCCATTCCATGAGCGAAATGCACTGGTGTCTGTACTGATGGAGCCCGGGCTTTGACAAAAAATAATTGCAGTCAATATTATTAAAAGTCGAGCATTCAGTTCACGAATGTTTTTAATATTATGTCAACACATGGGTAGCAACAGAAGTCACTCTTGTTACATTCCGATGGTAGATGGCTCTCGAGAGGTAAAATTTTTAATCGTCTCTTCGAACTTAAATCAGAAGTTCAAGTTTTTCTTGAAAACGCTAATTTCGAATTCAAAAATTCTTCTCTGACGAATTGTGGATGGCCCGGGTAGCATATTTAGCTGATATTTTTGGAAATCTGTATGAATTAAATTTAGTTTTGCAGGGATCAAAGGTTCATTTAATTATCGTTGAAGATAAAATTACCAATAAATAAATCGAGGTAATTATAAAAGAAGTTAATAAAAATAAATGTAGTTTATTGCCAGCATTCGAAGGCTCCCTTGAAGAAAGATGGGAAACATCAATGATGAATTAGTCGGATATAAAAAAATATTGATTGCACCTCTTTAAAAAACAATAGTTATTTTCCCAAATCTATGACAATGAAAATTGGATCAGAATCTAATATCTAATAAGGTATGTAACTACCAAACTTCACAACCAAATAGAAAAAGAACATTAAGAACATTTGATAGATATTTCCTCACACACAGCGCTGATAGAAGAATTTAAAATTATTACAATCACCGTTTTTTGGATCCAGATGAAGAATTATTTTAAAGAAACTGGAGATTAAAATATTAGACTTTTAATGCCTTTTTGCGCCACGATTTATGTGAAATTTATGTAGGTCTGGATTTTCATCAATATTATATTTAAACAACAAACATAAGCCAAAATTAATGACTGAGCCAAGTTTGAGCTTGAAACTAATTGACACAGATCATGATATTTAAAAAAAAATTGGTTTAACAAAACAACCCCAACATTTTTTTTTTTTTTTTGTATTCCAAATGAAATTTTGTTAGGTATGTATATAATTTTTATTGTTATTGGTTTCGATGAGAATAAGTTTTTACCCACTTGAACTTTGTTATAAACGTTATTAACTTTTGAGTGAACTTTTGTTATAAACGTTATTATTTTATTACAAAATAAATAAGTAGGATTATTTCTTTCCCTGTATTAATATGTATTTTTGTATAAAGGGTGGCGGTACGAAGACATTTGGATAATTTTTAGGTGGTACACGGAACCTAAAAGTTTGAGAACCCCTGGTTTATATAGTTCATATTATTTTGTGAAGTAGTTACAATGAACTTGTTTTCTGTATTCTATTTAAATCGGAATGCATGATACTGCATGAACTGTAAAGTCGCCTCCGATAATGTGAGTTCCCGTTGAGTTGAATACTATAACTTTTTTATTTTTTTAAACAATGTGGTGTAAAGAGTTATTATTATTAGTTAAAGTTGTAACTTTATTATATACTTTATATTACTTTAATCATATTATTACATATTATTACATTCATTGAGTGTGTGTAAAACCACGTAAAGTTATGACTTTTTTTACTTTAATACCATCGGATGGTATTGAGTGTCACAACCGCCACAAGTTACGCTTCCGGTTATTCTCTGCTATAGTGTTCCGATCTTCAACCGCCTTAGCCGATACTATCTGATTTATTCTGTCAAACATTTTAAAACTCTCTCCTTGTTATACCTCCCCACATTTACTGCGGTGAGGGGTATATTGAGTTTGCCACAAATGTCCGTGTGTCTGTCCGTCTGTGTACACGATAACTGCCGTAATTTTGAAGTTATTGATCTGAAATTTGGTATACAAGCCTATCTATTAAAAAGTAAGGACATGTTCGTGCATGGGCAAAATCGATTCACTTTTTTTTAATATTTTACCGTGGGGCTATTTTAACTTCAGTACGGCTGAAGATAATCTTCTTACTAGTTTAAATAATTCTGTTTTTGTTCTTTTTATTTGCAATGTTCCCACACTCTTCGTCTTTAAAATGACGTATATTTGGGTTTTTAAAACTTAATATTTTTCGACAACACACAGGACGCAGATCTGAAGATTACGTTACATCTTCACAACCTAATGTCAAAGCGGCTAATGTCAACGGCTGAAATTAATGGTATAAACAAATTTTCTGCATATCAACTAAAAGTTTGATGTTTACTTTGAGACCCTGTTGCTGTTTCTTAGTCATTGGATAAAGTCGCTTAAAAATCAGTATTACTAAAATTACAATTTTTGACATTAAGACTTCGAAAACTTGTTTTTTATTTGATACGAAGCTTTTGAGTACGTATTCGTATTCAGCGCAAAGAAAGCTGTTAAATACGCCTGCATAAAAATATAAAACAGTACAAGTCATAGCACTGTATTCACAAAATATTCACTAATAAATTTCGGAGATAGAATAGCATATTGCTAAATATAAACTAACAAAGGTATTACTAAACAAATGTACCTCAGATTTAAACCTAGTCCAAGCAATCCAAAGTGTCTCCATTAGGGTGGTTCTTATTTTTGAATTTTTGTTTGCTTATTCTGCAGGGCCCTCCCAATGTGCTCCTTTATATTCATACTTTATTGCTGTAAAATATGAGTGCGATGCATACATATTAACATGTGCCTCCTTAATAGAAAAAAAAATAATCCGTTAACTGTTGAGTTTAGATATCAGAGCAGTGCTTAATTTGACGAAAATAGAATATCCTAAGCTACGTGGCTATCCTGATCAACAATGAATAAAATCGAACTAACTGTTTGTGCTATGCTTTTTCCGTAGAATCTGAAAAGCTGTGCCAAAAAAAACAAAAAAAAATTAAAAAATTTCCACCTTTAGATTCAGACTGTACGAAAAGAAAAGCATGACAAATAATTTTAAGTTGTCCGATTTTGTTCTTTGTTGGTCAGGGTATAGTCACTTAGCTTAGATTGTTGTATTGTTAACAAATTATGAACTTGGAAATATGTAAAATGGTCTAATATCTACGTAGACTCGTAATAGTAGATTATTACTTTATCATACGCAGTATGTAAAGTATTGTAATCATGCCAAAAAAATTTTTTGAGATTTTAGCGGAAATATGTCTTTTTGGGTCCCCTGAACATTTTTGACCAAGGTACAAAAAAATGTCTGTGTGTGTGTGTGTGTGTGTGTATGTGTGTGTGTACCCGTTTTTTGTGGCGACGGTTCCGGAGAAACTACTAAAGGTATCGGGACGAAACTTCATACTTAGAAGTTTCATAACCAAACTTAGAGCTGAAAAGCTTTCTGTTGAAGAGGGTCCAAAGGAACTGGAGGTTTAGTCTTAGCATTTTTCAAAGATTTTGCAAATAAGCCGCCATTTCTGGAATTTCGTCGAAATAGTTAAATAATAAATTAAATATGCGAAAATTCTGAATAATTTATCACTATGACATTTTTTGGTACAATCAATAGTTTAGCTGCATGAGCAAATTCTATTTCTACGAGATCGGTCGTACTGCCTGAAAACTAGTAGCCAGGATTTGTCAGATTTTTTGATTCTAATGACAGTAGGTAGTCTTGGTGTCAAACGCTAATGTTTTGACAATAACTTCTGTCAATATAAGTTGCGCTCGCATACTGCATTACACTTTTAACACCCAATAACACGTAAGTGTCATTTGGACGGTGTACCTAGTGTCAACGGAGTACAATATCCGAACGCAGCTTTAATCGACATATCTGTCTAGTTCTAGTAGTTTTATTTTAATGCAGACATAGCCGATCTCGATCAAATAGAATCTCATGCAGCTAAACTATTAGTTTTATATATAGTATGATAAAGTTATGTGCCTGGCCACATCAGATTTTTTTTTAAGATTAATAACTCTATTATGTTAATTTATTGCAGTAAAACAAAACAAAAACTTTTTTTTAAATTATTAAATTGAACTTATTTTCGATTTTGATCCCCTTGGGACACGGCTTAATAAGTGTCGATCGATCTCAAATTTGACTGGAATTAGTATAGTCTCTCAAATCGAGAGAGTCCTGCAGAAAAAAAATTAAAAGTTATATTATTTCTTCTATATAAATATGTGCACGACAAAATATGAACTCAGCACGACAAATTTGGTATTCCCCACTACAATAGTTAACACGACAGAATATGTATTAGGCACGACAAGTTTGGGTTTCTTGACGACAGTTTAATTATTGTCTAGCACGACATATTATGTAATATTAATTTTTTAAGCTGTTTGCGAAAAGTATTGATTATTTTGAATTCATTTTTCAGTTTTAATTATTTAATTTTGTTTTTTAAAACTTTATTAACAGCTGTAGTGTGGGGTAGGAAATTTTTTTATAAAAACACAAATTAAATTTAAAATATTTTATTTAAATAAAGAAACAAATAAACAATAATTCAAGTACAATAAATATATATCCGTACATTCTATAAAAAATAAACAAATATTTGAATTATTGTTTTGAAATATTGTGTATTTGAATATTTTTATCTTTTGATTTAGTAGGACATGTGTAATATTTAGTACCTACCTTAAGAATTTTTTTGTTTAATTATAGCCATTGATATGCTTCGGTATAGTCCTTTAATGAAGTTGTTTGTTGAGAGTAAAATTGCTTATAGTTGGGTGACAATGCATCTCGATATCAAAGCATTTCACTTATTTGCAAGTATTTAATTTGTCAAAAATACAATAGTCGAAGCTAAGTGACTATCCTGGCCAACAATGAACAAAATCGAACAAGTGAAAACTTTTTTTGGGAGGGTTTTCTCCATAGACTGTTGGATTGTGTTCTTTGATGGCACTTTGATGGCTTAGATTATTGTATTTTTGACAAATTACGTACCTACTTGGAAATATGTGAAGTGCTCTGACTCGTAAGTAATAACTGTGTAATGTAAATTTATTGTAGTAAACAAAACAAAAATGTTTTTTTTAGTATGATTAAATTAAACGTATACTCGATTTTGTGCCCCTTGGGGTATGGGTTAATGTACTGTATTGGTCGATTTCAAATTTCACAGCAATCAAGGATTGATATAAACGAACAAATTGAGAGGGTGCTGCATGAAAAATAACAGTACAAAAATTAAGCACAACCCTAATTGACATAATAAAAAATGTTACAGTACGTTTTAATTATACGGTCGAACTTGAACAGTAAAAAAGTACTAAATGTTGATCTTTCGCAACCGACTAACATTTTAGTTAAATACATCATATCAATCAAACAAGCAATTGCCTACAACTATTATGCATAGAATAATTTTCAATTATTCCCAACGTCCTTCTGCGAATTGAAAAACAAACTACATATAACCACACTTTTAACGGTATGTAGCACACTGTATGAGTATGGAATAGGTTTTGTACGGCTGGGCTAGAGGCGCTGCTTGTCATACTGCTGTCATTTATGGTCTTTGAGGTTAAATCACATAGTTTGCTGATTTTATCGTTGAATCACAAATATTGTCGTTCATTTACATGTTTTGGCGTTAAAACATATATTATGTCGTTTGTTTACATTTTCTGTCGTTAATTTGGCGGGCCGAAAAATGCCACCCATAAATAAGTACCATCCAAGTGTCCATTATAATTTGACGTTGAAGAAGCTTTTACCAAATGTTTTGTACCGAAATTTGTCGTGCGAACCCCTAATTTGTCGGGCCGAAAAGTGCCACCCATAAATGAGTACCATCCAAGTGTCCATTATAATTTGATGTTGAAGGAGCCTCTACCAAATGTTTTGTTTTGAATTTTATCGTAATATGTCGTAACTACACACAGAAAAGTGATTATTTGGAACGTGAAAACATAATTTCTTGAATTTATTTACTAGATTCAAATGCATATTTACTTGGATGTAGAAAGTTAGGTATATACAAGAAATGCCACATACTCAATATAAGTAAAATAATTTCTCAGATAAATGCTGTCAACAAATAAATTCTTTCTTTATATGAACCAATATTGTATTGAAAGAAGTAATTGAATTTTTCGTCCCAAGAATGTTAATTTCTCCAACGAAGGAATAGTAAATCCATCCAAGTGCGTAGTTACTTGATCCAAGAAGAAAATATAAGACATTTAATATAAGTAAGTATTGTTTACTGAATAAAAACCAACCAATTACTTAACTGAAGTGATTCTCACTTCTTTCAAGTAATCCCTTTCTCTGGAATAAATATGCGCACCGTGTTTTGTCAAGGCTCGCGCGCCCGCGCGTGGTGATGGCGCTATATAGGAGCCTCTAGTACGAAAACAAGACCGACGTACCCGTAGGGGTTGAGCCTTGTGATTTATTGGGGATGTGTATTGTGATTTGTAGTGTACAATAAACGTTTCAACACGGAATAGTTTGATATAACGCACGAAACAGTTTAGAACGAGTAAGTAAATATAACATACCTATCTTATTAGTTAGCAATAGAAAACGTATTTGTGCCAAATCTTTAAAATTCTTACATTAAGTAGCTAAAAATATTTACCGGGAATAAAAATATACACTTCATTCAAGACTGTTTACTTACTTCACCAGAGTAACCACTTTCTTAAATCTAGTAATTATTCCAAGAAATAAAATTTCTTGGTTGAAGTCAACAATCTCTCGCGTATATACGAACCTACCAACTACTCCAGCCAAGTAATTCTCTCTTCGTTCGAGAGATCACTTTTCTGTGTGTACGTAATTTCTGACAAATGCCAATGCATATATTTGTAATAAAACAAATATCTATTTACGATTCACAATGCGACATACGTAAAGTTTGCTCCGCTTTTTCAAGTTGAAGCACCGCCGAATTAGAGTTATAGTATTGTTTGTAATATAAAAGACGGTTAGTAAAATCGACGTTAAAACTGAATTGGATAAAACATTTTAATTAAAATGGCATTTAATTTTATAGGCGAGTATCCTCAGCTCACTCAGTAATATCTTAACCGGCATATTCAATTCCCTGTTTAAAAACATAGCTTACTCGTAGTCTCTATTTTCTGTTTCAGTTAAGCGTTTTCCATGCGCATCATCCTATTAACGGTGGACACAATAATGTTATTGAAAATGATAATAGGCCGGTAATAATATGGAACCGCGGTAGCCGTTCACGGTAACTACTGTCGTAAAGTTCACACGCTCTTATGCAGATCAAAATAGCTACATTACGCAGAAAAAAGCTCATTACCGTCGATGGGTAATGTTCGGCACACCGGAATTTGCATAATCCAGCCGTCTTTTGTTTAATGCAATTTCGCCTGCGCTAACAGCCCACTAAATTACTTTGTTAAGTGCAATGTGCTCGGCTCCGTATAGTGGATACTGGCCATACTGGCCACTGGGCACTGTTTATTTAATCACCTTCATGGTCTTCATGGTCTTATTTAATCAGCCTTCATGGTCTAAATATATGTTCCTGAATCTATGCGTACGATATATGTATTGTCATCTACTCTTCTTATGCATGTATTAAGAAATTGTGCGCACTAAAATTCATAATTATTGTATGTAAGCGTGAATAAAACCACTTTACATTATGAATCGTGATTGTTTGATATTAAGAACGTGCGTCAGCTTATGCTTATGTGCATCTGCTTGATCTTAATCGTTTATTATTTGTCTAATTCAGTGGTTCCCAAACTTTTCCTAGTCGCGGCGCCCTTTTTCAATTAAAATACTTCGAAGGCGTCCACCTCTAAGTAAAAGGATGGCAATTAGTTAAAGATAACAATAAAAAAAAAACTCGTGTTTCTTTATTCTTTTTTAAACCTTATTAATATTAAATTTAATTAGTATTTATTATATATAATTATATATAATTAATGTGATGGAAGAGCCTGCTAAGCACTGCACATTTTTTCAAATCGTGGAGATAAACTGAACACGGCCACCCTCATTTGCGCTTCCACGTCTATACTTGCTTTTTACTACAGCGGCTGCCGAAAACCCTGATGCTTCGCACAAATACGAAGTCGAAAAGCCGCCGAGCCTTATCACGTAGAAGGGGATATTAATCGTTTATTCAAATCCAAAACTCTGTCAATCCCACGCGGCCAAATTTTGTTTTCAAACTGCTCACAAGATAAGATTCTCTTCTTCTGCTGAAGTAAATTCAGACGGAACTAGTGTTAAATGGATTTTGAATACACGCAAACTTATCGAACTTTCATTTGGAACATATTTTTCTACGCAGATAATAGTGATTAAGCTGTGATAAGTACTCCTCAAACATGGTTTTAAATCTTGAGAAAGATCACATTCATTTGACGTCAAAATTGCTGTAATATTAATAAACAATCTTTATCTGCATCTTTATTCTATTTTCTTCTCCATACTTTTTTATATATATATATATATATATACGTTTTTTATAGAAGCTTTCCGTTGATTTCACAAGGCGCATGTTGCTGCGGAGAAAGACATTAAGGAAATCCAGCTTTTGAAAAATGTTGCATAAATATTCCAGTTTTATTAAAAAAATCAGCACTAGCAAAATATTCTGCATTTTTGCATCCCTTTTCTTTAAGGGAAATAAAAATGTCGGGCGGCAATCCAAAGGTACTTAAACATTTTCGAGAGAGCCATTCTGCACTGCTATATTATAACGTAAAGATGAGTGTTCGACTCCCATATCCTCCAACAGTTTTTTCGAAAAACCTTTCTTTCAATGGACGATATTTTAGTAAATTTACCACAATCACCACACATTGAAACACCTAATTCAGTGGTGGACTCAGATGCTTTGACGCAAGCATTTCTCTATGAATAGGAGAACTCCTCAACTTGAAAATTTGAATTTCGAAAAAAACTTTTTTTCGATACACACTCATGAATAATGCAATGGGTCCGCAGTGCATTTGGTGATGTAAGGGAGCTCCATTAGTACAGACACCAACGTATTTAGGACAATTCAAATTGTTTTCAGATATGAATTTCGAACGGGTCCTGAGCCTTCGCTCCTGCACTGATATTTTTACAAAACAGAAGATCTTTAATATTATTAAATACATCTATAAACCGTAGATAGCATATCAAATTAGCATCTTTATTATTATCCGTAGCCTCATCTAACTGCAATCCAAATTAAACTGATTTATTTTGTTCAATTAATTGATCTTTGATATTTATCTTCCACCATTTGATGTATTCTTTGACTAACTGTGTTTATTAACTTATTAGACAAAGGCACTTAGAATTATGAAACTTTTACAATATTTCGCGGCGCCCATGTGAAGACACCGTGGCTCCCCGGGCGCCGCGGCGCACAGTTTGGGAATCACTAGTCTAATCTCTTGCATCAGTTACCTAACTTACTGTAGACGTTGCCAACACTGTCTTTGGATTTGGCACTGATATTAAAAGTTATACTTGTTTGCTTGAAAGTGTTGGTGGGTCGGTATTGTCTGTAGTTTATGGTACATTTTTCAGCTGTACAAAGATATCTTTTATTTTTGCAGATATCAACAAATTGAACATTTTTAATTTTTGCTGCTCTATAATTTTTGTATCCCAAAAGGAAGAAAACAGATCATTTCGATAGTTTTTTTTTCGTAGATAAAGAATCTGTAAACAAAAAGTCTCCATAAGGTCATATTTTTAACAAACGGCGGTCCCAAAATGTCAAAATATATCGTTTTTTGGCTCTGCATTCTGTAGGTAGGTTGAAATTAAAGCTTGAACCTTAAACTTCAATGCAATGAAGTGTTAACTGTGTAAAGTGTTATTTTAGCACTGCTCATTACTGAGCCGACTTAAAGAAGTCTATAAATAGATGCCATGTTTTTAGGGGGGGGGGGGGGTTCTGTTAAAGTTTTTGACGTATTTAGCTCAATTTTCTAGAAAATGTGATGTAATGGAGGTTGTCTACGAAAAAAAAAATAGTACCTACATATCTACGAACAAAACAAAAACCGAAATCACCAAAATCAGGGTCAATGGGACAAAAAAATGAATAGCTTTTTCAAAGGATTCTGGATGACTTTATTCTATACATCAAAATGTAGATAAATAATCTAGTTAGTAACCCATTCATGTTCCGTAGCACAGCACCCTTAAATCACAATCTATACTACTTATCTATATAGGGTTTTAGATACCTACATTACGAGGAAAAGCCAAGGAAATAATATTTGTAATATTGCGAAAGTTGATGTCAAATTATAGGTAAATGTTGTATTGAGGTATAGACTACATAATATCTTTACTACAGAAGATTAAATTTTCAACAATTGTTTATATATTTCTCTCATGTTGATAATTGTAGGTACTTAATTAATTCAGGATTTTGCTCTTAAATGCTGCTCGGTGGTGAAAAGGTCCCAAATGATAATATGTGGAGCACCGAGTGGGGGTAATTGATATTTTGGTTGGCTACGGCAACAAAATGTTTAAAAACTTTTCCAAAAACTATTGCATAACTTTTCATCATACACTAAATTGTAGGTAATTAGTTAGGGTGATTATACATAATGCAACAGTTTTGCTTTCGTTCTGCTTTAGAAAAATTTCGCCAAGACTCTGGCAAAAAGTATTTATTTACCCTCACAGAAAAGTAAATACTTCACTCAAAGCAATACCGCAAGAAAACTATACCGCAAGTAGATATTTTCTCAAGTTGAGAAATATATGACTCAAGTATAAGACAAAAGAAAAAAAATGTTTCAATCCAAGTAAATATTAACTTTCATTTAAAGCAATAGCCGCAAGCATATAATTTTCTCATGTTTTGAGAATATACTTCGCTGTGTGCACAAAACCATTTTACATTTAAAAACTAGTAATAATTTACAAAAACAAGATAAACTTTGTTCAGATTTCAAAGATATTAATCGTAAACATAGTCATAAAACAATATAAAAACTCAAGGAAACACCATTATACTCTGTTCTGAAAAGCAGATATGACGAACAGAACTTATGCTTACATTTACGTGAATTCCTATAGCAAGCGAATGGTTCGGCAAACCAGTATATTTATAGGCTCGCACCTGATGACGGTCGGCATGTAAAGGAAATATGACAAACACCCTGCGCAAAATATGTAAGCTCAATTTATACCGGAGCGATAAAACAATCAGCCACGCAGCCTGGAGAGATCCGGACATAAAAGCATCGGCACTTTTTCCGCAAATTGATTTAAATCATCGTAAATAAATGGCAGGATAATCGCTTTCAGCAAAAACGACCATAGCGACACTAAATTATTTAATGCAACTAATATCCGTTACGCGTCGGCCGGTGCCGCGTGGCGCGCGCAGCCAGCAGCCACAGAAAAACTCCGGGCACGGCCGGAGTTTGCTTTTTTTTTTCGCCGTACGTTCGCCGGGGCGATAAATTGCAATATCTGACCATGAAGGTCGTATCGGGTTTTAAATGACCTTATTTTTGTTATTCACACAAAATGGGAGCAGGTTCGGAACGCGTTCCTGCAACACTTTTCTGCGTTCTATTTTTAGAATACTGCGGTGGCGGCGACACAGCCGTCCTACAGTAGGCCACAAGTGGTAAATATTGACAAACAATTTTGACCTTGTTCCTAGGAAAGAAGATGGCTTGCTTTCTCAATTATAGCGGGTTTGTCGTTTAATCCACTGTTGATGTCTCCGTAAAAAAAAGAAGCATTTTCGATAATTTTCTTATCGTCATCGATCAATATTCAGATTCTAATACCTGGATTTTTGTGTACACCTCTGGTGGCATTCAAAATAACGTGCAGAAAAATGCCGTCGTTAACGTGTCTGCATTGCGAGTCAAAGATTACCGAATTGGATTTTTAACAATATCTTGCTTTTCATTTTTCGGACGACAATGAGGGTTATTACGAAATTTCTAGATCTTTTGATTCTGTACAGAAAATGTTTAAACATCGTATAAGTTGATGTTTCCAAGTTATACGTCTGAAAAGCAAGTAAGTGTGACAACGTAGGTATTTAAGTGATAGGTGATTCAATCCGCGTCCCAAGTATTTGAAAACATGAACATATTATATAACAAGAAAAAACTTGATTATGTCCTTCAGTTTTGGAAAAATCTCCCATAGTAGGTATAACTTGAAAATGCCAAGTCGGAATTAAACTATGGGTAGAAATTTTTTAAAAATTTGTCTAGGAATTTCATTCATTTGATCAATAGAAAGCAAGATATTTAAAAAAAAAACAGAAATAAAACCCAATTCGGTCATCTTTGACCGCACGTGATTTGTAATGCCCAACCAACTGCACCTGAAACCGAAAATGTGCAACCACTTGACCCACAATCTTCCCCTGATTCATCAAGAAATACCTCTCCTCAATCGGGTTGTTCCAAAAAATCAACTTCAACAAGTTCCCCTCAGCCAGGTTGTTCAACAAATTCAAATTCAGCAAGTTCCCCTCAGCCAGGTTGTTCAAAAATTCCACTTCAACAAGTTTCCTTCAGTCAAGTTGTTCAAAAAATTCAAACCTTAACAAGTTCCTCTCAGTCACAGGTTGTTCGAAAAAATCCCTTTCAACAAGATGTCTTCAGCCAAGTGTGTCAAATGGTAATGATATTACCCCCGGAAAATGCTTGATCAAATTTCTCCGATACCAGTCGTACCATCTCAAATTGAAAAAGTCGGTAAAAATTCAAGAAATTTGGCAACTATTCTACATGCGGAAAACAATATTGAAAGTTTGAAGATAAAGTCAACTCAAAAGCAGAAAAAGCTCGACAAAAAACTAATGAGTAACAGGAGTAAACCGAAAAGCACAAAATCTAAGGGGAAGAAGAGAGTTGTCACTGATACGTCATTTGAATCGTCTTCAGAACCTGAACTGCAAGATGAAGAAGAGGGTGACAACGAACACGAAGAATGTTGTGTAGGCTGCGGCGAGGAATATAAATTCACGAAAAAGACTGTTGATTGGATTCGGTGTCTTATCTATAACCCCTTTTTGCACGAGGATTGCACAAAATATGTCAATTTTTGTGACTTGCGGAAAATCTGCATCGAAAAACGCGTTGTGATTATGAAAACAGTATGTACTTATTTTGTATATCACCATCTCACCCTAAGCAGTATGGGTGTATTGGTAACTATTATATGGTTACTACCTATACAAAAACAGCACTTATTTTGAATATCACCATCTCACCCATATAGTAGTCACCAACACACCCATACTGCTTAGGGTGAGATGGTCAATTGATGAATATGAAAAATAGTTTTTGTTTGTTAATTATTATGTTTTATTAAAGGTTCAGAGTTACCATTTTGTTTTTAAGTTTATATGTATAAAAAAGCATTTAGTTTGTATTAATTTTTTTTTCAAAAAATTACAAGCAATGAAACTTTTATTCACCATCTGTCCCTGGTTTACCCTACACAAAAATCTAGCTGAGGTTGAATATTTCCGAAGTGAAATCCTAATTTGACTGTGCTAAAGAAAAATAAGTTGATACGGAGAAATTTATTTATATGTAAAACCGTTAAGCTTTTGAGTTATGACCAAGATAATAATACCATTTATATATTAATTACCTCCACAGCAGCTGTGTTAACAAGCTACTATTGCCATGTCTCTGCAAGAAATGTGATAACAATTTTTTGAACTTTTTCGCAGCTTTGGGTATATCTTGTCCTAGTGTGCATCCGCGGCACTCCGCGACGTTTTTCCCGCCCGATCGTCGACAATCCGGTAACTTTTGTTGTCGTACCTCGCGTGCCGAACACCTCATAATGACCGAGCATTCCGACAAAGTTGCCATTGGAAACTAATTACACGCGATTCGTCTATTTTTATTCAACCGTACAGGTGAACCCCGATTATCCGGATTGTGTTGACGCTTGATAATCGTTGCTAGATGAACGTATTGGCATTACGGAACAATTTTAGCGCGTTTGCTGTTTAATCTACCGTTGAAGTCTCCGTGAAAAAACGTACATTTCCGACGATTTTTTATGGATACTTAACAATATTCATATTTTAAGATGTTTTATGCTAATTGATTTATATGCAATATCGCTTGGGTGTTGAGTTATGTCAGATCCAATGCTATCGTATAAGAAAATGATTGGGAAATATTTTAGCTTAAATTAAATAATATGAAAATAATTAACTCATTAGTACACCATGCAGATGACGCAATGATAGTTAAACGATGCTGTAAATTAACCATAGGTAAATAAATTCTTAGTATTGTTATATATTTTACCTGAGGATGATTTCTATTCACAGGCATGCAACTCGGACTAACCTGAAACAAAAGAAAAGATTATCTAGGATTACGCTTAGCAAAACAAATGATACATGATATTAAAGGCGAACAATATGAGTTAAAAAGGAGGTTTAAACTAGGTTATTATTATCTTAACCAAATTAAAAATTTACTTCTTTATAATTACCATGATAAAAGCAGAAATGTGAGTTCATTTCTGGTTTGTGTGGGTCTGCTGTTGGTGTACTTCAATCAATATGGTATAAAATTCATAGCATTTCGTTGTGTTGTCGTTGGAGTTTACAGTTTACTTATGTTGGTTACTCCATATGTTTATAAGGTAAGTGATGTTGGATGTGTCAAGACTGTTGTATAGAGGTACCTTCAGACAATTTTGTATGATGGATTTATCTTCTAGAAGGATGTCTTTGTGTCAAATTGTTTCGGAATATTATGTAATCTTTTTCGAAATTTTCAATGGCACCATTCATAGTTTTTATGATATTTATCATGACAAAATTCAGAAGACAAAAACATGTCGATTGTCAATTGTTATCAGTTATAACTTATAACCTACCCGCCATAAATATGGTTGTGAATTGATTTAAATTGCCAAATTCACTCCTCCAAATTGTAAATTATAATCCTCCAAATTGTGTTTGCTAGATGCATAAGTAAAACGTAGAAGGGATTACTTATACAGGGTGACTCATAACGTACGTAAGAGATTGAAGGAGTAGCAAGAGAAGACCTAAATAAGTGTCTTTTCTTAGTAAACTTTTACATAAACTTTTGATATAACCACATAAACAAGGAAGTTACAGCAAGTTAAAGTTGTATATATTTATGAACATTCTTTACAAACTATGCTAGTAAGACACTTTTAAATTTAAATTAAAGATATAGATTACAGATTAAAATGAAGAAACATTTAAAAACATAAAAGCTACAGCTATTTGTTTATTTTTAAAATGACGAAATAATAGATTTTAAATTGTTGAGAACCTTTGACCTACTAAAACTAGAATTGGAAATTTTATGACGGTTTGACGGTATGACAGTGTCACAGTACCTGTTACTTATAGATAGCTGGTAGTATTATATCTTATATCTTAGTTTACTTCAACAAACAACATGTCTCAATTTTCTAAAATTAATACCTACTGCAAAAACTTTATAAAACGCTTTGTATATTACACAGTCATGTTGAGTTCAAAACTCAATTCTTATTTATTAACACTAGTCTATATTTCATTCATCTGGATCCATAAATATCCGACCAATTATACTAAAAATTTTAGAGATAAATCACAAAATTCGCTACAAAAACGAAAGGCAATAACCAGAGCACTATCTTCTCCGTGAGACCGTTACTCCTTTATCTAATACATCATCAGCCAACTAAAGCCGTTCGGATAAATAGACCATAGAAAGACTAATGATGTGTAAAACGCCAAAAAGATGATCACGACCCAACAACATTTGCAGTACCTTTCCTGCCAAAGTCTTAACACTGAAACATCTGCGAGCGATTGAACAAACGATAACGGCGTTAGAACGGCGCCTAATGCTGGACACGTGGGCAGATATCCTCAAAATTGTCGACGCACCTCCATAATGTATACTCCGACAAGAAATAGAATCCGTTATTCTTGCGAATTTATGGCGTCATAGAGGTCGGGTCAAATGACCAACGAGAAAAAATCGATTTGCAATGAATCGTGTCGACGACAATAGCTAGTGACATAAGCGTGTAAGACGCATTTGTCATAAAACAACAATATTATTATTTTATTATCGTCAGAGAATACATTAAGGTGATGTATGTATTAGAGGTTGCGTGAAAATTTGCATGACAATGCGTTTGGATTTGGGAATGATGTACTTAGATATGTCTTTTGACAGGTGAATGGAATTTGTGTACTACTTTAGTGAGGCGGGAGATTAATAAATTGAGACAAATTTGAATATGTTTATAAGCGTTTATAAGCATTTATATACAGAGAATTTAAATTACACCTAATATGGTAAATAACGCTTATATTAATCAATCATCTCGTGACACTAATCCTAATGCATATTAAGCTAACAGTCAATGAAATAGAACGCACACCTATGTATTATATAAGTCATAAAAGCTACACTTACAATGGAAATACTGTAAATTATACTCAATAATAAATTCTGTGTGCTAAAATTAATAATTTCATAAAAAGATGTCCTGATGTCTTAATCAATATCCGCAATTAGGTACTATTTGTCGATTAGTTCTCAAATTTTGACATTTTGAAGATTTTGTTATATTGCATAATTACAAACGTCGGGTTAAAGTCACTAAGTGACATCTTACTAATATTGAGAAAAACGACGCTTTATTAAGAGGAATTTAAAAAATATATACATTCTAGTGCAAATATACTTGTAGATTCTAGTTGTAGATTCAAGTTAATTTAATACTTAACCACAATAGATTATGTGGGTAACTATTGTATTTCGCATCACGGAGCAACGTTGATTTTTGTACTTCACTAAGTACATGTTTGGCCTTTATACAGTCTGCACATATGTGTCATTAAAAGAATATTATTTTATTTTTTTACACTGTTAAAGAAACAATAAAAACAATAAAAAAGATCATATAATTTAACTTACGGAAAATGAATTTCAGAAACTTTAAGTTTCATCATGATCACTGCAATACACTGCTGGTTCTGGAATTATATAGTTTGTCTATATCGTCTGTCTGGCAAGTTGATACCTGACTTGCTCACTCTTTTCTTTATTTGACAACTTTTGGTCGTGTTGTGGTAAATAAGACAATGTAAGCTAAATGGTTCTTTTTTAGAGGTAGAGCCTCTTCCTTTTACACTGATTTACAGTTTCTTTTTGTTGACACTGTGATCGAACTTTATTCTAGAGGCATAATAAAATTTAACTCCCTAATAAATATCCTAAATTTGCCTAACTGACAGGTTCTGAGAAGCCCCTCCATCTTAGAAAAGCTGCCGTAACACTCCTTTTTGTTTCTTTTTTTGAATGTTACTGCATTTTAGAGCAAAAGTGCCTTTATAGAAATTTGTAAAATTTGAAATAAAATTTCTTACCATTTCGTTAATAATAGAGTTATGGCAGAGAAAAACAAACGCGGCTTTGGCTATTTGCAAAAATTGTGTGTTTTTACTAAAAATTTAATTTAACATGATTCCTAAAATAATTTAAAACAAAATAAGTTTTACAGAATTGAAAAGAATTATACAGACATACAGTATATTTTTTTAAATAATAATAATATAATAATAATAGATATGTATATTATATTATTATAGTCTTGTGTTCTTTATATTACAAATCAGTTTGTTTTTTTTATTTAACAACTATTAACTCAACAGCTGTATCTGTTCCACTTTCCTGTGCCATAGCTAGTAAACTATATATCTAAAAAGGGAGTTTACTAAACAAAAATTGTAGAAAATTAATACTCCTATAATTTTGTACATTTAATCTATAGTGAGGTGCAAACGAGATACAAGAAAACGCCTTTTTAGCAGAAGTTTTATTCTAAGAAGTTTCTTCTAAAAAGAACTGGCTTCCATGGTGAACACTCCTTGACAGGTGTACAAAATTTGGATTTATACTACGGCCCCAAAGTTACCACAATTTCCAAAAACAACACTTTGTCTTTTTCAATCTCAAGCTACCTAGTAACAGGATTAAAAATCAACGGAAGTACGAGATGCCAAAAACAACCATACTGGTTTGCCATTCACTGTTGTTACGGTATCACAATAAATGCTGATACTACCGACCTGCATCAGCCACATGTTGAATGATTTCGTACTTTTATCTAAAAAGTGATTATGTGCTACGAGAACATTGGATCACAAATGAAAAGTGTCATCGTTTTTATCACAGAGTTATTTCGTATGCTCAAACTCCGCTAACTGGTGGATAAATCAATTTATTGATATGAATGAAGTAGTTTTTCTTAGTGTACTCTGTCTGAATGTACTAATAATAAAATAACGTACTTAAAGTACGCAAAGCTCAGTACTATTTACAGGCAAGATCAAAATGCGGCCATAAAATATTATCATAATTGGTAAAGATAACTGTTTGTATGAAATTCAGATCACTGAATTACTTTGGTCATTTAAATTATCTTTTAATAATCAAATATAATATAATTTATTATTTATATATTTTTTTACTTATTGTCATGGCTTAACAACACTCGGTTTTGTGGGGTCCCTACTTGTTAAATTTCCTCGTTTTGTTTCCTATGTAAGTTATTTAAAATTTTATACGTATACAGTTTTATACAGTTTTAGACTCAGCAGCGTTTCCCAACCTGTATGCGCTGTCCTTCTCCCGCTCTCAGCTGAGAACCGGTGGCCTAAGAAATTCTATCGAAATAAAAAAAAAATTCCATGACGTCATTACTCAAGAAGTTTTGCTTAGCGGTTGAACATCAACGCTAAAAAATTAGTAGTAGCAGTGTATCTTTAAAAACATTTATATATTATGATGAATCAAAAATCAAATGTTGGGTATACATTAGGGTGACCAACCGTCACGATTTGGGCGGGACAGTCCCGAATTCTGAAATTTTGTCCCGATTTTTCAAAATGTTATTCTAATGTCCAGAGTTTCCCAGACACCGGCCATCAAAGTAATGATTTTGTTAGCATATTAAAGTCTACCATACTTTTCTCATCAAAATGACCGAGCCGTATCTAAGAGAAATGTAGGTAATTGAGATATTTTCTAGCCAATTTTGAAAACATTAGCGTATTTAGTTAAGAGGAATCATTAGAGCTAGTGCGTCCTATAGAAGAAGCATCCATAGTGAGCTTAATTTTGTGTCAATGATCTTATGTAATACCTCGAATGATAGATATTTTATGTCGGATATTTTTGTCAAAAACGATGTAGAATGTAGCATTCACGGATTCACCTTGTATTTAGCGAATCGACTGTTTATTCTGTAAAAGAACCGATCTGGTGTATAGAAATTTCAGTCAGTCAGGATTGACAAATTCTATATTAAATATTGCTGACGGACAACGTACTGCTTTGAGCTCCTGATTGGGTGAATGAATGGCATTTTATAGTCATAGAAATGCAACATTTTCACAAAAATAATAATTAACTTATTCAAACGATTTTTAAACGTGTATTAAAGACAAATATTATATCAGATTTCAGCTCAAATGAAAACATCATTACTTTATTTTTCATAAAATGTCTTTCAAAATTTAAATTTTAATGACCTTAGAATTAACATCACATATGTTTACAGATATTTTTCATTAATCTAAAAATAATCACAATCTGGATAAATAGTCAAGAAAAGAAAAAGAAAATTTAAACACATTCCGGAAAAGAAACTCCGTTATTGGAATCAGTTGGAAACAAATCACGTGTTTTGGTGTAGTTTTCTAGCGGCAAAGACAGTGAAATACAATAAACATATTGCGTCTAATAAGTACAAATAATGCCTTAAAGGTACAAGGTCTTGAAAAGTGATAATATCCTAGCGGTGGAAGCAAAACTGTTGAAAGAAAAAAATATTTTCCAGGTACATTTCTAATCATTATCTATGTCAGTATCATTGGTTAGCTCATCAAACTTCTAAATAAATATAAAGAGCAAATGATGAGCCATGGGCAGGACGTAAACTTTAAATTAAATAGAATTAAATAATTAAAGCCAAACCTGGATTTAAACCAGGCATATTTTGGTATCCACAACAATGCACAAAAATCTATGATATCGGGGCCAAATGCTTTTCTTTTAGTTCTTTATAGGGTAAAGTACACATGCAGTCATTGGGACTCCAAAACGTTGGCACCCAAGTAATTCAATGCTAATCAAATACGAGTGTCAACCACTTTTGCGTTTACACTACTTATTTGAATTGGTCATTACGTAATGTCCGTACCATATTTTCAATTGTATTCTTAGAAAAATGTAAAAAGAAACTTAAAAAAAATTAAGGAAGAACAAAGACCTAGCTTAGAAACCTAGCTTTAACTTTATTTCCGTTTATCTCCCGCTTATCAAAAAGCCTTGCAATACTTAAGATAAAAATATGTTTCAGTTATTGGCAATATGTTGGCGTCCCGATTTGGAGTTTTAAAAAGTTGGTCACCCTAGTATACATATGACTATGTAGCACACTACCTACTTGATAATCCTTCCTAGTCGTTTAATTAGCATCACGTATAGCACTAAAATTGAAAAACCATGCAACAGACTTCATAAATTTGTTGAAATGTTCGATCAATTTGTTCCCAAAAACACATTTTCTCTATCACCATGTGTAGATTCAACAAATATATCAAACGACCTTATAGCTGCCTCGTCGAAAGTTATCCCGAAAGGTTATTTAGGTCAACATTTCTTTCAACAAATCGTATTCCTCGATAATTGTAATGCTAAAGTTGGGTAGACGATGATAACTACCTAGAGAGAAATTCTCCTGGAAGCGATAACCTCAGCAGGCGAACGACACATATAAAGCCCAGACAAGACTTATTATAAAGCCATTACCGCTGTCCAAAGAAAGAAAACGACAAACGAAAGGACAAACGTATAATTTGTCCATTTCCAATGCACGAACCTTGACCGAGTATCTCTAATGGTTGTGTTGCAATTCGCACGTTTCCACGCTAGTGTTTACGCACACACCTATAAACAGCACGAAACACCGAGCACGAATGATATAATATTGTCGCGATAAGATCGTAAACGTTCGTTTTCTGTGGAGATATGGAATGTTTTGCAGGGAAAGAAAATTATTATTAAATGCCTTATATGGCCCTAATGTGTTGAGCATTTAGGGTTGCGTTAGGAGACACGGTATTGTCGATACAAAGAATATGTGAAAGTAATCATGTCTGATGATTTCCTAAACTTAAAGCAACATTACATACGACAGGATGAAAAACCTCCGTTGACCAAGTTTCGTAGAAATTGAATGAAATCCGGCTGAAATTATTTTACATGAAGGTAATATTATTACTATTAACTTTTTGTTAAAATTTCATTTTGTTTTAAATTCAAAATACTAATTAATTTTTGCAGTCTTTTTGAGTGTTAGTTGATAAAAGACTTGTTAATTTTCTTCTAACCTTGTTGAAACGTCAAAATTAAACTAAGGTAAACTGAAAATTACGCTTCTTCTATTTTGCATAGTGAAATGTTTACATAAATAAACAGATGACCCATCATCACTATTGAATGTATCTTGACATACGTACGTACATACCTGTCATGAACGAAATAGCAGACACATTGGTCAGTATGATGCGATCCCCATAGCCATGGATGTAAAATGTTTAGGAACATTTTAAGCAACAATAAGACAGCGACAATAAGATAGCAATTTATCCATATTTTAGCAGGATGTCAAAATAGGGTTGAATTGGGACAAAGACGCGCATTTTTAATTATCTGAAATGAAAATTAACCTCATTTTTTTAAATATCAACATAAAACCGTCATATTGCAGTTTTGTTTTTAATATGTGATGCGGTGGAGGAAAAGTTACCTGCAGTCGTAAATCAAAACTTACTGGACAGCGAATAATCGTAAATAAGGTCCTTGTATCATTTGCTTACATTTCAGCCACATCCCACCCGTCTACAAGCTCTTATTTTGTTTCTACAAGTTTTATTAAGGTTAGGCGGTAGACCGAAAAATAAATTTCAATATCCCAATACTTCTTTTGAACAGGTTATCTGTAATAAAATCAAAGTGTGTGTATTCATGTACTGAAACATAATTATAATTTATGCTATGTATGTACTATGTGTCTCCACATGGATCTAACTATACCTACAATATTTTTCAATATTTTCATTTCTAGCGAAAGTAATGTATTTAACATAAAAGGTTATTATATTATTATATTATATTACAAAACAATAAATTCTTCAATATGCCCAAGATAAACTATGAGTTTTTCACAGTTAAATTTAAAATGGCACAGGGAAAAGTTGTTTTAAATTTAATATAATTTATTAATTAGATATCAAATTTCAATGTTGTAAGTTAATTGTAATATATAATATTATCGTAACAACAAATTGATGACAATTTAATTTGTCTATAAAGCGAATGAAATAATTAAGAATGATGGTTATCTAAATTTTGGAATCGGGAATTATAATTGAAATAAAATACTTGAAGACTATGCTATGGTGACAACAGCCAATCTTACAAGTGTCTGAATAACTTGTAGACAACAGTACATTTCATGCAAATTTTGACAAAATTCCTTCTTATTTCTTTTAAATTCGATTTAAATAAATTATATTGACAGCTTGTGACGTCTCGTGTGAATTAAATCAACTGTTTATAGAACATAGCCTCACCATAGCCTATGTATTTTGATTTAGATTTCTGGTTTTATACAACTCGCCCTGAACTGGCCCAATATTTGAGATACACATTTCAGATTGACATTTGCGTATGCCCTTCTATTTAAAATAACGTTTCCCTAAGACATTTCTAATTAAATTATGAAAAACTGATAGTTTGCTCTGGCCTAAATTTCACGAAAACGTGTTCTCGACGATCCTGTATATTAAATCAAAATTCTGCTGTGGACATGTGGCACAATATAGAGTAATCAAAACTATTTATAATATATTATATAATAATGTTATATTATATTTCTCAATCTGGGAATAGACAGTATAGACAGGATATTCGCAGTCGTTTACTAAAATAACATTCATTGTCTCACTACGTTACTTCCTTTAGGTTTAAGCAATTGGATTAATTATCTTTCCTTCCCAGAAAAAAATTACAAAAAAGTTACAACTCGTTTTAAAAACTAGCTTCGTAATAAAATGTTTAAAAATTCAGTTTGGAAAATACTAATGGTTTCCGAGATAATCGCATAAAAACATAATTTGTATGTAATTTTCTACGTTTTGATGTATCAGTTAAAACTTAATGTAAAGATTATGTTTGAGCTTTTGCAAACTTCTATTAAGACATGAACCGATTTAGATACCAGTGTCACACTTCAGACATAAATAAAAAATATTAAAATAGTATAAACTGTTTTAATAATTATTATCGATTTTCGAAACTTTGTATTCCCATAATTGCAAAATAGGATGACATATCAACATTTGTTGTTTTTCAATTTTACTAAATTTTCTACAAATTCAGGGTCAAAACTGTGTTGATTTGATATTGTAAACAGAAAACAAATACTGAGTTTTGCACCAAACCAAATGTGACAACAACGAGACAACGGAAATATACCCATTGAGTTTGAAATTATATTACATTTGGTGAAACCATGTCAAGTATTTCCATACCTTACGCTCTTACAGTATATTTAATTTTAAAATTGAAATCCTTAGGCATCAGCACAGGAACTTTCAAACCCATATTTATCACTGGTATACGCTTTCTAATTACTGTGCACTGTGCAACAGTGTAACACACTCCACCTATTCACTACCTATTCACCTAGTTGCACGAATTATAATTTATTCATAAAAACAAAAATACTAGATAATTAGTATAGAAGGGCAGTCTTGAAGTTTGTAGAACAACGTAATAGGAACCGCAAAACTCGATCACAACATCATTAGAGTAGTTGGGAGAAAGGCCACCGGGCTCTCTGCGAGCGTGTCTCTAATTTAATAATGGCTCGCGTACAGTTATTTTCTTTGTTTCTGCGATCGAAAAATCCGGAGTTGCGAAACCTTGGTGGTCAGGGCTTTTTCCGCCCAGAGAGCGGCCCATTCTCTCCAACCAGTCAGTCGGTTGCCGGAAAAATGCGAATTCTATCGGCGAGTGTGTGTGCTATCGTCAGGCAAAAGGTTAGCGAAAACCACCGCCTCGTAGCTATGTACCAGGTCGTGACATAAATTATGTCCTTGAAACAAAGACACCTAATTTGATGAGATAATAATAGCTACCTACTGAAATAAATTTGAATGCAGAAGTTAGAAAAGGCAAAAATAAGAAAAATCCTGGGATAGGAAATAAAAACAGAGGAAAGACCAAGATAGTGGCAGGATATGATGTTAAAAAGAGGTTCTTGATAGAACTACGAAAATAGAAGTTATGACATAAGTTATGAACAGTTATAAGTATATAAATAATAATGTCAAAATTGTATTTTTCAAAATAGTTAAAAAATATCTAAAACCATTTGGAATTCAACTGCTTTTTCAACTGCTTAATTATAATTACCAACCTGCAGTACTTTGTCTATTTAACAGACTTCCATCCCTAATAGCTAAAGTATGTACAGTGTACACATACGTACAATCCAACGTCCCGTGGGTCTACTATTTTTGTTGTTTTCAGTTAAAGCTCGCCTTTCCGATTTTCAACAAACTAGCTTACAACAACAAAAAAAATAATTACGATCACGTACCATTCTAGACAAGGCATATTATTCAAAAAGGCATACGATATTTTTACTTCAGACCACCTTGAGTGGAGAAATCATGCCAACCAGCGACCGTGGATCTCCGCGCAGCGTCATAATCGAGGGGTGTTTGCGGGCGTAGTTTTTCATGAAAATTATTATTTTTGTTTTCGGGAAATACATGAATACCCAAATAATAGGTCGACCAAATTTGGAATCAACTGATTTCATAGTGTCCACTAAAAACATCCAAATAATGCGGTAATTTTGGCGTAAAAAACGCAATCATCCTTAATTATAATTTTCTGATCCGCCATTTTGAATTTTGCAATGTTTATGCAATATTTATGTTCATCAGCTTTAAAAACCCTTAAAAATGCAAAACTGGTTTTGGAAGAAGATTCCTTAAATTTTCATTTTCTGCTCCGCCGTTTTGGTTCTGCCGTTTTAAATTTTGCAATTTAAATGCCAATATGAAGGAGTTATGAGCGATTTCCGATAATGTAGGGTAGTGCTCTGTGTTTCCCCAGACGGATATAACTATACCTAAAATAAATCAAACAGAGAGTCAATTTTGTAAAGAGTTTTGAGTGCCATAGCAATGGTCAGAATTTTAATTTATTTAAATTACATGGTTAGTTTAAGTTAGTTTAAGTTAGTTTAATTAATCTAGACTCTGCAAATATTATTGATACCAAAGGCAACGTCAAACTCAAGTGACAAAAGTAACAAGTGATTATCAAATCTAGTTGTTCAACATTTTATTGTTAATAATTATGTTGTAAAAAAAATAATAAACCCTTTATTAGTTCAATGTTTCGGTACAGGTGTAGTTTCTTACTGATATGAATGCGAAGAATAAAGAAAAACGATAAAGATAGTTGAATATTGATTTGATTCTACTGATTTTACTGGCCAAAAAAAGTCGTTGAGGCAAAGACCACAACATTTAAACATAAGTCCAAGTCACTTACAATAGATCTTTCCAAGTCTAAAAATTTACCTGTATAAACCTGTGTGGATCCATACCTTACTAAAAGGGATGATGCTTATTGTCTGAAATTCAGTTTGTTAATGGGACAACGAGTTATGGCAGATATCTTTTTTAAGGCAAAACCCCTCTTAAAACCCCCCTCGGTACTGGTCACAAGAAGAATGAAATTTCCGAATTACAACGAATTTTCAAAACTACGAAATGTTCAGTAGTAAAAGCAGTAAATGGTTATTTTTTTGACGGAACTGTAAATCAATGCACTTTTTTAGTGATATTATTTTTTTATTTTCCTGCCTTGAAGAAAAACGGACGGACCATAGCTATTCCCTCCATTATTAACACAACGTTGCCTGTCCATGATACATTACAACTTAGAGTGGTTAGATAGTAATTTTTACAATCGATGGATTGGACGAAAAAGGTGTATGCTAACTAATTGAACGACAATGTAGATTCTAAAATTAACAATTAGGGAAGCAATAGGTTTTGTTTATGCGGAATTTAGACTAAGATAAAAAAAAGTGCGTAGCAGTTGGAGGTAATTGTGTAATTGTGTGTTGTGTCTTGTTGTGTTGTGTCCGCACCATAGGGACATTTTTTTTATTATCGAATTTTCAGAAAATTTTATTCTTTATAAAGGTTGGCTGCTTGTATAAAATCAAAACGGCAATCGTTAAATATGTAAATTTTGGTGCCATATACCTAGCGATTCAGAATATATGAATTTGTGATAAGAGTAAAGTACCTTTATTTTCATTAGCATCGATAAACTTTATTTGGAAATGTTATTTAGAAGTAAAAATTATATTCAAATATGAAGTCTCAGCCACCTATATTAACTTTTTTATTTTTTTTAATTCTTACTCTTAGATTAGTAAATGCCAGTGATACTAAAAGGCTCTTTTTAATCTATTTTTTAGAAATTTGAATACATTTTTTACTATTTTTATTATTTTTTTATGATAACTAATGTTTTTTTAAAACAATGACAAAATTACTCATTTTCTTGGTGCGAAGTTGATATTACACCCTGTAGATAATAATAGATTATGCAATAACTACTACAGGAGCGTGACTTACCGTTTATTCAGTTAATATTAATGACTTTTGATATGTTAATAATAGTATCCATCTACAGCAAGCGATTATCTCGATGTTGCTGATATTTTCAATGAAAGACATCCGGACAACCAAATTGCCCATTCAACCATTTCTAGGATAATCAGAAAATTCAAGCAGTCTGGGTTTGTTAAAAAACTCATTATGAAACACCACAGAAAATGTTGCCCAAAATAAGGAAGCAAGTTTACCAGTGTAGCAAGCTGTAACCGCGCATAGAACGACTTCGGCTGAACAAATTGCTTCTCAGAGGAATTCAACATACACATAACATTATCTACAGGCTGAAATATCAACTTCGCACCAAGACAATAAGTAATAATGCGCTAGTTTTAATAAACATTGGTTATCATACCAACATAATAAAACTTGTAAAAATTTATTCAAATTTCTAAAAAGTAGATAAACAGGCACCTTTTAGTATCACTGGCATTTACTCATATCAGTCATAAGAGTAAGAATTAAACAAAAAAAATCAATATAGGTTGCTGTGACTTAATATTAGCATATAATTTTTACTTCTAAACAATATTTCCAAATAAATTTTATTGATAATAATGAAAATGAAGGTACTTTACTCTTATCACAAGTCCATATATTCTGAATCACTAGGTATATGGCACCGAAATTTACATATTTGACGATTGCTGTGTTGGTTTCATACAAGCCGCCAAATTTTATAAAGAATAAAATTTTCTGAGAGATGGATAATAAAATGAATTTCCATATGGTGCGGTTTTTCCTGGACACACTGTATATTTTATGCAGTGCAGAGAAATTGGACTGTGACAGACAGGTGAACAAACGACAACCGAAAAGGGTACCTTTTGTACTTTAGAAGTACGGAACCCTAAAACAAAATTGTGTGGTTAGAATAGGATCAGGTTTTGTAGCATTGCAGGTAATTGAACCTCTGAAGATTAGTTCCTTTATTTCTCTTATTCTTACTCTTATTATCTCAAACTTAGAGCACGAAGCATAATTTGAACACAGGATCAATATAAGCATCGATGTGTGTTGTTGGTTCTGCCCGATAAAGGCCATTGTCAGTAGTTTCAGGGTTTCACATTGTTTGAAGTTTAATTATGTAATCATCATTTTACAGTATCTATCGTTTCCACTTTTATAACCAGACATCAAAATTTATGGTTCGACTATGTACGGTTAGAAGCCCCTGATATGGTACGAGTTAATTGAAACTCTTATTCCGAGACGGGCGGCTGTTCACTTTTGTGTGCGTGTGTCCAAGCTATGCGCGTGTATGCTAGGTAAGTACATGTAGTGTGTGTACGGCCGGCGTAATATTTGTTTCTTTGCGGTGAGCCTGCTGCCCCAAGATAACTAGGTCTCGCATTCCAGCAGGCCAACCTGCTGCCTCTCTATCGTGGAACGTATAGTTATCTCCGGATCGCGAACATTATAATCCGTTGCAAAATCTGGACGATAGCGCGACGGCCGCGCGCACAGGACTCCGGTGGACTGCACGCGGAATGGACACAATGGACGCGCCCGAATCAGATACCGACTCGGTTGTATATGTTTCTGCATACGCTTAAGGGTTAGTACGTATTCGAACGACGCGAAATGTTTGCGAATTGTAGACGAAACGAGCATGTTATGGATGAGACAGCACGGTCTGAAATGATGAGAGAAAATCTGCAGAAATAAAATAAACTGCTGTGGCCCCAACTGGACCGATGGCAGTTATAGTATATGTTACTGTAAAAGCCCGAAATACGGTCAAACCTAGGATTAACGCGTTAATCCTAGATTTTACCAATATGAATTGGTAAATGTCCGAAAAATGGTATTTATCAATATAATTTCGGGCTTTTACCAGGACATAGCGGTTAATCCTAGAATTGACCAGTAGATATTAATGAAACCTAGGATTTACTGGCTCGTGTTGGTCCTGTTGGTGAACTTCAGATGTATTTATTTTCGCAGACACATGCCTGTGCCTAGTTTAGACCAGAGCAACAGACGACGACAGCAACAGGCAACAACATTGGATCAAATATATTGCTGTTGTTGACAACTCAAATAAAAATATCATTGATCAGATAAGATCCATCAAAAAAAAAATAACATGTCGCAGGCTACGTGTTGCCCACTGTAGCTCAGGGGTAAATGGGACTAAGGGCTGGTATTTTCACCTACCTGCAAAGTCATCAATGGTTATGTGACAGATCTGTCAGATTTGTTGCGTCATTTTAGCCTGTTAAATGACAAGATATTTCGGAGGCGGTGGATGGGTCGCGTATCGTGCTCCTTGTGTTCACTGTGTCTCACTGCCGCCGGTACATCTTCTCATTTAAGATTCTAAAATAGCGCAACAAATCTGACGGATCTGATACGTATGTAAAAATATCAGCCCACAGTGCAAAAAAACTGTACATTAGAGAAGTCTAACTCGATTTGATGTTTTGAGTATTAGTGGTGAGGAAAAACTTATCGCACCGCTTTTACCTGGAAGTGAAAAATGACGCTATTTTGTGAGCTATGACGACTTTTTAAAGACATTAGACGCATTAAACCAAGGATACCAAATTTCGGTAGGTCATTATATTTTTCGGTAAATTGGCGGAGAACGTAAAATTATTAATTTCAAATATTAATTTACCATGTATTTTGTAGACAAAATAAATCAATCTCTGGTGCTTTCCCTAATTTGATAGTAGTAATTCATTATAAAAATCAGACCAAAGACTATAGGTACTAAAAAATCCTATTTATAGCAGCAATTTAAAAAGGGGACAGTCAAACATGTTAATTATAGTATAAAATACTTCAATTTTTACCTACTCACAAAACAACAACGCTTGGTTTTACAAATAATGAACATCTTTTTACCTCGTGAATTCAACTGTTGGTAAATGGGTTCTGATTTAAAATTTGTGTTACTGGCTCCGCTGAATCGACCCCCTTTCCATCTCCTATGCATTCAATATAAAAAGATTAGCTATGCTTTATCAAATAATATCATTCGACAGGTGAATTGAGGAGTGGAAAGAAGCTTTGATAACAAAAAAAAAAAGAGTAAACAAATATCCCGGTTTTAAAATAATATCCTAATAAAAAATGATTATTATTTGTCAAACCAGGTACATAATACAAATAAATAATAAAGAAACAAAAATAAAGTACGTTGTTTAAAATTATTGTTCAGGCTTTTTTTATTATTATAAATATCCGGTAAATTGTCTTTATTTAATAAAATAAAGAACTTATATTTTCTGGCGGTACACTGGTACCACAATGATAATGCACTCACAATTATAATGTAATTTACCTACTCATTATAGTACACAAACCCATAACAAAACTATTTCCGCGAACAGAGCTAATATAACATTTGCGGTAACTTTTGGTTTGGTGAATTATTAAAACTAGTTTATACCAATACCATGAGGTAAATCCTAGGATTGACCAATGTAGGTTGGTAAAAGCCCAAAATTAAACGCATAATAGAATTTTTCGGACATTTACCAAATCAAATTGGTCAAACCTGGGACTAACGCGTTAATCCTAGGTTTGACCGCATTTCGGGCTGTTACAGTAACATATATACCAAATTCACTTGTTTTGGAGACAAATCAAAATGACCTGTGATGCCAATTATATCAATTCAATGTCGACCAGTAATAAATGATTACAGCTTATGACGATTTTTCGCAATCATCTTAGAAGCGATAGCCTTTGTCACAATGTACTACTTTCTTGTGTAAAAATGCCTAGATTCTAAAATTGTAACCACATACATTAACAAAAACGACTTTTGTGAAAAAAAAAACTGTTTTCAAGATATCAACCAAGATTGTGAACACCTTGCTGTATACACCTTATATGTTGTAGGAACATTGTGATATAATGTAGCATTCCTTACTAAAGAGAATTACATCATATCATGTCGTACAAAATGACAGTTGACAAAAGGACCAAAAACTCAATACAATTGCTTTAAAAATATTACCATTATAGTCCTAATAGCCTTAAAATTTATGAAGCAAATAAAAAATGTATGCAAAATATTTGATCTTTCATAAAAAAAGGCATAAATTTGGATTATTACGATCTCGGGGATTACTATACGGTTTTATGGTTTTATTTTAAAGGGGTGATTAATCATCTTAAAAGAAGCCCATTAACGTAAAAGTAAGTGAAAAACAGTTGCATAATAACAGAGATATTACTGTTATCAGTGGATTCTTCACTAAATAGGCTGAGAGTAACTTTTCCCATATGTCATATAATCTAAGCTAAGTAACTATCCTGACCAATAAAGAACAAAATCGGATAACAAAAGAGAATCCGAAAACGGAAATTCCCAATTGTGGCTAGTTTTTGAGAAAAAAATCCATACCAGAAATAGTTATCACTTGTTAGATTTAGTTCATTGTTGGTCAGGATACTCACATAGCTCAGATTATTGTATATTTGACGAATTAAAAACTTGGAAATATGTGAAATGCCACAACAAGACATTTCAAGACTCAATAGTTAATTAGTTGACAGTTAATAACTGTGTTTTATTTTTATTTTGTTAAATTTAGTTATTATTCTCGATTTTGACCACCATAGGATACATGTTAATATGTCTTCATCGATCTTAAATTTCATATAAAGAAACGAACTGAGAGGGTCGTGCAGAGAAAAAATAAAATTGGAGAAATAAGGACCACCCTACTACGTATACGCAAAAATAATTTTCAAATGTGCGACGGGAAGGCATACCTCATAAAAAAGGTGTTTTAAAAATGTATCTATTATAATTGAGTTAAAAGATGGAAATGTTCTGGTATACCTAGGTGGTGGTGAATTTCCCCCTTTCCTAATATGTTGTAGTTGATACCACAATTATTAACTTAAGAAAAACAAAATAAACAAAAAAATTGTATATGTCAAAACAACGACAGATCTCAAATTTGGTAAAAAGTCAAGAATCAAAGACAAATGACATCACTAGTAAAAAGATCGAACAATGACAACCGTACAATCTGAATCTCAATGCAGATGCAAATGAACAGAAATTGTGAATCATGTCTAGTTTTGGAGAAAGGTTTCGAGAAAGTATCAAAATGTACAAAACACGTATTTCTCCAAACCTAGACTCAAATGGGTACTGCAGTTGTTAAAACATTTTTAGAAAGTGTATGCGCTACTGGTAATAGTTTTACGAATAAAATGTCAAACTGTACTTTAATTTATTGCGATTTGATATTTGAATGAGAATTGCTTCTAATGACATCACGGGAAGCAAATATAATGAGTTATTTGGTAACTTTGCTTCATTTCGAACGTAGTTATGTTTTATTATTACGTTGGCAGGTCAGGCTGACGCCGCATTGTTATTGAGATTAGGCTACGTGAGATCGGTGCGATGTATGAACAAAATTATAGGGCCTGTTCTTTGCCGGAGGGATGTTTGTTTGATGTTTGTTTGACAGTGGCATGTGTTTAAATGGGTTCCAAACACGTAAACAACAGTGAAGTGTTAAAACTTCTCACAATGACATCTTACATGGTGTAGCATAATTTTTTTAGTGGGTTTAGTAAAATTTTCAGATGACCGTAATACCCTATTCATAATATGTATTTTCAGATTAAAATTATCCCAAAAATCGGACATTATAGCGGAGAAAAATCTACCAAAAATCGATTAAGACTAAAATTCTATAAACATGAAAATCGACCAAGAGTCAAAATCAACATTCGAAATTTAGTCAGAGAACCTGAGAACTGAAAAGATTGTAACTGAAAAATGTCACGCTTAAAAATATTATCGCTTTGAGACACAAATAGCCAGTGTAAAAGCAAACGATAGTTCAGCAGTTTGCGTTAAATATCTTGCGTATTTTCTGCAAACAAAAACATGGTCACCGCAATTTAAGCACGCTTTTTCTACTAATAGACATCGTGTTCTTCTAATGCGACGTAGCATTTATTTGGTGCCCCTAAATCACCCGCCGAGACGCGATGCCCTTTTGGAGATGCACGTCTTTACCAGAGAAAGTCAACGAGAAAGTTAGACCGCAATAAATAATTGAGCATCATCTTATTTGAGAGCGTTCATTAATTGTGCACACGCTGTGAGGGCAATGCTGTCTACGCAATACATTCATTCCCTCCACATCGTACCCCCCTCAGAAGAATTTACTATCGGTAATAACAATAACTACGAAGATGCCGATTGTCGGCAGCAGATGGCATGGTAAATGTCATGTAGTTACGGCTACTTGATTATTGTGCTAGTAGGTATATCTATTCAATGTATTGTTCTGCATTCAATAGGTAGTAACTATTTGTGTAAAGAAAGATAAAGCCATCAATATGAGATAGCGGGAATTTGTGATTTTAGAAGCTGTGTAGTAAAATTTTTACTTGAATCAATTTATACTGTCAATTTAATTTATCAATACTAGCGATGTGTACGCAACTACTCAAAACGATTGGACAAGTGAGAATTAAATTTTTCACTGCAAAATTTTTAAATTTTATTAAAGATTTTTGTTCGAGAATTTAGAAGATCTACTCGCTGCTCACCGAAAAATTTATTAGAGTATAAAGTTGGTTCTCAAAACTTATGGAACAATTAAGCTAAAGTTGCAACGTTTTACATGTAAATCTGAATCATTTACAAAAATTCAAATATTGGTATAAATCAAAAACCAAAATATTGGAAATTATAAACGGCTTTGTAACTTAAAAACTATTGCTTTAATATGTGGTGGTTAAGCTATCAGACACCAAACGGGAGTTGAATAAACCGACCCTAAGTTGCCTTACAGACACCAAAACATTTTGTTGATTCTCCCGGCGTAATAAGTGCTACAAATTTATTTTTGAAAATTGCATAGTATCCCATGGCAAATGCAGTTTATGATATTATTATTTTAGCTTGTTTTGTAAGTTTACTATTTTATTTTGTAGATACCAAAGTAGTATGGAAGAAAAAACACAAAACCGTGAAAGCAATATTAAACTATCAACAATATTACGAGCAGTGAAAAAGCCGTTCACATAGATAGTGGAAATTACATGGAGGCACATCATATGTGTGCGTGGATGTGAAAAGGGATAGTTGTCCGTTTCTAGTTACGCAGATAATCGCAAATAAAGTTAACCTTGTTCAAAATACACATTTTTGTTTTATTCCCTAATTAGTCTGTTTATTATGTTTTTTATCAGATGTGTTCGTCTGAAACCCGTCTGCGGTTGGAAACACATGAAAAAATGCGTTTTTATTGCGAACGAAAAAGGGACCAGTTGTCGATATCACGTTACGCTCTAGCGCATTACGGTGTTACCGCATACAGTGGCACAAACAAATGTCCGTACGATAACAGTTTATAAACTTTTTTGTACAAAATATAATTACAAAGTAATATAATATTCTGGGCGAATTACTACGCTTATATTAAGTTCACTTGTTTGTTTGTTACGTTCAAATCTAATCGATAATTTTTCAACTTCCCAGTGTCCAATCGAGTTGAAATTTTGCATGTGGACAGATTTCCGGTGACAACACATGAAGCAAAACTACATGGGAAACTTTTCCAAAATTTGAAAAAGATTCAAAATTTGGAAAATTTGTCCATTCAGTTGAAATTTTACATGTGACAGATTTCCGGTGACAACACATGAAGCAAAACTACATGGGAAACTTTTCCAAAATTTGAAAAAGATTCAAAATTTGGAAAATTTGTCCAATTCAGTTGAAATTTTACATGTGACAGATTTTCGGTGACAATGCTTGAAAAAAAATAAAATGAATAGAAAAATGGAAAATTTGAAGAAAAATTTTCAAAAATTGTAATTTTGTTTATAAAGCGTAGTTTTTAAAAAATGTACTTTTTATATAAATTTATTATGATTCTATTTCTATGTTTTGCGTACCTAGTTATGTTTACTTCTTATCATTAAACGTCTAAAATAATTTGATACTATCTGATTTATTTGTATTTTATACGTCGTCAGATCTCGGCGTCAGATTGAATTCGCAAATTTGGATTTTTAACTGTCATAAGTGTTGAAATCAGAGAGCTGCATAATTATGTTACAGGAAATAGGAAAAGAAAAATTGCAAATTCACGTTAATTTATTATGGTTGCCAGATTGCGTTCGGTGTCATAGTGGTTTAATTATAATAATCTAAATCAGATCTTTCTGTTTTCTTCCGACTCCGACAGTTATTTACATGTTTAGTCGCCATATTGGATACGCCATTCTGAATTTTATACATCTGACAACAGATTTGGAATCCGAAACCTTCATATATAACATGTTTTAATTTTTATATGACAATTAATTACATGCTTGGTCGCCATAATAGAATTCGCCATTTTGAATTCTAAAAATACGAAATCAGATTTTGAATCAGAGACCCCAAAAACCGCTTACGAGAATGCCAGAGTCTTCTTAAGACTCGAGAGATGAAGATACCTAATTTACACTATTTTGTAGACCTAGGCCACTGGCGCTATAGATTAAAAAACTTATAAAACGTAAACGGAATAATGAAATAATAAATTCTACTAAAAGTCTTGCAACTAATATCGAAATTGTTCCAAAAATGTTGGAGTCAGCGTAACTTCCAAATATGCGCGAAGGTATTAACTTTTAAACTTTGCAAAAGTTTGAACCGTCATAGCCCAAAGTTTACTTTTTACTTATCAGCAACTCGAATTATTTTTTTTTTTCAATTTCTCTTTATGGAAATCGGCTTAAAATGTTGGAGTACCTTTGCCATAACTTATTCTATCCAAAAACACTCATAACTAAATTTCGGTCAACTGGTCCGTTTTCATATCCAGGCACATATGGCTCTGTCACAAGCGTAGCCATCTGATTCAGATTAGTGAAAGTTTTCTTTTACTAACCGGCTTCAGTTGAAAATATATCAGGTTTTAGGATAGCTAATATGAAGTTGCACATGACCAACTAATCCTGCCTCTCCTCCAATTCGCCATATTGTCAAATTAATTCTGGTAGTTTTTTAAATTCTGGTGCTTTTTTTTACTAACAAAAGTACGTCGAGTCATTCAAATGTTTAACATTTTTTAATCATCTCTATCTAATATTTTGCAAATTTAAACATTGTGTATTACATTTATTCTAAAATAAATAAATATGAGTACTAACATCAAGACAATTACTATTCCACTTTCTTAACAGGTACATTCCTTCATAGACTGTGACGAGAGTCAGCGGCCTCTACGTGGCGATCTCTCTGACAATTAGTCATTTGTTTTATCGGCGCGGAGAGCGCGCTAGCGTAGGTGGTTATATTGTTTACAATTCTGCCAATTCATTCGTGCTGTAAATCCGCTGAGGGATAACTTTAGTTACATCACGAAAGTATTCCGTCTCGCTCCGTTCAGGACCGGAGAACGAAGGAGGAAAGGAGCCATGGCACTGCGTCCGTCCGCGGGATGTGGACTAGAAGGCTAATGATAGAGTAGGCGTCCATTTACCTGCAGCATTCTAATCAACTATTTCTACCTACACAGGTGCCTTTTGTGCAATCGCGCGCACATTCGCCCGACACAGCACTTTTAATTAGTTTTGGGCACGGGGTGCAATATAAATCCCATTGCTGGACCATTCCACCTTTTTTTCTTTTACACATTTTCTACCAGTATAGCAGCAACCATAATAATATTGTATCTAAAGCTTATTACTTCTGCTCTCCAATAATCTAATAACCAAAAGACGTTAACCATTTTATTTTTTTAATTGCAACCTATATTTTTTATTTTGGTAGATCTTTTACATCTGTATTCAACAGTATAAAATTTAGAATAGGTTACATAAGAAAAAAACAAGATATACTGCCTTAACGTTTTACCAGTAAATATGAATGACTACTACTTGAAGATGGTCAGCTTGGGATTTTTCTGGTTATTGCCCCGAGGTTGATATGGATATGCACATATTGACTAGTCAGTGAGTTTGAGATATTGTTTTTTCTCAATTTCTCTCAATTTGATTTTTGCAGCGAACTTCAACATATTGTCGTTGGTGATTTCTGGTTTTCCTCGCTTCATTTCTAAGTTTGTATATAATTTCATTTGAATTCATTTTGCCTTTTAGAATGTTCTATATAACTATATCTCCTTTGAGATACAGTTAGGATCTGCTTTTACTTGTGATTGGGACTACTTTTAATTTTGATTTAGTTTTTGGAATTTTGTTTTGTTAGGCATTTTTAGGAATTAGTATTTTCATTTTCGTGTATAAACACTTTTCTTGCCGGCGATAGTGGTTAATAATTATTGAGCTCTCATTTTGTTTATGGTGTTAACCATTAACACAAATATATTAATTGAAGAATATATACATTATGAATGAACATAATTTCAAATATAAAAAATATGGTGCCTTGCGCCGTGAGCGCTTATCCGAAGTTATATTTACAAGTTGAAATATTTACGATTTACCCGCCAGTGAGTGAACAGCTTGGCGGCTAAACTTTTAAAAACAAACGACGATAAAACAATAAGAATGCTTTACAAAAATATTTAAAAGGATGTAAAACGTTTTTATCTAGAAATTATTGATTATGGTGTTAACAAAATACATACAACAAAGAATTGAAGTTTTAATGATTGTAATGATTATGTATGGAAATGGATATAGAAGTATGTCAACTTTTCAAAGAAAAGAAGTCCTGGTCGGCAAATAAGCCACTCCACAATGAGCAGAATAGGAAATGAATTTCTAGAAGACGGTACTGTAGACAATCTTCCAAACAACACACAAGTCGACCCAACAAAAAATTAGCCAAAGATGTACAGCTTGGTATCTTACTGGAAATCGAAAAATAATCCGCAATCAACTCTTCGAAACATTTATGGATGTCTTGGCGCTCGAACCCTAAAAATTAAAAAAAAATCATCCCTATGAGATTAAATTGGTCCATGATTTAGCAGTAAATTACTTTCATCATAGACAAGAATCTGTAAATGAATGATGGAAATTTGTATTCGTGATCCAAAGTTCTCACGCCATTAGACTTTTTTTCTGTGGGGCAAAACCAAGGTGTAAAGAAATCGACCTAAGAAATTAGATAATCTTAGGAAAGAATTCGACATGAAACCATTCACAACGTCGTGATTTCCTTATGTTTGGAAGTTTGAAAGTTTATTTATCTAAGTCCAACGACTGTCGAAGTTAAACCTATATTTTATTTTTTTTTTGACTTGTTATTTTACGTCGGTCTATTTCCGCAACTGAGGCCAATCACCGACGCTGAGCACAGGCAGGCTACACACACCCAGGAATTTTGTTGAACTGAAGGAATTCCAACCTCCAGTAAGAGTTTTTTAACGTGCACGTCGCATTATGACAGTACACGGGGCCACCGGCCTTTACTTCCTCATTCGATCGAAGGCGGCATGCAAAGGTATTTGTTCCCTGCCTAAAATACCAGGACAGTCGATTTTAGCCCGAGCCGGGATTCGAACTCGGACCTCCAGCGTAGATAGCAGCCGCTCTATCGTATACGCCATCGACCCCCGTTCACATTGCCTTTTAACCTATTAGAACATTAAACCGTTTGTCTTGATTTTTCTCTTGTGTAACCTATTCAAAATTTTATACTGTTGAATAGATTAAAAAATTCTACCGAAATAAAACTTCAAAAAAATAATGTAAAAATCTAAATCTACATATGCTCTGTAATTTCATCCGTTGTACCCCTTTTATATTTTTGCTCTATTGCAGAAACTAACCGAGTTATCGATTTTATCCGTACTTAATTACTAACCTATATAAATAATCTATTTAACTATAAAGCCATAAAGGAAAAAGCGACTAACTGTAGTGGTGCAGTACGTTCTTTTTAAACCGAATGATACAATTAATGATCACAGCACTATGAGGTAAGTAATATTTAGTGATTGACATTTTGAATAAATATGTGACGTGAATGAATTCTTCAATCGAAATACGAATTATAGCAAATAAAACCTTGACTTTTGAAATTTTGATATTATGCTTTGGAGGAGAATGTTTATATCTAGATTATAATTTATGTTGCAATTATTTTCTAACAAATGGTTTAAAAAATAAAATAAAAATAATAGAACTGATATCAGTTCTGTTATTTTAATTTATTTCAATCGTATATATCTTCTGTTGTATTGTAGTGTTAATGGTCGTATATTTTTAATCTACTGAATAGTTCAATTTCTAATATGATTGCTCAAAATGTATTGATATCTACTTAAATTGCATAAGTGTTAATAGGAATTGGAAATTCTCACTGAAATCGAAATGTCAACGTATCCTTAATGCTACATTACGTTTTATGCGAATCGAATTACAGACTGGTTTTATATTTCGCCATGTAAAAGTGTTGATAGCTGAGTTACCTTTCAAAAAAGGAAAAGTTAATAGTATTATCGAAGCGTATTCTGTAAGCTTACTCATGAAATCGACTACAAGTTGGAAAAATAGCGCATGATTCTTCAAAATTTATAAACCATGCTTGTCAGAACTAAGATTCAGGATTAGTATTGTTACAAGTGAGTTCATCTTATAATTATACTATTATCGTATATTATATGAAATATTTATATATATTTTTATAATTAACTGAAGTCATAAAGAGGCCAATATCCGAATTATTTTGGTTTTGGTTGTACAAAACAATTAAGTACAGTCACTAAAAATAATTATTGATCCAATTACTGCTAATGTGTAATTTAGTAACGTATACGGCCGTCTAATGAACTCCACTTATATGGTTCAGTTTTAATTACTGTCCATGTTGAGACGTTATCTGTAGTAGAAACGGTTACCCAATAAGATACCTTGAGTTGCTTTAAGAACAGTTGAAATGATGACTAACATCAACAATACATCATCAGTTGAACCCTATCATACAAAAAAAACTTACTCTATGAGTTATTTGTAATTTGTTAGGTTCAACAACAGCTGATTATAATCTTAATGATCTGACAATTAATAATATTTGCTTTGAGAGTAGCGATTTCATTTACTTTCTATAAAATTTTAACCTAATAATTTTACAAACATATAATATTAGAGATTAACTATATCATCTAGGACTGTGACTTTATCGACATTATCGTTTTGTTATACAGGGTTACGCCGACGACCTGGTTGTCATTATAAAGAGGATGCACAATGACTCAATGAAGGACATATGAAAAAGAAATCCCAATTCAAGCTGATAAAACTACAATGACATATATGCTTGGGCATTACAGAGGCAATGCCCTACTGGTGCACTGGAAGCAATGCTAACCCTCACACCTCACACCTTACAGCCTCTCAGATTCAACACAGATTCCTCATCGCTATCAAAAACCGAGGAGGGTGTTGGGATAGACATAATTACCCTGCTGAGGTATAACAAAAGACCACATTCGAAGAATAGTACAAAAATTGGATAATAAACCAAAGGGAGCTTACTGAGAGTCATCAGCTGGCATGAAACTAGCAAATTACACCATAACCTTCTCTGCCTCCAAGGCTAAACAGTATCTCCAGCCAGGATCGCCGAAAGGGGGTGACGCTTGTGACTATTATCACGGGCCCGGCATTATAAAGGGCCCGGCATTACAAAGGGCCCGGCAGCAAAAATGGCTCCACCATCATTTCACACACCGCAAGCTCCAGGAAGACAAGGGACAATGTCTGCATCAATTGCTGTATTTAAGTCTTACCTAATCTTTTCCCGCTTTTTGAAAATTGTCACCACCCATCAACTAGAATAACTAGAATAATTTCAAAATTGTATTATAATAAGTAAGTACGTAGGCTTTCACGGCATTTAGAAAATACGTTGCTTCCGGGTTATGCCGTGTGCCAAGATTCGTAAATGCTGACGTTTCGCGAACCATGTTGTTCGTTTCTTCAGAGCTAACTGAATGTTTATAGGGCAAACTACATCTTTTGTCAAGAACTCTGACATTGAAATAGAGGATAATCAGCTGCCATTCTTGGACGTGATGGTGGACATACAGTCTACCGTAAGAAGACACATACCGATCGGTACTTGCATGCCAAATCACACCACCATCCTCAACGGAAGAGAAGTGTTATTAACACTCTGTTCAACAGAGCCGATAAGGTATGCGACTCCGGCACCTTGGACGACGAACGGAAACATTTTGAGTGAGCCCTACGTCAGAATGGATTCACTAAGGCCGACATACGGGGTGTCACACATACGGGGTGGATCTGTTACCATACGTAGGTGGGGTATCAGAAAGAATTGGTAGATTACTGAAGAAATCGGGTATCACGGTAAGGTACAGAGCACCAGCTACGATAAAGGATCTTTTGCATAAATCGAAGGATATCACACCACTCCTGAAGAACGAAGGGGTATACAAGTTCACATGTGAGTGAATTTAAAGAAAGGAAATCATTTTACCGTTTGTATGGAGCAAATTTATTGTAGACTTTTGACATAAATGTTTAATGTTTTATATCCATTCTTTTCTGTATTGGGGAGGGGGGCCGGACCACGCAGCGGTTTGATGGCTGATCTGGTCTCCTTACAGGATATTGTGGGTGCAACAATGATCAAAGTGTAGCCTTTTTGGTGTTGGAACTATCTGCTCAATAGTTGTTTTTGTGTTGTCAATAACAATGATATGTCTGGCCCAATGTTGTTGCCTGTTCCTCTAGGAGTTTGTGACTATGGTAATTTCCTTAAGCTAGGCTTTAAAGAAATGCAAAGGGTCTCCTTCATCAAAGAATATCGGAAGGCGGCATTCTGCCATACGATCCAACTATTCTGTACCACATCATATTGCACATAGGATTTTTATTATTTGTTAGCCTTGCTATTTCGTATATGCGAAGAAAGTTAAGAAAATATACAATATATACTCGTAACAATACAATACAATTCCTAGAACGCCTACAATGAATAGACCACACATTTGAACCTTGAAAATTCTTTAACGAGTTGAGCCAGAGAGTATATCCCAATAGTACTAACGTGCACTGGACTTTCTCTCTAATTAATACAAATGAAACTAATAATTATAAACAATAATTTACGTGGCAGCGCGACCGCAACTTTTACGAGATCATGATATCGTGTGTAATATATTTCTAAGCTCAGGACTACCCCGCAATTAGGTGAGCAGAAGACGATGGAGAAAAATCGTAGGCAATACGTTACACATCTGACGTTAGAGGCATTACCTACCACCTATGGGTTGCGCCTATATAGGTACAGTTGGTAGATAGGTATAGTTGGCAAACGGTTATCTGGAGCAGCCAGGCGAGAGTTATGGGAATTGAAAGGGCGTGTGCCTTAGATTTAATTATCTATAGCCTATCGGTCGGATTTATAGGACGGTTAATGTTGTAAGTGCTAGTATATAGGAATATGGAAAAAAGTTTGAACAAGTTATGTTTTTGACATTCAATATGTGGGATGGGTAGGAATGCACCTAAAGTATAAATTGTTTCCGCGTGAAATTTGCTTCGACGTGTAGTTAACATTTAAATGTTAAGATTTATCAGGAGAAGATGAAGTGCTAATATTATACCCGTTCTACAATAATATAAATGTGTATTCAAGCAATTAAATTTCTGTTAATATGTGTAATTTTATAAAAGTAGGTGTTTACAATCATGACTGGCAAAATGCAGTTTCCAGTAGTTTTCAGAAAATATTCAAACTTCCAGTTATGACAACTAAGCAAAAACTGAGAATACATTTTGAAACATACATATTTCAGATAGGAGGGAAATATATAAGGAATATAAAAATGCCTTACTTGCTTACTTACTAAACATACTTAAAAAATGTATAAAAATGGTAAACTTATAGTCAAAATTAAGTGCAAGAGGCTCCAGGCATCAGACATCAGGCAACAAAATGATGCGTCAGTGATTTTCTATGTTACAATTTTGCGTTGTTTCTTATGATTGATTTGTGATTTTTGTAAGTTTTCAAAGTAAATATTTTTGCAAAAATTAACAGGGTACTAGTTAACTCCTATCATTTATTAAATATATTTACTTATAAGATACCTCAATGCTCATTTCCGCGTTTTAAAAACATTTATGATATTTTTATAAATATCCGGCTTAGATTGTAGATCTTTATTTAAAACAGAAACACAACTGACTGTTGTGTAAGTAAATCTGAAATAAATTTAATTTAATGCGAATAAACTTTCATACAAATAGGCAGCACAATCATCTTGTTATCAGGATTACTGCGTTATAAAAAAAAATCATAAAAACATGTACACAAATATAATTCATACTTAAAAATCAACAAACACTTCCAACACAAGTTTAAAACAATGCCAAATGTCAACTGTGCATCGGAGCTGCTACTTGGAAATACGTTTGTCTAAAGGCGAATTTATATTAACGAATAAACAAGTATACTTAAGCGAAATAAATTAAAAAAAATCTAACCTGACTTCCTCTGAATTATTTATTGGAGTTTAAAGAATAGAAGTACAAGTCTGATCAAAATTCGTTGGTAGTTTTTGAATTACACCATTCGCAATTGTTTGACGTTCGTCCGTGGAACCCTAGCCGCTGCACGCGTGAGCGATATGATTGCGTAGTATTTATACGCACTGTCTTATTAGTGTGTTCTGTATTCAGCCTCTAGCATATAGTTTCATTGTATCAGTGGTAGAGTTTGCGATAGTTCATACATTATTTACATACTTATAAAACAGCAAGAGTTCTTAAATTCGCCGATTTTAACCCAAAGTGCACCGGTTGTCGCTGCACTGAGATGGCAGTAGCCGCAAAGACGAGTATCGATCAGGAAGGGAGCACTCGGCTCTAGTAAATATCAATGGTGATTGGTCCGGAGTTAAATGTCCAACAGTTAAAATTCTAGCAAAATGATTCCCATTGTTTATAGAATCTGACAGACACTATGAATTGAATTTACATTTTGAGAAAGCAAATAAAACAAGTACACAAATACGAACGTATTTTACATTATTTTGGCACTGATTTTCTCATAAAGTACATTGTTGTTGGTCAATGTTGTCATTTATTTTCGATTTTAGCTCTAATATTGTTGTATGGAAATTTATTAAAATGCAAAGAACCTGAACCTAATAAGATGTGTATTACCCTATTTCAGATTTCAGAGCTTATCTGTGATATTTTTATGTATATTACGGGATCTATTACTTGATACTAACCGTGTCCCATCATTTCCGTTTATATTAATATTTCTATTTATAAGCTTAGTGGATTATTAAAACTAATAATTAAGGTTAAATAATACATACATTGTAATCCAATTATGTCTCCTAAACCTACACGTAGGTTTGCTTTTGATGAATTTTTATATCAATAAAGATGTAACATACAATAAACAAACATTTCGATAACATGATATGATAATCTCATGTCAACATATTGCATAATGTCATGTTATGTGTTACAAAGTTATTGTATTTGTGCGTTGAGTTGCGCATTATGTTTTAAACCGGAGATTTTTTGTTATTTAAAGTAGTATTTGCTATTTGATTTGTAAAATACATTTACTACGTTATATACATTGTAAAAAATCATAATTGCAAAGCGCAGTTACTTCTCATTAATTTTGTTAGTTATAGAATATTTGTCGTACTTTTACTTCGTAGACAGAAACGTTGTAATACGTCATTTATACCTCTTTGTGATTATCTTATATCATATGGCCCTAATAAGAATACATTTTGAAACATACATATTTCAGATAGGAAGGAATATATAAGGAATATAAAAATGCCTTACTTGCTTACTTACTAAACTGTAAACGCGGTGGCGCATTTGTTCACTGTGCAGTGCAGAATAAATATTTGTAAATGTTTAGTAAAGGATAGGAGTCAAATACAAAGTTTTAATTTTGCAAGTATATTTAGTTTAGAAGTAGTTTTGATCAACAGATCATCATTAGCCAAAAGGCAGAAAAACACTAAACAATCAGAAAAAATCATGCCAAATTGTAACATAAAATATCACTTAAATACTTACTCACTTAAAATGTATAAAAATGGTAAAATTCAAGTGCAAGAGGCACAAGGCATCAGACATCCGGCAACAAAATGATGCGTCAGTGATTCTTTATGTTACAATTTTGCATTGTTTCTTATGATTGATTTGCGTTTTTCTAGCTTTTGGCTAATGATCATCTGTTGGTCTAAATTAGAACCAAAGGCAACATTCTTGCAAAATTAAGAGGGTTGTAATACGTCTTTTACACATCTTTGTGATGATCTTATATCAATAGCCCTAATACATAATAAAAAAATTATTCAATCTTCCGTCTCCACACAAAGAACCCATTTGGTTAGCACATAATTTAATAATATAACGTAATAGTCAATTTCCAAGGAAATAGTACCGACGATGTACAAGTACGAGCGGCCTTTCTGACGTTCCATTTTTATAATAATTTAATTACAACACGCTATTAAAATCAAGATTGAATTATACACGCAGCTCCCTCGGCACTCAGCACAGTTATTATTAGTATTAAAATCTGCTGCGTACATGATAATGATTATTATAGTAGGCCGGGGGAGGAGATGGTGTCTGTTTACCTCCTGCACCGCTCAATGCTGAAAAAAGAAACGCTGTACATCGCGCTAACTGAAAACGAATTTGTTACGCATGTTTCTGCAGTTACACAGCAGTTACACTGCAGTTATACAGATTGCATTACACTATAAGGGTGGTTTAAAAAACCAATGTTTTATCACATAGTTTTCGTTATTACCTTTAGGTCTTTTTAATTTTAATCCGATTTCATTTTTTTAGTGAATAATAAAACCAAACTAGTGAAAGCTGAAAACTTGTCTAGAGAATATAATTAGAAAAACTGAATATAAGTTTATATTTGTGAGAAGTTCTAAAATTCATGACACACTGATACTCTTTTGCCGAATAGAGTATAATAATGTACACGGTAAATTGATTAGAATACGGTGATTTAATGATGGCTGAATTGAACTAATAACTTCCACGTTAATTTTGATTATTATTAATTTATTTATGATAGTTTACCTGATTATTACTTCTAAGACTGGTAGGCAACTGAAACTAACTTGGAACAACAAAATAAAAAGTCATTTAAGTTATTTATGGTTTTATGCTGAAGAAAAGAATGCAAATCACAATATTGACAAAAAGTAAAAGAAGTAAGTATATAATGAGTTCTTTGAATAAGGTTTAAAAGATACAATGAATAACATGTCCATAGACTATACACTATGCAGTATATCCATAGTTTGTTCATTTAAAATTTGAGATCAATCAATAGATATTAAAACGTGTACCCCAAGGGGTTCAAAATCAGAACAAGTTTAATTTAATAATATTGAAAAACTAAATAAAAAGCATGATTGTTTTGTTTTACTACAATAAATTTAAATACCACAGTTATTAACTTAATAAGAAATAATCAACTACACATCTTAAGTTGTTTGGTTTCCAGCATTGCACCGGAGATTGAGGAAAACCACAGAAAACCCTTGACTCCGGAAGCAGATCGAGACATACGAAGCTACAGCCTTCAAACTGATGGCCGCACACTACCGCTGCGCAGTTTGACTGAATAATTTCACACGAATAATTTATCAACTGCACAATATCAATAAGAAATCGATTTAATAAAATATTTTCAAACAGACATGTTCGAGATATACCGTTGAAACATTTTACTCGTGAAAAAGCGTTCAAGTTTGCAAAACGTAGAAAAACATTCGGTTTATAGGTGGAGAATTTCTTCGGCATCGAATTTATTTTTAATTTGTTTTCTGAGACACCTAAATAACGTCCAATAACGTTGTAAATACTGCATAGAAAAATACATTCTTATACCGCGAAAACTTGTTTTCGAGCACTACGCCATATTACCAACAAAGTATTATCGTGATAAGTTTTAGACTACATAATTATGTATGACTGGAATAAGCAATAATAATTTATGTTTTTAATACAAAATGATGTATACTAATTAATATGATCTTGAAAAACGAATACACTTTAAACCTATTTGTAACTATTATCAGCAACTGTAGTATTCAAAATACAACATATCTTTTTAAACATTTTTAAACACATTTTATTGATATTTATTGATTCTCCAGTAGCTCAAGAATCATACAAACTTACTTTTACCACGTTTATTTTTGAAATGGCTGAAACTAAAATCAACAAATTGTGAATTTCATAAACTTTTCTAAATTGCTTGCCTTTTTCGGGGTTCTTCACTTTTCACTGTTTAATACCACCGATATTATAGTATGCAACTGCAGTAACGAAACATAGCAATATAAATGGCGAAATCGCCACACAGTGACAAGTCGTAATACTAATAATAATAATAATAATAATAAAATTTTCAGTTTGCAGAAATCTTATAATTTTGTAGTGCATAAACAGCCGCGAAACATGTGGAGTCACAGCACTTGACTTGATTAGCAACGTGAATACTCTACTAAAACATACTCAAACACACCTCAAAGATGTTCAAAACTCTGAAATGACAACAAAAAAAATCACATAAACTGCGTAATACTCCTGAAACATTTCTATATAATGTGTATAACTATCAAAACTGTCTGCTCTTAGGTTTAAACTTCAACATGAGACTTGTGAAAAATCGTACCCGATTTTTACAAACTTAATTCCAACCAGTATTACATAAGAACATAAGAAAACATAAATGCTAATCAATAGACAAGATTCCAAATTTTACTCGATCATGATCTGACATTTTTGCATTAAGAGGTTTAGAAGAAAAAAAATTGGAAAGGCGAGTGTTAATTTAAAACAGTTAAAACTGCAGAAATTGGGTACCTCTTTACACTTCTGCCGCGCTCATCTGTAAACCGAACCGTAGAATTTTGATAGTGATACACTACATAATATAGAAACGAATATATCACACTTTATTTTATTTGCTTTTGATGAGTAGTTTCAGAGTTATGAGTCTTCAAACATATGTCACCATACTATTATTTAGCGCCGGGGCAGCGCTGTACTCTAGACGCGTGTTTCTCGAAAACTTCATTGTAGCAGTAAGACCCCTTTCTTCCGAGCAGGTCACATATGTCTTTCTTCCCATCCTATAGTTCTATTCCTATTAACATACTTTCAAGTTCAACTTATTAGATAATTTTTCAGGGATCTAAACGCATTTTAAGTAATGTTTGCTAAAAAATAGAGGAGGTACATGTTCAAAAACATGCCATAACCCAAAAACCTGAGCTTAAAAACCAAACAATTATGCATATAAATAAATTAGTTTTAATAGTTTTAAAATCTTAAGCACGGCCGGTTTTATAAAAACAAATTTAACTCCAAAAAGGAACAAAAAAAAATATTTTACTGTCAACTATAGTTTTTTTTATTCTAAACTATTCTAAAGTTTGAAGACATATCTTCCTACTTTAAAGACTTTTACATAACCTGCTGTTCCGCTTTACATTCTGTTTGGATTGCATAGAATAGATTAGAAAACGTCACAGTACAATATAATCAAAAAATATAGTGTACGCAATAAAAAAATTCATTAATACTATAACAGAAAAACACATAACACAAAAATATTGCCTCTGGTAGCAATTCGGACTAAAAACCTATTCCACGATTATGCAAGAAGACAAAAGTAAAAAGCTTGCAAAAGAATGACCGCTTATGGGAGCTTTCACTGTATACAGTTATACAGGGTTAGCCAAAATTACCGGAACACCCAAATAATTCTACAACGGTAAAAAATTTCAAAAAAAAATCAAACAAAAGTTTTTAGACTTTAAACAATCCATCGTTCAAATATATTTTGAATATACAGGGTGTTCATTTTATTATAGAAATCGCGTAATTTTTTTTTTCAAATGGAACAGCCTGTATCTTTTTACATTTTATAATTTTAGGACTAATTCTGGACATTGTTTATTAAAATAATTTTTTTATAAAAAGCATCATTTTTGAGTTTTAAGCAATTAATTAAAATTTGTCAAAATTACCGCAACACCCAAATAATTCGCCATCGGTAAAAAAATTTCAAAAAACATTAAAACAAATGTTTTTGACATTAAACAAGCTATCATTAAAATATATTTTTAATATACAGGGTGTTTATTTTATTTGTTTGAAATTTTTTACCGTTGTAGAATTATTTGGGTGTTCCGGTAATTTTGGCTAACCCTGTATAAGCATATATGTATATGTATTCTAGGAGTAATCTGCGAAACTTCAGCAATGTGTTCCTCAAATAATTATAAGCCAACATAGTTATATCACTATTAGGAAAAGTTATCGAGTTAAGGTATATTAAAAGATGTTGAAAATAAGCAGAATTACGGGTGTTGACATACATGGTGACATACTATAAAAAAGTGCAATATACATTTAATGTTGTTGATCAATACTTCATCATGTTACTACATATTTTGTCTCTATCCTATAACAGATTATTATAGATTAATAATGTATTTATTTGGAGGATGCTGGACTTCCAGATTAACAGTGATTGAGTATAAAGTAATAGGAATGCAAGATATGGACCGTTTTTGCATACCCATGTTTCATTATAAACAGGAAGAGATATGGTGCAAAACACTGCGAATTATCGTCCTGGTTGTCCGTCGATAAAGTAACCCAGTTCTGGTGGATAATTTACAGCCTGCAACGTAAAATTAGTGGCCGCTAAGGCATGCGCCTCGAAGACGTGCCGCAGCGCTAAATAATTTCCGCGCTATTTCTATAATTTATACTTGCCGCAACCGAGCCGATCGCGCCAGATCGCCAACGGAACAGACAAATTTTCTAGCAAAATTTACTACTCGTGCCGCCAACTAGTCCGGCAATCCAATTAATCGCATGGTAGTGGATAACATGACTTCATGCGTATATCTTGCATATCGGTGATGACGTAAAACGTTGCAATGAATATAGTGATTATTAATTATGAAAAATGAAAGGGTGACATAGAAAGGAAATCAGCATGTTCTGTGGATGCTATAAATAATAATTAATAGGAAAAGTTATTACAAAATCCCAGAAAAAAAGCAAGGTCGAGAAAATAATCCATGCTTCTGTAACAAAGACTACAGTATTTCCTGAAAGACAGTCATTATCCTTTGGATCAAATGGGCTATAGCATATTGAATAGTTGTAAATACACCTTTTACTGTTTTTTTTTTTGTCACAAAAAGTACAGATTATTTCTATTGTCTTTTTTTCTTTCGATGACGGGCGTAGTATTAAGTCTACTAGTATTAAGTCACGGCGCATATTTGGATAACCTAGAGATAATTATTGACAGCTACGAAAATAATGGAAATCAAAACAAAAACTACTTTGTGGCAAAAGACCAAATTAGCTCTTATGTTTTTGGTAATAATTCAATTCTATTACATATTTTTTGAATTTTTTTTTCAAATTTCATTCCTTTGTTTGTCCTGGTTCATCATTTCACAATTATGGTAGTTAAATATCTGGGACTAACTATACAAGAAGATCTAACCTGACCTCCAACGCAAACATCATCGGCGGTAATTCATAAAATTAATAATATTCTACCCGAATTTCTGAAGAAGTCGATGTACAACTGCCTTGATGTACAACATGCACCTCAAATTTGAATTATATGATCGAGATTTGGGGCAACATAAAGCAAACAGCGATAAATAAACTACAGATACAACATAACAAAATAATAAAATCACTATATTGCATAGACGGACGAACCCCAACATGTGACCTATACAATAATACAACGGAACTAAAGATACAACAAATTTATATTACAATAAACTTTTGCTGATCTATAACATACATAATAAACTAATAAAAACGATGATAAAACTATATAAATCAGAAGGAACAGACACAAATATCAGACCAGAAATATACAGAACGGATCACCAACAGCGCGAAGTGGACCTTCCATTGGGTTAGAGGTAGGTACTAAAACATACCACAAATTGCCTGAATACATCAAAACTTCAAAAGGTGTGTGTGTGTGTGTGTGTGTGTGTGTGTGTGTGTGTGTGTGTGTGTGTGTGTGTGTGTGTGTGTGTGTGTGTGTGTGTGTGTGTGTGTGTGTGTGTATATTAGGGTGTATCGGAAAAACGTTTTTTTTCGAAATTCAAAATTTCAAGTTGATAAAAAGTTGTACCTATGGGCCTACATATACTACAAAAAAAATGGCGCAATTGAAAAATATTTAGGTCTCCCGCAGAAGGCCTAAAGTTTATAATTTGCTATAAGAATTAGATCTTTTTTTTCAATGAAAGATTAAGTGATTTTTCTTTTTCAAATACAAAAAATTTAACAATAAGGTGTGAAATTACCGTATACAAAAATAAATTACTCTAATGCAACATTTAGATCGCCTGCAGTTTATTCGGATTCGGTACAATTTGTAGAAAAATGACCATTTACGTATAATTTAAAAAATGTGATAAATGTTGATAAAAGTTTATTTGTCATTAAATTTTTTATTATGTGCGGACATGTGGGCTTTGAAGAAGAAACCTCACTTAATATTTCATTAAAAAAATATGAAAAAAATCGAATTTTTAGATAAAATCATAAACTTTAGGCCTCCTGCGGGAGACCTAAATATTATTCTATAGGACCAATTTTTTGTGTGGTATATGAGGATCCACAGGGACAACTTCTTATCAACTTGAAATTTTGATTTTCGAAAAAAAAACGTTTTTTCGATACACCCTAGTGTATATGCATATGTATAATGGCTCTAGTGGTAGAGTGTTGGTCTACTGACTAGGAGGTCCGGGGTTCACACCCAGGACCAGCCGAAAATTCGTCCGCCGTCTTTCGGAAGAGACGAAAACAGTGGGGCCCGGCAACCAGTTGAACATCTCTGGTTGTCGATATTACTGAACAGTAGTGAGGGGAAATCTCAAAGGGCCAATTGTGCCCTAGGAGCTGCGCGGAAAAAACCGCACCCCTACCATACACACACATGTATATTGTATTGTGTATATGGATGTATAAAAATAAAACCTATTAGTATTATAAATGGTGTATATTTGGTTAAATAGATTCCAAATGACCTCTTCTAACATTCCGTCAAAATGTTTACATAAAACTACCTTACATTGTTAAAATTACATACTGCTTATAATCAGCAACTCAAATATGTGTAATTAGACCAGGCAATAGACACTTTTTCGTGACAAAAATAGTATCAGCAAGCCGCCGGTCCCAGGTCACGTGGAACAGTCCGTAGATGTATTGTGATGTGTTTTCGACTACCAAATATCATTACTTAATTTGTTATAAACAAAAAACCTAAAAAAATCGTGCTTTTTTTCGTTGTTCGCTTGTAAAAGGTGAACCGATGGAGCAATCTTGATACTGTCAACAGACGAATTGTATTCGGAAGAACCGGAGAAACTTGCGTTTTTTTCAAAAATTCATAACTCCGCTATTTTCAAAGTTGAAACGCAGGCTTTTCGCGAGAAAGTAGCGATTGATGGGTACTTTAAGTGTGCACAACCCAGGCGTTGTCCGATGATTAGTATTTGCACAATTGCGATTTGAATTTTTTTTTATGCAATATGGTTCGGCGAACCTGGATGCGTCGGAGGTGGTCCGATTTTAACTTTTTTAACGTATTTCGAAAGTAGAAGTATTGTGCTACAAAACGATTATCTGATTTATTCTGATTATGCGTTAAAATGTTGCGAAATAGGCGAAAATGCTTGCAAACTTGACCGAAATCTGCCGCGCGCTCAAACGCTGTCGAGTAGTGGGGTAGGCGGCCGACTCGGGGAAGCGCGCAGCGCGTTGGGATTACTATAGATACGCTTTACTACAAATTAAGTAATGATACTTGCTAGTCGAAAACACATCACAATACATCTACGGACTGTTCCACGTGACCTGAGACCGGCGGCTTGCTGATACTATTTTTGTCACGAAAAAGTCTCTATTGCCTGGTCTAAATATAGATGAACAATATTGTTTGTTGGTAAAGTTACCAAAATGCGTCAAATAAGTAGTGGAAAACGTTTCTGTAGATAGTCTAGAAGCAGAAGCAAAGTATAAAAATTGTTACACTTCACAATACACTTGATTTAATATTAAAATAGAATACTGATTAAGTGCGAAACCACGCCGAGAAGAGAAAATCTGGAAGAATACATACCACGCACGCCAAATGAACGTACTATGGAGCGATCTACCATGATGACGGAGTTTGCAGGATTAAGTTCGTAAAGTAAGACATAATTCAATATTCTTTTATAATTTATTTGCGCGCATTTCAGTAAACTGTTGTAAGCTGTACCTAATCTGTATTATAATCGCGTATAAAAGCTCAGGAGCGTGGAAGTCCATTAGCGTAGAAACTAAATCGATGAAAATTTAACAAAACAAAAAATAAATGAAAAGTGTAGTAAACCTCAAGTAGTCCATCTGTTGTTCGGCCACTGTGCAATGCCGCAGTGCCGTCCTGTGCAGTCCAGGACAATCAAGACGTGGTGGTGTTAAAGGAGTAAAAAGTCCGATCGGGACCCTGACATTACGCGCAAGGATTTCAGTCCGTTGCTCGCGTTGACGCGAAAAAATAGCGCTTTTGCTGCCGCCAAAGAGCGAGTGCGCGACTCTCGCCGCTTCATGAACGATATTAATACTGTTAAGAATCTGAGCCGGACAATAGGGCTACTAATGGACACAAATTAAACGCACACGTTAAAGTAAATATATGGTACGGCGCGTCCAGTGGCGTGCAATAGTAGCAATGTAGATAATTATTAACAGTCTAATAAAAACTATTCTTCTTTATTTCTACTCTTAGTACAGTCATTACGGCGTAAAAAACGGGTTAGAAATGCAAATGAACCGAGAAGGCTACATTTTTGATGACGTGGGGAGGGCCTAGAAAAACTTCAAATTGTCGACCAAGATTTCCTATGTGCATTTTCCGCCATCTAGAAAAAGGGTTAAATTCAGTTTTTTTCTCGGTTTTCCGTTGAGATACGATACTTTTGAATGAATACATTTTAGTTGCTTTTTTCACGCTCTACAATTTAGGTCCTATACATTTTTCACCTGTTGTTCATGGTTATTGAGATATCGATCGTATATGTATGGAGATGACATTCTTATAAACGAAAAACAAGGACGTGATTGTGTAGTTTGTTTTCGGAATACTGACTTTAAAATACTTTCGGAGAAATGGTATGAAGAAAAAATAGGATTCTCGTGAAGAAAGGCTTATTCGCGAAGCTGCTGCAACAAGCCGCGAGGACATTAGAGGTGTCGTTTACGATAAAAATAATTATCCCCCATCGGATACATTCGTAAGAGATGTCGAAGCCGCTGATCCTGAATCTTTGCAATTTTTTCTTGCCACGACCATCACAAAAGATAAACGCGGTGCATTGGAGCAGTGGAAAAAAATATATTATTTTTGGCTACACAAAAAATTATTGGTTCAATAAATTTCATGTGTTTGTTTCATGATTTGTCTGGTTTATTTCTTTATTTTGTATCCCAATAATTCCCCGAACAACCTTTCATCCGTTTTGACGTGTGTATACAACCGTGCGAGCAGCTAAACCGAAACGGGGCACGGACTTCGGCACGGAAACGCGCCGAATTTGCGGCGCGCTAGAGATCGTAATTTGGTCGACGGGAAAAATAAAAAAAAAAGAATTTGTAGGTCTGAACATGCTCTAAAAGTTTCATAGTAGACATTTTTTCGATATCTATCACTACCTTAAATTTTGACTTTCTTTATCGATATCTCAATAACGATGCGCATATGCAAAAGATTAAGAGACCTTAATTGTAGAGTGTAAAAATTATCGTATCGCAACGGAGAACCGAGTTATTGCAAAAAAACTGAATTTAACCCTTTTCTCAAGATGGCGGAAAATGCACATAGGAAATCTTGGTCGACAATTTGAAGTTAAGCTTTTCTAGCCCCCCTCCACGTCATATCAAAAATTTAGCCTTCTCGGTTTATTTGCATTTCCAAATGTATACATATAATGACTGGCCTATCTCAATTCTTAAGGAATTGAAATACCCAATAAGTCCATATGAAACTTTATACTAAGTATCACATTTACTTAAAAAATCTGATGTGGCCAGGCACATAACTTTATCATACTATATATAAAATTAATAGTTTAGCTGCATGAGATTCTATTTGATCGAGATCGGCTATGTCTGCATTAAAATAAAACTAGTAGAACTAGACAGATATGTCGAATAAAGCTGCGGTCGGATATTGTACTCCGCTGACACAGGGTACACTGTCCAAATGACACTTACGTGTTATTGGGTGTAAAAAGTGTACGGTATACTATATCCGAACGCAGCTTATATTGACAGTAGGTTGTCAAAACATTGACGTTTGACACTACGTACTGTCATTAGAATCATATCTGACATATAATCTGACATATCCTGGCTACTAGTTTTAAAGGAGTACGACCGATCTCGATGAAATAGAATTTGCTCATGCAGCTAAACTATTGATTGTACCAAAAAATGTCATAGTGATAAATTATTCAGAATTTCATCTTCTTTAATTTATTATTTAACTATTTCGACGAAATTCCAGAAATGGCGGCTTATTTACAAAATGTTTCAAAAATGCTAAGACTAAACCTGCAGTTCCTTTGGACCATTTTCACCAGAAAGCTTTTCAGCTCTAAGTTTGGTTATGAAACTTCTAAATATGAAGTTTCGTCCCGATACCTTTAGCAGTTTCTCCGGAATCGTCGCCACAAAAACGGGTACACACATCCACACATACACACACACACACACACACACAGAAATTTTTTTGTACCTTGGTCAAAAATGTTCAGGGGACCCAAAAAGACATATTTCCGCTAAAATCTCAAAAAAATTTTTTGGCACGATTACAATACTTTACATACTGCGTATGATAAAGTAAAAATCTGATGTGGCCAGGCACATGACTTTATCATACTATGTATAAAATTAATAGTTTAGCTGCATGAGATTCTATTTCATCGAGATCGGCTATGTCTGCATTAAAATAAAAATAGTAGAACTAGACAGATATCTCGATTAAAGCTGCGTTCGGATATTGTACTCCGTTGACACCGGGTACACCGTCCAAATGACACCTACGTGTTATTGGGTGTAAAAAGTGTAACGGGGTTCAATATCCGAATGCAGCCTATATTGACAGTAGTATTTTCAAAACATTAGCGTTTGACACTAGCTACTGTCATTAGAATCAAAAAATCTGACATATCCTGGCTACTAGTTTTAAAGCAGTACGACCGATCTCGATGAAATAGAATTTGCTCATGCAGCTAAACTATAAATTCTACCAAAAAATGTCATATACATAAATTATAGAAAATTTCCTCTCCTTTAATTTATTATTTAACTATTTTGACGACATTACACAAATAGCGGCTCATTTGCAAAATCTTCGAAAAATGCTAAGAGTAAACCACCAGTTCCTTTGGACCCTTTTCAACAGAAAGCTTTTCAGCTCTAAGTTTGGTTATGAAACTTCTAAATATGAAGTTTCGTCCCGACACCTTTAGTAGTTTCTCCGGAATCGTCGCCACAAAAACGGGTACACACACACACACACACACACACACACACACATACACACACACACACACACACACACACACACACACACACACAGACATTTTTTGTACCTTGGTCAAAAATGTTCAGGGGACCCAAAAAGACATATTTCCGCTAAAATCTCAAAAAATTTTTTGGCATGATTACAATACTTTACATACTGCGTATGATAAAGTAAAAAGCATATGGATTTATGTATTTGTTTGTTCATATGCTTATTCAATTTATATTTATTTTTTCTTAACTCAAATTTATTTACTTTTTATTGTTGTAATGGGGGTATTATTTGTTCGTTTGTTTTCGTAAATATGTATGTCCATATGAAATGTTTTGCCCAGAATGAAATTTCTTCAAAATATTCATCAAATAAATTATTGGGAACAAATTGGACAACCTGTGTTGTCAAAACTACACCGGCAAATACTTAATAACTTGACTCAAATTCTTCGTCTGATTCTACGAGAAAAGTATAAGTAGGTATGTAATTGGATATCTGTGAAATGAGCCGACATCAACATAAATACTATTGACTACTTTTTAATCTTATTAATTCGGTTTCCATACTTCAAAAGTATCAACCTGTACCCTTACATCATCACGCGTTTGCCTGTATGTATGTGACAGTAGAATATATATTCATTTAATAAAGATATCCAACTGAAATTTGGCAGATTTATAAAGCGTACTAACATGGTACTAACCCGCATATATTGTCATATATACAGTTGTCATAACCTACAAAATTTTTGTCACAAAATTTATAGGGGAACTTTGAAAATCTTTGCATATGGTATCGTTTGAAAGGGGTCTCTAGTGATTGTGTTTATGATCGTAAGAATAAGTAGTTGAGAGAAGGTTATTTAAAAGAGAAAGAATTCTTGAAAAGGGCATTATTTTATAGTATACAGGGTGTCCCACGCTAGAAACAAAGTAAATTAACTACAGCCAGAAAATATTTTCATAGTTACAGAGTGTCCGACAACGACGTACCAACACAAAGTTGTCTTTTTACTTTATCATACGCAGTATGTAAAGTATTGTAATCGTGCCAAAAAAAATTTTTGAGATTTTAGCGGAAATATGTCTTTTTGGGTCCCCTGAACATTTTTGACGAAGGTACAAAAAAATGTCTGTGTGTGTGTGTGTGTGTGTGTGTGTGTGTGTGTGTGTGTATGTGTGTGTGTACCCGTTTTTTGTGGCGACGATTCCGGAGAAACTACTAAAGGTATCGGGACGAAACTTCATATTTAGAAGTTTCATAACCAAACTTAGAGCTGAAAAGCTTTCTGTTGAAGAGGGTCCAAAGGAACTGGAGGTTTAGTCTTAGCATTTTTGAAAGATTTTGCAAATAAGCCGCCATTTTTGGAATTTCGTCGAAATAGTTAAATAATAAATTAAAGATGAGGAAATTCTGAATAATTTATCACAATCACATTTTTTGGTACAATCAATAGTTTAGCTGCATGAGCAAATTCTATTTCTACGAGATCGGTCGTACTGCATGAAAACTAGTAGCCAGGATTTGTCAGATTTTTCGATTCTAATGACAGTAGGTAGTCTTGGTGTCAAACGCTAATGTTTTGACAATAACTTCTGTCAATATAAGCTGCGTTCGCATATTGCATTACACTTTTTACACCCAATAAAACGTAAGTGTCATTTGGACGGTGTACCCGGTGTCAACGGAGTACAATATCCGAACGCAGCTTTAATCGACATATCTGTGTTTTTCTAGTAGTTTTATTTTAATGCAAGCATGGCCGATCTCGATCAAATGCAGCTAAACTATTAATTTTATATATAGTATGATAAAGTCATGTGCCTGGCCACATCAGATTTTTTAATGATACACTAGGTATATTCTTGCAGTTTTTGATAAAGATTTTTATCCTAATTATTCTGACATCAACTTGTATCAGGCTATTATCAACTGTTTCTGAGATTGTGAAATTAATGTCAAAAACGTACAATTTTCAAAAAATCATTCTGGGGTAACTAACAAGGATAAAGAAACAAAAGAACTCATTTTGGATAGTAAAAGTATCGCACTTTTTGACAGTTATTATTGATTTGCGATTATAATAATATGACTTATCCCCAATAACTAGAGATTGGCTAAATGTCAAATAACTTAAGAATTTTATATAGAACACCCTTTATATAATGCCATACCTCGAAAAAGAAAATTCAACAATCACTCAAATGTAATAATGCATCTGTTCACGCAGCAGCTTTTAGTAATAGCAGTTTGCAATTTTGATTTACACAAACGTATAAGTTGAGATATTAATTCTCTTCAAAGTCAAATAATTAGTATTTTAACTGCCACTCTAAAATTGTTTAAATATTATTTATGAGACATTAAATTGTTCGTGGTAGTCTAACGCATTGGAAAACTAGATCGCCTTATTTAACCCCGTTTGGTTTGTTATTCTGGAGTCATATTGAGGAAGACATTTATGGGAATATCACAACTACGATAGCAAACATGAAGAATAAAATAAGGGGCGTTTTCAAAATATTTTTGTAGAAACCATGGAAAATGTAATATTTCCACCGAGAATTCATTCGAACTTTTTTTGTGCAGTTTTGAGAATCGTACTGAAATAATAATTATTTATTCAGTTTACACCATGGAGGAAGGAGGAGTCGATATAAGCGCTCGGATATGGGACCACTTTCCCCACTCCGGTGGACTTTTAATCTCAAAGTGACATTCGCAACGTTGACGTGTTATTATTTAATTTATTTTGGTTACTTCGCTTTGCTTAAAGATATTATAGTAAATTTGTATGAAAATATATGTAAAAAATAACGTCTAATTGCGCTGTTTGCAGCTGCAACAGTAGAAAATCAGCCATAAACCAGATTTCGACCGGGGTAACATTTCATAGGTAAGCGACTATGTATGTCAACAAAAGTACAGGCTTGTACTGGCTGCACGCACGAACATTTTTTAAATATGTTTATTATGTATTTGTTAAAAAAATTAGATTAAATAAATTCTTAAAAGTTTTCATACAGCGTTTTTTTATAATATATCCACTCGGCACATTACAAATTTCTTGAAATTTCTGGCCAATTTCAGAGTTAATTCGGACCTGGTAGGTGGACAACTGTCAGGGTACTTTAGTGACATGTTAGCCCCGCCCCCGGGGCCATTTTCTCGCTGCTAAATGCATCCGTATAGCAACTACATCTTCCTCCATTTATCCATTTATTTAATTATTTATTCTTATGAGAGTATTATTGACACTGCGTTATGTGTACAGATATGTTAGGACTTCTACAGAACACCACATTTCTATCAAAACACTACTGGTTTTTGCTATCTGTACTAACTGGAACATCCCCATAAACTTATCCCTGAACATGCCCAGAAATAAATAAAAAGGCGATTTAGCTGGATAAGGCGTTAGACCACCACAACTAACCCAAGGACTCATTAGATTTCTATAAATAATTTAGAACATTACGTAAATAAATTGATCATAAGTGATCATAAATTGTTCGTTTGTGTAATTCATAGTAGCAATGAAGCTGATTTCGAAGTGTGTCAAGATATACAGGATGTTCCATTTAAAATTCTTAAGTTATGTGACGTTTAGCAAATCTTCAGTTATTCGGGATAAGTCATATTAGAATCGCAAATCAATAATAACTGTCAAAAAGTGCGATACTATCCAAAATGAATTCTTTTGTTTCTTTATCCTTATTAGTTATGCATATTTTTGACATTAATTTCAGGATACAGTGCTGCTAATCCGAATGAGGCTACAATAAGGCTAATCCGAACAGAAAGTTGGCAGACCCCGTTCGAATTACTCGATCGTTCAGAGTACCCATATCGTATAAAATGTATCTATAATCCTAACGGCGTTCGGTGTATGGATACCTTTTATTTTTTTATTATTTTATAAATTTGGAATGGTATCTATAATCTAAACTAAGTTCGGATTACACCTGTCAGAACACGTTCTTGTTAACTTCAGTTTGGGAAAATAATACATATAAACGTTTTTTAAACTATACAAAGTAACACAATACAAACGAAACGTAAATAAATATACATTCAAGATACAAAAAAACATATGAACTCGTTTAAACACTCTTAGATTGTTTTGTTACCACTCACAGGGTGATTACAAACGAATCTAACGTGGTTTGTAAAGTATTCGCGCTTTTTCTTCCATTATGGCCGAAGAGATTGAGCATGACGTTCACGCTGCTGCAAAAACCAGGTAAACAACGCTTGGTCTTCATCAGGGTACTCGGCTGTACAAATAGATTTGAGATTGCCCGACCCTTTTTCAGTTTGTGTGTGTAAGTTTATTATTTTCTCTTTTTGAGATAATGTTAGCATAATGTGCTTTCTGGTAGACATCTTTACTAACTAAAGTAGTGCTAGTTTAAGTTCAACATACGATAGTGTGCGCAAATGCGCCTGCAATCAAAAATATTTTTTGTTCGGATTAGACATACCATGTCGTTCGGATTATGCATACCACTTTACACAAGAGGGCCGTTCGGACTACCCAGAACTTCGGATTAGAGGGGTTCGGATTAGCCGTACTTCACTTATGTAAGAATCAGTTGAAAATAGTCTAATACTCTAATACAAGTTGATGTCAGAATAATTAGGATAAAAATATTCATCATAAACTGCAATAATATACCTAGTGTTCCATTAAAAGAAACATAAGTTTGTGTTGGTACGTTGTATGGGACAACCTGTAACCATGAAAATATTTTCTGGCTGTAGAGCCAATGATTATCTGCAACTTTTATATATGGAAGAAACGTGTATTTTGATTTCTAAAGGCCATTAATGTATTTTGTTTCTAGCGTGGAACAGCCTGTATATAGTATTTGATAAATCATCACTAAAAAGTACTCATCAACAGCACCTAAAACACATTTTTGCTATTTTCATTATAAGCAAACAAATAATAAAATAAACCCATATATTAAAAAATCTGATGTGGCCAGGCACATGACTTTATCATACTATATATAAAATTAATTGTTTAGCTGCATGAGATTCTATTTGATCGAGATCGGCTATGTCTGCATTAAAATAAAACTAGTAGAACTCGACATCTCGATTAAAGCTGCGTTCGGATATTGTACTCCGTTGACACCGGGTACACCGTCCAAATGACACTTACGTGTTATTGGGTGTAAAAAGTGTATCGGTGTTCAATATCTGAACGCAGCCTATATTAACAGTAGTATTTTCAAAACATTAGCGTTTGACACTAGCTACTGTCATTAGAATCAAAAAATCTGACATATCCTAGCTACTGGTTTTGATACAGTACGACCGATCTCGATGAAATAGAATTTGCTCATGCAGCTAAACTATAAATTCTACCAAAAAATGTCATATACATAAATTATAGAAAATTTCCTCTCCTTTAATTTATTATTTAACTATTTTGACGACATTACACAAATAGCGGCTCATTTGCAAAATCTTCGAAAAATGGTAAGAGTAAACCACCAGTTCCTTTGGACCCTTTTCAACAGAAAGCTTTTCAGCTCTAAGTTTGGTTAGGAAACTTCTAAATATGAAGTTTCGTCCCGATACCTTTAGTAGTTTCTCCGGAATCGTCGCCACAAAAACGGGTACACACACACACATACACACACACACACACACACAGACATTTTTTTGTACCTTGGTCAAAAATGTTCAGGGGACCAAAAAAGACATATTTCCGCTAGAATCTCAAAAATTTTGTTTGGCATGATTACAATACTTTACATACTGCGTATGATAAAGTAAAAGGAAACGTTGTATTCCATCAAAATATTTTTGTGCTGTCGCACTCGAAAGCAGCTGATTTCGTCAGAGGTTGGAGAACCGCTATGGAACTTTGCCGCTCTAGTGCGGCAAAATACAAATTTCAAGTAAACTAAGATCACCAATTTGATTGTTTGTTGATAAGGAATATCAACCCGTTGTTATATCTAATTCTAAAAACGATAAATTGAGAAAATTGTAAATAAAGTATAGCGATAAGTGTAGTTTTATTTTAGTATATTGGTACGCATGTGACATCTACAGTGTAATGAACAAGTATAAATCTCATCACATAATCAATCGAAATTCTCGATAAACATATTGACATGACTTAATACAGAAAGCAAATTTTCATCCATCAAGACTGTGACTGGAGGTTACTCCATAATTTTACCCGATAATTATTATGTCTATGAGTGAATTCCCATCACGCGTGGTCTGCTATTATTGGGAGAACTTTCTACGTTTTAATTTAAGTTTGAATTATATATAAAGACTGTGACTGGTGTCAGAAAGAAGCCTGAATTGGCTTAAACACCATTTATCCTGCAATATAAGAAGAAGAAGAAATGTAAATCTGTCAGAATTTAAATTCGATTTTTAAACTTGACGTTTCATCGATGTGGTACCAACCTCACATTTCCTATATGGAAATATAACCACTTTTTGTTTTTTTTTAAATACATGTTTACTCAAAAAGCAGCACGAAAAACATTGTATGTCACTCCTGCCGAAAAGTACATAGCGCGACTCGTTCACATGCGACGCTCCGGCTTCGGCGTCGGTCGCCCCGCGCCGCATTACCGCTCGTCGCGCTATTCCGTACTTTCGGCACTTGTGACATAAATAACTATTAATATGTTTTCGATGATATAAATGATTTTAAACAATTGAAACATTTGTACCGTATACCAAATATTTTGTGAATATTTGTAGTACAGAGAGTTGACCAAATACATGTACATTACGTAAATGTACAAAGGTTTCATGTTCGACATTGTCCGGTTCATTCGCAAAAAAATAGCAGATTTCATTGTTACTGGCATAATGGCAAACATGTAAAGCCAGATTCGTATTCCGCGCAACAAAAAAAAAGTCCTAACACTCACATCAGAGCAAAGCATTGATAGAACTGCACAAGAAGTGTATTATGTAGTAAAAGTTAAATTAGTTAGCGCTCCGTCTAAAACCGATCGTTTTTTGCGAATTATGCACGCTACTGGCCGCCGGCGCGGCGCATGCGACCTTCCTCGTCATTATTATTTATGTGATTTATTAAACAGATTAGCGCGATACCTTTTTGTGCGTAAGGGAGGCAGACTGGATTTCACTGCAAAATGGATTTCACACGGATTTTTCTCACAACCCGGCCGCCTAGCGGTGTTTCACTCTCGTTTAATTCGAAATGAAATTTATACGGCTTAAAGGACGGCGATGCCGCCGCGGCTGAGTTATGCCCAGGGTAGGAATATTTTCTTCTCTCTATCTCTATGCACTCTATTCGCTAAATAACCCGACACAATAGGATACCATTAGTAACTCATACTTGTATACTATTTACTACTTGTGAGCCTTTTTGCGGCGCGACGTCTCCCTGTTACAATTTATGTGGTGCGAGTTTTCCCGCACTCCAGCCAATTCCACTTGAGTTAACTAAGGATCATTAACGTGCCAACTGGATGTAATGAGATTGCAGAAAAATAAGCCTAATTAAGTGAGTGTTTTGTGACCGTGTGATATAGGAATTTGTACATTTCGTGCGTTGATTTTTTGTGAAATTTTGCCGAAGTTAATTGATTTTTTGTGAGTTTGTTACTGGTGAGAGTTGTGAGAGTAAAGTTTGTTGAGGGTTAATAAAATGTTTCTCTAAAATTAATTAAATACCATTCTTTATCAGAGCTAAGGTATTAATAGTCAATATGAATACCTACCGTAATCATTCTCCAGATACTGTACCTTTAACTTTTATTTGATTATTTCTCTAATTACTTATACCTCATCCTATCGTTTAGAGTACCTACTGCTACGGTAATATTTTTGTCTGTTAATCTCTGTAATTTTTTTAATTACCTACATTAATTACATTTTTGCACAAATAACACTGTGTCACAGTGAAAATATGCTTTTCATGAGACATAGTCTAAATTGTTGAGCTGGTAGAACTGAACATAATGGCATATACGAAATTTTCCAAATACCTCCAAAATCTAGATTCAAAAAAAAATTTTTTTTTGGTTACTTTTTGGGAACTCCGTCATTTTCCATTCGATTTCCAAAGTAAAAATGCAATTGAAAGAGAGAACACAGATTTTCTGAACTTTAACGACAGTTTGATGACCTGTTTCAATCCATAATATTTTATTTCTATTTTTTTATTGAAAGCCTATTTATATGTGCGTTTAACACGTGTTTGTTTATTAGAATCGGTTGAAATTTGACTGAGTTCGATGTTTAATTCTCTGTCTTGACATTCACACTAGGCAGGAATATACTATAATATATATTACGGCCCGACCGTAATAACCGTACTCGTAATTCACATGAACTAGACATTATTTTGTTTGTTTACTACCCTGTTTTATTGTATTTTAGTCTATCTAATATGTTATTAGGTACTATTCGACTTGTACCCAAATATCGTGAAATCATTATTCGACAATCTTAACCTATTGCAATTGCGAATACTATTAGGATGATGTAGGTCTTTAGTATCACCAAATTTCATATAAAATAACAATCAAACTGATCCATAAGCAGTAAGAAATCAGCTCTAGTGCAAGCTTCAGTGCAAATATAAAAAAAGTAAAATGTGTGACAATCGCCATAAGTTTTGTTACGTCTGCGGATTGTTTGTGGACAAACAGCATCGGCTACAATTAGTAAAAAATTAATCAGTGGTTGAAGCATACAACAAATTTTTTGACCGTGTTTACACCGCAAGTCGCTGGTATGAACCAGAATATGTGTGTGTAGTTTGTTCGTCAAAATTGAAGTTATGGAAATAAGAAAATATTGATAACTCAAGAACTGGAATGGCTTTTCTACTCCGATAATATGGCATCATCAAACTTATCATAAGGTGGAGGACTGCTATTTTTGTGAATCGGACGTTAAAGGCCATCATTTTAAAACGCGGAGATACATTAAGTATGCTAATGTTTTGACTCTAACGAAACCATTAGGTCTTGATGATTGGGTTGAGCAACCTGCTGCTGAAGCTGAAGAATCTTATAAATCTGAGGATGAAGCTATGAATGCTACACTTCTGAGAATAAGCATGCAGAATTTCTTCCATCTGGATCGCATTCTATGGAACGACATGAAGTGTCAAATGAGGAATACCAACATCTTGTACGTGATCTAGGACTGTCACGAAGACAAACTGAAATGCTTGCATATCGATTCAAGCAGTGGAATATGGTAGACAATGACTTCAAGATTATGTTCAGCCGAAATGATGATCGACTATTATGTAGACAATTTTTTAAACCCGACAATGACAATAACTACCTTTTTTATTGTCCTGATGCGAAGGAATTGTTTGTCTTGCTTGGTCACGACTACGTACCAAACGAATGGAGACTTTTCATTGATGGATCATGCAAAAGTAAGCATTTTTATTTATTCCTTTATTTGGATTTGTGTATGAATAAATGTATTTTCTTGTAGGCTTGAACGCTGTATTGCTACATAACAAAAATGTGTTGCTATCAGTTCATTGGCCTACGCAACTGGTATGAAGAAAACATACGATACAATGGAAAAAATACTTCGTTTTATCAATTACGCTACACATAATAAGAAAATTGTCAGCGATTTGAAAGTCTTGACAGTTTTGTTTGGAATGCAAGGCGGTTATACGATGTATCCATGTTATATGTGTGAATGGGATAGTCGTGCACCAAATATGAGAAAATATGAACAAAGTGAGTGGCCATCGCGTACATCGTTTCAAATTGGCAAAAAAAATGTTTTAAACATTCCACTGGTGGGGCCTGAAAGTATTATCTTACCGCCATTACATTTGAAGCTTGGATACATGAAGCAGTTTGTGAAACAATTGGACGTCGACAGCGAAGCATTCCGTCATCTTAAAGTAACATTTCATAGATTGAGTGAAGCTAAAATTAAAGAAGGTACTTTACCTTACATTTCAAATCGTTGATAGTAAGAATTTAGGTATTTCAACTGATCTATTTTCAGGAATATTTGTTGGGCCACAAATTCGGAAAATTATGCAGGACCACGATTTTGCAACTAAACTGAATGATGTGGAAAGACGAGCATGGAATAGTTTTATTTTATTGTGCGATAACTTTCTTGGAAATGATAAAAGTGCCGACTACGCAAGAGTTTTTGAGTGCCTACGGTGAAATGGGCTGCAACATGTCTACCAAAATTCACTTTCTGCATTCTCATTTGAATTTCTTTCCGGCCAACTCAGTGACGAACAAGGCGAACGATTTCATCAGGGAATGGAAGCTATTAAAAAACGTTTTCAAGGAAAAAACACCATCAACATGATCGCAGACTACTGCTGGTCACTTAAACACGAAAAAGATGATGCTTTGTATAAACGACGGAGAACGAGTAAACATTTTTAATTTTGTTGTATTTCTTGTTTTTTTTTTTTCATATAACCTGATGAGCCTTCCTGTAGTCACCATTTAAACAAAAAAATTTCATGGGCCTGTATAGTTCAATTCTTGGGGTAATAGTTTTTAAAGAAACTAAAGAAAATAAATGTTATATTATCTAATTCACTATTGATATAATTTAATATTGCTGCAACACCTATTACCTACACATTTTTTTCATTATATACAGGTGCCAACTACCAAACAAGGCCTATCTATACACACAAAGACTACAGAAACGTCAACACCTTTAAAAAATCATCGCATAACTGTACCTAATTATGTGTACCCAAGTACGATAATGGCGCGTGAAGCTTAACTCAACCATTGTCGCTCGTCATATCTGATGTCCTCTAATAACCAACACGTGCACAAGGAATATGGATGAATCAATTAGCGTCCGTGTACTTGGACCTTGTGTGTAGGTAGGCTGGACGGGAATCACCTATCCTTTGCCGATGACAGATATCAAGATGTGTCCCGATGAACAGCGCCAACTTTGAGTCTTATTAGGCATTGTTCAGGACCGAACGACGATAATGAGTCGAACACGTCGCCTTATTTGATTATAGACCATGTCCGACCACTTCCTATCGACACAATGGTCGATTGTAATTAGAAGACATTATTTGAACTGAAGGAATTCAACGTGTGATTCAGCACAGGAATTCTTCTCGATGGGATTTGGTTTGTCTTATGTGTAGGTCACAGATGCGCTGTGTACATAACTGCTATGGGGGTCCGTTATATTAAAGTTTTTTGACAAGCGACAAAAGCTTCATCGATTGTTCGTTACTTCCTGGGTACCGTTTGTTTCTAAAGAAATTGCGCTGGTAATTAACATCTCAGATGAATGCGTGAGATATTTGCTATTATATATTGCTGCTTGATTTTTACGTATTTACTCTAATTAGAGAATGAATAGGTTTAATCCCACTTACAACAATCATATTTGCGTACGTATTTTTTTGGTGGTCAGCTGTGTCATTTAATATATTGCAACACCTGCTTTAGTCGCCAAGTGAATTGTGGTGCCATCTCATAGAAAACTACAGTAAACAAACATAAATGTCGAGTTAATATAAAATACGAAATACGAAATAAATTTTTCATTTTTTTGATAATATGGTAAATTATTTTAAAAATTTAAAATTATATCAGTACATAGGCTATCATGACCAGAACCATTTAGAAAATAAATTCTTTTTATTATCCCTGTTTATATTTGCGAAGTCTTCTACGCATACAATTTGTTCAGCGTCTTAATTGAGCAACAGAAAACCATTGGTTTGTGAAATACAAGTGGTCTAAATATTCATAATGGTTGGATCATAGTTGGTTTTTGTGATCGTGTAAGAACTCATCCAAAAATTTTTCACCTGGAGCAAAATCCCATAACGCTCTGCGGTTCGCGAAACACTAAAACAACAATTGTTATACAAAATTTATCACCAAAAAATTCCTTTATTCTACGTTTAAAATTGACAATGTTTATGTGTTCAAAATGTCATCCTGATCAAAAATATCACTAACATAATATAAGGTGGGATTTAAAATTTCAAAGATGACATCATTTATGGAAAACCCGGAAGTAAAACAAACCTAAAAAATGTTCACTTATTTTTGTCTATACTTAAGCGCTTCTTCGTCTAGCACCAGACAAAAAACAAATCACGTGATTAGGTACCTATGGCGTCGGTCGCTCGGAAGAATGCAACGAAATAATTATTTGATATAAATTCATATATTTATTAAAGAATAACAGCGGAATAATTTGAAAACGCTTTTCGAGCATAATAATGATCAAAATATGACGTGAACTCTGAAGAAATCGCATTACTAAAAGAATTTTTAAGGGATAATTCTAGTTTAACCGGACTAATAAGTTTTTAGCATTTTTCAAAGGAAAATATAAGACATATATTTCTAATCAGACATTTCAGGAATTCAAGTTTATTTGAGTGGCTAGCACGTAAAATGCTATAGAGTAATATAGAAAATGTGTGAACTTACATGTGTTTATAGGAAGCGATGTAAAGATACTCTAGTTTCGCTAAAAAGAAAGACTTTTAGAGCCAAACCTTTAAGGTTACCCTCGGATTTTCAGAGAGAGTTAGCAATTAAGTCATTTAATAACCGGGAAAATAGGTCTACTTTTGATATAGTGAACACAGACATTTCAACACAAAGAAAATTCATTGTAGAGTGTAAAAAATTACACTTGTCAAACTCACACCGGACAACTGCTGAAAGGGGTACGTATATAGTACAGTGAAACTAGATGAAAAATGAGCTTGTAAGAGTATTGAGTTTCAATATTCTATGGCGTCCGCAAACTTTATTACAGTTTGGAACCCCTAAAATCCACTAATCACGTGCTCGTTACATTAATCCTTCAAAAAAGAAAGGTACATTCCACTTTTTCTTAAATGCAGTGGGTAAACTGCAAGTTTCGAATATAGGGGTTTATTATAATATACATATAAAAATATTATTTCAGTATTACTAAACACATAATATGTCAGCTACAGCCTTTCCAGGCTCCAACATAAGAGGGTATTCGAACATCAGTATTTCCTTTAGCTAATAATTCTAAATTTACATTGCAAAAAAAAATCCCTATATCGACGCTCGTAGTTTTAGGACCACTGGATATAGGAAACGGTGGTAAATAGCTAAAATTGAGAAATCGAACCTTTTGCAGTAAAATGCAAAAAGGGGCAAACGCGCACGTTAGGAGTGCTTTTTATGATGCAGGCTCTAATCAAATTTGCGGACGACATAGATTATTGAAACCCAACACCTTCCGCGCAGGATTCCAAAATGACAACTTTATTGGTATTTGCCTTATTTTTGCTAATTTACTACCCATTTCCTTACATCTAAATATTGTTAAGTTTAGCAAAATAAATCATACATCATTTTAAAGAGGTGGAATGTGGGTGCATTAAACATTATCTAAAAATGTGAGAAGATTGTGGGTTAAAAGGTTAGAAAAAGCTTAGAAATTAGGTTATTATAGGTTTCAATGACCGCGTCTTTGGTACGGATGATTTTCTTTTGTTGTTTAATAATTTTAATGGGTACGTTCGTGGTATAGACATCTTCAGCCCAAATCTACAAATATAATAAATAACATCACGCGTGGTTAAAATTTACAACGGTCAGAGTATAAAAATCACAGGTAAAGTGAAAAACATGTGTTCAATGTAAATAATCAGAGACGAATGACACGGGATACGCCGTATTAAAGTTAGCAACACGATAGCGGACACCAGAGTTGGCAAATTTACGTAAATAAAGTGTACACGAATAGGAGTCTGTTATTGAAAATTAATTGATCGTTTGGTAAAATGATATTTCTATATCTTTTATTTCCTTCTATCTCTAGTTGTTCTAAAAGGTTCATTTTATAACTTTTCTTATATTTGTGGATTAATTTTGGCTTACTGTAATTAATACAGTGCCTTATATCTAGTCTATATTGATATAAATTTAATGAAGATCAGTTTTTATGTTCCGCTATCAGTGTCCGCTATCGTGCTGCTAACGTTATTACGCGAATCCTATGTCATTCGTCTATGTTTGTATACAATGAACTCGTGTTTGTTTATTTTACCTGTGATTTTTATGCGCTGACCGTGAGTTACCATGCCAAATTTTAACCACGTGTGATGGTATTTATTCTATTTGCAGATTTGGGCTGAAGATATCAAAACGACGAAACTAGTACCTCTTAAAATTATTACACAACAAAGGAATAGTTGTTTTATTTCTTACTTACCATTATATACATTCACCTTTGTACCAACATGAACAGATTCAGGATCGTTAGTATTTGGTATCGTTAATACTTCAAATTTCTTTCTGTAATTTTGACAACTGTGAATTCTTTAAATGTTGAATTCACACTTGAATTCACACACACAAATTCTACACTTGATATCAAGTATGATCGATAGTGATATGTAGATCGATAGTCGTATACTATACTGTTTTTTTCGTTGTGCTAATGCACTAATAAAATTCACCCAAATCAAATCAAATTGCTGCCAATACTGCCAATACAATGTGCCAATACAATGTTTACACAAGTCACAGGTACAATAATCTAACAATGTACAAGTCATATCACAGATAACAAATTTTAACAATGTTTACACAAGTGACAGGTACAATAATCTAACAATATACAAGTCATATCACAGATAACAAATTTTAAAACTTGAGTAGTAAATAAATCTATAACACATACACACTACAAAACATCAAAAAATCCACAATTACAGAATCACAGACATAATGTCATATTAGTAGTAATAGTAGTCATAGCATAGTTGACCCATGGGATCAAATCTCTTCAGTCATCACCACACAAAACTTACGAACTTACATTAAAGTATGACGGTTTAGCTGTACGAGCGTGCGCGTTGCCAACAAAACCGAACATAATTGAGTAGGAAGGTGGATTATTAAAGTACAACAACCGGCGCACACAGAGCGCGTACAGCAACATCGACTTATGAATTAGTTTATCTGCAATAAGTAATGACGTAAATTCTCATACGATATCCCGGAGCCATCACGTATTACCGGGACGCCCGGTTCTCTTTTATTTTATTAAAATTGCTCTCACGTTGTATGAGCGGTGCGGCGCGGCTCTATTCCGCGTTGCCGGTACAGCGGTGTGTCGTTGGAGGGTCCACGATCAATTATCCCCGTTTTATTCCAGCTCAGGAAGAGGGCACGGCGTCTCTTTAATGGCCTACTAATATATTAGTGCTGAATAATTACTTCTTTAAGTATCCACTCACGGGTAATAACGACGTAAAACGTGTTGGTAGGTAAATGCCTCCTTTTATGTCTTTTACTAGCTCTGTGTTTGTGTGCGTGTGTATGTGTGTGCGTGATGACTTGGTACATTGACTCAAATACGAGTAAATTTTGCAAATATTTCTTCGGTAGACACAGGACATTTTATTGCTACGTGCAATAAGGTTCAAAGCTAAGGATAAGTTTCAATATAATCTCGTTACTAAATCGGTGTATTATGGAACTGATGGACTGTGGGTGTCAAACAGTTAATGTCGTCGCAGGTATTAAGTAGTTTTGTCCTCAGCAGTATAGCGAGGAGTCCTCACTCCTCGTTCAAAGTCCTTACCATCAAATGAAACCACAGTACCACAGTAAACCACAGCAGCTGACATAACAACGAATTTCCACAACTGTCGAGGGAAACGTTCGAATTTCGAAGTTTCTTAAGCTTTTCTAAAACACAAACACAAAACTACTGAAAATCTAATCAATGTTGAATCACAAGTAAAAAACGGAACATGATTTCCGGCTTATGAAACTAGGAAGATAGGTGTACATTGGGAGTATTCAGATCATAATATGGTAAGCACACCATAATTGTTGTATCATCGTTGTTTTTTTCATGATAAAGATATTGAAAAATCAAAGCAAAGCTTTTGTTTATTACTCGAAGACAGATGACGATTGCTAGCTTGGTTTACAAGAAGTTCCTATCAAAAACATATTTCTGACCAGTATATTCTTTATACTTTCTATCTCTCAAAATAACCAAGTCCCCAACATTACACTGAAAAAAAAACTAGTTTGAATCAAGGAACCTAGTTATTGGAAATATAGAGGTGTCCCATTTTTTTCTTGCAAAACTTTTTTCTGTTAACAATTGTCACACTGAGTAAAAATTAGCTTTTCTAATACATTAAACAGTTTTTCTACTTTGCGTTCGTTTTAAACTCATAACGAAACCGCTTTCGGTGTAGTTATGAAAACACTAGATCACAAACTTTTGCTGTTTCAAGATTGATGATATTGACGTCAAGTTTCAAATAAGGCTGATACCTCAATCGCTATTGGCTCGCGTCAATCGTATTTGTGAATTTTACTACAACTACCAACTGTTGAATATAAAACTACTCTAGATTATAAGATGACAACCGCAATTTTCAAAATTTATGTAAAATTATTGTCGCAAAGTAGAAAAAATAGTATTCAACACTCGTTTTATAAGACATATTGGCGTACTCGTTCTCCTGGCGTACTCGCACTCCTCGCTACGCTCGTCGTGCCCAAATGGAACGAGCAATTACTCCTCGCTACGCTCATCGTGCCCAAAACAACTCGTGCGCCAACTTTTGTCTTATAAAACTTGTATTATAATATACTATAAGCCGTTTGAAATATTAACAAAACTTTTAGAAAATAAACTGCTTCCGGGTTATGCCGTGTGTCAAGATTTGTTAATGCTGACATTTCGTGAACCATGTTGCTCGCTTCTTCAAAGCTAATTGAATATTGAAGACCTACCAAGAAAGTCTCCTTTATATATCACATCACTCCTGAAGAACGAAGGGGTATACAAGATAACATGTGAGTGCGGAACATGCTACGTAGGACAGACAGGACGAAGTATCGAATGTCGTATCAAGGAGCACAGTAGGGACACCCGGCTAGGCAAGATTCAACAGTCCGCTGTTGCTCAACACTGCCACGAGTCGGGACACACAATGGATTTCGATGACGCGAAGATGTTGGCAAGGGTGGGTAATTATCATCGAAGGCTTATTAGAGAAGCCATCGAAATTTACAAACATCCTGACAACATCAATCGCGAGGACGGTACTGACATTAGTAGGGTCTGGAAATCGATCCTAACGCGGTCAGGTGGAAAAGCACATGGAGCGGTAGCTCCAGATGTGCGCAGTGAGGTGTAAATTCAGGTATATAAAGGAGACTTTCTTGGTAGGTCTTCAGTATTCAATTAGCTTTGAAGAAGCGAGCAACATGGTTAGCGAAACGTCAGCATTAACAAATCTTGACACACGGCATAACCCGGAAGCAGTTTATTTTCTAAATGATTCTGGCCGTGAAAGCCTACGTACTTAATTAACAAAACTGTATTTTAAACTTTAAGCGACACCAACTTCTTAATTAATTGAGAAAACCAACTCCAAACTTCTTACTCGGAAAACATTTCCTTTCTAGCAAAAAATGTTTCACATATATTTTTGTGGTCATTTGTTGATTCAACTTAATTTTATTATTTATAATGTTTTTACTTAATGGGCGGTATGATTAAAAAGAGTGTTTACTTTTACTTTAAGTATGAGCTTTTACTTCATAGTATTTTGTGGACTAAAATCTATTATATAAACTAAATACTTCAATGGGTAGGTTTTACTTATGTTAGAAGAATAAAATAGTAAACGCTAAGACATAATATTTCCAGCAACAAAAATGTGAATTTCGGAACTTCCCCATACTCTGGTGTTATGTGCGCTTCCTGGCCACGATGCATCCACAGATGTGAAAATTCCTTTAGAATTGCATGCAGCCTGCACATTAATGGTACAAAATCCTTTGTAGTTAAAATATTCTTCCCCATGAACTTTTAGTGTCATTATTCTGATATGGGTACAATCTATCGGTCCTATTGCTCCAGGTATCAATCCAACCCTCTTTAGCTAATTCAATTTCGCCGGCGCTTTGACGAAAAGAAATCAATTTTTCTTCAACTGTATTTTTTGTAAAAATTCTCGAATTATTTTTGAAATGGTGATTTGAGTATCCCAACATCTACACCAACACCTTGATGACACCCAGCATCACCTAGACGAATTAACTTTTAAGTTAACTTTCAAAACCATTAACGGACTGACTAACTTCCGCTACATTCATCATCCGTTAATTCAAGTCCGTTAAATCGGAAATATCATCAATACATATTTCAAATGGTTGTATTGGCATTTCGTGCAATTTTGGACTTGGTTTTGTTTACATGTGTGACATACTACTTTGTGTGACGTGGCGTCCATATATAAAGCATGCGCCCGAGTTGTTTTGTTTTTAGTTGTTTCAACTCCAACCCCCTTAAGCCCCTTTACTTCATTCTGTGCAATTCAAACGCGAAATTAAATTCGTCAAGTCCAAAGTGATTTTTTGTTTTACTCTATGAAAGATTTTAAAATTACCAAGTTACATGGAATTAGGATCAAGTCGATCAGTTCTAAATATGTAAGTGCGTGCGTTTATAGCAACAATCTAGGAATTTTTGTCTAAAACCAAAATTTGGTGACACCACTGTGTATAGACGCGAAACATAACCTATTCCGCTTTTCGTTATTTGTTATTGTTTGCTGTGATTTAAAAACTGTGTATGGAAGAAAAGCGTAATCAATAATTTAATAGCAAGGCATGGAGGTTATGTTTGCTGCCAACCCAAAGCAACTACTGTTGTCAAAAAAATGAAAATCACTGACGTTCAAGCCATGCACAGATTTAAATGGTGTACAAATTGTCATAAAATTGCATGCGATTTTTCAAAGCTGCATTGTTGAAAGTGCAGGTTTAAACTGCATAGATATAAAAGTACCTTAGTTGATCTTTTCATCTTTGTATCTCGCAATGTAGTTCTTTTAGTTATCACTGTACCTAGTTTAAAAAGTTACTAAGGCAATTTTTACATATGCAACCGCATGAATGGTCCGCAGTTATTTGGGTTGCATACTCACTGGTAGATCGGCACTCAACATAACCTATATTTTTTTTTATAAAAAGTTAACGATTAACGGTTAACGTTAACTTCCGTTACATTTGTAACAAATTAACGGAATATCGGTTAACGAAGTTAACTTTTTCGTTAACGGATTAGTGATTAACGAAGTTAACTTTCTGATTAACTTTGCCCAGCTTTGGTTCTACGTTCACATATTTCCCTCCTTTTCCTACGAAACCTCATAAAAATTGCCATTTGTAACACTTTTTTAATCGAAGTCATTGATGCGAAGTTGCTCTATGAGTAGCTTCTTAAAAACTACACAAAGCACTTCCAGATGGAGTAAATACTAGACACCATTAGTAATTATTCAACTAATCTCAGAAAATAAATTATAATAACATATCGATTTGACAGATAGGCCAAATACTTCACCATATACAATTTTAAGCAGTTAGTTAGTTTTGTAAGTGACAGAAGGAAAAATAATTTTTAATATCTCGTTATTTATGATTTGTAGATCATAAGGAGGGTGGGTCATTTGAACACTTTTTTCTCTGATCGGAAACTCTGACCCGTGAAAAGTGGCCCACCCACACCAGAAACATAGCTGCAAAATTTTATTCGAATCGGTTATTATCTCATGTTCGTTCTTTGAGGGGCATTTTTTGAAAATTTAGGTACAATCACTAAAAGTGTAGCTCTTTGCTCACTTGCTAGCACCAAACCAAGTGACCTCAGAGCCCAAAAGATCTTAGCCCTTGCGGCACCCGCCCTCCATCTTGGTACTTCGGAAACTTAAGACAGTCAGTTACTCACAGTGGGATTCTTGTCAAAGTTGACAAGACAGGTGCTGCTTTTTAATGTTTACTTTCATCACTTCCTTTCGCACAATGAGGGCCGTTTCCGGTGTTATTGGGGGGGAGGGGGAGGGTTGCATCAAAATATTACGCAGCGTTGGGAAATTTGTGCAATGCAGCACAGTTCCTCAGTCAATAATGTTGGTCACTCGGTATCAAGTTAGACAAACCTCTCAATGGGGTTATCAACAACACTCCAATAGATTAGTTATTATCAGCTCTTTGTTCACTTGCTAGCACCATAGCAAGCGACCCCAAAGTGCACAACCGCCCTTTTAGCCCGTACTGTACCCTAAGAAAGTAATTCATAGTTTGATCATAGGTTGATCCCAGATTTTATATCCATACGTATGTACATCTTGATCCCCCAATCGGCTCCTTTTCCGGAAAAACAAATTCCCCCAAAATTTGAGAAAAATCGGTTAACGTTAACACGTGCCACCGAGCACCTCAAATTTCCCATTTAAAATACATTGGAAAAATGCATATTTTTTCCTTTTTTCTTCACGTTTCGGATTTAGAAAAAAAGTTGCGGGAAATTATCAGAAATTGTTCAGAACGTCCCAAAGATCAAATCAACAACCACTATTTTTTTTTTCACCGCCCCCCCCACTCTCCTGCAGTACCCTAAAAATGAGGCAAAATTTTCTCCAAATTTACAATTTTACAAAGTTACGTGATTTATTATTTTTTTGACAGAAATTACTATTATTGAATTGTTGACATATTTTTTGTCATTTTATTAAGTACTTTAAAAATTAAAAAATTAAGATTTGTTTAAACAAAAATATATGATGTTACGAACTCATTTTTCCATTTGTTGCAAACATTATTAAATTATTGTTTTTGTCATTTATTAACTAAATCAGCAATTGTTTAAACAATTACCATTTGCTTAAACAAAAATATATGTTGTTATCCACATATTTTTCTAATTTTGCAGAAATTATTAGATTATTGTTATTTTGTGTCATTTATTAACTAATTTGCAATTCTTTCAACAAATATATACATTGTAATGAACACACTTTTCTATATTTTTTTGCATAAATTAGTATTAGATTATTGGCAGCTTTTGGACATTTATTAACTAATTTCAAATTTTTTAAACAAATACTATTTGTTTAAACAAACGTATACATTGTTACGGACATATTTTTTATATTTATTGCAGAAACTACTATTAAACTATTGGCATTTTTTGTCATTTATTAACGAATTTGCAATTCTTTAAACAAGTACCAATTTTTTAAACAAAGATTTACAATGCTTTTTGTTTTTCCTCTTGTAGAAATTATATTGTTACATTGTCGGCAATTTTTTTTTGTAATTTGTTACTTAATGTGCAATTGTGTTAATAAGTGTTAATAAGTAATGTGGTTGCAACACTAATTATTATAGGATAAATTTGAAAATTATTTAACAAATTTGGCAAGAAAAAAACGATAAGAAATACAATAATAATTTTTGTCAAAAAGATACGTCAGTACCATAGTATATTTTTGTTTAAAGAAATGGTATTTATTTAAACAATTGCGAACTAGTTAATTAATGATAAACAATGCCAACAATCTAATTATAACTTCTGATAAAAATAGAAAAATATATCCGTAACATTGTATATTTTTGTAAACAAATGGTATTTGTTTATACAATTGCAAATTAGTTAGCAAAAGACCAAAAAATGACAATAACCTAATAGGTAATAATATCCTTAAAAAAATGGAAAATATGGCCGCAACATTGTATATATATTTCTTTAAACAAATGGTATTTGTTTAAACAATTGCTAATTAGTTAATAAATGACAAAAAAGCCAGTAATTTAATAACACCTCCAAAGAAAATGGAAAAATATGTTTGTAACATCAGTATTTTTGTTTAAACAACTGCTAATTGTTTAAACAATTTCAAATTGGTTAATGAACGACAAAAAAAATTTGTCAGTAATCGAATAATAATCACTTCTGCCAAAAACAATAATAAAACACGTAACATTGTAAAATTGTAAATTTGGAGAAAATTTTGCCTCATTTTAGGGTATTGCAGGAGAGAGTGGGGCGGTGAAAAAAAAATAGTGGTTGTGGATTTGATCTTTGGGAACTTCTGACCAATTTCGGATAATCTCCCGCAACTTTTTTTTCTAAATCCGAAACGTGAAAAAAAGGAAAAAAAATGCATTTTTCCAATGTATTTTAAATGGGAAATTTGAGGTGCTCGGTGGCACGTGTTAACGTTAACCGATTTTTCTCAAATTTTGGGGGAATTCTCTTTTCTGAAAAAGGAACAAATTGGGAGATCATTGCCCTATAGCGAAAAGACCGTTTTTTGGACCACCCTAATACACACATTTAAAATTAAATATATTTTAACGTAAAACAGAAATCACAAGTGGCGCTATACGTAACGTTAACGAACCGAAGCAGGCTATTGTCTATCCACGGCGCTGCTGCGGCAATGAAAATTAGATCTTCGCCCGAGCGGCGACTAATCTAGTACCTAATCCTGGTTTCCGCATTTGGACATCTGCTCCGCAGCAATCCAGCCACCATCGACCACATTACGGCTTCATTTCTACGGGTGCTTGCGCCTGAAAACGGTTACAAATTGGCACCGAGCTGCTGCTATCTTAACCATAACGACTATCGGCACCGAACACAGGATTATTGACCTCTGATGTGATTTTCACCAGAGTGTGGTGTGTAATCCTACACATTTGCGACCATTAAGGCATGAGAGAACAATATATACTCGATTCGATAAAGTAAGTAATCTGGCCGGTAATGCCCTCCTAATTTTGGTCCGCTTTGATGTGCCTGAGAACCAGAAACGCTCAACTGGTTTAACCAATTGAGACGTTATATTTGTGCGATTGAGTAATTTACGATCGGTCTGATGATGGCGGGGTTTCGATCAACCCAAAGGGTCAATTCGTTGCCTCAGGTTATAAAATATTGCGATGATTGAATTATCAATTTAACAAAATATACAATCATAAAGTTCATAGACACTCCGGGCTATAAACTCCTGGTACGTCAAATGTTCTTTTGCAGTTTTGCGTTTACTCATTGTTGTGGAAACCAATGCAGTGTGTGGTTGACAATCAATTTGCTAACATATATGAAAGCTGGTGTAAATTTAGTTAATCTACACTAAGTAATTTTTTTTATCATTTATTTAGTTATTGAATCTGATTGGAGGCTTCACGTATGCTGTGTCTTGCTCCAAGAACGTTTACATTCTATTTCAACGAAAGTGTTTTTAAGTTGTAGGCTGTTGTGTAGCAGTACACCGTGCTCTACTCGGTACAGCAGATTATGTTCGTTAGGTATATTGCCATTCATATTACTGTGTTGTTAGCTTAAAATAATTTTAATTCGAATACTGGAAAAACTTCTGTGACTTTGGTCAAAATACCCACAATGGGTCCAACGTGACCAAACCCGAACGTTGGACGAGGTAATTATCTTTGCTGAAAAAACTAGTACAAAACTAGTAGGTAACACAAAACTTTAATAAAAACAAACAACAATTCATTTGAATTACTTTTCCTTTAAAATTAGTTCTAGGTACTCTCGGAAGTAGCCAAGACTATATTTGAATTCTTCATTGGGGTTTTCTAGCATGCTGTGATGTCATTATGGACCATTGTTTCATGGTTTCAATGTTGCCACGCTTCCCTTAGGGCTTTCAGACTAGATAATATTTTTTTTCTACTGTGCGTTCGTTATAAACTCATAACAAAACCGCTTTCGGTGTCGTTATAAAACACTAGATCACAAACTTTTAGTAACCTTTAGTTTTCCAAGATTGATGATATTGACGTCAAGTGTCAAATAAGGCTGACATCTCAATCGCTATTGGCTAGCGTCAATGGTATTTGTGAATTTTACCAGAACAACTAACGGTTGAATATAAAACTACTCTAGATTATAAGATGACAACCGCAATTTTTGAAATTTATGTAAAATTAATGTGGCAAAGTAGAAAAAGTAGTATATAACACTCGTTTAAAAGACGTATTGGCGCACTCGTTCCATTTGGGCACTCCTCGCTACTAAAACAACTCGTGCGCCAATTTTTGTCTTACCGATAACTAAGTATGTAAATTACCAAGGGCAAAACTCGTGTATTGAAGATTTGCTTGTTTAAATAATTAATAATGTACTAATATAACAAGCATAAAAATTATGTACACTTGTCAGAAAAAAAAGCAAAATGTGATCCAAATTTATGACATCGTTATTTAAATGAACCATCAAAATTGAAATTGAATGTTTATTTCGCAATAATTTTGCCGATTTTGTTGATGATTGCCATATTGTAGGATTTAAAACCAATTTGTCTAAACTATTTCATTATGTTAGTACCTAATTATTTTTGTTATTTGAATTACTAAATGTGTTTTTTCTTTCAAATAAATTTCTTGAAAGCACGGTTCACAACGGGTTATAATAATCATTATGTGAACTTGTTAATATAAATAGGATTGCCCAGAAAAGATGTATATTGGAGCTAGCAAAAGGTTGGAAAAGCTCGAAAATTTATGTTCATTTTGAGGTTCTAATGAATGTTTTTAATGTTTTATTTTCTGCAAGCGGGTTACTAACTTTCAATTAGCAATTTTATGAAATGTGTTTCGATACTCATATCGAAACATTATTTTTCCTTCTCAATCCAAAATTTTAATAAATATTAAGTTTGTTTACACTCTGTTAACAATATCATCAGCAGTTGTATATAGTAGGTACAAACAAAATTTGGAGGGGTACATATCATTAATTCATGGAACATATCTAATTTGATTTTAAACATTTTTGAAACGCCATCAAAACACCACTTACAAGTTAGAGATCGACGTTCCTCCAATGTATCAAGTAGGACATTACACTATCACATTGGCATAGGTTCGCCTAATCACCGTAAGCGATACATCTGCGTACATGCATGCTTACGTGAATCCCCGACTCGAGATTGGCAAGAGTCGATATTTCGCTCAGATTCGTACGTGAGTAAAGGTGTGACCTTTCACCTTGAATCATCCGGGTGAGGATGGGTTCTCTTCTACGGTTCTTCTCCTCTTGCATAATGCTAATGAGGTTGAAGGTGGCACACACCGTGCTATTTCAGGCCGAAACGCTCTGTGAATCAATCCGTTCAATTACATAATCGTGTATGGCCGCGCGATTTGGTCGTGCGACCGCGAACGAAGAACGAGGCACACACTGGCAGCAACGGCGGAGGATCAATTTATCCATGAGGCATGAATACCGGAAGCGAACAGAACGAACACACGGAATTGCCTGATGGGTATGAGTGAGTATTGCGAGAAATGCGATACGTGTTCGCAATGATTTTTGTTCTTCTTTTGTTGTTGTTTTTTTACTAGTGAATAAAATAACAATGAATTTTATTGGGTGAAACAAAGAGTTTAAAAAAGCCCATTTACAAAGAAAACTAAATTTAACAGCAAATTGGAATATCTGGAGGATATATTCAAATAATGCAAACAAACTTAATGCACGACTATTTTACACGAGACTCAACGACTAGAGTGAGATTGATTTATCTGCCGGGTGGCTATAGGTATACGCTTGTTTATTTTTTATATATAACGCTGGACGATTGAAATTTGGCGAAGTGCTAATAAAAGTGAAAATAAAGGCATTTATTTTGTATAGTCTTGAGGTTAGTGTGACTTCCGGTTTCCCGGAAATACAGTCGTCATTGAAATTTGCTATGGCACCCTATATTATTTTTGTGATACTTTCAATCAGGATGACATTCTGAACGCAAAAACATATCAATTGTTAATATTCATCACCACGGTAACGAAAAAATCGCTTTTTCGTTTATTAATCTCGGTGGCTATGAATTGGTGAAAATAGTCGAAAATTTTCAAATAAACACTAACTAAATCGATTTTGGACGATATTGTATTACCTTCTTGCGCGATTTAAATGTTTCTCCGCCAATGAGACATTTTGTTCACGTGTGGGTACTCCATGGGTACACCCTGATTATTCGCCAGAATTTTTCCTATTATAATGAAACCAAATTTTGACGAAAATCGTAGCATGGAAATGACGTTTAAGCAGGGAAGTCGATAAAAAAATATTGGGATAATGATCAAAGTCAGTGTAGTGAACTATGGATGTTTGCTAACATTCAACATTCCACTTTCGTGGGATACCCGGAATATTATGTATTAGAAAAAAAATTAAAAAATTTTACTTTTCCATAAAAATGTCTAGTACTTCAGATGGCACCCAGACTTTGCGGCGTAATGGCATAATGGCATGACTCAACATAGTAAAATATGACTTCAAACTTCTGTACTGAAGCGCTTGTGTTATATTATAACAAAAAATCATTTTTTAAAATGAATCCTTTGAAGCCATGTCCATTAAATTATGAGACAACTGAATATTAAAACTTTCAGGAGCAACTATGTATTTCCTAAAATAAACTATAATGATATATTTTAGAGCCAAATCTTTTTTTATAGAATATTAAATTTTCTATACTCTACACACAGCGAAGTATATTCTCAAAACGTGAGAAAATTATTTACTTGCGGTTATTGCTTTAGATGAAAGTTAATATTTACTTGGTTTGAAACAATTTCTTTCATTTAAGAATTCCTTGTTCTCACAATTCAAGAATATCCCAATCTCAGAGTTATTAGTTTCGGTTAAGTATATAATTTTCAAACCAAGTAGTTTAAATTCTCAATTCAAGAAGTTGATCAATAATATCTTGAATCAAGTAAGCCATTGCTTGCAACGCGCTTGCGCATTTACACTCAAACGTGCACGAACGTTGCCGAGATTTAAGATTTTTCGCATCGGCCTTTGCCTTCAGTTACTTGGGGTCTGCTATGCCGTCGTGTTCGCTGACTACCGAGTATTGTCCGGGAAGAGTTCAATATGTTAGTACTAATTTTGTAGGTACTGTACGCAATAACTACGCGATCTATAATATTATGAAAGTATATAGTTTTAATTTTGCGTGAATAGCCTACAGTACTTATGTTCAACGTATTTGCGACGCAGTTCGTAGTTGTGACGTGTGACGCACACGGTACGTAAATTTTGCCTAGCCATATAGTGGTCACCAAATCAACATACATGCCACAGAAAACTTACTTGTGTAATATAATGGAAACAATTTGATGTCTAATAAAATATGGTGTTTTTTCCATGCCTTAGATATTGTAGGTAGTGATAATTTATCAATAGGTAGGTATATATGTAATTAAGCAAAGAAATTTCATACAATAAAACAAATATCATTCGCTAAGTTATTGTCTACTTATTTCACACAATTCCCTACCTTTTAAAAAAAAACTAAAATAGTAATTTCTATTCAATACATTATGATCATGTTCTTGAACTAATAATATCTATACTCATTTCAAGAAAATATTTTCTCATTATCAAGCATATATATTCACTTTAAGAAAATTCCATTATTCTCAACGCGAGAATAGTTTTCTTGAATGAATAATATCTATACTCATTGCAAGAAAATATTTACTCAGATATACAAGCATATGATCATTTCAATTCAACAATATCTCTTTATTCTTAACTTGAGAAAATATCTACTTGCGGCTATAGCAAACTAATCATTTACTTGGATGGAAACATATTGCTTTGAGTGAAGTATTTACTTTTCTGTGTGTACCTATTATAGACTATTTATGCACCATTCGGTATAAGATATTCTAAAGTGATAAAAATGTTTTCTGACGTAAGAAATCTGAACTGCTTGAATTATTTATTAGTTTTTTGCGTAGCAAAAGAGCTATTCCAAAAATAGACAATTACCATAAAATTAAAACAGGTCTTGGAACCCACTGGCCTAGGGCCATTTACGCCACCGGGGACATCATATATTTCTCAATAAGGGTTGCTCAGAGCTACCCAGAGGTACTCCCCAACCAAGGCAACACCGTACACTGTAAAACTAATAGGTACAGACACGAACTTCCATAGCAACACTTGTTTTGCACCGACGCCGACGTAACATAATTTTATGCACCAGAATAATGATACTATTGCATACTTAAGCTAAATACAGCTAAAACTGTATTAGCAACTTTATATTTGATACATAAATACGACAAATTACGTACAAATTATAAGAGAATCAAAAAACTAACCTCTTTGTAACAACGCTTTACACAATCCGTTATAAAATCCTGGGATTTTCTTGAAACATCACGAAAACCACTATAAATCACGTCGGGTATACTTTGTATCAAGTTTTGCACGCTATTTTGCCGCGTATCCGTTTAAATTGGCATGAAAAATAGCGATATATGAGTAAGATCAAGTTGGAAAATACACCGTACACAGAGCGTCGGAAAAACTAAAGAAATTGACAGTGCGTAGTGCATAGCCGCTATCAGCTGGTCAATACTAGATTACCCTCTAAGCATGTATTGGATGCAATGCAGTGATTGAGTAGACAGCGTGGTTGCTAGATTTGGGAACCGGTTTACTGCGATTTTGTTGAATCTTGCTATGCTATACGAATATTTTTATTTTGAAAATACATTACAACGATTTTATGATTACAATCATACATTTATTACAAAAACTTTCCTTTTAACCTAACTCTCTAAAATTGTTTTACTGAACGTGTTGCTAGTTCCTTAAAATATTTGAATGTCTTTAATTAGGATTATCTTAATTGTATTGCTACAGTTAAAATCTTGTCTTATTTGTTACTTTACTATTTTGATATAATTTGTAAAAAGCCAGCCCATATGTTTTGTTAAACTCAAATTGCAAATTCAACAGTCTTATCACAAATTCTTTTCTCAGAATTTTTAATATTATCTGTTTTTCAACTAAAAAAAATACAAATGTTTCCAACAGCCGGAATTTGGACCATTTGAAATAATTTATATTTTTTTTTGTATAGTAATATACATAAGTTCTACAAAGAAGCTAACATTTTATTAATCAGAAAAAAGTTGATTAAATCAACAATTGCCGTTAGGATTACTGGAACTATTTGCTACTCGAAAATTAACAGAACGTGAGCGTCTTTTTATTGTGACACTGATAAGTAGCTTAAGATTAAAAAGTCGATAAACATCGAATTAATGATTATGATAATTTAGTTAATTATGAATTTTTGTTGTCTCGTAAGTCACGTACGACTGTCAGATAGAAACATATTTCAGGTATGGGTTATGTCGACGATTTTTGTAGTAAAGTAAGATAAATGACATTCCACAGGCATCACTAATTTCCGTAAACAAACAACATTAGTTATTTTGCGGTTAAAAAAAAGCTATAATATTTTCACAAGAACTAATTAGTTCCTATTTAAAGACAACTTTAAAAGACAATAAAAAACAGATAGCAAGCAAATTAGGCTCAAGATTGTAATAAATCTTTCAAATATAATGCTAGTTATTAAAAGTATCAGATTACAGTTTATGTATTGACTATCATTAATAAACTACTCAGTTAAGAATACAATTTAAAAGCAACTTTGTAATAGTTAATGGGAGATATTACAATCTATCCTTCAGGTTTGATGTTTATTGGGCATATATTGTTCATGGTATGTATGTACGGGTGTCATATGCAAGGTATTTGGTAGTTCAAACAAAGGTTTTTAAGAGGTAATTTACAATATCACGGGTCCATACAAAGTATTTAGTTACCGATATTTTCAATATTTTTTTATTCAATATACCTACATATCTTTTTTTCATCTGTGCGATCGAATAAAGGACGAATTTTATTACAAGGAAACTACAAAATTCTATAGAAGTAAACCTTGTACTGTGACATGATTTCTAGTGAATATTTATTCACTTACGTCTGTTTTCTAGGCATCTGAATATAGTTAGCCCAACCCGGTGTATATCCTAAATACTCTCGCAACACAATTAATAGTTACCTTATGACCCGCGGTTAGTAGGCAGATACAGATAGGCAGGCACGTAATTGAAACTCGTACCTGAAACAGAAAAGTAAAAATTAAAAACGGACGCTAGCATTGTCTTGAATGAAAACAAATAGAGTCGGCGGAGAGCGAAAACGAATGCACCGCTGTAAGAACAACAACAATGCGGTGCGCGTTACCACCCACGTAACGCGGAAGAACGAGGGCGCTCCGGGCGCTGCCGTTTCTTCTACTTTGCGATGTTTCTGCGAACATCATTATAAAATAAAAGAAAACGACATCATTCATTATAATACTTGCGCCATTATACTACACTCTCTGCTCGCTCTCTGTTGTGGCATGACTTAGAACAGCACTAAGGCACCAACACCGATATTATAATATGGTGATCAGTGGCGGCGCGTTCCGATAATATGTGGTAATTGTGGCGTGATTCGACAATATTGTGATTTATTGAATTGGTGATTTATTCCTTCCTATAATTATTATGGAAATTGTGCCGCATTGTAAAAGGACATTTAAATAAATAGCAGTAACAGTAAACATAAATATTGGGACAAGATATTTCGGGCTTCCGGCAATTCTTGTAAGATTGTACGTATTGTCATTATATTCGAAATGACAAAATTTATTGGCTATTGCCTGATTCTTAATTGAAAGTTAATATACAGTCTTTTGCCACAAACAATATGGCACCTCCACCATTTTTTTAAATTTATTTTCATTTTCACGGGGTGACCGACGCCATTAGGTACGCCCGCTATTTTTATATATAACATGCGAATACGACGTTTTATCTACGACTCATAAATTCCATTTTATATCAGATCTTCTAAATGTATTTGTCAATGGTTGCGAGGCGAAATGTCAAATAAGTGTCATCCACGTAAGTTTAGACTGACTTTGACAGTACATTCGTATAATGATGACAGTTCCTTCAAATAATGAAGTCATTATTTGAACAAACTGTCATTATTATACAACGCTAGTGTCATTATAATCATTGGCGCGTATCATGATGGGGATTATATAGTCATAGATACGTATGCAATGAACTTATTATATGTGAGTCGTAGATAAAGAATCTTTATCGCCCTAGGGCGCAAAAAGTAGCTGTTTTCGTTCGGGTAACTAAAGGATATTTTACACTATACTTCTTTCGTCTTTTTCTAAACTTATTTTTAGTCACTAGAAAAAAGTTCTAAATAATAGTATAGTTGGAAATGGCGTGCTATTATATTTCTAAACTTTTTCTTAGCATAGACACATGCGCAGTTTAGGCATTTGTAAGGTCTGCCAACAGTGCGAACGTGAATCATTATGTTTTGTTTTGACATACCGCAGAAACGTATACGTTTAACCTCACAGTGACGCGCTACGCTTCCTACAGTTGGTTTAATTTATGTAAATTAATTTTTACTAACATGTTTACAGCAAAATATTGGAGAAATAAACTGGCATAAAGTAAACAAACAACATAACCTTAAATGCACCAGGTTGGCTATTCTGAAATAGATAAAGAAGTGTGTCTAATATACCCGTCTCTTGTTACTTTAAAACTTTTTTCTAGTTACTAAAAATTAGTTTAGAAAAAGACGTAAGTAGTGCAGTGTAAAATAGCCTTAAGATGTAAAATGTCACTTTATGATCATGTAGGACGAAGAATTAGGAAGTTAGGAAGTATTAGCGTTATCGAATAAATATAATCAGCATCATGTGGACTACTTTTAATGTGAGAATGCGTTTCCTTAATTCAGTAATACAAAGAGCATTTACTTATTGGACTGCAAATGTTTCAAATTAAGGAATAACTACTAATACATAATTTGAGACTACCATCGCGAGCATAAAAGACGTGAACAGCAAAGTGCAATTGGGCACTTATATTCTCAACAATTTTAGTTGTCTAACATTTACTTTGCCAGTATTTGTTAACCTATGACCTATGACGTCTAAACTCTACAGTATTTTTCAACCTACAAATTTGTTCCGGTTTCATCAATTTTATTCTTCGCGGTATTCTTGCCGTTAATTCAGTAGCAATTTCTCGAATGCTGATTTCCTCATGTAGTCGAGTTTAAATTATTGCTCTCTGAAATTCATTCAATAGCGTCATTTTTATTTATTACGTCAAAATTCACGATTGTTCACGATAACATTAAAGTGACATGACAAGCGTACTGACATGGCATTACGAAGCCCAGTTTAATTAGTGCAAATTTGAGTATCTCCGCTTTTTATGCTCGCGGTAGTACCTAGTCTGTAAATTTTAATTAGGCGGAATATATGAATAAAATATAACTTTTATTAGATCTGCGATTATTGTCTGATGTATTTAAGACTCTGTAAGAGTTGAGGGTTGATTAATTTGTTCAAATTAAATTGAAAAAGATATTACAAATAAAAAAGTTAAATTCAAAACGCATACGGGCATAGTACCGTATGAGATAGAAAGAGATAGCTTGCCCACTTCACTGCGGGTTGCATACGAAATGCATTTGCCTCACTTATTGACAATTACGGGTCCTTTCCAGTTATACAGTTCACTGAGTTCACTACACTTTCTACCTGACTTTGATCATTAACCCAATGTACGTTTTCTATTTCCCCTCCTTTAAACGACATTTCCACGCTACGATTATCAGCAAGTATTTGGTTCATAACAAGTATTTGGTGTCTTTGTAATCGGAAAAATGTTATATATCGAATAATTATGGTGTACCCACAAAGCACATGGGGAAAAAAATAATTGGTCAGAGACCAATTAAATCAGGTGTGCCAGTAATACAATATCGATCTACATCGATTTAATTAGTGTTTATTCGACAATTTTCGACACTTTTCACGAATTCATATCCACCTAGTTGATAAACAAAATAGGCGTTTTTCGTTGCCTTGGTGATAAAAATTGACGATCGATATGTTTTTGTGTTCAGAATGTCATCAAGATTGAAGATATGACAGAAATAATATAATAATAATCATGATAATAATTATTATTATTTATTAGCTTATAAGAAATAGCAGGTCTAAATAATTAAGTACAACACTTTGCAATAGTAACAACAACAATTACTATCCGTTCAGTGATAAGGTGAATTCTTCGGTCGTATAACATGCTCGTTCCAGTAGGTGTAGTTTGACTGTCTTTTTGAAGAACTTCGCAGGTAGTGATTTCCATTCTTCTGGTAGAATGTTGAAGAGGCACCGGCCCTTTACTGTCCAATCATTGGTTCTCAATCGCACAAAGGGAATGTAGATGTTCTGATTGTTCCTGGTTGGGTATTGATGTCGGTCACTTATGCGTTGGTAAGAATTGAGTTGTTCTCTTGTATCGATCAGGACTTGCAATATGTATAGGGAAGTGAGGGTAAGGGTGCGGTATTTGATTAAAAGTGGCTTACAGTGGGTAGTATTCGGGGCTCGTTCAATTGCACGTAGGGCTTTTTTTGTAGGGTTTGTATTTTTTGCGCATGGCTGGATCCTCCCCAGAGCGAGAGACCATACACAAGGTGAGGGTGGACTATGGCAAAATAGGTTGTTCTGGCTGGTTATTTGTTGATGATGTTTGATATTCGATGGCCTGCGTAGATTGCTGATGACAGTTTTTCAGGCAGGTGCTCCACGTGCGGTATCCAAGTGAGTAGTGGGTCCAGAAAAATCCCCAGAAATTTTGTTTGGCAAGGGATTCAGGTCTCTTCTGTTGCTTTTGAACTCCAGTTGTCTTGTTGATATTGAACGTTAGTTTGTTTGCTGTGAACCACTTATCCGCTTCTCCTTGAGGATTAAGGTAGTGTCGTCTGCGTATCATCAGAGTTTCATAGTTCAGTGCGCGTGGCAGGTCGTTAATGTATAGTATAAAGTGAACTGGACCCATGAGAGACCCAAGTGGGATACCTGCTGTTATTGTTTTCCGAGCACTGTTGATGTCCTGGATGCTATGTATTGGACTCGATCAGTTAGGTAAGATTTAATCAGCTGTAGCGGTATCTCTCTGAAGCCATAGTGAAGCCACTTTTTCGAAAATTTGGCTTATTTTTCCTGTTTTTTATTTGTTTGGGAACACCCCGGTTGTGAGACTACAGTTCATGATAAATTGGAGAGGCTTTTTAACTTGTTTATTTTTACGTCGGTCAATTTCCGCAACTTAGGCGAATCGCCGACGCTGAGGGCAGGCTACACACCCAGGAATTTTGTCGAACTTAAGGAATTCCAACCTCGAGTAAGAATTCTTTAACGTGCACGTCGCATCATGACAGCACACGGGACCACCGGCTTTACTTCCTCATCCAATGGAAGGCGGTATGCAAAGGTATTTGTCTCCTGCCTAAAATACCAGGACAGTCGATTTTGGCCCGAGCCGGTAATCGAACCCGGGACCTCCAGCGTAGATATCAGCCGCTCTATCCTATACGCCATCGACCATCAATTGCTTTACAAGTTTCATCAATTCAGTGTTGATGTCATAGCAGTCCCTCGCTTTTTAACTCTTCATCTTGTTTGTGGTGTTGATTACTTCGTCTGTTGTGGTTGGACTGAAAAAGCATGACTTTCCTATTACTCGGACCTACGCTGTTTTCCAATGGGTGCCATTTAAAATTTCAATTATGTCGTCATTTGACGTCATTTCCGGAAAAACCGGAAGTCATACTAACCTCAAGAGGGCATTTTTTGTTTATTACTTCTCAAAATTTTATTCGCCCAGCGTTATAAATAGCTTAAATCCATACCAAGATTTATTTTCTGTTAATTTGTTTATTCAATTTATTTTTATTATTTTTAACATTTTTACTTCAATTTATTTACTTTTGAGAATTGATTTTATGTGTATTATTGGGTTATTTTTTAGATTCGCATTGTTTTATGAATTCAATGTTTTTTTTTTATTTTTCTTTGCTTTGTTAATACTTAATGCAAAATAATAGATACTAAATTTTACTCAGATAGCATTTGTTTCCTAAACAATAATTTTGCTGGGAAAGAAGTGACGTACCCTATATATAATATTATTTTTAGTAAGTATTTGATTTTCGATCAAACCATGAGCCGTTGTTTTAAAGCAAAAATTTTGTTGACATAAATCGACATTTCTATCTCCCTGATCTGCGTTTCCAGTTTTGAAGCATTAAACGTGGTGCCTTCTGCAATTCTCAACACAATAGCCCAGCGGGAAATATTTATTGATGTCAGAATTTCAGATCAGATATAATTGTTCCATGTTGTTGCATTCCCCCATTTCAACAGAATTAATTTCGCGATTTCATCAATCGGGTGGGAAGCTTTTCATCAAAATGAATAATAGTAGTATTGCGGTGCATTTTTATAACCAACTTGCGCAATACTTGTCCGCAATCAGTCAAATTGATTTATTGGCCAATCCGTCGACTTGTCGATTGTAATTTGAAGGACGCTAGCCGGCCGATATGTAAGGTATTTATCAGTTAACGTTGTAAATGTAATTGTAGAAAATTAATTGAAAGTTTTTTCACAACCTGCTCTGCGTCTTATTTGGTATCCAACTTGTTGCGGTGTTTTGCTTTCGCATGCGAGTGCCGGTTTTATTTAGGTCTGCATTATTATCAATGAAACAAAAATGGCAATGTTATTTCTCCACATCTAGAAATGGATAGCTTGCAAGAAAAATTGTTTCAGGCACGTATCATGAGTGTGCAGGTATGTTGTATCGTTGGTACGTTGCATAGCGAACAATAGCACATAATTATATAACAAATAATGATAAATGATTTTGCTCATTTGCATAACGGATAATGAATACAAAATACTCAGCTGTAGACGAAAAGTAACCGCCGCAGTAGCGATAATAATAAATATTGTCATGTAATGGTAGTTGTTTAGACATACGTGTAACTCTAATTTGTACTTATGTATCTGAGGTTTTTACCAGTGATTTTTTATTTCCGGAAGTTTGCACGTTTAAACGTTCAACACATGAAGATGAGGAATGCTGCAATAAGCGTGTACTGAAAATTTACGCCGATATTTGCATGACAACCTACAATAATGCGAGTATAAATAAGTACAATTTACTAATTAGCAATACTACAATTATAATATATTAATAACAACAAAAAATTGCACCCGAAAAGTATATTAAAGTAATGAAAAAGCATTTTTTTGACGTATAACTTTCTAAAGAACAAACTTAAGAAGATGTAATGGATGAATTTATCATTTACTACAATATCGAAAACTACTTAAACTTATTATTATGGTCTCCTTTTTGTGTGTTTTCTCCATTTAGCTTCCATCTTGCTCCTTGGCTATACCGTACTGATGAGGACTAATAAGTTCGAAACACATGTAAGTATATGTTATAACAGTTTTAATAAATTTTTTTGGGAAAACGGCAACAATAAAACTTATTAAAGTTTTTTTAATTTTCGATATTTCGCCTTATATCATAGGCTCCCTCAAGAAATTTACAATAAGGAACGTTCAATACTAAGAATACTTATAACAAATTTATAAATACTTACTATAAAATAAACTATAAATACCAAAATTCATGAAACTTTTTCTAACTTCTGACAAATGTCAAACAAAATACTACTTAATACTACGTTCAGTAGAAAATAAGAAGAACAAGCAACCGAGAGTTATGGTAGAAGGAGCACAAATTGAAGTTGTTGGTCATTTTGCAATGGATCCAAGAACATCTATAAAGGTTGCTCCGTAAACCCAAATATCTCTTGGTTCTGTAAATAAAACATTAAAATTAAATAAGTTCTTTCCTTACAAGATGCAAATACATCGAGCTGAAGACGATTTTGATAGAAGGTTTGAATTTTGCGGATTACACAGAGAATCACTGATGATCCAAATCTATTAAAAAAATATCTGCTTCAGTGACGAATCGACATGCTATTTGAACGGGTTTGTCAACAAAAATAATTGTAGATACTGGGACCCTGAAAATCCACATGTGTTTCGGGAAGACCATACACAATAGAAGGTCAATGTGTGGGCTGGTATTCTAGGGGATGAAATAATCGGTCCTAGTTTTATTGAAGAAAATCCCACAGGCCAGCTTTATCTGGAACTCTTGGAGAATGTGATAACTCCACTTATAATTCAATCTTTGGAGAACCAAGTTGATGAAGAAGGACGCCAATCCTCAATGAAGAAATACTGCATTTCCAACAAGACGGAGCCCCTCCACATTATGCACTTCCTGTGAGAGAATGAGTAAATGAAAGGTTTTATGGGAAGTGGATAGGAAGAAGAGGGGTCCTAGAATGGCAAGCAAGATCCCCGGACTTAACGCCACCTGCTTTTTTTTCTGGGGTCAAGTTTGCAAAACGCCGCCAGAAAATTTACATGATCTCAAAGTTCGGATGACCCGAGAGTGCCGGCAGATATCCCGAGAAACATTTAGAAAACTGCGACGTGCCTCCGAGAACAGACTTTATTTATGCTTAGTTAGAAATGGAGCACATTTTCAACAGTTTATTAACTAATTGATAAAAATTAACTGCTTGTTATTAGTTATTTTTACAAAATAAACAGTATCCGAATTATGACGTGAATAATAATATCAAGATTATGCTTCATCCCCTCTAAATGATGGTAGTTTAATTTGTATATCGAAAGTGGGGTTGGCTAGCTGTGAATTCTATTAGATATAATTAATTAACATTACCCTTGAGGACAGGGATTTTGAAGTTTCCATTTTAGCTTCTAGAAAATTCTGTTTTTTCGGTTTATGAAAAAAATGTTGTACATTTTGACAATGTGTGCCATTTTGTTTAAAGAAATCGTGTTATTGTTTTTTTAGCAGGGTTAACTGAAAGCGTGGACCTGAACTTTTAAGAGAAAAGCATGCAAAAATTCTGCAAAGTGGCATTTCTTTTCTGTCAAAAATAGAGCATTAACTCTTACTTTATTTGTTCTATCTCAGTAACGAATAAATCGATTTAATTTATTTTTTATCATCTTTATAATGAAGTAAATGAAGATAGGTAGATAGAACAAGATAGAAGATATATCGAAAGTAGGCGTGGCTGGGGGTGAAGGGGTGGTACCTATGATTAGATAACAACTAGTTTTAACATTCCACCTTTACATAAAAATTTACGTGTTTTTGCTAAATAACGTGACATCATTATGTCAAAAGTTATTCCGGGTGGTAAGTTTTGAAATGAACGCACTGTATATATAAAAGAAAGTAATTGTCGGGCATATCCGTCATCAAAGAAGCAACCGTATACACGTGTTTCGGACTTATTAGTCCTCATCAGTACGGTATACCCAAGGAGCAAGATGGAAGCTCAATGAAGAAAAAGCACAAAATGGAGACCATAATCAATGCCGCTTCAGTCACAACATCCTCGGATTCGAAGACCAGAACTAACATCGCGCCGGAGGTAACCAGTACAGCCCAAGGTACAACCTATATAGAGTGCAAGTACTTTAATTCACCCTGCGATCTACCAAATGCATTTTTGATACACCGCACACTGCAGACTTTTGGTCGGCCGATAGTTTGGTCAGATTGTATTTCAACTGTATAAATTCTAATCGTTTGAGTGCGCGCTGTTACATATGCCCTAATGGTAATGCCCTAATGTGATGTCTCTACTCTACGAGGGGGAAGTTCGTATTCGAAAATTGTCACTAGACATCTAAGTGCCTAATTTTAATTTAAGTGTCAATAAATACAGTCCTATTTTATGGGTTTCCCGATGTTTTGCGATCTTCGGTATTCAGATTGGAAAATTCACCCGCTGATATACCGGAGATGCTGCCGTTTACCCAGAGATCTGCGTTTTCATTTGATGATTTGAGCGGAAAATGTTAAAATTGTTGTATCTACAACAGAAACTAACTCGTGCTAGACTCGAAACCAATAAAGCTTATGAAGTCTCACCGGCTGGAGATTTAACGTATCGATGCAGAACCGTTATAGAGTGCGTTGATACGACGTTTTGCAAGTCTTTTTAATGGTTCACCCATATTGATTATACGTCGTTTTCAGTGCGTTAGGAGTGAAAACAGCAGGTGGCTACGTTATTTTCGATACGATATACCTACAGTAGTGGTAATAGTTTGTGTCCGAATTGAGGTCTTTCAGCATCAGTTCCCATCTAAGCACAGGTATTTAGACTTCTACGTCCTTCATACATTCGCAGTAACTACTTCGTCTGCCACGTATTTAGTGTTTTTTTATGCTCAGGTACTTAGTCTGCCTTTTATTCTTCGTAATAAAACAGTTAATAGTAGGTACTCCTACACTAGTTAACTCGTTCGGTATGTCTATAATGAAGACTAAAGTAAAATCAACATGACCAATGAATGCATCTGTAACAGGTGTTTCAGAAATAACGGTTAACCTTGAAGGAGCATATCCGCCAAGGACAGAAAAAAAAATAACGTATAGTATATTTCAAACTTTTAAGTACCAACAAAATTGTATTGAAGAAATCATCTAAAGCCTGCCCTGGTGAATAGCCGATCGCGCATGACTGAAATACGGTTGCAAACGTACGTACGAACATTTATCAATTGAAAATTAGAGATATTAGTACGTACCTAATTGAGAAATGTAATACGGATTTACAGACATTGTGGTTGCAAAGCGATATCCGCCGAACAAAACAAACCGACTTAACACATCAACTGCGTGTCGCGACTGATCAAAGTTATGTCGCGTTCTAGCCATAGAATTGCCATCCATCCGTCTCTGGTACAAAATAACAAATCTACACAAACACACCGACATTAAGATTCCACAATCCAAAAGAATCTTATTGTTGATAAACCAACAGACAGCTGACCACGATTGAACCTGGCTAATGTAGGTCATTGTCACTGTGAGCGAGAAAACCCGGAGTGGAGGGAGACAGATATGTTCCCGGCAGCGTATATTTATCATCAGTTGCAACACAACTGTGTTGGAGCGCTGTCGATTTTCTTGCGCTGGACAGGGACGGACTCGGTCTTTCTTTATTAATTTTCTCAAGAATGCGTTGAGTTCGACCATACGTTATTTGACAAAACATGCTTATTAAGTCCGTGGGCATATGCTCGTGCAAGGTTAGCCGCTATGTCTGAATTATTTAATTATGTACAAAAAAAAACGGCGATAAATGGCTGTGACAAGTGTAGTATTGATTTGTTATTAAATATGTAAAAAATATGCAAACAATCAAATTGCTATGAAATGGTAGCACAATACTTCAACCAAATCTGGTAATCTAATATTAATAACCAATTTCATGGTATAGAACGACAAGTTTGGGTCGAATATGATTAAATATAAATTTGGATGTGTTTTTAAATGCATGGGAACCTTGCGCGTCGTTGGCGGCATGTAACATGACTGGCGGGGATGCAACTAATTGGACGCGCGGGGTCATAAAGCGGCAGGCACTTCTGCTCATCCCGAGACCAGAATATGACACCGGTTTTCCTCTGCTTGCAATATTACGACCGCATCATCTTTTGGGCCCGACATAATTGCCGCTATCCTGTACCACATTAAACCATGAACTGGCGCTTCACGTTTGTCATAGCTCTTACTAAGGGCTTACAACCACGGCATAGTCATGGTCTTGTCAGTACTTTGTAAACAGTATCTAAGCCGGAATAGTGTTTCATATTTCATTAATTATCAAAATAAGGACTTACGAAGGATATTCCAGGATATTCTTTTTCAACAAAGCTTATTTGTTTGGTGTTCCTATTTTCTCTGTAGGACGGAACTTCCTATTGCAAAACATAACATACTACAACAAATTCTAAACACTAACGACGGGAAATAGTATACATTACAGATATTAGAATCGAGTAATTTCATAATTTAAGTGAGCCCTGGAAAGGCGTACCTCGTATTCGCGTCTAACTTATGACCATCGACAGATATTCACCGAGAAGTGGTATTATAACAGTGAACAGGACGGTCAATAAATTGCGCTTCGAATTAGTAGGCTTTGCGAACTCTGACCGGCCTTTGCGGCATGCACACATAGACTAAAGGTATGTTTCTAGTTTCATATACAACGTCAGCAATGTTAGAAATAAAGAAAGGAAAGAAAGGAAAGAAATGAAAGAAGAAAGAAAGAAAGAAAGAAAGAAAGAAAGGAAAGAAAGGAAAGAAAGGAAAGAAAGGAAAGAAAGGAAAGAAAGGAAAGAAAGGAAAGAAAGAAAGAAAGGAAAGAAAGGAAAGAAAGGAAAGAAAGGAAAGAAAGGAAAGAAAGAAAGAAAGAAAGAAAGAAAGAAAGAAAGAAAGGAAAGAAAAGAAAGAGGAAGAAAGGAAAGAAAGGAAAAGAAAGGAAAGAAAGGAAAGAAAGGAAAGAAAGGAAAGAAAGGAAGAAAGGAAAGAAAGGAAAGAAAGGAAAGAAAGAAAGGAAAGAAAGGAAAGAAAGGAAAGAAAGGAAAGAAAGGAAAGAAAGGAAAGAAAGGAAAGAAAGGAAGGAAAGGAAAGAAAGGAAAGAAAGAGAAAGAAAGGAAAGAAAGGAAAGAAAGGAAAGAAAGGAAAGAAAGGAAAGAAAGAAAGAAAGGAAAGAAGCAAAATAACGGAAAGAATGATCCGGTCTGTTTTCTATTATGGTATTTCATACGTTTGTGCTTTATAAAGCCTGATTTACATTGGTAAGTAGTAGCCTTGCTAGTGAGGTAGGACAGGTAACTAACCCAAAATAATCCCGTGTGAACAGGCTACTAACCTTGCTAGTTACCACTAGCCAGGGTAGTAAGTGGCCTGTGGTACTTACTCTGTTTACTTACCACTGTAAATGAGGCTAATATACATCATCATAAGGTAGACTTGTTAGGAATTATGGAACATCTTACGAATTGGCTTCGACTATAAACAGGCCTTACCTCACACACAGGATCACCACCACCATGGGTAGGCACAAATAGAGGAGTGCAATGCTCTTGATGAAGAAAACTAAAAGTGAAGTCGGTACCCGCGGCTATCTTCGCTTAACGATCATGGAAGTGGCGTTGTTGGGATGGCGCGGTCCGTGGTCCGGTGTTATGTGTTTATTACCGTTGCCGTTGGTGACGGTCCGGCATCCGTCGGCCCACTGCAGAAACTCATTTTAACCTTATACAGAACAATACCACCTTTTTACCTGTCCTTACATGGCTCTGAAGCCCAATGGTCTCTCCAAAGTCTACGACCGACCATCTTCGCTCTACTTGAGTGACCGCGCTACGAGCAGCGATAGGTATAGATAGGGAAATAGGGAGCTTATCTTGACTATCGAATTTTCTGATAAATAACTAGATAAGACTGAAGGATGGGTTATTTTCAGGTGAGTAAATATTGGTGGCTATGTTGACCCTAATATCTTATTTAAATTTTTGTCGTCACAACGGAACTGATGACAAGATAAGAAGCCAGTGAAATAGGGTCGAATTCATAGCTAATTGTGATCAAATACGTCAAAAAACACATGCTTTATTTTGAAATCATCATTTCATGTTGTTCTAGTCATATTGCGTATGAGACTCATACACAATACTAATTACAGACTGTACTCTTATTGTTTTATTTATTCTTATTATTAAAGTCTCATTGTACCCAGGCTATTTTATTTGCTTAGTCCTTTTTCCTGTTTTCCTCTTTATTTTAAGCACATAATTGATTTTGTTAGAGTGGGCCAGTTAGCCACACCAAAACATCTGACCAATTCTTCTTTCCAAAACCCACAACAGTTCCACTGCAACTTCTAGGTTCTCTCACCTCAGTCGTAGCATTGTATCGCCAAAGCGCTACCATTCTTCATCGGACTTCCTTTGGATACGCGAATTATGTCCAGTACATCCCAGTCCATAATTCTTTTTCCTTCCACCGGATTGTTCCGCATCGCTTCTCAATGTGTCACTGGAAGCGACGTCTCGTTTTCTCGCAAGAGTAAGCAGTCTCTTAACAGACTCGGGTGCTGCACTTCGCGCAGACCTGAATAACACAACCGCGGAAAAAGAAGCTCACGATCGCAAAAATCAGCCGGAGAAGCCAAACGGAGCGAGACCTGCTGCTGCATCTATTGTTTCCGCCAGCTATACGAAGTTCTCCGTTTTATTCAGTTTATTCTTGGGGGAAAGTATAATAATGGTACTACTTGCTCAACCGGTGCTGCGCGCGAGATGTCTCAAATCATGCATTACGTAATGGACGCCGCAAGCCGGATGCGAAAGAATGTCTTAAGAGGCGTTATGAAAGTGCAAGTGCACCGAGCAAGTGGGAAGGTGGACTGGCGAGGTGTGTTGCGCTCGCCTTTGAATCTCGTGCGGACTTTTGTTAATAAACAATGTTAGTGAGGTCGGAGGGCGAGGTATTTGGTGCTTGCTGCACGTATTGTGAGATGTTATGTTGATCAATTATTGAAGAATGGTGTTTGGCTATGTTTAATTGAAAATACAGGCGTTCTGCTGGTATGTGCAGGAGCAGCAGGTGAAAAATTGATTAAAATCCATTAATACATATACAGTCCACACTCCATATCCAGTCGTGTGGTATCTATACGAAGAGATGTTCTGAAAAGCATCCAACTGAATGAGTACAATCGGCTCTAATTTACTTTACAAGATCAAGGACGACAACGTGCAAGTTCTTGTCTGGGTCATACATAACTTCATTTGATTACTATTAAAAGAAAGTGTATTATTGATAAAAATGTATTTAGGATTTGCCATAAAAAAATGAGATCAAGCTAATTAGAGCCCTGCGGTGTGACGCTGATTACAAGTGCATGGAAAACTGTACTAAATCTGATCAGTCTGATATATGGAACTACAATTGAGATGATGAAAAGTTCTGTGATCATCGTGATGCAGGAGCTGCGCTTGCTGTTCCACTATCAGTAAGACGTCTAACGCGCCAAAGTTAAAGCAATGCAAAACTTGAAAATTCAGGCCCATCCCCAGTCAAACTTTTCCGAGGTCTACAAGCAAGTGATCCATAGAAAAACAGTAGCCAGCGCTTTATCCACTGTTCATCGTGTGGATGCCATACGATTTGATCAAGGATGCCTGGCAGTTATACCTACCTTGCAAATCGCAAATTGTATGTTTTCCACAATAATTACAAATCTCATGCGTTTGAGCCCGCTGCTGTTTCCACAACTCATTGACGACTATCTGTAAGTTAACATGTCCAGCTTTGAGTGATACAGATGGCTTCAGATATACATGTCCATAAACTGTCAGAAGGACGTGCAACTACAGCTGCAGTCCAACATGTATCATGTGGCGTAGTGCTGCACCAATAGGGTGCTTGCTTTCCAACTATTGTTTCGGATTAAAATGACCGACCCTGAAAAACCAGCCCACCCATAACACCCTTTCACCTACAATTTTTGTGTTATGATCGAACAATATCATCTTCTTAGGACCTTAATTTATACTGTTTTAACCAAATTATGGCTTTGATAAAGATAAAGAGCCCTTCTCTATCTGTCTCTCCTCCTTAATACTCCTTACAGCTTACCCTTACCCTCTACTACAGACCAGGTTCCATTATGGCTCCCTTCTTTCAGCCATCATGAGGGGCTTGTAGTCGCTGTGTTGTTTTCGCTTTACTTTTGTTGCAAGATTCTTTTGAGTGACCTTCTTGTTACATTGGCATTACTATCACCTAATACAAATCTACACTAGCAATGCCTGTTTCGAGGTTATTATTACGGGATGAAGTTATATGTCGAATCTTTGGCACTCCCAAAGATTTTGATAGGACAGAACTACGGACGGGAACGTTATTTTGTGTTAGCTAAAAACGCAACAAGTCCTGGGATACAAATATGGGGGAACACCAACCAAAATATCGCAATATAGCCGAAATGCTTTCTAAAGTTTCGAGGGAATTATTAGAGAATCATCTATTTCGACTGTAACAAAATATTACACGCTCTAAAGCCACGTTAGAAAATAATGTGCTCATTTGTAAGTACTTGCGTATTTTCAAAATCTTTGGTCAGTACCAACATTTCACTTCGTCCCGCAAGTGTTTAGTGATAGCAATAGCTATGTTACAAGGGCGCTACTCAAGAAAGTGTGATGCAACGAAAAAAATTATAACCAACAGAATCGTTGTTAAACCGTTATGCAACAATAAAAGAATAGCGTTAGTAAAAGATGGTCAGGGTCAATGAAAGAAACGGAGCTTAGAAGACAGGGATTGCAACCCCCACATGATGGTTGTAGCAAGGCTCTAATTAACTACATTGGGACCAGAGTTCTGGGAGAGGGTGGGGGTAAAGTAGATGTCATATTAGGGACGAAGACAGTGTAGACAGTCTTTATCACAGTGCTGACTGAAAATGTGTTGTAATGTACATTAGAGTGGGTCGAAAAAAAGAAATTTGTCTTTTTCGAAACGCTCTAGTACGGAATAGTTGCCATTGGTAATAAGAAGAAGAACGCAAAAGAAAAAAATTAAATCGGTTAACATCTTCCGTTCGCGCATCGTACTTAAAGTTAATGAAAAATTGCAAAATTTGCGCCTTTATTGTATTTTTTTTAGTTAGTTAAAACTTACTTAATAAGCACGCGTTAGTTTTTTTATGATTGTTTTGAGGTTCAAATAACCTAAATAAATTACATTCCGATCAATAATCTACTTTTTCCGTTCGCACAACGTCTTAGAAAAAGCAGAAATTCCCCAATATTTCGCAATTTTCATTTGTAACTCTTCGCTCGTTTTGCTAGAACAAAACGAACCAGAACTCACTTCAAATAGATTGAACAGGTTTGAACTAGATTGAACCGTGGAATGGACACACCCACCCTTACTCTGCCGCACCCCTCCACCACACCAACTCGAGCTTCTATTCGCCAGCCTACATTTTTTTCCTACATTTTAATGAGCTTCCATTTCGCCACATTTTCCAACATATTGATGGTCAAACGGCAGGGCCTAAATCTTTTAGTGGGCCAATAGGGCAGCAGCTCACTTGCTGTGAAAAACTCCCAATGGTCGATTATGAACCCATAGATTGTTCGATTCCTGATATAGACAGAAATTTGTTGAGCAAAGACCAATAGTATTTGTTGGACATTTCAAATGCAATCAGCTTGGGACATTGTCCAGAAGATTTGGCAAATCGGGACCCTGGTCCTTTGTCCCATTCCAGATGGCTAACTGCGGCCAACCGAGTCCTTAGGTTGTATCTAAGTTCATCAGATATCCGATTTTCTTGAGAAATTAGGCATAACCGATCTAGAGTGCAGTGTTGTTCTAATATAGCCATCTCTGGCTTCATGTCCACATACTTTATTCGAGGCTTCTGTGACAAGTTTGACGCACCTCTCCACAGCCTGGGTGTGGCAGGGAAACTTTTGTATTTCCATGATCAGCGTAGTGTTAGAATTGATGAGTGATTTAATATCATCTTTACTTAAGTTCCGCAGTATTGGGACAGGATACACAATACAAGAATTCCAATAAATAATTTCAATGTAATCGGAAGGAAGCTTGACAGTTTATCTTCGGTGGTACGAAATTTCTAACAGCTTTCTTCTTTGGTACTATTTGTCTTGCTTTTAAGATCCTTCTGTAACGGAGTTCCCGGATATGTTCTCTTTCATCGACAAGCATTGCCAACAGAACATTCTCTGGGTGAGCAAAGAACGCATTTCGCTGTATTACTGGATCTACAACTTGAAGTAATTTGTCGGATAAACACCGTGATGTTTGGATTGCTTCAAAGACATGTTTTAGTACGTCGGTAAAACATTTTCTTTTTTTATGGCAAACCACAAAGGTATGTATGATTTTAAGATTAAGCCAACTATTTCTGTTACGTTTCCGGATGGATCTGATGAACTTATATATAACCTAAGGACTCGGTTGGCCGCAGTTAGCCATCTGGAATGGGACAAAGGACCAGGGTCCCGATTTGTCAAGTTTTCTGGACAATGACCCAAGGTGATTGCATTTGAAATGTCCAACAAATACTGTTGGTCTTTGCTCAACAAATTTCTGTCTATATCAGGAATCGAACAATCTATGAGTTCATAATCGATCACAGGGAGTTTTTTCACAGCAAGTGAGCTGCTGCTCTATTGGCCCACTAAAAGATTTAGGCCCTGCAGTTTGACCATCAAAATGTTGGAAAATGTGGCGAAACGGAAGCTCATTAAAATGTAGAAAAAAAAATTTAGGCTGGCGAATAGAAGCCCGAGTCGGTGTGGTGGAGGGGTGCGGCAGAGTAAGGTAGGGTGGGTCCATTCCACGGTTCAATCTAGTTCAAACCTGTTCAATAAATTTGAAGTGAGTTCTGGTTCGTTTTGTTCTAGCAAAACGAGCGAAGAGTTACAAATGAAAATTGCGAAATATTGGGGAATTTCTGCTTTTTCTAAGACGTTGTGCGAACGGAAAAAAGTAGATTATTGATCGGAATGTAATTTATTTAGGTTATTTGAACCTTAAAACAATCATAAAAAACTAAAGCGTGCTTATTAAGTAAGTTTCAAGTAACTAAAAAAAATACAATAAAGGCGCGAATTTCGCAATTTTTCATTAACTTTAAGTACGATGCGCGAACGGAAGATGTTAACCGATTTAATTTTTTTCTTTTGCGTTCTTCTTCTTATTACCAATGGCAACTTTTGCGCACTAGAGCGTTTCGAAAAAAGAAAATTTATTTTTTTCGACCCACTCTAATGTACCAGACAACTTTTCGTCATAAAAGGTTCATTTTAATGCATTAAAGCACTATTTGAGTCAAATTTACAAAAGCTATACTTTTGGTTAAAACAGCGAAAATTGAGGTCCTAAGAACGAACAGTAGATATTATCCAATCAGAAAAAAAAACAACTGTTGTGAGGTCGGTCATTTTTTTCCTCAAAACCTGTGTTTTCCAGCTAAATACGTCAAAATTGTCAGAATAGGGCAGTCAGTCAGCTAGAGTTCAATAGGGCGACTTGGCCTTATTTAGCTTTCTTTTAGAATTCGAAGTATATACTAGACCAGGACAACAGTCGGATCAACAGGCAACAAAAAAATAACACCTTACACGATGATACCATCGACCACTCATGGTCCATCACAAGAGCACATGCGTAACATGATAGATACTTTCTACTCTTCTGTTGGTGGCAACGCGTCTTAAGGTAATAATACCAACAATCGCAGCGCTTTTACCATGCATAACGCAGTTACGACGCAATTATATTCTCAAAAAGTTGATCATGTGTGTTCTGCAGTTTTAACAACCCGTGTCCGGAGGCGCTCTATCGCCTCAGTTCGTACAACCTAAGCAGAGATGGCGCTTTTTTACCGGCAGATAAATGGGTTGCGGTGTGGGTCAGCTAATAACGACATTATCTCCGTGAGGTCGGTACTGTGAGTGGCTGCTGCGCCATTGCAAATGATCCGAATTAAACGAGCACCACGGTCGGAACGGCAGCGCTGACGCTGTTGCTGCTGCTGCAGCGTTCTGCACGAGATGATAATTTGACGAGTTCTCGAGACGAAGGTATGCGCTGCAGTATTCCATCCCGACGAGTTGTTAATCATCACATGTATAAATCTCGCCCTTGTCTGTCCGAGGCCGTGTATACATGATGTGAACGACTGTATAACGCACGTGTAGTAACATGGTGTTGAATGTTGATATTGGTTTTGTGGAACCGTTTACAGAGGGGTAAAAAGTTGTCCAAAATGGCCTCAAAAAATAAGTCGAGTTATAAATCAATAGATTACAATTTTATATCTGGGATATGACTAAGCGTTTTCGATAGGGTTGCCCACGCTAAATAATAAGCCGGCATCCAAAATTGGCGGTAAGGTTTTGAGCAAATCTATATTTTGTCCATAGTTAAGAATATATGGGTGTGCAAGAATAACTACAAAGAAACTCTGAGAGCGCTTTAATGACAAATTATGAACAAAGCCCAAAGGTATACGTTTATTATTAGTTACTTAGTATTAGTTTGTCCAATTTAGTTTGTAATTTATCTACACTCGTGCTAATCATAGGTTGTATCTACGTTTGTGGAAATGTCATATTTTTATAGGTTTTAGCTTTAGTACATCAAGAAAAACATGCATTCATTTAATTTGATCGGAAAAGTAAAAACTGAGCAAATTTGCAGATGTGATCTCTATGCTTAACTATAGGCCCTAGGCGGTAGCTAAGGTAGACAACAAACTACAACAAAAACCTCTAAACATATTGCCTAATCTAGAAAATAAAGGAATTGTGAAATAAAATAGAATACAACAGGAATTGCCGGTTTCTGGCCATTCCTATCCGAAAATGTTAAGGTTAGCAGAACCATATTAAAAATGAAATGTTGATGAAGATTTGGGTACCTGATAAACGAAGAGATATTATATCAATATCTAATCTGTCAAAAAGTACAGAAGTTAGTTGATGACGGAAAACATGAGACATGAGTATAGATATTGACATAATATTTCGGTTTTGAAAACCAGTTTTTTAACGTATGTTACTTCCATGACGATTTTTTTAATCACTGATAGTTTTTAAATAATTTCAATAATCATATCATCAAAGATTCAGTAAACATTTTGATATGATGGTTATATTGGTATTATTTTCATAGGCGGGCGAATTAATTATGATGTTCTATGATTTTCCGTCTAAAATGACTAGACGTGTTGATAACCTTTTTTAAGGTGGTCCAGTTGACGTTTTTAAATTCATTACTTCTCTTAGCAATGGAACAAATTTAATCATTGCTTTAAGAATTGTGCCAGGCGATAGATCGTTTTTCTAAACAAAAAATTATAGAAAATTAGAGAGACGAAAAACCATGTCTACTCACAACCGTCTTAATGGTTTAGCAATGTTAAAAATGTTGAAAAGCGATTATTTTGATTTAGGGTTAAACTATTTATATTGTATTAGTAGGTATTCTTTATTCTATGTTGTTTTAAAAAAATTTCTTAAATATTGTATGAGTGTAGACCGTATTTTTTTGGATCATGTTTTTTTTATAAATCTGCTGTCTTTCAATTTTAAAGGCTTTTTTGAGGTTTGCCTACGGCTGCAAAAATGCTACGGCCGGCCCTGGCTTAACACGGCAATACAATGGGCCAACATTTTCTTTTCTCGAGATAACGTAGTTCTTTTCTGTTTTGGATGTCCTAAAAATTCCATAGCAATAGTCCGAATTTTGCGTTGACATAGAAGAATTTGATACTGTGCCATTTAATTTTAAAAAAATTACCTGATTAAAAACGGAAGAGATCTAATATTTTGGAATCAGAAATTAGAATAGAAATTCTACAAGATCATGTCATACAAAATATTATTGTAATTCACATTAGCCATCTCAAGCTGAGCACTTCTTTTTTGAAAATTCGTTAAATTTGAATGTTGTAAAACACAGGAGAGTACATATTAACTATATTAGCATATTGCGAACACGACAAAGTATTTGGGTATGACTGAATACGAAGCTAAGCGGGAAAGAACTCGTTAAGTATAAAAGAGTAGAACTTGGCCTCAAACACAGAGAACTGTAGTGGCCTTTGAGAAGAAACCCTTAGTTGTCAGAACAGAGCAATTATAACTCTACAACCAAGTACTAAAACCGTATTGGTTATACGGTATTCAGCTTTGGGGTTGCGCTAAAAAGGCAAATACACAAGGAGTCCAGACTTTCCAAAATAAAGTACTAAGGAATATGGTTAACGCCCCTTGGCCATCACGTCAACGTTGAGGCCCTGCATTCGACAACCAGAATCTAGAGGGCAGAGTAAAAAGAACTAAACCCTTCGAAATAGTACAGTAAAATGCGTAAAGAGCAGAGCACAGTGACTGAAGTGATAATGCTTCTTGTTTAGGAAGAAGTAACCATAGGACATCAGTGGATAGCTTATTATAGTCAAGTACCTAGTTTTAGGAATTCATATTTAAATTGATGGTTAATATGTTAGCCAAGTTTCAATATATTAATCATTCTGAGCTTATTAACAAAAAAATCAATAATTTGATTGACAAAGAACAGTAAATGGTTTCCAAAGTTAGGCCAAAGTATTCCCCATTTTTTAATGATATCTTAGCTAATTGTTTTTCCCTTTAAAAATGTATCTATCATAGTTCTTTCTAATGCCCTGGCTACACTAACTTCAACTTCATTGATGATATTGATGACGCGTTAGTTAACGCATAAAGGCTTAAGCCCGGGTATTGTAATCACAGTTTCAATTATTTCAATTATTACTAAATATCATTCTGAATGTTCTATTTTCTGCAGTATATACATACCAGAAATAGTTAACATTTCACAGTAACTTTCACATGTCTTACGGATTTGCAAGGGCGTTTCTCAAACAAATTACTTAACCGTCGGCGGGCTAAAGAGAATTCCTCACACGACGAAATCGCAATATAAATAGCGTAATGATGATCCCTCAGGTACCGTATGCAAATCGTCAACGCGGCTGTCAGCAAACGCCAAAGAGTAAAGGAGAAGAAGACTAAGGAGAACGTGCGAGCCTCTCGCCGCTGAAAGGATAATATAATTGATGAGGGAATACAATTTGCGGAAATTGTTTGCGTTTTGCATAAGGGGTTCGTTTGTATCAAGTAATTACGTAACCACGCAACATTTTAATGCATTGTTGATGACGCTAAGTGCAGTTTATCTCCATTAAGTGGGAAAGGTCCAAAAAAAGTCTAATGTGAGTATGTAAATAACTTCATCATCCGGACTATAGACGAAGAAATGCTGATGAGTGGGAAGGTACTCAAGAGAAGACTGAGTAAACTGATTCAAAGTAAACTGATACAAAATGATTATTATATTGCACTAAACTTGTTTGAATCGATCGTGTCCTGCCGAAAGGTGGCAAATGTCAGTCCTCAGCAGTAATATAGGTTGAAAGAATTTAGATAGCCTTTTTTTGCAATAATTCAAGGTGTGAAGTGCATCTGCTACTACCTCAACATTTTCTTCCACATGATTGCCTCTGTTAATAAACAATATGTTGGAAGAACAGTAAAGACAAGACATTTAGAAAATTGATCAATAACAATAACAATATCATAAAATATAATTCGTATTTATGAGAATACTTGTTTGGGCAAAAAATTGTTAAACATAGCGTTGGTATTAGTCAGACTGTGGTTCTAGGTAAAGCGCGTGGCTATCAGTCTGAAGGCCGCCGCACATTGGGGTATTTGACCCAAAAAGCTAGCCATAAATCAAATTTCTAAATTGTTAAATTCCAAAAAGTAAACAAGTTTCTGGGATAGATAAAGGACCGATGTATTAAAAGACGGCAATATTTTTTTTACCCGAGCCCTGCGCCACGTGTCTTTGTCAGCCAAAAGTTAGATTTTACTATGGCTAAACATAGATGCACATAAGTCGACGCTATTGAAAACGGTTGTAATTTTGTGTGTTCAGGAGAAATGTGACTTTTTTGTTATACCTTCTTTAGAACCAAGTATAAACTTTCATTGGACATTGGTTTCATTAAAATTTACCCACAATTTTGTTTATGGCAGGGCCGAGAACATTTGCTATTATAAAAAAAACAGTTTTATGCAGAATGAGTGATTTAGTTTCGAGTTTAGCTTAATTAAGCTCTTGAAAGTGGTTCAAACTATAGTACACATATTTGACATTCCAACTACTGCAAAATCTGCTGCGGATAGGTGCGGCTGCGGTTTTTGTGATTTTATTTCTAGCACGTTGTAAAGGAAAATCTAAAAATTGATGCGGTCTTATATGTAATTTGATGCACTTCCTTGAAACGGTGATAGTAGGGATAATTTAGAACATATTTAACCATTATATACAAATATACAAATGATTACAGTTATCAAGATATTGACAATTTTATGTTCCATGCATCTTGTATGTTGTAAATGCCGTTATGTAGTATATTTTTCCGTTTTAAATCATGTATAGCAAACAACCCCAATGACATAGACTCTTAAAAATCATCCAAAAAAAACCTTACACTTTGTACTTGTATGTGAATTTCTTGAAAATTTGTTGCTTGAAGCGAATCGGATTTATATTCAGGACAAGAAAATACATCGAAAGCACCTACTCGCATACACAGTTCTCTGCATTAGAATGGATTATTGTTGAGGAGAGACATAGTAAGCTTGTGAATAGAAACTGGTTAGGCATTTTCGATAAATGTGTTTATACGGAATGCGAATCTGGGTTCAAAACATGCGTATTAGGGTCACACTACTAAAAAAACGACCGTTTCAGCTTGAAGGATGATCACATTTCAAAAGTTTTCATGGAAACAATAAGTATAAGTATTAGACAATTTTGAAATAATACTAAAAATAATAGTTTTTATAGTGATAAATATGGTTAAATAGGTTCTTAACTGCCTCTCCTATCACGTCTTAAAATGAATGCATCGAACGGAAAGTAGCATGAATAGCGTATGTTCCGTTTCAATACACAATATCGACTGATGTAAACTTTCATTTTCTTCCTCTACCACTGGTCTTAAAAATAAAACATTATTTTTTTATTTATTAAAATAAAACATGATTTTCTTACAACATAACACACCCAAAAATATTATCTCATATAACTCAGAAACGACATGTATTGTTAAATTTTAAATCCGTCTATTATGTGTAGTTAATCAGGACATGCCATAAATATTTTTGTAAATTTCACACAGTAATAGAAATAAAATCACAAAGAATATTGATGACAAATCTTGTAGCAGTAATTAATTTACAATAGGTGTACTGCAGTGAAGAACAATTTTTAATACAGTTGGCATTTTTCCCTATTTTGTACTGTTTTATTGTGTTTATTAAGTTGTTAACCTTCAAATACTTCAAATGAAGGTTAAACTGCTATACATGAATAAAACAACACATCTAGAGCAATTTATAGGTGAAACAATAATATTCGCCAGGTTTTCGGGTCAAATACCCCACTGTGCGCCAGTTCGAATCCTATGGTCTGGTTCCAGAGTGAAGGTTTTTCTGTGGTTTGCCTCACTCCACTGTGCAATGCTTGAGACCACTTACGACGTGCCACACACGGGGTAAAGGAGATATTTACATGAATTTTCCAAATTAAAATTATACTTCCGAAACATCCATTTAACGTAAGTAAATCCTTAAGTAGACTGACATGAAAACTTGAATCTTGATTCGTAATGCATTGGAGCGATATGCTTTTAACTCAGCGAGTAGCAATTTTGGTCGTGCATTTGACATTATTACCGCTATTAGCATAGAAAATTGTGTCTTGTTTGTACTATGCAGTTCAAACATATTTTGGTATCCTTTGTCAGATATCGGATATCGGATATCGATATCGATATAACACTTCAACAATACATTATCAACATAAAACTATATTATTTTTGCGAAAAAGTAAAAATGGAAGAAAAGAAAAACGTTAAAACAATTAAAGTTTAAGCTGTCTTATAAATGTACTATTATGGTGCGTTCTTTTAGGCATCAACATGTGCTGGTACGACTTTTTTAACATGTTAGATCTTTTTCTTTTCATCTGCCGTGAGGATACTATTGGTAATCAGATTTGTGCTTTACTAAGGAAATCTTCTCAAAATGACCGGCAATCTATTGTGAAACAAAAAATCGAAGAAAAACTAGTGGGGAGCCAAGCCAACCCAAAAAAAAAGTCCAGTTTCCTGACTTTTTGGGTTCGAAAAAGACGTATAATATATATTTAAACTAAAAATTAAACTTTATTAACAATGGTACCTATCTTTGATGGGACCATAAAAGAATGCCAGTGTCAAATGTCTCGCAAAGCACACAAATCTTGAGTTACTATCGCATTTGTGGGACAGTACGTACAAAAGGAAAAATAGTTCAATGGAAGGTGGGGGGTACTCAGGGAGACCTCACAGACACTGACAACAACAAATTGCCCAAACCTATTATAAATTACTGGAGCCGCCGCGCGGTAATGACTTTTGAATTGATAGACCCGTTTGGCGGCGGCGTTCTCTCTGTGTAGAAAGACTTGGGCTCTATTTTCTATATAATTTACTCCTTTATTGTGAGTGCCTGATTAAATGAAACTGATGTATTAGTACCGATGGCGATGCGCGTTGGTGCCCACTTTGATCCGGCTCACTGAGCGCCTCTCTAAACCGCTGTCTTGCCGCGAATCGCACCACTCTACGAGATCCGCCAGCATCTGGGGCGAGAAGACGAGAAACTCGACGTTCATGTTGTAATATTTATATACGGCCAGGGGATAAGTATGGCAGCATCTAGTAAACTGTGATTAATTAATTACTACCTATAAAGCGTAACGAGTTTAAGCAAAAGAAAAACCTTAGGGCAGATATCTTGTAGATACAGGGTTAGTTTTATTAATGCACTCCTATTTTTAATTATTTTTCCTCGATTCAGAAACATTAAAAACCACTATGTTTGATCTAAATATGAACTTTTAAAAACGATAATAAACATAATTCTTCTCAAATTTAATGAATTTGTCGTTTTGAAACGATGCAATGAAAGCAGAGGTGTGTTAAAGGAAATACCTAATAAAAAGAAATACCACCAAATTTGGTGGTATTTTTGCAATTTTTTGGGATACTCTTGAGGTTAGTATCATTAACATTTTAAATAGCACCCATTGTTAATTATGTGATATTTTCAATCAGGATGGCATTCTGAACACATATCGATCGCCAATTTCTATTAACATGGCAACGAAAAATAACTTATTTGTTTATTAATCTAGGTGGCTATGAATTTGTGAAGATAGAAAATTGTCAAATAAACATTGACTAAATTGGTTTTGGCAGATGTTCTATTACTGGCGCACTCTAGCGACATTTAATTGGTTTCTGGCCATTTGGTTATTTTTCTCCCACACTTTATGGGTACATCCTATTTATTCCCTAGACAACATTTTTCTGATTACAATGACACCAAATATTTGATATTTTGCTGAAAATCGTAGCGTGGAAATGTCGTATAATTGCGATGTAAACATCAAATTAAATAAGAACCAACAATTAATAATGAACAATAATTACATTAATATTAGAAAATACCTGGCAACAACCAACCTCAAACAATAAGCGTACAAGGAACTGTCAAATTCGGCTGTTAGCATTCATCAACAATTCATCCATAGTTCACTACGCTGGCTTTGATCATTAAGATCTTTATTCCAACTATATGGTATAATATTTATTATCATATATCGTCTGTTGGAACGGGCTACCGACCATGGTGTTTCTACACTGCTGATTTCCATTAGTGTCTGGTCATTTCGGTTTGTTTTATAGGGTTTTTATATGTTCTTGAAGTGCTTTTTCGGGAGTTTTGTATTTTGGATAGGTAGGTATCATTGTCTCGGGCAAAGAATAGGTAGTGGATTTATTCGGGAAATTTGAAACATGTTTTAATATAGACCGGAATTATACGTTCATTGAAAAGTATTATAATCGTGCAAAAAAAAAAATTGAGATTTTAGCGGAAATAAGTCCTTTTGGGTCCCCTGAACATATTTGACCAAGGTACAAACAAATGGCCGTGTGTTTGTGTATGTGTGGCCACGATTCCGGCGAAACTACTAAAGGTATCGGGACGAAACTTCTTATTTAGAAGTTTCATGACCAAACTTAGAGCTGGAATGCTTTTGGTTCAAAAGGGTCCAAAGGAACTGGATGTTTACTCTTAGCATTTTTGAACGATTTTGCAAATGAGACGCCATTTCTGTAATTTCGTCAAAATATTTAAATAATAAAATAAAGTAGAGGAAATTTTGAATAATTTATGTCTACGACATTTTTTGGTAAAATTAATAGTTTAGCTGCATGAGCAAATTCTATTTGATCGAGATCGGTCGTGTCTGCATTAATATAAAACTAGTTAGCCAAGATTTGACGAATAAGTTTCATTCTAATGACAGTAGGTAGTGTGAAATGCTGATGTTTTGACAATACCTACTGTCAATAGTATCAAAATATCAAAAAAAGTCAAAAAAAAATCTTTCTCCAGTCTCATGTGTTAGTGTGTGACCTTTGTATGTTGTTTTATGTTCTCCACGGCCCACGCCTGACAAAATGTAAGTTTTTACAATTGTTTTTTTAGTGTTTTTTCAGTAGGACACGAAACAAAAATGTAGCGACTGCTAAAATAAAACAAAAATAAATAATCCGGTCACTTTTTATTGTATTAAAATGTCTGTAACTAGTTTTATTTTAATGCAGATACGATCGATCTCGATCAAATAGAATCTCATTTACTACTAATTTTATATATAGTATGATAAAGTCATGTGCCTGGCCACATCAGATTTTTATTCTATTTCTCTGCTTTAACGATATTTCCTCGATACGATTTTGAGCAAAATATCAATTATTTGGGGTCTAATAATCACGGTGTACCCATACACTACACGGGGAAAATGATGATTGGGCAAAACCAATTAAATCACGCTAGAGGGCGGCAGTATTACAATATCGGCCAATGTCGATTTAGTTAGTGATTATTTGACAATTGTAGACAATTTTTAACAATTCATATCCAAAATAACCAGCTAGATTATTGAACAAAAAAGTTAAAAATAATTAATGTGTTCAGAATGTCATCTTGATTGAAAATATGATAGAAATAATATAGAGTGCCACTTAAAATTTCAATGTTGACTCATATCCAGAAACATCGGTAGCCATACTAACGCAAATACTATCCCAAAAAATGCATTTTTCGCTTATTAAAACTTCTCAAAATTTCATTCGCCCAGCGTAATAAATAAAAACGGGCGTACTTATGGCATGGGCCACCCGGTAGAATTTTGTGTAATTGATTTTCTAGTTTTTACGTCATATGTAAAAAAAATGTATGGGAATTTAATGCTAACGCCATAAGTAAGGAGAAACTAAAATTTTTCCTTTGAATTTAATTAGACCTTTACAGGAAAAGTTTTATTTTTGTGCAGGTCCTGATAAGATATAATACCCATCATCGGCAAAATTTTAATGGGCCGGAAATTCCGAACATTCCAGCCGCTTGTCTATTAGCAAAATTTGCATTTTCTACAAGTTCTTATATTTAACCCTCTTCAGTATCGCATAATATACAATTTCAACACGTACCCGTCATCAAACACCAGTCGAGTACATATTTACATTTCCCTATACATAGACATACTAAATACTATATATAGGTATACGAACACCTGTATCCTTAGTATTTTGCATAAAACACCGCCGCGTCGCGGCGTATCGGGTATCGCATTTCCAAACGTGAACGCTCGATGACGGGGCACATAAGGCGTCAGATTCTGCGGATTCCGACGATTAGAGGCCGATCTCCGAACGGATGATTAAATATCTAGACCTATGCTAAAACTGGAATCGAGTCACGGTTAATTATCCGGCGCATTCAGGTGTGCATTCGAAAAATGATATAATAGAGATTTATAGGAGCGTTCCCCCTGTTCCACGGAACACGGAACAGAATTGACGCGCCCGTTGAGCACGTCCATGTATTATGTACTATACGACTGTGTGTTGTTTCCTCGGACAATCTAGGTTTTAATTATGATTGTTTTTGCTTATTATGATCAATTTCCGTACAGTACCTACTCGCATCCGGTATATTTGCGGAGTGAAAAGTCATTGTTTTAGATAAGTCATTAAATTCCTTCGGTTCTACTTTTTTTGTCATATCAACTTTATAATTTCGCTTTATTTAAATCTAAGATCTTTTTCTGAAATATTTAAAACGTACAATAATAAGTCTTGATATGTCTTGCTATACAACACATACAATTTTTCAGTACAAGAAACCATTTTGTTACAAGCGACACGTTTCTGTGGGGTAGCGTTTAAAAAAAAAAGACAAACGGTTTGATTTTGAAAAGATTTTGTTAAAAGAAAGTCGTTTTTACATGTATCTTGTCAGTTAGTTAGATAAACTAGGAAGCGAGTGATAATTAATCCAGGTGATGATCAATTTTAGTGGAGAAATCTGCCTATCAACTTCTACAGGCATCGGTAGCTCAATTGGTTAGAGATCCAGACTATAAATTGTGAGGCTCCTGGCTCAAATCCAGGTCAGGGCATTTCTTTGATACCCTTCTAAGGAAATTTATTCAGCCGCTATAAATTTACAAAATCACATCCTTGACATTTATTTATTATTATAGTCCATTTAATAACCAGACGGATCCTCGCTACAGATAAAAGTTTAGAAAAGTTTATAAACAAATTAAGCCTACCTCAAAAAAATACAATAGCGTTTTCGATTTACTGCACTCGGCTGCACTAGGTGCGGGTTTGTATGTTCGGCTTATGCTCGACTTTATATACTTTTGTGTATAAAGTGCACCAAGACCGTGCATAAAAGTGCACGGAGTTGGTGCAGTTCGCACCGAGTGCGTGGATAAAATTGTGTAAATCGAAAACGCTATATAAATAGGATAATTGACAATAAAAGCTAACGTCAATAAATGTAAAATGTCATTAACCATGCGAAAAGTGTCAGATCAATGAGTAATTTTGGTCGGAATTTTCTTGTCTCTCTGGTATTGTGTTCAGTGCAAAAAAGTCTTTCAAAAACGCCTATCCCCGTTCCTCGAAGTTATCAATCTTTTACGATATTCAGTTGCCCTTTTCTCAACATTTTCCTTACGTAATGCCTCACATTTTTGTCAGAAAAAAACAAATTATATATTATTTATATAATATTTCCCCAGATGAGGAAATTGGTTGGGTAAGCAAAAAATAAAACTTTAAATGGAGGAGAGATCCAAAAGAATTAATATTATAGTCGTTTATAATTAACATTAGAATTAACGTTTGAGCACAGCTAGAGTTGATTTCACGATAAGTGGCAGTAAGCCGCAAGACATGACGCGCAAACGTTCGTATACGCATTAACGTGTGTTAGAATGAAATAGCAATCTTCTTTATTTCATTCTAACACATGTCAATGCGTAGTAACGTTTGCGCGTTATGTTAGCGGCTTACTGCCACTTGTCGTGAAAGAAACATACTCGGATAGACACATACATTGACCGATTACAATATTTATAATTCGTAATTTGTATTCCGGTCGGTAAAAATGACATTCCAAGAGATTTATTCATAAATGGTGTTAATTCATTTGGTTTATTCATAAACGCACCATGAAATGTAACATGAAATTCTATAAATTTTTCAGAGTAATAAGAAAAGTAATTTAGCATGACGGAATCCAAGGATCTATTTGTTATGTTGTGTCAACATTTTGCCCATCCATATTTACCGAAAAAAGTTATGTCTATTGAACGTTGGGATTTTCCATGTTCAAAAAGCCTCTGCTTGTCTGTGCAACGACGTATCTGAAAGAGTCCAATCCCAAACCTGGGACAAAAAAGTAATTTTTTGTTTAATTAACGAATAGCACAACATTTGCATCGACAAACTACAGGTTTTGTTGGTCTTCTCCCTTCCATTGGCGAACCAATGATGTCATCAATACTATTCTCGAATATCAATATCATACCATCCTATATTCAAATTCATGTACATTCGATATAATATTCCATTTATGTACATTTTGTGTAATGCTAAAATCTACAAATAACATCCAAGACACCATATTCAGTGATTCTTGCACGGTGATTCCGAGAAGATCACTAACATGTCTTACGTAATGAAAAAACGTGCAAGATTGAAATTATTCACGGTAGGTAATAGGACAACGGCATACTGATTCGCGTCTTCGTAGTACATGAATCTAATGGTACCTTCTCGGGCGTACAAGGAACAAACACCGTAAATACGGCACAAGCGCGAGCTTAAATTGAAAAACACTATATTAAGTAATAAAATAAATAACTTTAATTGAGGAATACATTAGCCCACGCCCGGAGAGCGGGGCATTTGACGACAGCATTGTTGCTCACTTTACGCCTACAAATGAACTGCCATCGCTGTAATACATATTATTAAGGGGACATCCAGGGCCGTACTAAACCGAATTGTCATACGTTATGCACGTTTACGACTAAATGACGGCAGACTCAAAATATCTACGTATAAGACAGGCATAGAGAAGTCCTTAACGATGTAGTCTACCGGAAGTGTACCGTAGGTTCGAAATCCTAGCTTTAATACGCATTGCAGAGATATTAAATTTTTACAGTGGTTTTCTGATGTAGTATTGCATATTGGAAAGTATATAAAAGTAATAAAATATTAAATAACGACATTCATTTTTTTTTGTATACATTATTATTTTATGAAAATAACTTTCCAAAATAGAACATAAAAAATAGAAGGGTTTTACCTATGAACTTAGCTTGAATTATGTATCGTTTTTACGTGATTTCGAACCCGCGATTTAGAAAAAAATTAGTTTTTCTAAGACACCTTTGACGTTAGCGTTTGATTCATGCGTCTTTTTACGTCCTATATTACCTGTGGTTAGCTTCCATTGCAAATAGTTTCTCTCAAAACACTAACAAAAATGTTCATTAATGGGGTATACTTGCTCCTTAAGGAGCAAGTATACCCCTCAATTTGTTTAATTCAAATAAACATGCATTGATTCAAAGAAATCTGGTGTTTCAATATGAGGCAAAGAAATATTTATTTGCGGATAAAAACGCATTTGTTTGAAATATTTGTTTGGCAGAAAGAACGTTTATTTGTGTCAAACAACTTATGTTTCCAGTTAAAATTTTCAATTTGTATGTTATAACGAACGAGATTTATTTACTTCAAATAATTATGATTGTGTTGAGTGAAAGAATTATATTTTTTAAATTAAGGAAATTGTTAGTTGAGTGAAAATGCGATATTTTATGTTTGCAATAAATGGTTCTTTGATTAAAGAAATTATTAATTTGTTGAAGGAATTAATGTGGAACTATTATAGACAAGAATTTTTCGGAGGGTACAGTGGGTCTTCCCAGCCCTACATATAGTCAAGGTTAGGTTAGTAAAAGGTTTGTTCGAGCAGCAGGCAAAACAATTAGGGATTCTTCTACGCATGCGCAATGCACTTTTTTGAAGGGCAAAATCATGCGCAGGAGAAAGAATAAGTGCTTTATGCACTTATTTTGGTGCTGCTTGAAACAAACCTAATGTGTACGCTGATTTAGTATCGGAACTTGAGCCTGCAGGCACTGTACTCTATGTCTATACTGTCGATCACACGGCATTTATACTGACAGTATGGCCGAAGTACGAGGAGAGCGTTTACAGCGCCAAAATATATTTATTTGAATATGAAAACTACAAAATAATACACATAAAACTACAGAAATCAAAATATGATTTCTTTGGCGGAAGTAAACCTATTTTTAAGTCAAAGCAAAAATATTATTTTAAAGGAAATAAATCTCTTCTTGTGTACAAATATAGTTATTTGAATCAAAATATGATTTCTTTGGCGGAAGTAAACCTATTTTTAAGCCAAAGAATAAATATCACTTTAAACGAAATAAATATCTCCTTGTATATAAATTTATATGTTTGAATCAAAATTAGATTTCTTTGGTGTAAAAAAATGTTTTTTTTTTAAATCAAAACAAAATTATTACTTTAAAGGAAGGTAATTTTTATTTGTATCCAAATATATTTATTACACTTTAATAAATATTTCAAATAAATTAATCTCTACAAGCAAATAAACTAGAGTATTAACTGAAGTAAATATTGTTGGCATCAAAGAAATATGTTTTGACCCAAAATAATAAATTCAAACGAATATATTTCTTAAAAACAAGATTGCCGATTGTCTTGCGCTGAACCGGGTCGGACGTTTTTCTTCATCAGTTTTCTCCAGAATGCGTTAATTTAGACCATACTTTATTTAACAAAACATGTTTATTACGTCCTTGGGCCAATGGTCCATCAAGGTTAGCCGCTATTTTTGAAACAGTATCTATGTATATCTGCAAGGTAAATGTACAAACTTTCGTGTTTTTACAGGTGAATAACAGTGAATTGTATTACAGCGTATTACATCCAATTTACTATAATTGTACAGTATTACAGACACTCTTGCATACATTGTAGTTTACTACATAATGCTCTGAAATATTCGATAGTTTTATGCAGTTTATTACTATTCTCCTTTGTATACTCAGTCCTGATATTTTATTTAAGATAGTTTGGTTCAAGTTAAATTTAAGCGATTTAAATCTACATAGATACAATATTTGCTGGACTCAAATAAATAGTTGTTTGAATTGAGGCAAAAATATATTTATTGGCTTGAAAGTATTATTTTGGGACAAAGGACATTTGGTTGGAGTAATGTAATTTTTCTTTGTATTCAAATAAACGTTGTTTGCAGCAAATATATATATATACAGGGTGTCTCACGGAACTGGTACATTAGAAGTTTCCTACGTTCTACTATTTCTGGAAACTTGAAATTTTGGAATCTGCTTTTACTCGATCTGAGCTCTTCAGCTAAAATATTCTCAAATTAACTGTCACGTCCGGCCACCGGAGATCGGTATCAACTTTGTTATTTTAAATGGAATGGTATAATTTTAATTTTATGTTTGGTTTCTGTATATCAAAATACATCATTTTTAATAAGGTTTCCCTATACCTAAATATCACCATTTTTGAATTTTTTTGATTTTACTAATTGTTTGGTGATTTTCGCGATTACGTTTAAAATTAATTATCTCGGTTATTATTGAAACTAGAAGTTTCACGATTGGTGGTCCAAAACTAGAAACATAACCAAATAAGACTATGTTTAGATCATCATGAATCTTATACAGGATGTTCAAAATTGACAACACAATCATTGAATTTTCAAACGTAACAAACTCACTTTTTTCAAATAGAACAACCTGTATACCGATACGCCATTCGATAGGAAATCTTATTCCCTATCCATCAATATTAGGGTTCCCTATATCTATCTTTAATAGTGTTTGAGATATGGTCACTTTTTCTTTAAATCCATTTTCAATACTCACATTTAATAATGGAGAACGAAATTAGATACAAAGTTTACAACAAAAATTTAAATAGTGATAGATATTTAGACATTTTGCGTGGACGTGTGAACAGTTTTTGCGAAACTCTTTCCCTCAACATTTTACGCGACTGATTTTATCAAATGGACGGTGCACCGGCACATTCTTTGCATGTGGCATCCATTCAACTTAATCAGATGTTTGACGATAGCTGGTTCGGAAATAGGGGACCGTCGCGGTGTCCACCAAGCTCCCCAGATTTAACACCATTAGACTTTTATTTCTGGGGTCATGTGAAAAGTCATGTCTATTCCACACCAGTTACTCGAGAAGAATTGACTAACATAGTAGTAGCCGCCATTAATGGACTTCAGCTACAAGAAATCCGAAGAACGACGATGACAGACGTACAGCGAAGAATTTTAAAATGTTTGGAGTAGAACGGGCAGCATTTCGAACAACATAATTAAGTTTTAATTTCAGTTATATATCCCAAATATATTATTTTGCTTTTAACAAACCTTTTCAATAATTTTCTGTTTTCCTGCTGTTCCAAAGTTGCCTATAAATGAAAAATAAATCGTTTTGTATTTAGTTTGCATTCTTTTATACTGACAATATCTCAAAAACTATTAAAGATAGATATAGGGAACCCTAATAGTGATTGACAGGGAATAAGATTTCGTATCGAATGGCGTATCGGTATACAGGATGTTCCATTAGAAAAAAATGAGTTTTTTACGTTTGAAAATTCAATTACTGTGTTGTAAATTCTGAACACCCTGTAAAAGATATCATGATGAACTAAACATCGTCTTATTTGGTTATGTTTCTAGTTTTGGACCACCAATCATGAAACTTCTAGTTTCAATAATAACCAAGATATTCAATTTTAAAGGTAGGCGCCAAAATCATCAAAAATTAGGAAAATCAAAAAAACTCAAAAATGGTGATATTTAGGTATAGGGAAACATTATCAAAAATAATGTATTTTGATACGTAGAAACCAAAAATAAAATAAAAATTATATCATTCCATTAAAAATAACAAAGTTGATACCGACTTCCGTTGACCGGACGTGAGAGTTAACTTGAGAATATTTTAGCTGAAGAGCTCAGATCGCGTAAATTCTAGTTCCAAAATTTCAAGTTTCAAGAAATAGTAGAACATGAGAAACTTCTAATGTACCACTTCCGTGAGACACCCTGTATACATATGTTTGCATTCGTTCTACCAGTGTAGTGGTACATGTTCAAATTCATTTACAACGTCCTACAGGAAGAGTACTTACAACGAGCTGTTGGATAGGTATATAGTTTAGATGGTTAAGCAAGAAAAATTAAATTTCAGGATGTCTAGAAAATGTGACGATATTGAGAAAATTCTCCTTAAATGTGTATTAAAAACTATGAAAAGACAACAAGACGATGTACATGTAGAAAGGGCAACATTAATAATTTAGAAAGTTGGAAAATTAGGACCACTGTTTACGATAACCACTGGAATAAGAGGTAAATGCATACGGAAAAGGTTCGCAAATAAGCCCAAGAAACGTCATATTATAGGTTTTTTAGGCTTCAGCAAAGATCAGAGATCCTATAAGACGCTACATTCCGGGAGGATTCTTTGATGTTTGTGTTCTTATTCTCAGTGACCTTGAACGGTTGTCTGAGCCACTTGAGTACACACGAGAAAATAAATCAGTTTAACCTTCTATCTCACTCGCGGAACGTGCTACCTTTTTCAACTAACGCTTCTTTCGCGAAGGGGCTTCTAAATTAGTTTAGCCTTCGTTGCCACTCTCAGAATTTGGTTCCCTTTTCGAGTGTCGCGTCTTATAGGATTTCTAGTCTTTGGCTTTAGTCAGTTCCCGGCATTCTGACGCCTAGTCCAATACTGGACCTGTCTTCCATCCTCAATACCATGTAAGACAAGCACATTGCTCGACGCATCTTGTACGCAGACATGCTTGTTGACTCTGTTACCGTTAGTTCTTACCTACCCAAATTCGTTTCATTCATTAAACCAATAAATATGTTAATCTCGAAGCTGGCCGTATTTGGTTACGGAGCTGTTTATCACTGGAAATAGGCGCGATAATGCGCAGTGGAGGTGTTACAAACTCTCTCGTACCGACTATTAAAATGTTAATTATGAATCTCATTAAACGGCGACCATTTATATAGGCCCACCGTTTACGGCCGCTTTTGTTTTCCTTTGATTTTTCCGAACCAGTGCCTGCGACCGTAAACCAGTGCCATAAAGGGAATATAGTCGAAGTGAACCCATTCCAAGACTATCAGTGTTAATGGACAACGTTAAATCTGTGTCAAAGTTAATGTCGAAAATTAACGGTTAATGCCTTAGAATTTTAAATGTGATTAATGTGTGAGTTTGCCTCTGGTGGTATTAGAGGTACTGCCTGCTGACTAAGGTAACGCTGAATTGAAAGTTACACAATATTCTTATACGTTTTCGTTGCTGCTGATTAGTTACTAAGTGTGTTTTTCTTTACTTACAATAATTTGGTTGGGTCCCTTGTGGTAAATAAGGATGATGAATTACCTGAAATGAAAATCAATTTTAGAAACACAATACCTAAATCATCGTGGTGAAAGCTGTTGGGGGATGTTAAGGCGTATTATTGTTAAGGTGAATTATTATTATTAATATTATTATTTTAACAAACAAGAGCATGAAGAGCATCTCATTGTTTTTTGAAATGGCATTAACATAAGACCAGAACCATATTTACGCAATATCTAACAATATCTAGACCGCATTTAGGAAAAGTCTTGCATACAGGGAGAAAAAACAAACCGACAAACTAACCTGTGTATCACATTTCTCTCAAAACAAGATATTTATACAACCGCAACATCAATACAAAATTGTAGACGATTGTAACCTAAAAATTGTTGACATGTTTAAATTGTGTTTAAACATGTCCCCTACGTCACGGACTGCTTAGCTTGTATATCGCTTATAACAAACGTGTGCTTTTGGCTGTGCGTTTGTGTTTTTAACGCACGACATAATGTCATAATGACAGATGTCGCGCGAATATTTTAATTATTTATTTGTCATTTTTGATACAATTTATATTTATTGAAATTTTCGGTCGTAAGTAAGTGCAATACTCGAGCTGTAACATATATAATAATAATAATAATAATAATAATAATGTCTTTATTAACTGAAAAAATTTGCACTACAGAAATTAACAAAAAAAAATATACTACTTTGGGCGAGGTCCAGACATCCACACATATGCGTGACTCTGCTCTTATATTACTTATATTACTGCTCTTATATATTACATGCACGTGATAATTTATGTTGAATTTATATAGGAATTTCCGGTCGACACTTCAGACAAAGTTCTCCGTAGTTGCAATAGATGTCGCGCGAATACATTGATTGGTTAACCGTCAAATATCCTTACCTGTATTTGGTTGTCATTTTTGATACAATTTATTGAAATTGTCGGTCGTAGGTAAAATTATGTACAATACTCGAGCTGTAACGCATATTACGTACTCGTGGGAAACAACAAAACGGCTCGTATGTTAACTTTCCACTCGTACGTAATATGCTAGTTACAGCTCTTGTAATGTAATATACTATTATGTACGTTTGCGCATATAACGTACTCGCTTAACGCTCGTGCGTTAAACAGTCTCGATCATTAATCGCACTTTTTAATATACTTGTTGGTTAAACTATTTTCCGTCGATCGTTTATTTATGAGTCAGTTTAGAGAATAGGAAATCGTTTATTAAACAGCTCTATAAATGCACGATTTCTATTAATGCATTATTTGGTATAGCCAATCAAATGACGTCATTACAGCCACTCGAACATAATATGTGAACTGAAACCTTCCAATCAAATCATTTGTCAGTATCAAATTACATAAATTGTCGTATAACCTAAAAAGACGTCGGCGAAGAAAAATCTATATAGTCGACGCCACAAGAATACGGTCTCGACAATTAACGCACTCGCTTAGTGCTCGTGCGTTAAACAGTCTCGATCATTAATCGCTCTTTTTAATATACTTGTTGGTTAAATAATTATTATTCATTTTAATTCATGCCGTACTAACATATACGGATAACGTCGACATAACCGGCACAGGTTTCTAATGAGGACATGGAGGAAATGAGCTGGAGCGGGCAACAACATGGAGGCGCCCGATAAAATTAATACGGGACGCCCCGAGGAAGGGAGTTCAATTCAATGTGTCATCGTTAATGCACACTTTATTGTTTTCAAGGGTCATTTGTTGCGCCCGTTTTCTTTCGTTGCATGCATAAATTTCACCTATCTGCGGGGTATTGACTGCGGAATTCCACGGAACAATTCAATAAATAAAAGCGAACGGCCGCGACTGGCCGCTCGATCAGCGGACGCTGAGCCCCATCATGCGAGCCTCAGAGCCCTATTACCGTGACTAATCATCGGCGGAACACAAAGAAGCGCATTAGAGCATCGGAATTAGAGAATTGCCTTATCACGTGTTTGCCTAACGTTCAATTAATTTACAAGGAGATTTATACTGTTGTATTGTCTGTGTGGATGAGCAGATTAGTATTGTAGTTGTGTTAACCAGTAAGATAAAGAAAACTGTGTTAATTTAATTTTTTTTATAATTATGATACAGAATTATAATAGGTACTCGTATAAATAAGAAACTTGTATATGTATTCTTCCCGAGAAAGACTTTTGCACTTACCTTCAATTTACTATAAGCCAATTAATACTGCCTGACATGGTCAATAAACTCTGATAATTGCGTAAGATTGAACGTCCAACATGCTAAAATCCATTACCAATTTTTTTTTTATTCAAATTGTACTAAATGTTGTCAAATACCTAATAATTCCTAGGGCAAACACGGATTTTGTGAAACGAATGCAAATTTGCGTGTTGAATCTTTGGACTAAAAACAAACCCAAATGTAAATAAATGTGATATTGATTTGTTTCTAATTTATTCCAGCTGAATCCATGAAACCTGCAAATCTCATAGCAAACCCTAATCATTTTACATACTTTACTTTCTAATTTCGGTGGTGGCGGGCTTTCAAAACAAAACATATCAACAACCAAGTACCAAATTCAGCGCAAAGAAATCTCTAGAACATGCCCGTGCAGTTCCTATACATTTTCATTTTCAAATTTTTATGTTACCCCACTAAGTTAGTAAGAAACGCATGAAAAACGCAAAAAAAGAAATGCTCCTTTAAACACAATTGAAGTCAGAAATTGAATTTGCTATAAAAGTGGGTATTTTGATCATTAAAAACTAACTATCACACAATTGTGAGTTATATACATATGAGGCCTCATCAAACTCGCTCCGGTACATTAGCGATCTCAATAAATTTGCAGGACATGGAGCGTTCTGCGGACGTCATTTCTCAGGACGCGCGAATTTAAGCCGGGATCCAGGATATCCTGCGAAATCCACGACACCCGGCAACCCTAATCACAATTCGATAATACATAGTTTGTCCTTCTGCACCCCGAATACTTTAGGGGTTGATAGAGCAGAATATTTTATGAACAAAAAATATGATAAACATGTAATTAAAATATTCCAGTCACGGCCCACGTGTTTTGTAAATATCTTTGGAAATCTACTGGAGTGCAGGCAGGGGCACCGTTACATATGGGCAGGAAGGGCGGTTGCCCCCCCCCCCTTGATTTCGAACCCAACTACCGCTACGCGAAAAACAAAAAGATAGGGGTGGGCGAGAAATTTGTGATCAACCTTGGATCACAATTGAAGACCGATAAATAGATCTGATCGATAAATCGCTTATTATCATTTGAGATGGATCTTTTGATCGTAGATCAGGTTGATCTTTTTAATCAGATCGATCTCGCAAATGTCAAACCGAATTGAAAGCTATGTATTTATTGGACAAACAGGTCGGTAACTAAACGACTAGCAGGCAATTAGCATCTTTCGTGTCCCCACAAAGATGCAAAAATGATATTTTCGTATAGTGAAGGATGAAAAAATAATTACAAGATAAATTCAGACTATTCCGATTATTATCGGCTATTGTCACCAATGTCAGTTTTATTAGATATTGCTCTCTTGTAACAGTCGCGAAAGAGCCACAAGATGACAAGATACGGTATATAAATTTTGCGCGGTAGTCCAAAATAAGTATAGCTGTATGCACTTTTATTTGAACGTACTTATTAGATTCCATTACTTCGCAATTTTTGGCACTGCTGAGCAGTTTATCTTAATTACACTGGGTGTTAAACTAATGAGCGTAGAATATATAGATAAGGTATAATAGTCAACTTTTGATAGTAGACCAACTTTTGATAACGAACATGTCCAGATAGACGCCGTTAGGAACTGCAGAGAGCCGGAATATTGTATCAACATTAGAAATTTCTTTAGTAAAGTAGGTATGTCATAGAATAACTATTTTAAAATAAAATAATTTAAAAAGATTTAAAGATAACCCTTTATTGGCCAAAATTGGTACCAAAATTACAAATACGTTAAATAATAAAAAATTTCAGACACGAGTGGTTTGGTATTAAAAGGGCCATCCTGTGATACATTATAATAGATTCTCTATGCTGTTTGTAATATTGGTACCAATTGGTAACATTTTCTGACGCTCTCCAGCGTTGACACAATACATTTCCGTACATGAGTCCATTCAAAAGTTAGTAGTTGACCTAACATTGTTGCCAAGTGTTCAAGTATAATAATAAAATCAAAGAATATTATTTCGTCGTCGATTATCCTTAACAGAGAATTTTCAAATGAATCCACTTTTCTCTACATTTAGTCATTATTTCTCGTTAACGGGATAAATTTGAAAATAATATTGTTGCCTTTTTATTGTTTATCAATGTGTTATTAAGATATCAGATGCTCGATGACCACGAGCTAGAAATTATTATACGAAATTAACAACAATTTCTCCTAGCGTATTAAAAAGTAATAAAAAGGCTACAATATTGGTTGAAAATCATACAAAATCTTAAATTCTAGAATAAGAGTTCAATGATTCAGAAATAAAATATATTTACAAACAATTATTAATTAAAGAAATTAATCCCACATTAATAAACGATAGAAAGACGGCAAAATGACTTGAAATTCAATGAATATCAATATATAATAAGTAAGTGTTGTCGAGCATACAAGGATCACGACCATGAATGGCTATTAACACACAAAAATGTGAACAAAAACATTTCACTACCTTAAAGCGATGGAGATTTTTCAGAGTGTATGCAAAATAAGACGAAATTGCTGCAAAACAGTTAATGGCATAGTCCTTAATATTACGTCACCAATTAACACTAAAAAAAATTTGCCCCCCCTGGAACATTTTCAAACGGCGCCCATGAGTGCAGGGTTATTAGTTTCAGAAAAACTAGCAACAAGTGAGGTTGGTAAAATCAAAAAGTTTTATTAATGGTAGGCCGTTTTAAACATTTCGACATAACATGTTACCTATTCACTGTTTGAGATTTCATAGTTCTGTACATAGGTACATAGAATACTGTGTACATATACCAGTACTAGTATTAGTATGAATAATCAGATATTTTCGAGACACGAGCTGAATTCAAATCTATACCTACAGGACTTTTTCGAAAAAATAAGTCAACTATTGTGTGAATTTGTATCGAATTTATCTGAGCCGTTTCAAGCAAGAGTAAAATTAGTCAACAAGTCTTTATGAATTGAATATGTTTCGTCATTGATTGCCAGATGTGGTCATTGGCCAATAATGTTTGTACTTATACATGATTTGGCGTTAAGCTTCTCGTGCAAATTAACAATTTGTTACTTTATCTAGATTGTAGAAATTGATTTCCGGGTGGAAACCGCGTTGATGACTTAAAAGTAATCGACGTTTCGCACTCTGTTGCAAGAGGCACCTTCAGGATTAAGATACCTCTTCATCTTCTTAGCACTTGGTTTCATACTTAATCCTGAAGATGCCTCTTGCAACAGAGTGCGAAACGTCGACTACTTTTAAGTCATCAACGCGGTTTCCACCCGGAAATCAATTTATTAATTTGTTACTTTGTTTCTAGTAGATTATGTGGATTCGAACAAAATAAGTTTAATATTTCTTGAGTCATACTACAAACATACTCAAAAAATATTATTGCTTCTTTCCACTTCTATTGAATGCAATAACCAAACAATATTAACACGCGCATATTTATAACTCAAATTAATGAAGACAAATGTGAAGACACGTGTTTCTAAATATGCCTTGTTTTCATTCTAAGTAGGGATTAACATTCATTTATAATTACCTATAACTGGGCGTCGATTAAAAAAAAATACAAATTCCTGTAGTAGTATTTATGTATCATTGCATACTACAGTACACGCCATCTAGTATCTATTTTATAGCCCGCGTGTTTGCGTCGGAACCTGGAAGGTGAGCAAGTTTCCAGCAAAAGCGCTAAACTGGACGTAAATAGTCAACCAGAACGAATTGTCGCCGGAACGGTATAAATACTACAATGACACTGAACTGGTGTGATGTCATCATGCGCCTCAAACATTACGTAACGTGTGGGATGGGTTGCCAGATTCTACATCGGCCGTGCCACTATTTAATTAGCATCGCCAGCCTTTTCTTAGAAAAAAAGTGCGAATTGAACGACCGTCGCCATTTAGAGTAACCTTGTTTGCAACAGTTCTATAAGATTAATAAAAAGAGTACCTAATATGTATATGCAAATATTTAGAAAATATAAAGATGTAGACTTGTAGCTAAATATTCGTATAGTACATCGTATATTAAAACGTATCCATCACGGCACATGTTTGAAGAAATCAGGCTCAATATGTAAAAAAAAATATTGACACATTCTGATGCTCCAAAAAAAATAATGCGGGGTAAAAAATGTTCCAAGCATGTATTTTTACAGGGTATTAATACTATATATTTTGACATTTTCTACTACTTTATTTAAAAAGAAAAATTGATTATTTAATAGGGTTAAAGAAAAGCTTGAACATCCAACATTAAGGATATTTTTTGACCTGGGACTGCTTTTCAAGCAAATTGTAAGAGATATCAATGATTTTACTTTTGCTATAAATTTACTATAATTTACTGTACATACATGTACAATATAATATAAAAGTACACTTATTTATAAGTTTCACTTCTTACAATAATAATAATAATAGTAATAATAATCTTTATTCAACAATAATGCTGATGATTACATATGTATGAAAAATGTACCCGAGCATAATGTGAAAAGTCAAAATATAGTAAATTAGTTCAAGTTTCTGACAGCTTCAACATATTCATTCACAGAATAAAAACATTCATTTATAAGCCATATTCTAAGGTCACGCTTAAATTTCTTAACGGTTTAGATATCCAGGTGGCAGGCAATAGGTTCAGCAGATGGAGGTGGTGGTGTTGCGCTGCTGATGTATGGGTTCGATGGAATGGAATGGTCACTCGATCTCCACGACGAAGATTTACTCCTGTCATCTGGACTCGTGTTTTGTTATTACTTAGGTGTTCCCGGGCATGTAAGAGAGCGAGGAAGATGTACTCAGATGGTAACGTTAGGATGGAATATCTTCTGTATATGGGTCTGCAGGTTGATTGTTGACTTACTGTGGCGATAGCTCTCACAGCCTTCTTCTGGAGTGTAAATATAGTGTTCGCATGTGCAGAGTTTCCCCAGAGCAGCAGACCATACGCCATGCGACTACGAAACGCCGAGTGGTATGCCATCAGGGCTGCCTCCACTCCAACAATTTGCTTCAATCTCCGGATGGCATATGTCGCCGCTGCAAGTTTTGGCATTAGTTGTTCGGTGTGTGGTTTCCTTGTAAGCCTAGTATCAAGCACTAATCCGAGAAGCTTGGCATGGTCGACAGGCACCGGTTGATTTGTATGTCTTTTAGTGGAAAAGTAGATGATCTTTGTCTTTTCTTCATTTAAAACTAGTTTGTTTTCTGTAAACCACGCTTTTGCTTCCTGAAGTATAGAATTGATCTTTACTATCAGTGGTTGCAGGCAATCTTCTTGACATGTTAGGGTTGTGTCATCGGCAAAAAGGGTTGTGTGAGCTGACATGCGTTCCGGGAGATCATTTATATAAAGGCAGAATAATAAAGGTCCGATAAGGGATCCCTGTGCTAGCCCGTGGTTGGTGGTTGTAACAGAGCTTAAACCGTCTTTGGTACTGACAGCCTGTTTACGGTCTTGGAAGTACGAGTGGAGCAGCTGCAGCGGTATGCCTCTTATTCCGTAGGCTTCCAGTTTGTTCAACAGGCGGAATCTGTCCACGCAGTCGAAAGCTTTCGACAAATCACACAATATGGTGACAGCGTCTAGCCCCTTATCCATGGTCTCCCAGATGAAATGCAGTAAGTGTTGCACAGCAACAGTTGTAGACTTTCCCTTCTGGAATCCATATTGTTGTTTGCACATAATCTCTACTTTGTCAATGAAGGATGTAGTTCTTCTTAGGATAGCTGCTTCCAAAATCTTTGAAAAGGCTGGAAGGATGGATATTGGGCGATAGTTAGAGGGCATGCTTGGATCTCCCTTCTTATATATAGGTACTATTTTTGCAGCCTGCATTCCTTTTGGCACCACACCCTCGCAGAAACAACTATTCAGTACCTCAGTCAAAGGTCCCGACATCAGTTTTGGTTCCAATATCATAATCCTCGTGCTGAGTATATATCAAGGGTAAGTTTTGGCTTAATTTGCTTAATTATTTGTTCCATCTCCGCCGGAGTCATGGGGCTGAGATACATGGACTGGTGCACGTTGCGTGAGGGTGTCACATGAGGAGAGGCAGGCAGATTTTTCAGGAGAAGATCAGGAGCATCTCGGAAATACTGGTTTAAGGTCTCACTTGGTGGAAGGCAATCAAGTGTAGGCGATTCAGCTGAAGTTTCTTTCTTAATGAGTTTCCACATGGATACTGTTCTGTTTTTAGCGTAGCTAAGTTGTTGTTAAGTTGCGAGGGCCATTTAGGGCCCTCGCATGTTAATGGTCTACTTACTGTCGGTTGAGAAGTACAATGTGCTTTACTCAAGCGTGCAGACGCAGCTATCTCGAGGATCAGGCCGTAGTGGTTAGATATATTCGGTTTTATTAATTTGTTTGACCATGTCTGATAGTTAGTGAATATATTATCAATTGTAGATGCTGTGGTAGTTGTAACCCTGGTGAAGTCATTGAAGGTATGGACTAGTCCAAAGGCCCTCATTGTATTTATAAGAAGACCCTGATTAATGCTCTGCGTAGATATGTCGATATTGTAGTCTCCAGCAACAATGAGTTTAGTAGATGATTAAAAAGTCTGTAGGAGATGCGTCAACACGTCGTTTAGGCCGTTAATGAATGCTAAGACATTTCCCACCGGCGAGCGGTAGATACACATCACAATGGTATTGAAGGCTTCCAGAAATACTCCACACACTTCGAAACATTTTTCCACAGACTGATCAGATATCTCCTTGATCACTCTATAATGTATATTCTTTTTGCAGTAGATTGATACTCCTCCACGGATGTATATAGTTCGAGCAAAAAATGCTGCCAGCCGATAGGAATGAACCCTGAAGGTGTGCACATTGTTTGCATGTAGAAAGTGCTCCGGTAGGCATAGAATGTCGCACAGATACTCGTTTGCAGTCTCTTCCAGGGCTTCTACCTTGTTGCTTAGCCCACATATATTGAGTGATAGTACTCGAAGCACGTTTTCTGATGTTGCGTTACAGATTTTTGGTATGGTTATGTCAAATCGGTGGTCATTGGTTTTCGGTGAAAAAACCTGGTTACATAAGTGCCATAAGGCCAAATGTTGTTGTTTAAAGCTTTTTCAAGATGAGGTAAGTCTATTGTTACCTTAAATGAGGAATAATGTTGTGGAAATTTTGTGGTCATTTTTTCTATGATTACCTCCGGAAAAGTTTCATTTAAGTATCCTTCCAGTTCTTCTGTTTTGGTGTCTGGATGTAATCGTGACACATGTAGAAAAGCCTTCTTCGGAGCTGATTTTAGGGTGCCTCCTGAAATCGGTCGATTTCCCACTATTTGGACGCCACTCCTATGTCTTTTGTTGGTTACTGTTTTCCAACCTGAATCTTTTGGCGGTTTCTGGGAGCCTCCTGCATACACAACCTTCGAAAAACTTTGTAGTTGATCTTTTGGGGCTTCATTAGATGCGTTGTCTCTATCAATAGAACTCCATACGGTCTTGCATGCGTCTTTGACCTGCGTAAGAGATATAGCAGTTGGCTCTGATGTAGCTTTTCAGAAACTGCCTTTTCCCAGTTGTTTTGCATATTTAACCTGCTTAGCTTGTCCTAGTTCATTAGGCGGTGTTATACTTTCAGAGTTAGTTTTGTTGTTTGAGGTTAGGTTCTTGTAAACAATGCTAATAATGCTAATGCTAAACAATGCTACAGGTTCAACATAAAACAAAAAGTATCATTAAGCTCACACTATAAAAAGTATTATTTACGAGGAAAAAACTCTAAATCTACCCAACAAAAAGTTAGTAACATCCTCCGCTATTCCGAGTATACTTATTCCACTGACAAATGTAAATGTAAACCGCACACGCTGTTATACTACGGTATACGTTTCGTATAAGATATTCCTGGAATAGTTATTCTTGGGTATATACTAGCGTTGTAAAAACGGCCCTAAAAGTAATAATTTTCTCAATATTAGCACCTAGATCGAATAGATTCCAAATTAAATATTCTTACAATAACATCATCATTTGAAAAAATTTTAACCAGAGCATACCATAGGTTATAAAACTTAAAAAAAAAACGCTTTGTAGGTTTGTCCATACTTTATTTTCGATTTTCGGGCAATAACTGTAATATCCGTACTGGCGCGGCTTCTACTATGTTTAGTGGAGTGCAAATGTCCCCTTGTTCGCCTGCAGAATCTCTTATTTTTATAATTATTATTAACAAATTACACTTATTACTGTACGTATTGCGTTAACAAACATTGACAGATTAAAATTGTTTGTAGCCCTCGTCACTTAGCGACGTTGTCAATGCCATGACAACGTCGATAACCCGTGGCTCAAAACACGAGGGAAATGAAAATTCAGAGCTTCAGTGATTGTGTGGAATGGTTAGTATTATTTATCATAAATTGCCATGTTAATGAATGCATTCATCAATAAGAATAGAAAAAAAATATTTTTCAACCGTTTACATAAGAAGCCCCCCCCCCCCCATCAATATGGGGATATGGATAAAGGGAGACAATGAGACTAATAGTCATAGTGTATTTCATTAAGGTTCAACTAAAAACTAAGGTATCCTCCGTCTTCTTTATCAAAATAATTTGAAGAAAAAAACACACACACAGGTCAACCACTGTACATGTGCTTGATTTCATAATTACATACTTACATGAGTGTAACTATACGAGATATTTTACGTTGCGACACTTTACTGCATTGTTTTTACTCCAAATTTAACATCAAAGTGCAATGTCAAAGATATGCCGGAATACAGCTAATAACGATAAACAATACTATACTTTACGATTTCGCCAACTATAGATAAATATTTGTAGATCCTCTGAAATAAATGGAAAGTTGGATGAAATTCGACAGAAATCAATCGATCGATAATTTTTTATTTCATGTGTGATATTTATATGATTTATCACTTAAGTTAAGACACAAAAAACAGAGTGTATTTATATGTACAGAGTACACACAAGTGTTAGTAGTTAAGTACAAGTCTTGCTCTATCATTCCTTATCCATACACAAGACCTAAGCATTTCCAGATTGAAGATTAAGCACAAAAGTTAGCCCAAACTTTCTCTGGTTTTCACCTTATCTCAACATTATGTAGCAAAATAAAACGGGATGAATTTTTAGATATGGGCTAAGTAAATGACTTAATTTCTAAAATAATACGTACAAAGTTAACTATTATATTCTCTACACGCAAACTACTGGTGTTGGCTATATTACGAAACTAAACATTAACGAACAAACAAGCTGACTTATAACATTTCAATACATCACCAGTACGTCTCAATTATTACATAAAGCCGGCATTTTTTCTTCCTCATACTTCCAGCTGCTAGTTACTTCTGAATACCTCAAATACCACGCTAACTTCTAGAGTCGCTAATGAATGGAGCGTATTAACGATACTTGGTTGTTTGTAACAAATTAAACGACTACGTTCAATGATATATGCTTTCCGTATACCTGCGAGCTCTCATTAATGAACGTAGTACGTATGGAACTGGCTGGCTACGTTCGTTAGATTGTGAAACAGAAGTAAAATTTTGGAATGCGTTCGTTTGGTAGTTAGCGGCGTTATGGTTACATATTACCTACGATTCCGTGACCCTAAACGTTGGTAATTTATTAATTCCACTGACACATAATAAACCGCTTATTAAATCACGTATACGGTATATGCGGCGATATTTATTTTATTAATGTGGCGTGTAATGTATAGATAAGGGGAACGGCTATTTGTACGAATGTGCATATTTCAATAAACTGTTATTTGTGCAATGCGTTGAAAGTGCAGTTCAACGGTGATAGATTTATGGATTGATATTAATTATGGTGCCTTAAATCAATGAGTTAATAATATTGCGGGTTTAACTGACGTGAATAATAGAACTTTGTTGGAATTGAAGTAGTAATTTGGCTCCAAGTGTATCCACTTTACAAACTATACCGTTGATGTTTTAATATTTAGATGCATATCTATTGTCCATATCTTGAGTCATTGTTTAATAATTTCCTAGTTATAATATAGAATTGAGTAGTTTTTAATAAGCCCAAAACACTTTCAATTATCACTATACAGCCATACAGGTATTTTTCAGTTTTCGCTAATGCTTTGATGTGGAACATGACATTTGTATACAGCGTAGAACAAATCATCTAGGTGCTTAGAATGAGTAAATTAAATTTCTTTCAAGTTTGCTTATATTCCTTTCAAGAAATACTTTTTATTAGAGGTCAAATATCTAACAAGTGAAACTTTTAAATAATTAAAATTTTTATAACGACTATAGTACGAAAGGAACCTCTACAAAATCGACACAAAACTGCAATCAGCAACCATTTTCTCACTGTAAACTCTTTTAACCAAATGTTGGTTTAACCTCCAACAAATTTCATCGCGTTTCTCAACTTTCTTAAGTTTCCATTTCTGATGAGTTTTACAGGAGCTTCAGCGTCCGACTTTAAGATAACACGCCGCGCAGGTCCAGTTCTAGCCATATATTTTTACGACACAAATTAATACTTCCTATCAGGCAGGAAGTTGGACACATACAAGAATTTTTTTAGTATTAACTTTTCAGAAAATTGTGTTCTTATTAACAAAACCTTCTGGATTGTTTTAAACTTAAAAGACAGCTAATTGCTTGCTTCTACTGGATGTTGCCAAAATTATGGAAAATACAGAGTAACCTACCTTTATTTTAAAACGTATGCATAAATGTTATTTGAAAATGTAATTAGGAATATTATAGGACATTAAATATGAAATTATCATCCCCTTTGTCGGTGCAAATGACTTGAAGAGTGAGGTACTTTTATTTTGTAAGATAGGAAAATATCATTTGAAAAAGGCATACATCATACAATTTAAAACTTTCTTTATATCACAAAAAAAAATAGAACCAATAGCAACAATAACAAAAACATTTTTTATTAGCAATAGTAATACAACAATATGAGACTGTTGATAATTGTATTCATGACTTATTGTTCATATTTTCCAATAGTAACAACAAAGTCATAAGTGTGGCTGTAATTTTTGATTTATTTAAAATTTGCATCCCGCCTGGATATCACCATTTACTTTACACTAAAGTCATAAGAATTTGCGCCTTCTGTTTATTTAAACACAGATATAAGCATACATCTTATTATTGTACGTACTAAAAGAGACTCGTTAGTGTCATAATCAAAATATCCTTCTCCTAATATATAATGTAATAATAATAATACATACCTGGTTGATAAACCAATTTGTAACGTTTTATTACAAGGCATACGTATTTGTCGGTGAGAACCACTCATTCCACGACGATCTGTATTATCATTAGATGCTGTACACAAAGTGGCAATAAAAGCAATTGCGCACACAATACTCGCTCGCATCCATGAGAAATTTTCAGGTGGTCTCTCAATTAATGAAAAATAACTACGCACGACAGCCACCACAAACGTCGGCTGGCGCGGCACGAAAAATAGAAGCGTACGAGAATTCGTGCACACACTGGGTGAAGCGTACGTTCATTAATATTTCAACCAGTGACAGTAATATCAACGCCGTAATCTCACGTACAAAAGAATCGCAATATAATAAACATTTACTTATTGCGTTTGATAAACTGCACTGAGTGCTCGGATCTCGGATCCTGTTGCGGCCCTCAGGGTTGCCAACGTGAAGAGGCTCTTGATCATACCGTGCAACTATTGGCTGGGATTTTACATTTTTAAATATTAGTAAGTCATATTCTTATATCCTATATGTGGCTTAAGATATTTGAAAATATAAGGAGAAGTTCAATCAATTACCTAAGAAAGGTATTGTTATGCTGACGTATCTAATAAATGCATCGTTCAGATTAAATTACGCCCCCCATGTCTGGAAAGTAGCAGTAGTTATCATGATACCAAAACTAGGCAAACCACTGATTGGGGCTAAATTATATCGCCCAATATCTCGGTATATCTGTTACCAATGATATCGAAGCTCTTTTAAAGCATTCCACTATAGATCAAGTCTATTTAATAACGGATATTGTAGAAAAAGCATTAGAACAACGGCTTATTTGCTCAACAATCTACATTGATGTAACACAAGCTTTCGATAAGGTTTGGCACGAAGGACTGATAACAAACTGATAGACTATTCAGATCCCAAGACATTACCCTGGCATATCCCCAGGGCATTGTCTTTGCACCAATTCTCTATCTGCTATATATAAATGAAGTTCCACAGCTAGAAAATGTAACAGTCGCCACATTCGCAGATCACACGCCTCTGATAGCAGTGGGATCAACTATTGGAGAATCTACTAGGAATCTCTAATAAACTAGCAATAAAATATATAAATGGACCAACAAATATAAGACCAAGCTCATCGCACTGAAATCTGTCCACAACTTTACAAACAAAAGAATCGACGACATACCGCATGTCAAGATTAAAGACGCCATAGGTCCATAGCGAACACTGCAAAGTATTTGGGTATGACGCTGGATACAAAGCTTAGGTGGACAGAACACGTTAAGAAGAATAGAGTAGAGCTAGGCCTCAGATACAGAGATCTGTACTGGCTTCTGGGAAGAAGTTCTCAGTTGTCCGTACAGAACAAACTACATGTTCACAACCAAGTACTAAAACCGATTTGGTTATACGGCACACAGCTTTGGGGTTCCGCAAAAAAAAATCCAATGTACAAGGAATCCAGACTTGACAAAATAAAGTACTATGGTTAACGCTCTTTCGTACGTACGGAACAGTGACCTGCACCGTAATCTTGGTGTCCCACAAATCATCCAAGAGATAAAGAGATTCGCCGCTAAGCATGGAACTCGCCTAAGCCATAAAGTCAACGAAGAGGCCCTGCAGCTACTGGACAACCAGAATCTAGTGAGAAGGCTAAAAAGAACTAATGCCTTAGTGTATTAGTGCCTCTTGTTTAGAACAAAGTAAATTTAGGACATCAGTGGATAGCCTATTACAGACCTACCTAACTAGTACCTAGTTTTACGAATTCAGATTTAAATTAATGGTTGATCATTTAGATTAGTTTCAATATGTTAATATGTTTTTTAATATGCTTACTAAAAAACTGCGGAGCATATACCTACTATGTGACTGCGTATCGTTACTCCGCACTAGTCCCAGGGTGCAGCCACACCAGAACCTGCGGAACTGAAAAAACTGCCGCCGCAAAGCATCATAGACTTAATAAAAAGGTATATAGAGGCATCGAAGGACTCTAAATGCATAGGCAAAAATTTTAAACAATCCCACCTGCTTGTCATAATGTTGCTCAATCTATTTCCGAAACTCAGATAAATCACCGACGCTGAGGACAGGCTACATACACCTAGGAGTTCTTTAAAGTCCAGGTCCCATTATGATAGCAGACGGGACCACCGGCTTTACTTCCTCATTCGATGGAATATGGCATACAAAAGCCATTTGTTCCCTGCCTAAAATACCAGGACAGTCGAATTTTGGCATGGGCCGGGGATACAACCCGAGACCTCCAGCGTAGATAGCAGCCGCTGTATAATATACGCCACTGACCATCCCGGCCGTAATTCGAAAGGCAGGAAAGCCAAGCGACCCAGACAGCAACATAACATAACATAACTTACCCTACTACGTGATTGGTAACTGATGAAAACGATAAAATATTTGACCAATTGGAACATTGAAAGAAACCCTTCAATGTAGTACATTTAAAGACACCGTAAGTATTTATTGTATAGGATTTCAGGAATTATAGAAATCATAACGTACGGTGCGGAGGAGATTGAACGAGCAGCAAGAGAAGGCCTAAATAAGTATTTTTTCTTAGCAAACTGTTGACCTAAACACATAAGCTACGAAGTAGTTACAGCAAGTTAAACTTGCATATATTAACTATGGTAAGAGAGGTTTTAAATTTAAAAAAGACACGTGAGATACAATGAAATATTCAATTTAACATGAAGAAGAATTTACAAACATTAAAGTTAAAGCTATTTGTTTATCTTTAAAATGGTAAAATAATACAAATTAAAACCTCTGACTTTTTCATAAAATTAGAATTGCCCATTTTATGACAATTTGAATATGACACATTGTAAGTGACAGTGCCAGATAGTAGCTGGTATTATTTGATATAATCTTTGAGTAACAGGCGAAATTACAGTAACGGGGAATATGTCGACATGATTATTGTTTAAGGAATAATTTCTCCAAATTATAAAGTTGGGTAAAAGGGGTTTGTAGGTTTTTCCATGGAAACGAAGAGAATAAATATTTCTGAAAATATCAGAGGTACCTACTTAAAAAAAGTAGATGTTCATATATATGAATGAACGATGTAGCTTCCTTGTTATTGATCTTTGGTCAAAAAGGTTGAAAATATTTGAAAATGCTACTATATTTATCGCCTCTAGCAACCCCCTCACTTCATGAGCCACTTTAACCTACTCATGGAAATATCATGCTATCAAGTCAGGTTTTGACTACACATGAATTAATTATGTCCATGTGGTGCTGTTTCACTCCTTAAAATAATCGGGACGAGAAAATAACCAGAAAACTAATAACAACATGAATACCTTAAAATGAAAAAGTGAATAAAAACTTGCAGACGATTTTACTTACGAACATCGAGATAGTATAAAATGGGAGGAGTCATGTAAGCTTAAAATTGGGATCACTTTATGACAAAAAACATACCGTCCGATAGTCCCATAACGTCATTTTGATACACCGATACATTATGTAAGTTTAAGTGGTTTCTAGTGCGCTATAAGTATTTTTTTATAACTAATTAGCATGACAGTAGGTATATGATGTAAGAAGCTGCCGCAGAAGAAAGGGCCCTGGCTGCAATAAATCAGCTGAAATTACGTTTCATCGGTAAGTGACGTTAGACGTCAGTCAAATGAGAATGAACAGGCCCGTATACAATAAAGTTTGACTTAATTTTTTGTTTATTTAACAATTAATTGTAGGTTTTTAAAGATTCCTGCCCAGCAGGAATGATGGATACAGTTTGTAGACCGATATAACTGGAAGCCGAGTGTTGTTTGCGAATATATGTATAGACAGAACTTCACCAAATCGCATCAAATATATTTTCTAGTTTAGTAAAACATAGTTTCGATCAAGATGTATTGGATAGTCACAGAATATTATTGATTAAAAGTATTATAAATAGGTACACACATATTCGAATGTGTTACATCAGAAAAACTAAAATAAAAATCCGCCATCATTCGACATCAAAATAATAAAATGGTTTTGTTTAATGGCCAGTAGGTTACAAAATGTATATATAATACTGATTTTGTTCATATTCATATTCAGATTTATGTTACACTTAGGGCCGATATATTCACCTATCGTGAAACTGTTCGTCATCTAAACGACAAGATAAATGGTAAAAATGTGTCTATTCACCTGTCGTTAACGTTACTGACCGGATAAATACGCTTAACGATCAAATTTATTTAGCGATCGAATGAACCTGCCGTAAACTAATGACGAACACTTTCATTGGTCACAGAGCATGTGCTGAATGTCAAACAAAAAGTCAAACTGACAAATATTTACGTACGTACGTGGTACTGTATTAATTGAAGTCATTATTTAGTTAATATGGCCGAATTTGCTGAATTCGTCTTTCATACCATTTTTCATACTTTTGGTGGTCTTTCTTAAGTGATGCGGTTAGAAATGGGTGCGAATGAACTTTGGTTACGTTTTGTCAGTGTCTATCAATGTCATTTACGGCGCTACATAAAGCGGCAATTAGTCCAAGTTATGATCCAGTGTTGATTTAGTATACCTTTTTTACCGACATTTGATACTATACTGCCGAAAAACATTCGTTAGCGATGTTTACGTCCTCGTTACCTGACGATAACTTACAGGTCGGTGAAAAGACAGAATCATTTTTAACGCGAACGTTAGCGTAATCTGTTCGTTGGCTAACGACAGCTTTGACGATAAGTGAATATATCGGCCCTTATAAGATTTGTTTTTTATCCTACACGATACGAAAATGTCATTTTCGCGTCTCTATGGAGACACGAAAGATGCTATTTGCCCGCCAGGCTCAGCCAGGCCTGTAATGAACACTTTTCAGCGCTAGCCGCGAAAATAATTGTCCCTATAGGTGGCGACCGAATGGTCTGTCCAATCAAAACACAGCTTTCGATTCGGTTTGACGTTTGCGATTAAACGTCAACGTTTTTTTATTTGTCAAAAGCCAATATGTCAGTGATTAGTCTTTAGAAACGGGTGATTTTATTACGATATTGTTGTGTAGGATAAAAAATTATGTGTTCACCACGCCCAGAAAGTGGTTTTCCGGGCCTCAAGAAGTGCTCGTCTCTCGACCCGGAAAAGAACCACTTTCTCGGCTTGGTACACAATATACTATAACATTAAGGGCCGATATATTCACCTATCGTAAAACCGCTTGTCATCTAAACGACAAGATAAATGGTAAAAATTCACCTGTCGTTAACGTTACCGACCGGATTAAACTCATTATTTAGTTAATATGGCCGAATTTGCTGAATTCGACTTTAATACTATTTTTTTTATTTTTGGTTTGGGTCCTTTTTAATTGATGCGGTTAGTAATGGGTTCGAATGAATTTTGGTTACGTTTTGTCAATGTCATTTACGGCGCTGCATCTAGCGGCAATTAGTCCAAGTTATGGTCCAAGTGTTGATTTAGTACACCTTTTTAACCGACATTTGATACTATACTGCCGAAAAACATTCGTTAGCGATGTTTACGACCTCGTTACCTGATGATAACTTACAGATCGGTGAAAAGACACAATCATTTTTAACGCGAACGTTAGCGTAATCTGTTCGTTGGCTAACGACAACTTTGACAATAGGTGAATATATCGGTCCTAAGTTAAAAAAATATAAGATTTATTTTACATTATTTGTTATAACTTTAAATCCAGAGTATTTTTGTGTTTTTATTATATATTTTTTATTATATATTTTTACTTTCTTTAGTTAAACAAATATAGTTTATATACAAATACAGTTTATAACAAATGTAGCACATAGTTAATATTTGCTATGTTGCACTGTTTCCAATATTACAGAAAAATAATTATAATTAGTCCGGGCATGTGCAGACCGACCGTCGTATAGTCCCATAAGCCACACCCACTGACGCCGTTTTCAGTATAAGAAAAACGTCGTCATAGCGTCTCCTTTCCATACTATCTCGATGACTACGAATATTTAATATTGAATTGAAAGGTCTAAAACTCAAACTCACGCAACTCTAAGAGGGAATAAAATCTGCCTTAAGTTGTTTGGCTTCCAGCATTGCACGGACAAGTGAGGAAAAACACTCGGCTCGAACTGGCGATCCTTAGACCTACCGTGCCCCGAGAGCCCACTCTGATATGCTTTGACCTATCAACATAAGATATTTGGACAAAACATGCGATTGTGGGGTGATTGTTAGCTTTATTAGACCTACGACATTCCTACAACAGGAACGTCCACAGAGAATGTATCAATACTTGTGAGGTACCTACACAACTATAGGTATAAGAAGAGACTTGTAAACCTTAATGCTTTTATTTTAATCTCTGGGTTTCAATAAAGCCGCACCGAGCAGATTTATGGACTGCGAGGTTCTTGCACGATAGAATTAAAATAAGTTTAATTCTAGTTCTCTAGGCTCAAAACGGTCGCAGCCGTTGTCGGAGAGAATGAAGATGGACGGATAAATGAACGCTGCCCTGCTCGATCGTGCGCATCGCCTGTGAAAAACGGTCGCAGCCGCCGCCACCGCCTCGGCAGCACGGCACCGACAACGAGTTATGAATGGAATCGTTAATATAGGATTTTGTCGTGAGCCAATATCGAATCTGCTCGTATCTGTGACTTCTACATTTTATTAATGAAGGTGGTAGACTAGGTAAGTGGGTGCTTATACGATAAGAGGTCATTTTGGTGACAAAACATTAAATTTTAACAAAACATTTTATAATGTCACATGATAAGATGAAGAACCTTATTTAGTATAGGTTTACGTTTTATGTTTATTTTTGGTTATGTTTTATGAACGAGATTATTAAGTTTTCTCAAAATCACGTTTAAAGTAGTTACAAAAAAATGTCTCTTCTCTGGCCTGTCCCATGGCCGTTGAACCTGAAATTGATTAGATTTTAAACATTTTGTCTTTGGCTATTTCTAAATTTTCTTGAAAATGTCCTTCCCCTGGCATATGTTTTGCTGCCTGACACATGGCCAGAGGATAACAACAAGAAAGTGACCATAGGTATATATACAATGGAGGTTTATATTGTGACGTTCTTAAGATGTGGCTACCCCTTTGTGGGTAATCACATCAACGTCTTTGCATCTTCTTATGGGGCTGTAGCGGAGATGGTAGCTTCCCCGAGGGGATAAATACGCTCACGACGTTTTAACAATTGATTTATTTCGTAGTCTTACAAATGTGTGGTTCTTAATAACTGGTTCTTAATGACTGATTCTTAATAACTACTTCTTAATAACTACCTACAATACAAAATGGTTTCATCTTTTATAGTGGTTCTCCAAGGTACCGGGCGCTAGCCGACCTTCCTGGTGCCGGCTTATGTTTGTTGTTTTATCGTTGCACATTCCTAGAACAAGGTTCCCAAAACACAAACTAACCTCGCGACTGATTATGTTTTATGCTCTGAATAACCCTATGTGACACTCCCCTTTCTACAAAAAGACATTGCCCTCAATGTCAGTGCCAATGGGATGACTGATGCAACAAACTGCGCCACCAAGAAGCTCGAACTTTTCCTTTGGTATCTGAGAACACACAATAAAAGAGAGGAGTATATGTACATAAAAAAAAAATTACACCCTATCAACATAACTCTGAAAAAAACAACGCATATTCAAAATCAAACAATACTTATACTTCTATAAATACTTTTCATTTTCATACATACATAAATACATCAATACATTCATCCGCCTGTTTAAAATCTGTGTTCTGGTGCTTATAGTCTCAATTATCTGCTCCTGATATTTTACGTGATTCCCCATTTCTCTTATATACTATTCAACTAAGTATTTTCCATAATTCTCCTAATTATGTCATCATTTCCTGATTAATTCTTCTGATTAATCAGTACCATTATCATTTCATAGCCGCCCAGGCCATGAAATCTGCAAGCGTCATTATCCAAAATGTCGCTGCAGTCCCAAGAAACATTAAAACATTCATAAAATTATCAGAGCAGAATTTTGTTACGATAAACACTGCCATCAATTTGCAGATTTCTTATTATTGTTGCATTCACACATCTAATTGTTTAATAACAAATATCAATTTTTATTTGAAAACAATTATTCGATTCGCATAGTGGCGTTGGCGTCACATTACATCACGTACACTTGACCTCTATTTGTTGACTATGCATTATGATACAAAAGTCTTTGCACTCTATTCTGCAAAAATATAAATGTTTTCATTTTCGTAATGCTGTCCTACATTTAAATTACTTAGCCTAGAATAATACGTTCTTTATCAAATTACTTTACATGCACTGATAATAAATATACTAAATACCTTTACTTATACGATCTGACCATAGGTCGAGTACCTGATGTTGCGAAACGTTATTTTTTTCATCTTTAGGCTCCTTCCTGTAGTCGTTCTGCCCAATTGTTGCCGCTAGATCTGATGGAAATTGACATCTTTCCATCTTTTTCTGGTACTGTCAGCAGACAGGACACACCTCCATCTTCCATTGAGATGAAAACTTCTTCTAGATTGCTTCTTTCTTCTTTGTTGCTTCTTCTTCTTTCTTCCTTGTCGCTTCTTTTTCTTTCTGCTTGATCGCCTCTTGTTCTTTCTTCTTCGCTTCTGCTTCTTTCATCTTTGTTGCGTCTTCTATTTTCTTCTTCGTGGTCGCTTTCCTTGCTAGACATTATGACTTGGTTGGGTTCTTCTTCCTTTGTCGCTGACGCTAATTTTAAACCGCTTCTAGTGTTTACCATCGGGATAACGGCGTCTCCACCATTGTGACATTCTATGGGTGGCTACCCTTTGGTGGGTAACCACCACAACGATTAAACAATCGATTTTTTCGTAGTCTTACAAATGTGTGCTTCTTAATAACTACTTCTTAATAACTGCCTCTTCATAACTGGTAACAATACAAAAATAGTTTCATCCTTTATAGTGGTTCTCCAAGGTACCGGGCGCTAGTCGACCTTCCTGGTGCCGGCTTATGTTTGTTGTTTTATCGTTGCACATTCCTAGAACAAGGTTCCCAAAACACAAACTAACCTCGCGACTGATTATGTTTTATGCTCTGAATTACCCTATGTGACAATATTACATATGCAAAATCAAAAAAATAAAATAAACAAAAAGAAATAAAAGATAAAGAATTAAATAAGTCTGATTAATATAATTAAGAAATATGCAAATCACATATTTATAAAAAAAATGTTTAATTTCATCTTTTCCTACCCAGTAAAGCATACCTATAGGTAAAACTACGAGAGCTGAAGGTGAGTCATCACCTAAAAACGTAAGAACAGACGCACGAAAAAGCACTCTGTTTCTTTCTAACGCACGGGAATAGTCTGTAACGTATCAGCAAAATAACAGCTGGAATCGATGACTCATCTTCAGCTCTCGTAGTTTTACCTATATCAATGTATTTCCCCTGTATTCGTTATTAAAGTAAGGAAGAATGGCTTGCCTTTTTGAAGACACTAAACTGTTTAAATGATAAAAGAAATAACTAAAAGTTTCTTCAAATAAAGGAAAGAACTCTACAATGAAAATCAACTAGAAAAAATATTGCGATTATGATAATATTGTCGACTATTTTTTGACATTATCCGATCATAAGTCAATTGGGAATAATGCACCATGCAATATGGAACATTAGTAAGGTGATGCCCTATTCTAGTTGTAGGAAGACGGATAAATATCAAAATATGTAAATGGTAGAATTTATAGATGATTCAATATAACCAATTAGAATTTAACCAAGTATGTGATTTTATTGGGTTTCTCGTCTCCGTAAGTCTTCGTAACAAACCTTACTTTTTCGGCGATTTCAAGACTATTAAGGCTACTTTAAGGGATTTTTGCCATCTTTAAGATAACCTTAAAGATGACAACTGCTTATAATTGCTTGAATCAGATCTTAGCTTCTAGAAAGTAAACAAGCCCGTCAGAGTGTCTCCAAAGGTTTATTTTTTTCAAGCGTCTGTTTTCAAAAAGATTTATGATCTGAAAACTTTAACGTAATTTTAAAATAATATGTAGATGTTGCTACGAGCGATCAAACTTAAATAAATTAATACTTAAAGACAATAACAAAAATACTGTTATGTTAGTTTCAATAAGAGTATCTGATATATTAAATATGTATCAGTGGACAGAAATTATCAGTTGACCCCAGTTTTTGAAGAAAATAAATGCCAAAATGAGTTTTTTATATTTGGCATTTGTTTCTCAAAAACCAGAGACAATTTCCAATAATAAAATAAACAAAAATGACCATGCAAGCCAACCTTAAAACACAAAACTAAGTTCGCCAATCTTACATATCACGATATTCTTAATTTGAAAATTTTACGTCAAACAGCAGAGGATGGATCGTTAAACAATTTCAAGAAAACTGTAATCATTTAGCTTTAAAGGTGATTCTCAAGTTCAAATCCAAATAATTTACAAAAACATTCGGGAATATCAATATTAAATATGACGAATTAACACCATTGGTTTTTAAGTAAAAGACTAAAACAATAAAAAAAACAGTACAGCACAGTTCAGCAGTATCAGCGTTTTATAGTCAAATATATATATATATATATAAGGAAGACAGGTTAATCAACGGTGATATAGATAAGGAGAGGAATTGCCCGACAAATATCTCTCTCCTTATATATATATATATATATATATATATATATATATATATATATATTATAATTAATAAAGAATTTAAAAGACATTTTTAGTTCATTGATTAAAAACAAAAACTAATTGATACACATAATCCATTAAGGATAAAACCGACACCTCACGTTCCTACGAGTTCATTCTTTAGTTTTATCCTTTTGCCCTTCCTACATCCTTTTGTCATTTCTATCCATTGTATCCATTCATCTGGTTACTTCCTTTTTTTCTTTTTATCATTTTCTTCCTATTTGTAGACATTATTTTGTATTTAAATAATTTAATTTAATTGCGCATTGTTTAAATAAAACATTTTGAAAATCGCAAAAACACATGATATGCCAAATTAATTGGCTGGACACCATTCTAAAAGAAGTTCAGAAATCCTTTGATTGGCCATAGGCGTACATACTGAATACCTCGCGAGGGCATACGCGGTGAGCAGCATTAAACTACGCGGAAATTAAGCGACATTATGCAAAGTGCAGCGCGCTTCACCCACTTATTTAACGGTGCAGATAAACGCTGCGAAATGGGTTTAAATTTTATATGTTTTACGGAGTAATTGCCGCTTATCACGCTCCAGAAAGTACACGCATTACACGCGCCCGCCTGTACCGTAAGGTTGCACGACAATTTTGCAATAATCCTGACATAGGAACGGTTCTTCTTAGTTTTGCGAAGATATCAATTCTTTATGTTTGTACTTTGTGATATTGAGGATAGCTGTGTGTCGAAAACATAACGTAACACGACGTCAGTCAATAGAAATTACCATATGTCATTGAGTTTTACGACTTTATTTTTTAGTAGTTCGGTGTTGCTACTGTTAGAATTTTAGAAGGCATTTATTTTAGTCATTAATAAATCATTTGCTTCTCAGAATGTTACTACCTACTGAGAATAACGTTTGCAAATACAAATACCTAGTCGCAAAATATTAAAGTAGCAAAAAGAAAACAAGGATAGTTTTATGTTAATGTGATTTTGTAAGTAATAACTATTTTAGTTATTACTAATATATAATAAAAAAGAACTAAGAAAGCCATGTGAATGATACGCTTATTGGTTGTGGGTTCCTCGTTTAATGCTCGGCATTCGCAGGCCTATCAGGCCTGCCCATTTTACTAATATGTGCTAATATTACAGATACCTACCGTCCATAATAAGTTTTCGATGTATAATATTATGAAAGTACATAGTTTTGATTAAGAATGAATAATCTACAACAGTGCTTATGGTCAACGTACATATAAGTATGTATTTCCGACGCACTAGTCTACACACCAGAAACTGCATCAGTTCTTGTAAAGTTAAAGTAAATTAGTATTTTAAAGTGATACTATGGATTTACTAATATGGCACAACAATACGCTGTTTTTTGTGAGAAAATATTATGTAAATAGCGTACGTACTTAACCTAACCTTAAAAATTCAATACAGCAAGAGAAATAATTAATAAATTGTACACTTACAGATTATACATGAAGATAAGGAGTTATACTAAGATGGAGGAGTTATTTGCACAGTCAAATTAACCCGAATAAATAAGTAATAAATGTTATTTCTAATATATTATGGTATATTTTTTCAAGCCTTCCATATTGTAGCATAAATAGTGATAATATATAATAGGTAACTATATATGAAATTAAACAAAGACATTATAGTGCAATATAATAATATAAATATAATTAACTAAGTAAAATTTAACCATTTTACTAATTTCAGACAATTCCCTACTTTTTATAAACTAAAATAAAACTGCTTTATTTTAATATTTTTGCATTTTCTGAATAGCTTATTTATTGATTTCGTAAAGATGGAGCCGAGTTCAAGAGTCAGGCCGGTTATGAAACTGAAGGAATTCCTGCTAACTATATACCTCAATCATGGTATTTGACAAGTAAATCCAAAATAATTATGCTTGTCCTATAGAGAGTCCTTATTCTAAATTTAAGAAAACAAACCTTTGTTTTTAATTTTACAAACATGGATTCGCTACAGGAGTAGAATAATTCCTTACGGATTCACATAAACCTTTCAGATGTCATAATTGCTCAGTGGTTGCCGAAAAAACTTGCATATAATAAAAAAACTTGCAATAACTCCTCTGAAGTTTGGTTAAACTCAACCCGTAGGAGAATGAGCATATTGATTCAAGTAAATAGTTTTTATATACACAGAGGAATTTGTTTTCAATCTAATATTGTCATCGTCTTGAACGAATAGTATCAATACTCATATCAATAAAATATATTCTCAGATAATCAAGCATATACATTCAGTTTAAGAAAATTTATTCTCAACGTGAGAAAATATTTATTTAGATCGAAGCACAGTTTCCTTGAATGAATAGAATCTATACTCATTTCAAGTAAATATTTTCTCTGATATTCAAGGATGTGATACTTTCACTTTAATAATATCCTTTTAAAGTTTACTTGAGTAAATATCAACTTTCGGCTATAGCAAACTAATCATTTACTTGGATGGAAGCACATTGCTTTGAGTGAAGTATTTATTTTTCTGTGCGTATGGATCCTGTTCCCACAGTGTATAATTTTCAAAATAAAAAAACAACTTAAAGCCGGTTGAAAACAGCTTAAAATTTACAAACATAATTAAAAAATTAAACATAAAATGTCCTATAAACGATTAGTTCTACGATCCTGTAATATTGTTGTTATTCAGGATAACAAGAAATAAATAAAAATCTCTTTAGTCTGTTGGTTGTCACACATACCTCGCACAGCCAGTTATTAATATTGCTTGAGATTGCCCTAATAACAGTTGGTTTTCATCGATCATATCGATAGTTTTCTATGTATATTGGCATAATACAGTCAAAAGTATAAAAAGTTTTGAAGGTGGAGCCATTGAATAATATGTTAAGCACGTGTTTTGCATACACCGGCTTTAAAACTAGGTGGTCGATTCTGTGCATATCTGTAACGTCTATAAGGTCAAACCTGTAAGTCGGTATAGATCTATAAGGAATATTGCGATTCTGTGTGCCCTCGTAGGCTATAGATACCCTTATAGATACTCGTAAATATTCCTATTGGGGTGTTACAGGGTATTCTGAGCGATTCTGAGCAGTCCTATAACGTCACTATGACAAAACCTGTAAACTGTTACGTAATATGCGATTCTGTGAACCCCAATAGACTATAGATCCTTTATAGATACTCTTAAATTTACGTGTGGTCCGACGGTGGCTGTAACTTCCTATAGATACTATAAGGATTGGAGATGTGCTACCTCAGAAATATGTGAAGGATATTCGATCACATATGAATATGGATCTGATCAATCGATTGATCATAATCGATTAGATCGAAGATATCGATCTTTTGTTAATTGATCTGATAGATTTTTTAAATAAAAAAAATAAAAAATAAATAAAAATCGACGTGATTCAAATAGATCTGACCGATAAAACAATTTTCTTGCCCAGTACTGCGATTCTGCACTGCAAACGATTTACCGTAAGAAACTCTCCGGTGAGCTGGCTTTGTGAAAAATACTGTTGTGTAAATAAACATATAGCAGTAAATATATAATATTTACTTTTATTGTGGGAATATTGTCAATGAAAAGGGCATAGGTCCTGGTTCTTTTCCTTTGAAAAAGGAATTTTAGGTAGTTTTTTTTGGGAATTTCCCAGTTGTTAAAAATATTGTTATTTTTTGTGTTCAGGTGATATCTATTATGGAGATAAAAATATATAACAAAAGGACTTAGAAGCAGGGTTGTTATGTTTAAAACACTTTGTTTTAAAACATTGTTTTAAACATGTTTTAAAACATTGTTTTAAACATGATTTAAAACAAATATTTTGTTTTAAACTATTTTGTGTTAAACATGTTTAAAACAGTGTTTTAAATGTTTAAAACACTTTGTTTTAAAACAATGTTTAAAAAGTTTGTTTTGAATGTTTAAAACACTGGTTTAAAAGATTGTTTTAGAACAAATATTTTGTTTTAAACATGTTTAAAACAGGTTTGATTCTTTATTTAAAACTTTGGGGGATTTAAAATATTTTTTCATGTAAATATTGTTTTGTTAAAAGACACCATTTTATAAAAAAAAAACAAGCTTATGTTTTAAATTTAAAAAAAAACGTTTTTTATAACAACCCTGCATGGAAGGCAAACGTTCTGGGTCGTTTCCTATGAAAAGGGATTTTTGGTAAAGTTATTTTTTGCGAGTTTTCCAACATTTACATTTGATTAAAAAGTTAATTACAAATAAAAAAAATAATTAATAACTATCTATCCATCAAAAACCTATTTATCACAAAAAAGTAAAAAAATTAAATGTTATTATTATTTAATTGTATGATTATATTTACCATAAATTATGTACAATTTACAGTTTTTAACAAAATTTTTATTTATTTTTTAATTGACACTATAAATATTCTGTATGCATTATATTTCCATATTTTTTCATTTTATCGTATATACATAAAGGAATAAAACACAATATTTGTTTATATTGTGTAAGTTTTATTTGTAAATTTCAAACAATTGAAGTGATATTTATGAACAAATAAAATCCTTAAACAATTATACGTAATGCAGTGTTCTAACTAGTTTCAGTTATAATACTAAAGTATAATTTGTCACACAACAAAAATTACAAAAACTGACTTTAATGACAATAAATATAATGATATTTTCCAGAGAATTAATGCTTTCGAGACAACTTAGAACACTTTTGATTGATCGCCTCCACATTTATAAGTATCTGTACCTACAAATAATTCATGTTTCAATCAAATGTAACATAATGTTAGTTAATGACTTTTACCTTTAAGCCAGGCTGCCCAACCGAACCGGTTTCGCCTATTTTGGCACACTCCGCCAAGCGGAGTGTGGCCCGCGGGCCGCGCTTTGGGCAGGCCTGCTTTAAGCTGACAATATATTATTTACAGGAATGTAAAACTACTCTCTTCATATTTGATTTTGCCGGAGATGTTTGAATGCCTGCCGGAGACCTGAGATTAACCTCAAATGCCGCAGACTCCGGCGCAATGCCGGAGACTAATCCAGTCCCAAAGCTTTGAAATCATAATATTTTGCGTAGAACATTTGCACACTTTTTAACAGTACAATTTGACTCGCCTACGTGAGTCTCAACGATTCATCCCGATCATCCCGATTATTTGATGATCAAGTGTTTAGTGTCTTGCGTTACACCTTGATGTTTGTCCGAACACAGTTGGCCTTTGCAATTGGCATAAGTTTTAACTGTAGATTCACATCATAAATAATAATCGTCTGGTTCAATTATCGTGATTGATTCGTTCCCATATCTACAATTAATTCATAATAAATAACATGGATTTACAATAAACTGTAGAAATATCGTACCTTCTTCCAACAAATGTTTTGATTGCTTGTTGTACTCGCAAACTGCCCTATCTCGGAAGCATATAACTATCACCGGTAGTTCCTATATGTGGATTCATTTTAACGATTGAATTCTTGTATAATATATTCTCCTGATTGCCAGTTAGAGTATAACCTCAATCACAGCACCAAACTGTGAAATATGCCAACAGACTTGCCAACTGTTAATTTGATTTGGAGTCTAGTCTGCATGATTGCCAATCTGTAAGTTTTAAATTAAACAACATATATCATTGAAGATACAAACTACTTTGGCGTACCCGATTGATCGATTCATCTATTTTGCCGCACTGATACAAATTTTCAGTCAACTGGTGAAATCAAACGGGGCGACGCTTTGTAAATCCCACCCGAACAGCTGATGCGGCTATCCACCATGTTCTTCCTTCGGTTACAGATGTGCTCAGAATGGCATTTTCTATAAGAGAGATAGGGAGGTTATAGAGTTCTATAAGGATTTCTTATCGAAACCTATACGCTATAGATCTATAACGTTATAGAATTTTACGAGTGAAAACACAGAATCGACCCATAGGTTTCAAAAAACCGACAAACCACATACGTAGTAATTTTTGAGCTGGGTTTTAGTACACCTAAACGTCAGCTGTAAACCCAGCGGACTCCAACAAAATAGAACCACCTTTCGATCTTTTGCGATAGATTGGAGATATAGGAAAATTCAGATTTTCTAGTTCTATAGTTCTGCTTCCAGACTAAAGCATTTTCATTTGGAGTAAGTTGTTGGGGAGGCTAAGACCACCAGATAAGCTCAATAGTCTTAATAATAGACAAATTGTATGCCCAATTTTCAATTCAACTTTACCACAACAAGCATTTATCTTCCTCATTTTCGCTGATAAATGCAACCAACCTCCTGTACGATAAAAACACCACATCTCTTATATAAACAGGCATTTACAAACGTACTTAGATCATCGTAAAGATCATAATAATCGAATTCCAATCGTGCGTTACCACTAAAACATGACTCTCCGTATAGCCGATATATTATCATCTCCATCCTACAGTGAAAGTAGCAAAGGAGCGTTTTAGCGCTTTTGTAATCACTTTCCAGCTTCTATCGACCAAGTGGATCGGTACCCAGATGCGCACATATTAAAAAATCTAAATGTCTCTATTTATGGTAAGCTTCTACACCAGTAGGTCTTTTTTCCACCGGTCGCCTATCGTGGTCTTGCACGTGCACTTACACGATTATCCGTTAGCGATCACGCAGACGAGGCAAAAAGACATCGCCGGGACCGCCACAACAGGTTAAACTCTTAAAAACGACCCTGAACCAAATTACGTCCACATTGCAGCAGGCGGCGACTCATGGCTACTGACGACTAGAAGAATGATTATGATATGCGGTCTCATGCCTGCATTTCTCTGCAAAAGTATATAATATGTGGGGCGTTGTTGGTGAGTTATACACTTTTTATGAGCGTTTGTCGTCTAACGTTGAAGTCTCCGAGAAAAACATGATTTTGCTACTCATTTTTATCGTATCCAATCAATCATAAGATTCGAAGACACTTAAGGCTAATTTCTTTATATGCAAAATTGTGTTTCCTAACTTAACCGAACAATTTTCGCCATAAACCACTTCAAAAATCAGTCTAGATATTGTCCGTTTCAATTAAATTTCATATTTCCGTCCAATAGCAACCAAGAATTACAATAAAATCTTAATTTTAACTAGGTTTAGTTTGAACTAAACTAAAAATACTTCATTTGTAATACATTTCGATTTGTGCTCCAATTCCCTAGTAAACGATATTCGAGAGTGCTTCTGCAGTACCCATACCAATCCCATTTTAAGACTTGCACGTTTCCATCGCATGCACGGACCGCATACCTCACTGACATGTTTAAAAATGGATGAAATCCGCTGAAATGGCAATTGGAATGGTGTACACGATCGAATATCTAAACACATTCGAAAGTAGCTATTGATCAACATTCCGTGGCACTTTTTATATGATCTGTCGAGCAGTCGACATTTTTAAACCAAATAGCTATAAACATTTGAGTTCTCTAGTGTTACAAATGGAAATTATTGCTAGGTGCTAATTATATTTATTATAACTCATGGTGTGTTATCTGATCCAAATTATTTTATTGCTGATCGGCCAATCCTCCAGATAATGCAGCATCAAAGTGAACTGAACTCTCACTGATTCTTATCTTTTTTTATTATTACGACCCTAAAGCAGTAGCAGTTTTTTTAACGTATACAGCAAAAATGTTACGTGCTTTTGACGTTTTTCTAGAGCTATAACTTGAAACCGCTAACTCGTGCTGGAACAATAATTAGATATTTTTTTTTTGTAGGGAAATAAGAGAGTTAGAGATTTCCTACTAGCGTTAATTGTCGTCTGATTAATAGAAAGCAAGAATTCAATTCAGTCATCTTTGATCGTCAATAACTCGCAACGCAGACACGATATCGATTTGGACTTTTTACACGTTATTTGTAATGCCCAATCAGAGTTGTATACTAAAATCCAGCTGGGTTGTAACTTTTCCGATATGCTAATTTGACTGGGGCATTAAAGCTACTTTTCTCGATTTTTACTTTATCATACGTAGTATGTAAAATATTGTAATCGTACCAAAAAAAAATTTGAGATTTTAGCGGCAATATGTCTTTTTGGGTCCCCTGAACATTTTTGACCAAGGTACAAAAAAATGTCTGTGTGTGTGAGTGTATGTGAAAAGCTTTCTGTTGAAAAGGGTCCAAAGGAACTGGAGGTTTAGTCTTATCATTTTTCAAAGATTTTGCAAATAAGTCGCCATTTCTGGAATTTCGTCGAAATAGTTAAATAATAAATTAAAGTGGAGGAAACTCTGAATAATTTATGACTATGAAATTTTTTGGTACAATCAATAGTTTAGCTACATGAGCAAATTCTATTTCATCGAGATCGGTCGTACTGCATTAAAACTAGTAGCCAGGATATATCAGAAATTTTGATTCTAATGACAGTAGGTTGTGTCAAACGCCAATGTTTTGACACAATATAAGCTGCGTTCCGATATTGCACACCGTTACACTTTTTACACCCAATACCACGTAAGTGTCATTTGGACGGTGTACCCGGTGTCAACGGAGTACAATATCCGAACGCAGCTTTAATCGACAAATCTGTCTAGTTCTACTAGTTTTATTTTAATGCAGACATAGCCGATCTCGATCAAATAGAATCTCATGCAGCTAAACTATTAATTTCATATATAGTATGATAAAGTCATGTGCCTGGCCACACCAGATTTTTTTTATGTAAACGTATCGTAATAAAATATCAAAAATATATGTTGCCATTTAACAAAAAGATGTCTATGACGTCAAATTCTTTAAATATTTAAGGAAAAATCTGAAACTTTAGTTGTTTAGTTATAAACTACGATTGTTATGTCAAAAAATGAACGATGCACAATCGAATTAACAGAGACGTTGACTTGTTGTTTTGTACTCATGTCACAGCCTGACTAATTATAAATAAATACGAATTATTGTAGACCTGTAAATTATACCAGTAGTAAATTCAATTTAAGAAAAAAGAAGGGAAATAAATCCAATACTAGTTGCCCTTTTGGGACCAGACGGGAAAAGTGTTGAGCTTCAATATCCTATGGCGTCAGCAAATTTTATAAGAGCCTGGCACTCCTAAAAGCCACCACCTAACATAGCTCCTGTATAAAAATAATATTTATAAAACTCTGCACAAAAAAAGATATTTAACATTTTTTCTTGTATACAGCTAAACTTCAAGCGCCCAAACAAAGGGGCGCTTGGGGTACCGTTTGTGGTAATTTGGCCCACTACCGCGGGAATTACGTTACGACTTCTCAAAAAGAGTTGGACAGATGTTTATGATGGAAATTTAGTACAAAACAAAATACGGAATTATTAACGAAAGGCAATGATGATATTGGGATACCCCTATATGATGGAGTTTGCAATTGCAGCTGCTGGCATTTTATGAGTTTGGTAATGCTGAAATAATAAAAAATATCGGCGCTACAGCCCCCTATTACATATGACTCCACAGCGTGTGCACCCCTTCTTCTTGAACTCCATCAAATATTTGACAAGATCATAAGAACTGGAGAATGCATAAAAATTACATTAAATGTACAATCATGGGCGTATCCAGGGGGCGCCAATGGGGGGGGGCAGCTGCCCCCCTTGCAGTTTTTGGTACATATTATTTTTAAGTATTACATAGCACTCGTTCCCTTATGGACACGAGGGTGGTTACTTTTATTTAGAAAGCAACGATCCCATCCAAATCGTTTCCAAATCAAAAAAAAAGAGGACACGTATTTTTTCCGAAATTTCGAACGGTGCCTATTGAGGCCTCAAATTTACATGGGAAAAAGACATTTCTTGGTGTTTTTCGAATAGTTGTTCGGGGTTCGGGAAAACTTATGTTGAAGTTATATGACTTGTAGAGGACTTTCCAAGGTAGAATTTGACCTAATATACATATTGATTTGACAACCCCAACCCACCCCCACAGTGCCCAAAAACTACCCAAATAAAAAATTGACATTCTTCAGAAAATTGACCGTTCTAATGGAATAGTGGAAAGTTTATAAACATTTGTCAGTTAATTTCTATTTGTTTAAACAAATTCTATTAGTTATCATGGAATAATAATAATTCTTTTTTCTCAAAAATCCATCTGAATTCTAGAGTTCAAAATAACATTATTCATTAAAAATTTTCTTCCTGTTGGTTAATAAATCAATTATAATTCATTTTAAACTTTTTTTCTAATTATGGTAGAAGAGTCAGTTTTTTTTGTGAAATTTCATGTTCGCGATATCTAGCCTATATTATCTAATAAACCCACATTTGTTTAAACAAAACTGATATTTCTTTAAACAATTTTTTTTTTGATCGGTCTGGCGAAGTGTTATGCTCAAGTGACATAATTTCTATTTTGGGATGATTTCCATTGTTTAAATAATAAAATAATATTTGTTTTCAATATTTCATACAGGGTACAGAGAACAGTTTCCAGACAGCAACAAATCAACATTATCTTGCGACACAGTGGTAGGACATCAGAATAAGAAGTGTGATTAATAAAACTTGTTGACGTTAGGAAATTTAATATTTTAAAAAGAAATGGTTGGCCAGTTGGCCAGACCGATCTAAAAAAAATAATTTTAGATGTAGGTTTACTAGATAATATAGATAATAGGTTTAATATACATCTCGAACATGAAATTTATAAGTTAGTTTCGCAAAAAAGCTGAATTTTCTACCAGAATTACAACAAAAGTTGAAAATGAATAATAATTGTTTATGTAAACAATAGGAAGTAATTTTTTAATGAATATAGTCCACTCTAAGATAATAATTTGCCATTTCGAACTCAGAAAACAGAATTCACACTTATTTTCCAGAAAAACAAATTATTTAAAAAATAGAATTTTTAAACAAATGTAAATTAACTGACAAATGTTTATAAACATTCCACTAGACTTACAGTAATAATTTCTATGAGAATAAAGAGACTGGAATGATTAGAATGATCGATTATCGGAAGAATGCAATTTTTTCATTTAAGGGTTGTTTTCAGGGCACTAAATTCTTCCTTGGAAAGTCCTCTACAAGTCCTTAAGTAATCTTCAGTTTTCCCAAACCCCGAACAATTATTTGAAAAGTTCCAAAAAAGTCATCTTCCCATGTCAATTTAAGGTCTCCACAGGCACCGTTAAAAATCAAAATTTCAACAAAAAAAAGGGTGCACTTTTTTTGGATTTGGAAACGATTTGGGGGATCGTTGCTTTCTCTCATACAAAAATTTTGGCAATGAATTTTTGAACCACCCTAACGGGCACCCTTCCCCCATACAGCAAGGTTAATTTAGAAAACTGCTTTTTTAGGCTTTGGCCAAGTTTTCGCGCTATTGGGCCGTAGGTACTATAAGAAACAACACGAAAATTTCAAATATGTTACGAAATTAAGAGAATACCTGGTACTTTTGCTCAACCCAATATAATATTAGTGTTAAAAGAAATCGAAGTATAAATTAATTTATTTATTATGTGATCAACATTATGGCAATTAAGACTTACTTAGAACTCACATAATGCAATAATGATTATCACAGTTCCACGTTAAGGAACAAATACTAGCACACCATAGCAGCTTTCATCGTCGAAGTGAAAAAGAAAGGCGAGAAATCGCCAGGATCCGGTGCTCCTGACTCCTGCCTCGTACAATCTACATTTCGATGCGGACCGCTTCATGCACGAGTGGTATGATGGAGCATCCACGACCTAGCAGTTGACGCACGCGGCCGCAAATCTGAACAAAGACAAACGACAGTCGGCGGGAGATGGGAGCTCAGGTGCGACACCCCGATGTGTTAACAACGCACCACCACCGGGACACTAGCCGGTCACCAGGTGATCCGCCACGGACAGGACGCTGCACCGCGGCTACAAATTGAACGCATGTCTCGTTATGCGGTTTCTTCTGCGTTGCTGGGAGGCAGTTTCTATTTGTGTATGATTGACGACTGGTGGAGTCTGGCTACGTGAGGAGCCTGTTTACATGTCTAACTACCGCTATAATATGTTTTCTGTATTCGATGTGGTGTTATTGGCTTCTTACAGCAGTAAAGAAAAGTGAAATTGAATTGGATGGATTAAAGACCAAAAATGTTTTGCCTTTGAGTGTCAACAGAAAAATTATATTTAATATCTAGTAAATATAGGTACAGCATATAAAAAGAATAGAATTTTCATTTCTTGTTAATTTCTTTCCTTTTCTTTTGAGCTTGACAAATATCCTTTCACCTTGCACGAATCTGTACATCTGTAAGATTTCCTTTTATCTGTCCCAAATAATTCTTTGTTTGAATAGATTCAAAGTATCATCAGCATTGTTTATTTGAGTCAAATAAACGTTCGACAACCAACAGTTTTTTGGCTCAGCTCAAACAATGATTTATTAGAATTAAACACCAGCAGCAGGTATAAATCGCTGACATGTTTCAACTTCATTCTCGCGATTTATATCCTTAATTATGTGCTTGTCAAATAATATACTGTTTAAACATATATTAGTGAGACACATGATGCAAATCAATTTGAACTTGAACATGAAATTAAACTTCAATTTTATATATTATATTAATAATATCACCCTAGAATCTATTAATAACTCAATTTGAACTTGAACATGAAATTGAACTAGTTTGTATTGACCTGATATTGCCCGTAAAACAAAAATCACTATTGTTGACATTTAACATACCATGATATTAGCTCTGGACACCTAACTGAAAAGCCAATATTCAGCTATTTCTATATTATTATACACGTCTATAAGATCAATTACAATAAACACGTAATCACGTATGGTATATAGACGTATGTATATTCTAGAGAAAATAGAAGCGGCCACCTAATAAGCACATCAGTAGCATTCAAAGCAAAAACAATTAATTTTGTCGTGAAATGATTAACGGTGTTTTGTACCGATGGAAAGAAGCAAAGCTCTCACGACGTAAATGTATTCATGTATGTCAGTTGGTAACACACTGCCTGACATCATCTCTACCCGGCCAGCTTCTCCAACGAAAACTGATTAAGAAATTTATACTTCCCATATGCGGCTTGCAACATCTTCCCATTCAAAACAGTTGGGAAATAATTTAATTGTTCATAATTGAATATTAACACCGTAATTACCGTTTATTGGCGTATTCGCATCAACGTGCCTACGTGAAACGACGGTGAAACCATCAATTAATCTAATGATATATGCGCATATAGGCTCCTATCATTACGGCAGTATCTCAAAGAGAATATGTATAAAATTTAGGACAATTAATAAAACGCCGAAGGATGCAATTATGGAAGGTGAATTATTAATTGCTAATAATCGTTAAGTGAGTTACGAAATTCACCAATGAATAACGTCTTGGGTTCAGAATTCAAATAAGACAGGACATAAGAGATTCCTGGGACAATTGACAAATAATCAAACTCAACATCAGGCTAGCAGTACACCAATCTTCACAATATTTCGGATACACGTAGTTAACCTAAAAAAAAACATTGGGGCACAAATGTTAAACTATAATAACAAAATAATTGCAAATTTAACCATAATCAAAATCATGTTTTCCTGTGGAATATCTGTGGTTGATTCTCCGAAATTCGGCAACTATTATAATGTACCATTTGTGTTGTCGATTAACTTAACGAATTTTTATCGAATTCAATCAACTTTTTATTTTATCGAATTTATTGTGAATTTTTTAGTTATATCGCACCTTCAGGACGTCCTCAAGGTAATGTTTGTCAACTTGTTCCAGCATTGAGAAATTGCAAAAAGAACAAAAAAAAAACAGCAAAAGAACAAACATTGGAACATTTTCTACCCAAAACTAGGTGCGATCTTAAGACCTTTAGATTAGGGTGAACAACTTTTTAATACTACAATGCGGGACGCTCAGATGCGTGGGGGGGGGTACTTCTTAACAGAAATAGGTAATTTTTTGATCTTCATTTTATCGTCAACATTGCAAACTAACTAAAAAACTTTGTGATTAGTGTTATAAGAAAATAGAAAAAGATACAAAACTATACTTTCCTCAATATGTTTTCATTTTCTCTTAGGTGAGGGATTGAGTAATATTGATGTAATTTCTTTGGTCATCTGATTGATTGTTTAATACTTTTTCCAGTAAAAATGGAACTAATCTAATGAATTTGGTTCGGTATATGCTGTAGTATCGTACAGCATTTGCAAATCTATAATCAGGAAAAAGCTATCGAACAAAACGAAAATGTTGGTGTTTTAAACTGTTTTCCAGTACTTAATGCTGTGTGGCAGTGCGTCAGGTGCTGTCCAAAAGTACAAAGAGCAGACTCTAGAGCACCAGTCTTAAGTTTTTGAGAGGGGTAAAGGGCATAACAAGAAAAGACCGCAAAAGAAATGAAAATTATAAGGAAATTATACCCATTACCAGGGTAACGGGACTTCCTGATGAGAGAGTAACAAGACAAGAGAGATTACGACTGAACTCGTAATATTTTATGTTAGCTGTTGTTGAAACTTATATACAAGCAATAAACTTATTTGGAGTTACAAGCTGGGTATCCTTAAAGAAATCAGCAACGCTACAATTTGGCGCCCAACTCGTGGCCGTGATCTCCTTATCTATCTTGTGAGACAAAAAAGTGACAACTAACCAGACAGCAATGTGACAAAATTTTTTTACGTTCAATATGCCCCGAAGGAAGAACGATGAAATTTTTGAAGAAGATACTCATGGGGAAGGAAGTAGTGGAGCTCAACGAGAAGTCATGCCACAGGAGCACTCGCCAGCTTTTCAACAACTGGTCATGACTCAAGAACATTTGACCACTATTTTAGCATCTCTCCAGCAGTCCCAAGCTGAAATTTTCTGTCTAGCAACTTCCGAGAGGTGCCTGCTTTCCTTACCGGAACTCTCGTAAAGTGTACTGCCCGGTTTGATGGATCCGTATCATCCAGTGACGCTGTTGAAGCTTTTATTGATGCAGTGCACGTATTCAAGGAATGTACCGGTGTTACTGATGAACATGCCTTAAAGGGATTACCTATGCTGTTAACTGACGACGCCGCAATTTGATGGCAAGGGGTCAAACAATCAGCAAGTTCGTGGAATGATGCTCTCACAAAATTACGCGCTATGTATGGTAACGTAAAACCAGCCTACAAATTATTTCAGCAAGTGATTTCGAGTACACAAGGAGAGCAGAAAAGTGACTTATTTGTTTGCAACGCAAGATCAATTTTGGCGAAACTCCCGTATAAACTAGACGACAAAATTAAAATGGATATGGTTTACGGTTTAATTAATAGAAAAATCAGAAAATGCGTTCCCCGCGGTAACGTAAATTCTTATGAAGATTTAATTTCAAAAGCTCGAGATACTGAAATTTCTATTGCAGAATATGCAGAAATCAAGCAACCGACGGGAACAGAGAGTGCATTGTCTACGCCACTTTTCACAACGCCACGCTCAAAAGTGACGGCCGCTGATAGCGCTGTGACATATCGTCAAAGACCCCGATGTGGTACTGCAAGAACTTTGGACACGAGATGAATATTTGTAGGAAACTTCTGACAAAAGATAGAAATGATCCGAATACCAACACAACTACACTTATCACCACAATTTACGATGTTATGGTTGCGATGAACCAGGAGTGAAGTGCCCAAACCAGGAGCTAAGTGCCCAAACTGCAATAAAGGGAAAAAAGAAACCGGTGAGATTGCAACTGCAGAATTGGCAGATGTCGTGTTCATTATCAGATTTAGACTCAAGACCTCTTCTTCCGTTGAAAATAAACGGCAAAACCGGTGTAGGATTTGCGGATTCAGGGGCCCAAATCAGTATCGCCGGTTGTCAACAAATTATTGCAAGATATGTGTTGCACATTTACTCCTACAAAGTTAAGAGTAAGATACGCTGATAGTCACATAAATACAGAAAATATTCTGGCAACCACTATCGATGTGCAAATTGGGAAGCGTTGTATTCAACAAAATTTTATAATACTTCCAAAGGCTACGCAAAACCACACCTTGCTAGGAATAGACTTTTTAAAGATAGCTAGTATTGCATTGAATGTACCACATGGTATTTTGCTGATGAACCAACTATTGATTTTCCTTTTGTAAACACAAACGTATTACCTCAAAGGTCTGGAAAGCAATTGAGAAAGCTATTAACTGAAGCGTTTAGTCCAGGGGGAGCCGCAACACCTTTTGCTTCTGCAGACGTTTCCAATAAATATGGTGCCACTCGCGTATCTGGGCACCATGTGGAACGAAAGTCACAAGTGCCTGCACGGTTAGAGTGAAAAAAAAAACGTTAATTCAAACAGTTGAAGACGTCACTAGACAGTTAAGAGCGATAGTTGACGCTAAAATTTGAAACCTCAACTAACACCATATCTAAGAAAATTAGCCGACATGTTAACAGACTCACGATACTTATCTGAAAGCGAGCAACTTAAGACCCAGTTCTACCTGTGCTAAAACGTTTTCTATTAACGGCATTATTTATGGTTCAAAATTGATGCAATTCTCAGTGTCAATTCTTATATAAATAAGAAGTTTGGGTAGGCCAAAAATAATTTTTTGGTAAGATAAAAATGAATTTTACTTCTACATCTTTCTCTTTTTTCAAATATAATACCCCTAGCCAAAGTCACATTACAATAATAGATTTTTTATCTACGTACCATTTCAGCCCAAACCTTATAACTTTTCCGCTAACCGAAAAATGCGATAATTGCCAGATATGTAAACAATGGCTATATTTCGGCTGTTACGTATGGCCAACTTTCAAATGCGGAGAATTGGTGATCGTAAAGACGCAGGAATTTCGAATTCGTTCTAAGCAATGAACTTGCTAAATTCAGACCGAAAGAACCAACAACTCTGGAGGAACCCGACAATTCCATTGGTTATTATCATACAACCGATTTGACGCCGTATAAGATAAGTAGTGCGAAGAAGTTGCCTAAACCAACTCACCTATTGCGTAGAAGAGGTCGGCCACAAGGTAGTTTCCGTAAATCCTGCTCCACCAACGAGCACGTTTTGGCGGACCAGAGGAGGAGTCTATAGGGAAATTATACCCATTACCAGGGTAACGGGACTTCCTGATGAGCGAGTGACAAGACAAGAGAGATTACGACTGAACTCTGTAATATTTTATGTTAGCTGTTGTTGAAACTTATATACAAGCAATAAACTTATTTGGAGTTACAAGCTGCGTATCCATAAAGAAAACAGCAACGCTACAAAATGTTGTTTATCTTATTAATTATTTATCTTCTCCTTGGATTTTATTTAGGTAACGTAATCATCAATCCCATAATTATAACATTATTATGGCTTGAGCAAGTTGTACAAGATTACATATACTAACTATAGAATTACATTAAACTACGAAGAAAATCTGCGTTGATTCATAGTTTTTCTCTATTACATCCATAAACAAATTATTATTATCATTATATGATAATAATGTTCAATCTTAATTTCTAAATTGCCGTGGATGTCCTTCGTGGCATTTCGTTACGCGCCACTGCCACGTAACGTTAATCGGACCCAGGACCGATCAGGGCACATTCGATTTACAGTGGTAACATGTTCGACCGACATGCTCCGACGACGACTTCATTAACAATTTAATATTCAGCGACATATTTTCATAGGGCTTAACGGTGGGATTCTGGTGTCCGACGGTCACTAAGGGCCGTATTTCATGCGAGAGAACGACCCGCGAGCATGAAAGAACCGTCGTCCGAGGCGGCACTCCAGTAACCGGGTGATAACAATAAATACGGACGGATATAACGCTTATAAAGCGCAGTATTTACAACCTCCGATATCGGGTATCAACGGTGACCAAGTTAAAATACTGCAACTTCGGTCTACTGAGGCACGTTAAATACTATTAGTGAATGATAGATAAAATAATGTAATGCTTAATACACCACAATTAAGGTTATAATTAAATATTTGGAAAAGGTAAGATCAATCTTCGCCAATGTTGGAAACGAAGAACCGATCAAAATTATTTCCGATATCGATACAGTGTTCACAATGTCATCCTGATTGAAAATATCACACACATTTCCGGACAAACCGGAAGTGAAAGCAACCTCAAGAGTATCCTAAAAATTTACATTTTTTTCTGTATTAGTAGTAGTGATGTAAACAGAAAAAAAAGTTCTGTTCTTTTTGAAAAAAAAAACATGTTTTTATTTGGAAAAAAAAACAAAGCGTATTGTTTTTTTTTTCAAAAACGTTGTCTTTCCTTATTATCGATTCTCTCTTTAACAAAGCTAGATTTTCGTAGATGTTGTGCCATTCGGTTTCCATTTTTGCCCGTCTCTTTAGAACAGAAAGTTTATTCCACTTAAAGCAATATCTTTAAATAAACTAGCAAGTGGATGCTTTTTTCTTCCTAACCCTTTGCGATTCGGCATTTTTGCAAGAGAATCCTACAATTTTAAAAAATAACCACACACACCTTTTACCAACAAAACACAAAAACCGAAATAAAAGCTGTCAAAATGGCACATCATACGTTAATTCGTTATTTAAATAAAACTAGGTACTTACCGCTCTATATGAGGTCTTATTATTAAAATTGTAATATTATTAATAAAAATTTGATTGATCCCTATTTCTAAGATAAGGGTATTCTCCGGAAATAGTTGCGAAGTTGCGGTAGATGACGTAGAAGGCGCTGTAGTTTGCTGTGTCGTGCGGTCTAAGTTCATCTCGTTGAAGAAAATATTACTAAAATCTAAAACCATGCAACAAAGATGTCGAACGATGATTTCTCATAGATATCACCCATTTTTGGGAAGTAGTTTGGTCCCACCTTGGAGTTCGTATGCTACAGCTACTACACTGTCGTTAATAAAGGCACTCCAAATGGCGACACTTGTCTTTGTTATAACGAGTATCGTTTTTTTTTAAACATAAATAATACAAACGGTTTTTTAATTCTTATGTAGGTTCTTTTATAATTTGAAAAAAACACTGTATGTTTTCTTTTTCGGAAAAAAACATGTTTTTGAAAACGTTCTTTTTCAGATTTGAAAAAAAAAACGTTTTTTTACATCACTAATTAGTAGTCAAAATTCATTCGTTCAGCGTCATAAACATCAACACAATAACGGGCGTATCTATGGGGTGGACCCACCCCTATGGGTGACCAGTGACCACCCGGTGGACGCATTTTAAAATAATTATGGCAGATTGTCGACAAGAATTACCGTGGAACAGCTGACAATAACTATCTAAGTAGATCAATTTCATCGTAAGCGAGAGCTGAGGTATGGTATCTTGAGAGTTCGTTAAGAGCGGAGCGATGCTTAAGAATTCGTTGCTGCTATAATGTTTGTTGTTTGACCTGACCAATTCCTAGGTCTTTAAAGCCATTGGAAAGTGGTTGCCCCTGTGCATACCCCCTAGAAGGGAGATGAGAATCGATCTACGCACCCGTAGTGGAGAAACGGACAAATACCGGCCCACCTATGTGCAGTAGTTTAAAGCGCACTATGTTTTGTTGCTTATCTGTCATAAGTTCACAGATCGTTCGTCGATATCGTCGATATCATCGTAATGGGGGATACAATAAGTGTCAATCCAACGAATATAAACGGTTCTTAAAGATCAATACTAACAGCTATTCGCAAAAAAAAACAATATAATAATACAAATTTGATTGGACCACTAAAGCACTACAGATAACTGTAACATATAGTTGCGATCTGGTCCATTTACGCCTTGTGGACATAGTACCCGCCAACCCCGGTAGAGGCGCTTGCATCACGCACCCGGCCAATAACAGGTAACGCCTTGAAATGTAGGATTTTTGATGTTATTGCCAGTCTACGATGTTGTGTGTGTTTGGCACTGTTTCTTAATGTTAATATTAGTAATCTTTTATTTATGAAACCACTTTTTCCAAACAATAATATAGCACATGTAATTTGGGATTGAATTTCTGTAAAACATATTTTTTAACGGAAATATCTGCATCGAGAGATGTAATTTGGAAATAGTTTGATTAATTCTGCTTAACAGATACACAATGATGCTCCGATTTGAGATTGTGCTTTCCAGAATAACTACTTCTTGAACGCCGATGATCTTGATGAACATAGTATTTGGCATAGCATTTTTACCAGTTGAGTGTGATGATTGTCGTGATGGTGGTCGAAGATGACAGTTCGGTTAGTAGTTGAGAATGTAGGGTTTCAAATCTATTTTTCTTTGATGGCACAGTTCTTTATTATACATTGATCAGCTGTAGACATGACGATATAATTGGCATTATCTTGACCAAGTCTAAAGGAGGATAAGAACTATTTAAGTACAGTGTGACACTATTTAGACGAACCTGTGTATTATAGTATTAACTAGATAATAAGTTAAAATTAGAGAATTCAGATATGCAGCAGACTTGCAGGTAAGCTAACTCCAGAGGCTACATTTCATAATAATCGTAAATTTCAATTATGTAGTTATTTCGAAATCAAGTTTTTTTTTGTGTGAGTTGGAATGAATAAAAATGTATCCTTGTTTATTGTTTTATATTGATAATTTTTATTGTTTCCATTGCTGTCTTCTGAAAAAATAGTAGTTTTCGTGAAAATTATTTATTTATATATACAAAAAAGTTAAATTACTATTGATTTCAAAGAAGAACGTACATTTTAAGCTAATGACACGCCGTGTATATAACTTCACGGCAATGTGTACATAGAAACACGTGCAGGTATGTCTCTTGCTTAGGTAGAAAATTGTCTCACAAGAATCACATCTCGTTCGCTCATTTTAAACTACCTGGTACTTTAATAATTTTCTTACTAGCTAGGTTATAAATGCTTCTGAGACACCTAAAAGTCACGTCTGATTTACAACTATCAATAACCAGACCGCAGAGTAGGAATACACCGACTGGTCGGTGTAAGACTAGAACATGAATAAACACCGCTGCACTTGTGTTTCGGAATGTTTCCACAGAAATAATTGCAGAAAGTGTTACGGTTTTTCTTCTTTAATTTTCTTTTTATAGTCACCTTATTATTATTTTTTTATTAATTAACAGCACCTCATAGGTACTTGTGTATAACACCTAGTCTGATGACTATCTAGCTATATTAATCTAACCTAAATTGCTATGTATAAAAAGTGCCCGATATTAAGTGTTCCCCATTGATGTAACTTAAATTTAGTTTGGATGCTGACGCTTTAAACTTCACTCCTTCACACACTGCACGTTGCTCTGCTTTGTTCACCTATCGCTCACATAACACTGTGCTCTGCTTTTTTAACATCACTTCATCAACCCAATGGTTTAGTTCTTTTGAGTCTTGGCATACTGTCACAATTGTCAAGAAGCTGGATTGCCTCAACATTCGTGTGCTGGAGAAGTCTGTTCTGATGATTCTCTGCAAACTTTCCAATATCGTTGGTTACTAATTCCATCTCAAGATCCCTGTGGAGATTTCTGTTTCTTATATACCAAGATGCACCCACGATGTTTCTTAGCACCTTATTTTGGAAGCGTTGAATGATGGCGACATTGCTTGACTTTGCGCAGCCCCACAGTTGGATACCATAGGTCCACACAGGTTTAAGTATCTGGTTGTAAAGTAGGAGTTTATTATATATTATGTCGACAAAGCTGATTTCCTACCAATAAGCCAGTAGACATTCTTGTATCTTATGCCCAATTCTTCTCGTTTCTTTTTAACGTGTGCTTTCCAGCGAAGCTTGGTGTCAAGCGTCATACCGAGGTATTTTGCGGTGTTCGAGTGGGGTACGGTGGTGTTATTTATTTTGGAACGTGTTGTATTCGCTTATTGGTAAAGTTTATGTGAATGGATTTGGTTTCGTTCAATGCAGTTAGCCATTGTTGCATCCAATCACTAATATTGTTGACAGCATTCTGCAGTTTTAGCGTTGCTCCTTCAACATTTGTATCTACTGCCACATCCAGGAATATAGAGGAGCACACCTTTTTTCTTCTAAAGTTCGTTCTATTATCATTGTTATTCTGTGCACCTGATCAATTGTCGAATGTTTGTTTCTGAATCCAAACTGATGAGCGGGTATAATGTTTCTTTCATCTAAGATTGGCTTCAGTCGTTTTGCAAGTAGTTTTTCAAACAGTTTTGACAATGTGGGCAGTAAAGAAATTGGCTTGTAGGAGGATGCTCATTTGGCGGTTTTCCTGGCTTGGGAATCATCACTACCTCCGCAGTTTTAAAAACAGTTGGCAAATATTTAAGCCTAAATGCTGCCTTGCAGAGGTTTGTTATCTTAACTATGGCCTTTTAAGGTATTTTTTTTTAAATCTCACCTGTTATTAGATCATTATTTGGGATTAATCATTTTTTACTTGACTTCTACCTCACTTTTTGTTCTTGATTATTCATAATTTAATTAAACCAGTCATGATCTGAAATGGTTTCCCTAAAGCATCTATCAAACATAACGGTAACAAATGCAAACCAAAATCACTTATTAGCACCCAATATTGCGGGAGAAAATGAGTTTAACCAAGAACAAATAGAGGTGAAGAACCTGACCACACGAGACAAACGAAAATTTGACCGTTGAGAGTTCATAATTGACAGATGATGAATGGCACCCATTATACCGGTATACCGGCCGGCCTGGAAATGTCCGTGGCCGTGCAGGGACGGCGCAAAACAATGATTCATTAAATATTAAATAGCCATTGTATTTTCGCCAAGTGACACACTGCGCGAATGTGATTTCTTACCTACTGCCAGATAGAGCAAGCGTCAGCCGGACGGTCTCAATGTATGCAGAACTTAGCGGAGGAGAAAGAAGAAAAGATGGCGTGTCCAACGCACACAAAAAATAACTGAAGAGCGCTGGCCCGAACTTTCACCGGATCACCGTTGTTTTCTCTCCCACGTGAAGGTCTCAATTACGCCTGTCGAAGGCTATTGCGGAAGTGCTAGTTAGGTCTTCGTTGTGTAGCCAATTTAATGATGTTCTGTGATATTTGTAAAACAGCGTGGATGCTGGTGTGGTGTACAAAAATAGAAATACTAAAGTTTCTAAATTTTTTCTTTTTTTTTTCTTTAGAATATTTTAGAAAAATTCTATGGGGGTCTAGTTTGCCTAAATATTCCAACACAGCAAATGTATGCTAATGTAGACAATTTTGATACAACCGATTCCATCATCATATCATTAATGCTCTATTAATGCTCTATTAATGCTGTATTAATGCAAAAGGTATACGTGTAAAATATCCACCTTGCAGTGCTAAGAAGCTATACCAAAGCTTCGTAGTAAATTAGGAACAATGGCCTCCATCAGGACCTTAAGATGGAGTCTTTAGACAGCAAACTGCAGGGATTAAGTCAACGTTAGGTTAGATTAATAAAATAAGTCCGAATTGTCATAGACAAATTTTCATAGTAGGTGTCAGTATGGTCTTCAGACCAGGGTTGTTATGTTTCAAAACATTTCTTTTAAAACATTGTTTTAAACATGTTTTAAAACAAATATTTTGTTTTAAATCATTTTTTTAAACATGTTTAAAACAGTTTGTTTTAAATGTTTAAAATACTTTGTTTTAATACATTGTTTTAAACATGTTTTAAAACAAATATTTTGTTTTAAACTATTTTATTTTCAACTTGTTTAAAACAGTTTGTTTTAAATGTTTAAAACATTTAAAACACAAAACGAAATTTGGACAACATATTTAATTATTCAATCAGAGTTATATGCTGGTCTTCAAGATATTTTTGCATGGATCAATTAAAAAATCAAAAAAATATTTAGATATTGTATTAATTAATAAAAAGAAAGTTCTTTATAAAATATAACAATACATTCAGTGATAGCATGTAACTACAATAAACAAAAACTTTTATAATAACATAATAACATACCGGGTGACCCACGCCATTGGTACTCCCGTTTATTTTTTTTTTATAAAACTGGACGAATGAAATTTGGGAAAGTGGTAATAGACAAAAAATTCCATTATTTGGGATACTCTTGAGCTTAATACGACTTCCGCTTTTTCCGGAAATGACGTCATATATTATTGGCACCCTATATTATTTGTGTGATATATTCTATCAAGATGACATTCTGAACACAAAAATATATCGATCGTCAATTTTTATCACGAACGCAACGCCAAAATAACTTTTTTGTGTATTAACCTTGGTGGCTATGAACTAGTGAAAATAGTCGAAAAAATGTCAAATAAACACTGACTAAATCGATTTTGGCCGACATTGCATTACTGGCGCCCTCTAGCGTGACAACAAAAAGTCATTCACACAACAGATTGAACTCCACTGAGAACTGACGTATGAAAAAAACGCTGATGAAAATGTTTACAAATGAAACAATTGCGTAATTTAAAACATGTTCAAAACAATTTTTTTCCTTATTTAAAACACGTTTTTTTTTTGATGATTTAAGACATGTTTTTTTCATGTTTAAAACATGTTTTTTGCGAAGTGTATAAAAACATTGTTTCGTGTTGAAAAACATCATTTTATAAAAAGAAATTTTTGTTTTGTTCAAAATAAAAAAAGCGTTTTTATAACAACCCTGCTTCTGACTGACTCACTGAAAATTACAAAATCAAAGAAAAAGAGCATTAATTTTTACAATTACTTAAAATCGTCGATTTCCTGAATTTCAAAGATAGTATTTGCAAAAAAAAATAAGTTAATAAAGCCTTGGAGGAAGGGAGTGTAAATTAAGCTCGTGTCCTTCTACACAAGGGTGGCCAACTACAAACGCTGTGATCCGGAGGGGGTGTATATTAGGGTGGCCCTTATTTTTTAGTTTTTATGTTTTTTTTTTATGCAGGAGCTGCATTTATTACTTCATATCCATGGCTACTTAATTCCCGTGAAATTTGAGATCGATACATTCCATGCAACTAGTGGCTCAATATCGAGAATAAGTTTTATTTATTATCTAATATTTAAAAAGAAATCAAAATCTTTTTTACTTTGTTTACCTACAATAAGTTTCCATACCACAGTTATTATCTTAAACAACAAATAATAAATTAATTTCATAGTCTAGATATCAGATAATGTTTCCAAGTACAAGTACTTAGTTAACTTGTCAAAAATACAGAGAATACTGAGTCTAGTTTTTGAGAAAATCACATAACAAAAATAAACTTCTTTCTAAACACTAGACGCAATTCGGAATTTTTGCTTTCAGATTGATTTGGAAAAAACACACCAACATAGTTTTCACTTGTGAAGATTTTGTCGTAAGTGAAAACTATTACTAATTGATCAAAAATGCAATAATCTAAGCTTAGTGCAACCTGACCCTTAGTCCTGCTTAGTCCTGACCCTTAGTTAACAAAATTGTCAGAAGTGAAAACTCTTTCTGGTATCCTTTTTCAAATCTGAAAATCTGAAAGTAGAAATACAGAGTCGCGCCTAATGTTTTATAAGAAAAAAATTGTGTCTTGTTATTGTATTTTGGACCAATTACGTAGTTGGAAATATGAGAATGCTGATTTGTACATTTAAACGTTAATTGATTTTTTTATTAAGTTATTAACTATGGTGTGTAATTTATTGTAGTAATATAAAGTTAAGTAATATATCTTTTAATATTTTTAAATTAAACTTATTCTCTGCGAAACATATAAAACTGCTGTAAAATGATATAGAAAAAAATGAATGTCCAATTACATACTGAATAACATGAAATTTTAGTAGATTAATGGCCGGTATTTTTGCCTATCCAGATAAAGTGCTGGATAACTACCTATCAGATAAGTCCATTGGTTGCCCGATTCTGTAATCCCTTGGTTAAGACAATTAACATGAGACGAAACCGTCAGCTCTAACGGAAAAATCTACTAACAGATATCTATTTCGTTATTCTGAACACATAATGGTGGCCATAATACCATGATCACAAAGTATTAAGCTCATTTAAAAAGAGGGGCTCACAATAAATCATCTAATCCTCTATACGTAAACACTATTAGACGCATAAATAGATAGCATGGGCTCGCCCATTCCACTCATAACTCTACATTTCAATATAAAAACAAAGCGACGGAGATAAATCATCGACGGCCAAACGAATAGATGACACTCAATTAATAACGCGCCGATTGAAACGTACCAGCCGAGCGCACGCAGAACAATGCATTAGAAATCATTTAGTCTCAATCCGAAATCGGTAATAGAACGAACGGTGGGGAACAGAGAGCGAGAGCAGATAATAAGAGAACTGGTTTCGAATAGGCCGACAATAAATAATCTTACGGATCGTTAATTCTTTTTAACGGAGCTCGCAAAGCGGTTAAAACTCACCGGTTAAATGGAAATTCCATCACTGTGCTTCTTGGACTCTTACCTGTAAACGAACAAAGAAAAAAACAAGATTAATTAGTTATAATTCATTATAATTTATTAGGTATTGTGTAGAGTTACGAACGAAAAAAAACAATTAGCAGGATATCGATTATGAGTGCAAAAAAATCGTGTCCGCATGATCAGATTATAGTTTACTTTCGGTATAATTGTCAGGAGTGGTTTTGGATATTTCATTAGGAAGCTGGTTTCGGTCGCTCTTATTAAATTGAGGATTTGTTGGATGCTAATTAACATAATGACTAATCGATTAATCATGGTATGTCAGTATAATGTGGACAGTTCTGATGTGCTTGATCGTAAGCCTGCCGATCTAATGCGTTTGATATACAACATGGAATTCAATTTGGTTAATTATCCAAATCAGATTTGCCAGATAGAATTTGATTTACTATGCTTTAAGCTTTCATTCATTTTCTGTTGTTACTTAGTTAAAATGTATCTCCATGCGATAATGTGTTTCCAGATTAGGTGTATTTCATAAAACTAAAAGCCATAGAAAATGTTATCTACTAGGCAATCGTAGTTTAAAATTGAAATAATTTAAATTATTATGCATGTAACCATAAATCTGACGAACTGTGATCTGTGAACTGTGTTCTTAACTGGTCGGTCTTACTTATAAAATTTTTCAAATTTGTACATAATTATTATGATTATGAGAGACATTCCGACATCTCTGATTTACCAGATCTTTTCCATTTGTTTCCAATTCAGAGCGGTGTTTTTACGGATTGTTCTTTCGACTGTCTACTCGAAATTTTCTTTTACAAGCGCAACATTTATTAAGTTTTTATACTACTTTATACCACTTAACTTTTATTTTCAATAAATGTTTATTCGCTTTAATACATTCACATATACATATTATGGTGGTTCTTATTTATATAGAAACAATATAGCTTATTTTTTTTAAATTAATATATAATAATTTCCTATGAAAATTGAGATCGATCAAAACATTATTAACCGGTGGCTCAAGGGGCCCAAATTCGATTAAAAAATTTGAGGTGTTTATTTTGTTTTACCACAATAAATTTATATACCAAAAATACCAAAAATATTTTGCGGTGGGGGCTATTTTAACTTCCGCCCGGCTGAAGATAATTTTCTTACTAGTTTTGTATTAAGTTAAGATCTATGTAAATTTATTTTGGTAAAACAAATTAAAAACTTATTTTTTTAATATTTAAATCAAATTTATTCTCGATTTTTGGCCGTTAACCACCGGTAAATATTTTTTGGTAGATCTCTAATTTCACAGAAATTAAGTATGGATATAAAGGAACAAATTGGGAGGGTCAAGCAGACAACAAAAAAGTTGTAAAATAAGGACCACCCTAATACATACTTACCACAATTATTATTACTAGTTCTTCTGAAAATTATTGCAAAGAAGTAAAAGAAAAACTTGTTTATTGGCATTTGTTTTTCGCAAAAAAACTAGACTTAAAAGTCAAACTTAGCCACAGTAAAATATTATTCCAAAATGTGAACAAAAATACCTTGTTTAATTTCAGATCAAATAACCTTTTGAAAAGTTTCGTGTTTATTGGGGTTTTATTTCAAAACTTTCACCCATGAATAACTTTTAATCTAATGACGTCATGATAAACTTCCGAGGCAAAACTTAGTAACAAAACAAAATCAGCAGTATTTCAGCAATATTTCAGTTCTATCGTCCGACACTTTAAGTTCGTTCTATTTCTTTGTTATTGGAAGTCTTGCTGTTATTGGTTGCTAAGCAATAATAAAACATACCTATGTTTTTTTTTCTTTTGTTGACTGGTCCATCTATTTATGGTATGGCTTATATTTATAGGTATATCAGGACAAAATTAGAGAAGAGAACAAAAAATCAAGAAATTGTTAGAATAAGAAAATATTTTAAATTTGTGTGATTTCTTTGAATGCAAAAGTATGAAATTCTTTTGCAACCCACTGGATATACCTTATATCGTTTGTGTGTAATACAGACCTCTGACCTGCCAATAATGGTGTATAAAACATTATGGTAAATATAGGTTAATAATATGGTGACATACAGGCGGGATGTAAATTTTAAATAAATCAAAAATTACAGCCACAACCTGGATTTGATTTACATCCCGCCTGTATGTCACCATATTATTAACCTATAAATATTAATTTGACAAATTATGTCATTAAACATTTTCATTATGGTAAATATTCAGTATAAATTACTTCAAAGAATCCGACTCATGCTGTCCGTACTTGCGCGAACCCATTATTCTCTATAAGGTAATTTCTTACATGGAACTATTCTGTATTCTTAGAGATGCAAACGGATCTGAATCATCTCTTCATAATAGAGCAATCACTGCAAATACTTAATAGGTTATCTTCTACGAATTTCACCGGCGATTTAAAGAAAAAATAAGGAAATAAGTAAGTAAAAAGTCTTCAGTGAAGTGCACATTTTTATTTGCAGCAAATATTTTTTGCATCTTCAATAGAAGGACTTACTTTTTTGCCTTAAGAAATTATCTTAACTTACTGCAAGTATTATGTAGATTTAAAGCATAAGTTTTCTACTAAAATCCAGCATGATTATATTGATTATTTCCCCTAAACGGGAAAAATCAGAGCCAGGATCTTAATATCATAGCTGACACACTCGCCCCGCGCAATCGCATTTTGCGCGCTTGTACTGCCACAAAATGTCGAGCTGTTGACGTTTCTCGATCAGATACATTAACGACAGCACGACAACCAAAGATACATTAGAGCTACAGATCACTAGTTGGACCATTTATCCAGCGTTTATATACCCAAAGATGGTGACATTTTATGAGCAGAGCACTAAAGCGATATATCTATTGGCACCTTTCATACAACTTTTAAGAAAACATTACTTACGTATGTTAAATATCTTATATTTCCTTGGATCAAGTAACTACGCACTGGAATGAATAATATAATATACAAGTACTTCGTTAAAGAAATATTACATTTTTCGATCGATAAATTGAATTACTTCTTTCAAGACAATATTGGTTATTATGAAGAAAGTATTTATTTGTCGAGACCACTTATCTGAGAAATTCAATTACTTTGATTGAGTAGATGGCATTTCTTGTATATACGTAACTTTCTCCGTCCAAGTAATTATGCATTTGAATCCAGTAAACAAGTTCAAGAAATTCCGTTTTCTTGTTTCAAATAATCACTTTTCTGTGTGTATGTACAAGAATACAGAATACAAGAATACTGTCCTTAAACACGTAAATACAAGCTCCTGCTGTAGAATGCCCAATTGTCGTCAAACACTTCTTGAAAATTTCAAATAAGATCAATTTTGTATAATTCGTGCTCTCAAGCTAAACATATTATGTACCCACCTATAGCCTAGCGGGTTCGTCGTCTAACGTTTCGTCGAAGTCTCCGCGAAAGAAACTGACTTTTGAGAGGATTTTAATAAAACAAAATATATTTATACATTCTTAACAAACTATAGCGTTGATTAGTTACAATCTAGTGCGATTGGATTGTTCTCGTGAAATAGTATGACGACGCTATTAAATATAGTCGTCGTAACTATTGAACGAACTCTCTCGGCTGGTTTCACGTACTCGCAGTATTCACTCGCAAAAACTTGCATATATCTCAGTTTCCGCAATAAAGCGCAATAGGGCATAAATCAACGTCAGTCAGCGGTCCTACGTTCGGCGTGAACGATGGGTAAAAAAGGGAAAGAGCTGCCGTCGTAACGAGGCGGTCCACTGCCGCATCCGTGCCGGCTGCATCAGCGTTCGTCGTTGCCCTCTCGGTGTCTGCCCTGAAGGAATCCGTGCTCCTATACAGCAGTGGTATTCAAACTTTCAACGCTAATTAAACATTGCACATTGTCTCGATATCGGTTATATTATATTACAAAAATATGTTTGATGTTCTTTTGTGTGCGACGTGTGTGTGTGGCAATGTTTAGGCCCTCATTATAACGCATGGTAAATATGTGACGCAATAACCCCCACGTAGCCCAGTATAGTTACAAAATGATACAGATCTGAAAGTGTAGAATCAGGAATTAGAATCAAAATATTGCAAGACGATATACAAACTCTTTTGTATTTCGTATCGATTATCGTATCTTATGGAATCCGAAAAATTTTGTATTATAAAAGGATTTTAAATAACTCTGGCATACTTTACAGTAGGTACTTAGAATACGATACGTAGTTTAATTCTAATACCTCTTCCAGACTCTCGCGAGACATGGCGAGAGACCGCGAATCGGGAGAGTGTGGATGCCACATTTACCCAAATCCACTAACATTCGAGTTCCCAGAAGTCTCTACGGATGCAGATAGTCGGATAAAAATCACGCATTCGACGAGTGGCTCGCCCCTTTTTTACGCATTCGCTTCGATCCATTCAATCTGGATTTTGACGCGGCTCGAGCTGTTTTTGTGTGTACCCAAAGGTATTATTTACGATACGGGTCTGATTTATGACATCAAACACGTGCGGTGAAGGGGCATTTCGAGCACCAATGCACCCCAAAAGTAGGTAACGAATGGAATAATTATTTAGTATTGAAATAAAAAGATTAAACAATATTGAACACAATAAATTTATGTGCAAAATACAAATAGTTTACATTGATATAAAATTGAATATCCGATAGTATTTTTTTCTCTACTTGTGACGTCCCCATTACTATAATTTGTCAGGAAAAAATCACATACGCAAAGTTAAAATGGAAAATATACCAGATAATGATATTTATTTCTGTATTATTGAAGAAATGCCAATGCATATAAATAAATTAACCATCCGTATTATAAGATTAGTAATGAAAATTAAAATTAATAGCAATATTAAATCAATAATTAATTAAAACTAAAGAATTTATTATTTATCTCATTCAAATAAATTAGTTCCAAAGATATTCCAGTCTTATTTTTCTATGATGTCTGAATCTATTGTATCATTTTGGTAGAGTGCTTTGATTACTTGGGCCAGCTGAGAACTACCTGATAAGTAGGTATAATTTTACCCTCATTAATGGGGAATGTCGCGCAGGTGTTTCTCGTACATTGGGGAAAAAATATTTATTCACTGTCGACAGACATTCAACAGTTATTCTTGTTTTATCTTTCTCGATAACCGCAAATTGCGACTGCGTTCTACATAGGGCAATTACTAAGTTATGATTGATAATATCGTTGTTACATACCAGTATACAGGGTTGGTCAAAATATCCGAAGCACCTAAATAATTGACAAACCGTAAACATTTTCAAAAAAATCAAACATAAGTTGTTTGATTTTAAACAAGCTATCGTCTAAATATATTTTTAATATACAGAGTGCTTATTTTATTATGGAAACTGGCAACCTTTCCGTTTTCTAACAGACCACATATATTTACATTTTATAATTAAGATTAATTCCATTAAATTTTTGTATGAATCATTTTTTATAGAATGCATCATTTTTTAGTTTTCAGCAATTAATTAAAACTCATAAACTTTTATTTTAACTAAATGGATAAAAAATAGCAGAACAATAAAATAGAAAAATTAAATTAAATGTTAATTAAATGTTCAAACAGCAAATTAAAATAAATGTGTGTATGTACGTGGGAAAAAATTCAGTTTCAAAGTGCAGGAGTTTTAATTAATTGCTGATAACTAAAAATGATGCATTTTATAAAAAATGGTTCCTACAAAAAATTCTAAGAAATAATCTTAAATTTAAAAAATATACAGTATTGTTCTATTTGAAAAAGAAAGGTTACCAAATTTCGATAGCTAATTTAAAACAAAAGAAATGTCTTTTTCTTTATTTTTTTACGGTTGGAGAATTATTTAGTTGTAATTTAAACTAACTGTATAGATATGCACTATAATATTTGATTTATAACGCAACACATTATACAAAATAATAAAATAATAATTATGCAATTATTTAATTTTGTTTTATGGAAAATCGTATTAGTATATGGTATATATGGAATAAGAAATCAATAGCATTTAAGAAATTTTTCAACTATTTATTATATTTTATATTAAATTTTTATTTACGTTATTCAATTAATTAGTAATTAATAATAACCACAATTTCAATAAAAGTATGCACACATACTATACGCTGAGGCAGCGGCTACTTCCACGACGTCCATTCCAAGTCACCCGCAGATGAACAGAGAATGCACGAGCCGAACGCCGAGAATGTGGATGGTCTTCTTTGACCGCTATGTCTCACCAAACTTTTCGCCGATTTATTCGGGCTGAGTCTGGAGCTAGCATAAAACGAAACGCTATAAGGTGCCAAAGTTTAGAAGGTGTCACATGTCGTAATGTTCTGTAATATTCTTAAGCGTAAAATAGCGAACTGTGGTTGAAGAGGATTACCAACTTTTTATTATTACAAGGCGAGACGGAGAGATCCAAAGATGGAGGGGGTATATAAACAAATATTTTCAATAAGCTGACCCACCTATTTAACGTAAATAGCTAGTCTTAATTTTAATATCCGTTTCATCGCCAACGTAGATAACTAAAAGGGCAAGACTTTGTGTTTGGCAGTATAAGATACCTCCTCAATACGTTTTATATTCTTCTAGCGGGGGGGGGGGTTCGGTCTTTGTTCTTCTGACTGACTGTTTAACATGTTTCTTTTGAACAACTCAATCCACATTTGTGTGGAAGCAGGTACTGCACTGCTATGATTAGGAAATAAATATCATTCTATTTGAACCATTTTAGAGCTCAAAGACACAGACACTAATACCAATACAGCTCACTATTGACAAAATTCATACAGCAGTTGTATCATGACAATGAAGAACCGTAGTTTTTCAAACAAATGAATTTTTCAAATTCATTTTCAATTCATCAAGTAAAACAGTATTTGTAATTATTTATAGGTGTACTATTTGCCTTACCTACCTACCATGTTACCTGAATGTACCTTAAAAATTGTATAGTTCCTGAGGAAGCAGAAAATTATCTGCAAAATATAGAACACTTGGTGAAGCTTTTGATTAGAAGACCCGTTACCATCCAATACTTCTTGAATTTCTGTTAATTACTACCGAGCAAGAACCTCAAAGCATTTTGTACCTTAAAAAGTATTTTACATTTTGTACATGTAATATGTTATTAGAAATTAACAGAAAATATCTCAGTAACTTTTTATAGATACGACTTCATTTTCCTGTCTTGGAAATTCTGGACATTACAAAAAATATTTAAAAAGTGGGACACAATTTGGGACGTCTCATTAGGTGGGACAAGATGTCAAAGTTCGGGGCTGTCCGTCCGAATTGGGACGGTTGGTCACTCTACATTAGAATTAATATTATCGATTATCATCTTTAACTCTCTTAGGGCCGATTTTTCAATTTATTGTGGTATATATGTACTTGGAATACGTAATACTTGGAATAAGCACTCATTACAATGGAAATACCGGGAATATCTATTCTAATGATTATACCATAGTTGTTAAAACGCCCCTTAACGTTATGTCCATAGTCAATGTTTACAAGTTTTGTGTATGTAACTTTTTTTTTAAATTTTGACATATCAGTTACATGTTGTTTATAATTAATAAAGTTAATAATTGAGAATTTAATTGTTTATATGGAGATTTTGCAATTTGCAGACCACAGTATCGAAACAAACCGTTATTCTGAACATTGAATAACATTTTTTGCTGGTAATCAGAAGTACTTTAGAATTGTCTTAGAAATAAACAAAAGAAAATTTCCCATATAATGGGAAGTTTTCTTGATACATTGTATCAAGTCCTTTCTCCCTTACCATGGAGGGGTTATTTCAAAATGTGTTAAATACGGTAGGGCGCTTCATATTTTGTTAAACTTTTCTCTTTCACCCCTTAAAAATATTGCATGACCTGGGAAATAAGTACAGTATCTTTTTCATACACTGAACATTTACCAGATTTACAATTACATCATATGCAATGCCTGGATATAAAGATCAACTGACAACTGATTCTGGTGTGCTTCTTTAACTAGAATCTGGATGTAATAACAGAAATTGTGGATTTCGTCTAGTTTTTGAAGGAATAATTGCCAAAATAAAATACAAAAATGCAAAAATACATTTTTTTCTGTCAAAAACTAGACACAATTCAATATCTCTGACTTCCGATTTAGAATCTATGGAAAAAAGCATACCAGAATTGGTTGTAACTTTGACAGCAAATAGGGACCCTTAATTTTCTTTTAAAATTATAATTTTTAAATTATAAATTTTAACAATACCGTAGTTGCTTTTCTGGTCAAATAACATTTTGGTGGGGTAAATACAACTTGGGTTGGCTTCAAAACTATGGACATACCTCTTTTCCAATAATGGGCTGAATGCGTTAATTTACGATACACCTTTTTCGTGCTTCAGCAGGACGTAAAACCGTTGATCCCGGCAACTAGTCGGACGCCTCTAGTGGTCATGATGATAGAATTACAGTGAGGCATTCTTTTTGTTCCAAGAAGATATCAGGCACATTACCACGGTTATTTTGCGAATGTACGTACTATGACAAAATCTAATCATCATTTTACGAATGAACCAGTAGGAATTAAGTAAAGACTGTACGTTTTTTTATGACTTGAGCTAGAGAAATGTTAGACGACAAGAGAATATAAGTTAAGTGAAAAAAAATTCTCCAATCGAGCGTCGAAAGGTGCACACTGCGTGGCATTCCGTTCCTGACCACGCCATCCTCTGGAACGTTCCTCTTTAACCAGTTGCACCGTTACAGCGCGCGGCCAGCTCCGGTGCGAGATTTTATCGGCTTCCACCTAACATATCGTGCCCATGTCGATCGGAATCGTGGTCGCGGTCGTCGCCGCCCGGCTTCTCTACGGCTCTCTACGGTCTCGCGGTTTTGCGGCCGGCGGCCGCGCCGCGCCGTTCGTCGAACAACACACCGGCTGACTGTTCTATTCGATGTCGGACGTCAGGCAGGAGTCAGGGAGCCCAAAGACTCGTGCTCTCGGCAAACGAGACATTTCCGCGTGTGTGCGGATCGCGCACGGCTGCCGCTCCGGATGCATAGCCGCCTCTCTGCTACACCATCTCTATAAGAACTACTACTACTCATTCTTCATTTTCTCTTCGCAAGAAGTATGTTTGTTTTTCATGGATTTGTAAAATAATGTATTAAAATAATAAAGGATATTTAATAAAAAGTTTTCATTACTGTATTAAAGAAACGTTCCTTATTATGATGTGAATGTTTCTGAGCACACTACATAAAAACATAATGCGCGAGGAAGTAAAAACATCACTGATTTGTTTTATGTTCTATTTTGCCTTCGCAAACACCAGCCCACACTAACTAATTTATCTATTAAAACTTTGTTTCTCATCCACTACTTTTGTGCTTACAACGTAATTTCTTTCATGTACCTTTCAATGACCGACAAGGTTCTTCTTTATTTATGAAACGTGTGCTACTATTGGACTGGTCGCTATTGATTCTAGAACAAAAGTTATGACAGAACATTTTGCATCATTTTTAGATTGTAGTAAATGAAGTTAGTTGACCTGGAGCAGGTCTAGTTTGGACCATAGTTTGTGGAGGAAATGGAAATATTGTAAGTAAAAAAAGTGCACGAAATTACAAATCTGTGAGATATTACGACGATATGTTGCTTTATTCCAATTACAATGATCTTTTAGTAAAAATACAATAGAAATATACCTATTAAATCGTATAGTTACGTAAAACTATTGTTGGGCGCGGCCTAGTGCTGTATCAGGTAAGTAACTATGTTGAATAGTAAAATACGTAGCAGTAAGTTTAAAGTATCGTCTACATCCACTTAACTTATCTTAACGTACGAAAACATAAAAATTAGTGAAAGTTGAACTCCACTGAATTATATGTGTTCGTTTACATTCACTTAACGTAGAAAAACTTAACGTAACGTACGGAATTGTTCACTGAACTTCAACTTGGCAGAATCCGTGCGCTAAGTGCACCAATCACAGGCTCTTGATTTTGACAATTCGGATGACGGTGACATTAGCATAACCTAAAAATTAACTCATGTGTCTTTAACTTTGTTGTCTTTCTGTAGCTTTCCAATATTTTTAGCACGTACACGGATTTTTATCATGCTTGGCGGAACCTTGAGCCAATTTGTGTGTATATAAACATATTTCTATGATAAAAGCGACAGATTTCATCTTGTGTCAATATCAGTCATTGTCAAATACGCATGTCAAGCACTCTACCGTAAGTGAATGTAAATGGAACCGATCTAAATTTCGTACGTTAATTATAGTTTTTCGTACGTTACGTTAAGTTAAGTGGATGTAAACGATACTTTAAGTAGTATGCCACACTGCAGAACAATTGTGTTATCTGTATAGGTTATCAACGATGACCACCAGTCTTAGCAGAAATTACAGATTTTTATATAAATTCAACCTAAATAAAAATAAAAACCCCTCTTTCTTTGCTGTTTTTTATTGTTGATATACTCGAGACATGTTTCGATCTTAACAGATCATCATCAGTCGGGAATAGTCAGTTTGTAGAGTCTAGGTGGTCAAGATTTAACATTGTTTTCAATTTATAGAGATCTTAGCGAATGAGATGGTGGACGAATCCATTTCCGTTTCCACCGAGCATTATTCTAAGGATTTTTTCCAACAGCACAAATTCAAATAATTTTCTAACTATTCATATACATACGAGTACCTAGTATTGATTTTCTTTCTCAACTTAAATCACCCAGAATAACTACAGATGTGCAGAAGAACTATTTATATATCGTATTATTTTTTTTTGTATTTCACTACGTTCTGGCCTTATTTGTAAGAAAAGAATTACTCTTAAATGGTTGTTGCAACTACATCGATTTTGTCAATGGAAATTTATTCTTTAGGTGTCCAAAAATAAGCAATAACAATATGCATTAGTCCATTAGTAATTTGGTTAATATTTGTTGGGTTTTATTTATCCTGTCAATAAATATGTAAAGGATCATCAATAAAAATATAAAAAAATAGTCGCAGCAGCAGTGGCAAGCAGTGCAAATAGCTAAAATAGCATTATATGGGAATTTTAATAAATAAGTGAAATGAATGAATGCGTGTGTACTGGCGTACCTAAAATACAGTAAAACTGTTGAAAAAAATAACACATTGAATAAATATGAATAAATAAGTGTTGTTAATATTTTTTGCAAAAGTGGAAAACATGGATTTCATTTTTGTGCTGAACATAAACCTGGTAGAAGTAAGTTTATATGAAGTATCTACAGTTTACAAAACTTAAGAATTACAAGATTTACTGTGAACTTATTGGGACACTGGGTCTATCCGCTATAATATACTCTAAAAAATAGATTTTTTGAATTTCAAATCATTTTTTCTTTTAAAAAACCTGACGTGAGTGCGCGTTAAAAAAGAACAATCGTGTGAAATGATTACGTTTTAATGCATAGCGTTGTACTTATAAAAATCGAACATAAATTACTTAGTGCATAATATTGAGATTCCCAGTGAACAATTAAAATTCCCACTGCACATTTTGTGTAGTAATTTGTGTGTAATTTGCTTTAAAATTTAAGAATTTTGTACCCACAGTTCTTGACAGATAAGCAAACTATATGCAAATCGCTATTTAGAGAACAAAACAAAAATTAAATCTTTCTTTATGGTACAGGTTTATTGATCTATCTAATATGTGTCCTTGTTTTATTACAGATAAAGAAGCGGATCGTCCCGAGCCTACCTATAATGTACACTGTCCGAAACAGAGGATAATGGAGCGTGGTTCCTTTTATATCTGGCCTACACTAACACCTAACTTTTAATGCCAAACGGGTAATGTTCACATTAATACATTAAAATCGAGTATGACCAAGATTTAAAGCATGAACTGGCCAATCAGAAGGGTGGCAAATGATGACGCGTTAGCTAATACATACAGGCGTTAGTGTAGCCCTAGCATTACAGTTATTTAATTTTAGATCTTAATAAAATTATACAAATAATTTTTAAATACCGCATATTTCATTTAATATTATAGTAATTACTACATTATTATATATATATATATATATATATATAGGAGAAAGGTATTTGTCGGGCAATTCCGTCATACGAAGATCGAAGAAGCAACCGTAGGCACGTGTTTCGGACTATTAGTCCTCATCAGTACGGTATAGCCAAATTGGCGACATTGGTCACCCCCTATAGGGAACCATTTGAGTGTTTTTCCATTGAGTGTCCATCTTGCTCCTATATATATATATATATATATATATATATATAGGAAAGCTGGTTAATCGACGGTAAGATATAAAGGAGAAAGGTATTTGTCGGGCAATTCCGTCATACGAAGATCGAAGATCGAAGAAGCAACCGTATACACGTGTTTCGGACTATTAGTCCTCATCAGTACGGTATAGCCAAGGAGCAAGATGGACACTCAATGGAAAAACACTCAAATGGTTCCCTACAGGGACTGAAGCACCAAATTGGCGACATGTGGTCACCCCCTGTAGGGAACCATTTGAGTGTTTTTCCATTGAGAGTCCATCTTGCTCCTTGGCTATACCGTACTGATGAGGACTAATAGTCCGAAACACGTGTATGGTTGCTTCTTCGATCTTCGATCTTCGTATGACGGAATGGCCCGACAAATACCTTCATATATATATATATATATATATATATATATATATATATATATATATATATATATATATATATATATATATATACATATATATATATATTTATTATGGATGTTAGTGAAGAAAATAAAAATGGAATAGAATATATCATATTTGTACAGTTTACTATTACCACCGTATTAAGCAGAAGGTCGCATCGATAAGAACACAACAAACTATTCGAAAAATATTAGAACGGTTGTATCCGCGTAGTTAAACTACAAATCAGTCTCTCATTAAACCCAACATTTTAAAAATGTTCACAATTAATGTTGGCCCGATCTCTAATAACAGGGCAATTCCATTCAACTCCGCATCGGACGAATAATTTTAACAGCTGCGGTATGACAAATTCAATTACTACCGAAGTATTTCAAATTTATGTATTTACTATAGCTATTTGAATATGTCTACTTGAGACATCATTAAAACAATTAAGTACTCACTTTTGACGAGTGACTGGTAGTGATGACGGTCAGAGAGAAAACAAAAGGCTTTAAAAAATAATAATAAGTGTCATGGTTTAGAGAGTAAAAAGTGCTACCCAATGAAAACAAAAAATGATTTTTCCTTTAATAATTATCTGTATTGAGAAATGCCGACATAATCCCTACCAAATTCCAAAAATGCGGCCACAAAAGTCATTAAACTTTAGGTAATTGTATCATGATTCCTGCGAACAACCAGGATTCAAGACGCACACCAGTTATAAAGTATGAATGGAAAGATCATCAGACTATCTCTCCTTGTCCAGGTTTGAAAAATTCCAAACGTAGTAGATAAATGTGAAGACGAATGCTCTTTCATTGCTGGCCGTCGCTCCGGCACATTTTACTCTTTGAGTCATGAGTAAGTGCATCAGATAGGTGTATAGAATCGGCGAAGAAGATCTAGTAGGTGTTACGGTTGGCTGTGAAAGTTCGCGCTACGGTCAGATCATTAAACGGCGATAGTCCAATTCCCGTTTTCCGAGATACGATTGCCAGTATAAATTTAGTCGTAGAGAGACTCGGGCACCAGTCATCGCGTCAAAAAAGGCACACCGTGAGAGTGTGCTAAGGCGGCTACAACGGCATATGTATACTGAGTCACATAAAAAATGTATCACCACAGAAGCAACAGTTCTGTAGACATCTACTGACAACTCAGAAATAAATCGAATTACAAACTCTTTAGGTGAACTTCTGTTACCTTGTTTCCTGCTGTTGTTTTTTTAAATTCATTGAGTATGAAATTGGGATACACATTTTATTCTAAAGTTTAGACAATATTTGTCTGTTTCTTCGTCACCTCTTCTGGTTCCTAGAAGACTGACGCTGATTTGCCATACCAGCAGTGCGATGTTTGCAGTGGTACTAAAAAGCAGGGTTCGGAAATATTCATTTATGAACGTTCGCGTACGTACATTTATGATTTTACACGTGAACGTGAACGTTTCAATATTCTCTGATGCGTTCTCGTTCGCGAACGAGAAGCATAAAACAAGTCCAGATCGTTCGCGTTCACGTATGTTAAGTAGCAAAAATTTCTGCTGTTGTTCGTACGCGTGTGTATTGGTGAGTCACACAGCGTGCGTTCATATATGCAGCTATAAGTTGCATCGATACGTTCGCGAACGGTCACTGCTGTCGTGCTGTCACTGCGTTCATAGGTGAATGTAAGTGCTGCGTCAAACATTCGCGGAAAGTTGGTGTGGTTCTATTCTAGCTTCCATGCGTTTCAGATTTATAAAAGAAGTTGCGGGAGATTATCAGAAATTGTACAGAACTCCCCAAGGATCAAATCCACAACCACTATTTTTTTCACATTGTTTAAACAATTACAAATTAGTTAATAAATGTTAAAAAAATGCCAATAATCTAGTAATAATTTATGCAACTGTAGAAAATTATGTCCATTACAATGTATAAATTTGTTTACATAAATGGTATTTGTTTAAACAATTAATAAATGACAAAACAGCCAATAATCTAATCATTTCTACACAATTAGAAAAATATGTGCGTAACATCAAATATTTTTGTTTGAAACAAATGGTAATTGTTTAAACAATTGCTAATTAGTTAATAAATGACTAAAGAAAATAATAATTTAGTAATTTTTGCAAAAAAATGGAAAAATATGTTCGTAACATCGTATATTATTGTTTAAACAAATGGTAATTGTTTAAACAATTTTAAATTAACTAGAAATTAATATACGGACATACCGTATCATACGGACATACTACCGTAATGATGAAATATTCAATGTATCTAAGATGGTGAAATCCAGGCGGGATGCAATTTGTTAAATAATCAAATATTACAGCCACAACCTGAATTCGAACCAGGGACCTTTGTGTTTGTAGCACAATGCTCTCCCATCTGAGCCTCGGTAGCTCAGATGGGAGAGCACTGTGTAAACGCAACCAATTGCAAAGAAGTTAATTAACGACAAAGAAGAATAATCTAACAATAACTTCTCCAAAAAAAGAAAACTTGTCCGTAATATTGTATATTTTTGTAAGCAAGTGGCAAATTGTTAATGACAAAAAATGCCAATAACCTAATAATAATTTCCTTTAAAAAATATGTCCGCAACATTGTATATATTTGTTTAAACAAATGGTATTTGTTAAACAATTGCTAATTAGTTAATAAATGACAAGAAAACCAATAATTTAATACTTTCTGCAAAAGTGGAAAAATATATTTGTAACATCGCATATTTTTGTTTAAACAAATGGTAATTGTTTAAACAATTCTAAATTAGTTAATAAATGACAAAAACATGTCAATAAGTCAATAATAGTAGTTTCTGCAAAAAATAATAAATCACGTAACTTTGTAAAATTGTAAATTTGGGGAAAATTTCGCCTCATTTTTAGGGTACTGCAGGGGAGGCTGTGAGGGCTGTGGGGGCTGTGAAAAAAATAGTGGTTGTGGATGTGATCCTTTGGGAGTCCTGAACAATTTCTGATAATCTCCCGCAAGTTTCTTTCTAAATCCGAAACGCATGAAAGATAGAATAGAACCACACCAACTTTCCGCGAATGTTTGACGCAGCACTTACATTCACCTATGAACGCGAACGACAGTAGTGAACGTTCGCGAACGTATCGATGCAACTTATAGGTACATATATGAACGCACGCTGTGTGATTCACCAATACACACACGTACGAACAACAGCGGAAATTTTGTCTACCTAACACACGCGAACGCGAACGGTCTGGACTTGTTTTATGCTTCTCGTTCGCGAACGAGAACTCATCAGAGAATATTGAAACGTTCACGTTCTCGTTCGCGTACGAACGGGAGTGAATGTTTCCGAACCCTGCTAAAAAGACGTATCATCTCTTCCGTGTACTTGTACTCTAAAATCAATAGTGTTCACCTGAGACATCAGGAGCTTCTCAAAACCGTGGAATTATCCGAGCAGGAGATTTTGTTCGATCTTGTTAGCAGATGCAACAATAAATTTCTTTTGGGAGTAAGATCAGGAAAGGGACAGACTCTTTCATTTAATATTTCGAAACTATATTGTTCCTTCATCAGAACACACGATTTATACATTAGTGAAGTGAACTCGACTATGATATCGAATACAGCAAACCAAACATATCAATTATACAATCTCAAACCATCTGTTAAAAATAACATTAAAAAATAACAATAAAATATAATGTAACACTAATGTAACGATGCTAAACTCAAACACTGTTCTAAATTCCGACACATTTCTCTTTAGTTGGATAAGATAACAAATCTACTATGTTTAACTTTATTTGAAGGCATCGGGTTTATTGATTTGACATTTTACGTCAAACTAAAATCGTTTTTTGTTCTACCGATGTTCAGAAAGGTCAGAATATAACCTACAAGTGTAACTGTGATATGCTAAAAGTTTAATGTCTCCTTACAATATAGAAGCAGATTTTATTAAAAAATAAGAAAACCATTCTAAAAAAGACAAAAGAAAGCGAAAACGAGAACGGAATAAGAAGCTGCGTCAACAAAAATTAACACTAAAACTGTGAAATTAAACTTATACTGGTAAATTAAACTTATACTCTTATACTCTTACGCGCTTCGCACATGGTGATATTTTTTTTAATGCCTAAAGTGCCTAAACGACTCCTTTCCGGGCATGTCTTTATTGACAAGAAATTCTTGTTTAGGTGTCCCCTACAACCCCTATCAGTTTGTCGCAACCTTTATGGGACAGCCCGTATACATTTCTCTAATCCAGGGGTTCTCCACCGGTGGTACGCGTACGACTGGTGGTACGCGAAGAACTTCTAGTTGTAACGCGAAAGGTACCAAACTTAAAATCATATTTATTCAGATGATATTGTTAAATTGTTTGACCCAAAATTATAGCGGTCAAATCAGATAATACCCATTACCGTACGCAGACGTATTTCAAATGGCACATTTTGTAAAAGGAAGTGTAGTTAAAAAGATAAATCAAAGTTAATATTTTTTCGCTACAGTTAGACGAAATACTGACAATTAAGATTATAATCCATAGTGCAGTAATGTGCTTAATTAAGTAAATAAAACAACTCTTCTTTGGTGCACGTGTTTATTATTTACTTGGGACGCGTTTCGGACCTCAGGTCCATCATCAGCCGCCAAATAGTCTAGATAGTCGACGTCGACAAACAATAGCAGTCATGCAGATATGTCAAAAAGGAATATGTCAACATCTCAATGAAATATATGCGACAGGAAAGTTCCGCGGAGAGTCGACAATATTGAACTCGACTTGTTGATAACAGTGTTGGAATTGTCGACTCTCCGCGGAACTTTCCTCTCGCATATATTTCATTGAGATGTTGACATATTCCTTTTTGACATATCTGCATGACTGCTATTGTTTGTCGACGTCGATTATCTAGACTATTTGGCGGCTGATGATGGACCTGAGGTCCGAAACGCGTCCCAAGTATATAATAAACACGTGCACCAAAGAAGAGTTGTTTTATTTACTTAATTAAACTGACAATTAAGTTTTATCAATTATTAGTCTGTATCCGATTCGAGGTGGAAGAGAAAATTGCAGAGGAATAATTATTTTGTGAACCTCTGCTCGAAAGAATAACTGGTGAAATATTCAAATTTCTTAATAATTTTATGTTTAACAATTCAATTCCATGAGCGAAATGCACTGGTGTCTGCACTGATGGAGCTCGGGCTGTAACAAAAAAATAATTGCAGTCAATATTATTAAAAGTCGAGCATTCAGTTCACGAATGTTTTTAATGTTATGTCAGGGGGTGGGTAGCAACAGAAGTCACTCTTGTTACATTCCGATGATAGATGGCTCTCGAAAGGTAAAGTTTTGAGTCGTCTCGTAGAACTTAAATCAGAAGTTCAAGTTCTTCTTGAAAACGATAATTTCGAATTCAAAAATTCTTTCTTTGACGAATTGTGGATGGCCCGGTTAGCATATTTAGCTGATATTTTTGGAAAGCTGTATGAATTAAAATTAGTTTTTCAGGGATCAAAGCTTCATTTAATTATCGTTGAAGATAAAGTTACCAATAAATAAATCGAGTTAATTATAAAAGGAGTTAATAAAAATAAATGTAGTTTCTTGCCAGCATTCAAAAGCTCCCTTGAAGAAAGATGGGAAACATCAATGATGAATTAGTCGGATATAAAAAAAATTATTGATTACACCTCTTTAAAAAACAATAGTTTCCCAAATCTATTACAATGGAAATTGGATCAGAAATCTAAAAGGTATGTAAATACCAAACTTCACAACCTAATAGAAAAAGAACATTTGATAGACATTTCCTCACACACAGCGCTGAGAAGAATTTAAAATTATTACAATCATCGATTTTTGGATCCAGGGTAAGAATTATTTTAAAGAAACTGGAGATTAAGCAGACTTTTAATGCCTTTTTGCTCCACGTTTTATGTGAAATTTATGTAGGTATGGGTTTTCATCATTATTATATTTACACAACAAACATAAGCCAAAATTGATGATGCCAAATTTGAGCTTGAAACTAATTGTCACAGATCATATTTAAATTTATATTTTTTTATTTTACTTTTGTATACCAAATGAAATTTTGTTATTTAGGTATATAATTTTTATTGTTATTGGTTTCGATGAGAATAAGTCTTTACCAAGTGAACTTTTGTTATAAACGTTATTATTTTATTACAAAATAAATAAGTAGGATTATTTCTTTCCCTGTATTAATATGCATGTTTGTATAAAGGGTAGTGGTACGAAAAAATTTGGATATTTTTTAGGTGGTACGCGGAACCTAAAACGTTGAGAACCCCTGCAATCTAATCAGTGGCTTCTTTTATTCTTTGATTGAACTTCCTTATACGTCCTTCAAACGTATAAGAAAAACTTGATGTTCATGTTTATAGCGTGTTGAAGATTCCACCATACACAGTATATGTTCAATATATACAAACTACGGAGGCTCGACAGCTTCCAGTTATAAATGGCGTGGGCAGGCGCGTTTTACTTATAAGTGATGTAAAATGCTAATTCCCGTGACGGGTCAGATAATTTCGAGTCAAGCGCGTACCACCACCCGTTACAACCCCGGCCTTCTTCTCGCTTATTTTTCATCAATGCGGTTGGCGCACTCAAGGTGGCTGACTAAAGCTAACCTGGCCAGCAGATTGTACAGTGATTCTTCTTGCATGGGCCTACGTTCGTTCACACACACAGAAAGGACTCAATTTGTGCGGTGGCCTCTGATATAGTCGTCGGCCTTGATATGCTTTGATAAATATCGAAAAATGTCCGCTCTTTTTGCTCATAACCCACCGGGTGAGCACCGCAAAGTCACTCTTCTCATCGGATGCAAGTGTGTTTCAAACTTGTAGTGGTCGTACTAAGAAAAATCAAGCCATTTTCTGAAATCAATTAAGGAAGCGGTATTTTGACTAACCCATAAAGTGGTAGACAGCTATCTAGCAGAGATATTTATAGGCCCTTCTATTAAGACATCTGTTGATTTAGCTACCAGATACTTAAAGGGTGATGAAAATACCGGCCCTTAATAATGCTACAAGAACACTTCAAAGATACTATAATTTTGTATTTTATTTCAGGTATCACATAAGTTGTTGTTATTATTTGTCATAAAATATTATTTAATCAAAATTGAAAATCTGTAATACATCGTCGTTGTTCTAGCTACCTGAAAGGCGATTATGGTATTTTCATTGTCTCACCAACATTTGGTAGTGAAGATGTGGCAAAGTTTAATAAGATTTTCAACCAAAAAAAAAACATGAAGAAAACAATTTACCGTATCCGAGATATACGTAACGTATAGAAGATTAACGTTCTTTAATTAAGTACTTACTTTATGTTATGCGTAATCTTCATCAAATAGTGACCATATCTTACTAAAATAGAAAATAAGCGACATCTAAAGGCGCTGTCACAGTATGCAAGTATGTGGCCAATGTTGGTAATTGGTGATGCGCGCACGTAGCTTGACACACGTGTTTTCATATCGCCAATGTGTTGACATTGATTCAGTGCATAACACGCCAAGCAGTTTTATCAGATATCAGACGCAGTACTAATATTCGGAACATGCAACAAGGTCCAACATTTGTTGATCAGTTTCCAGAGTAACCGTCTAATGGCAGATTTACATCTCACATTCCTTAGAACACCTACGTGCTCGGATACCATTACCTCAGGCGATCATGTAATAGAAAAGTATCTCTGTGGATTTATCCCACGAATACGACACAGTGACAATCACATAGTTAACAAAATATCAAAAAGAGGCAATTGGTTCAGATATACAATGTCATAAGGCACATTAATCTTCTTAACACCATATTTCGGAAACGGTATATTTTGCCTAATATGTTTTAAGTTTTTTGGTGCCATAAGGCGTTTTCTCGCGAACATACTCGGTATGTTGAAGTATGTGGATACGGTTACCTGTAGTAAATGCATGACGTAATCATTTGTTCTATTTTGGATTAATCGCGAGAATACGAATAGTTAGTTATGTCAAGTGACAAATGTATACTAACGTAAACTAAATCTTCATACTTCATAGCAATTGTCAGCCGTCGTTGTCCGTGGTTATTTTTGCGTCTATATTGCACTTAAGCAGCAAACAATTTGTAATAAAAGAATAATAAAAAAAGTTAAGTAAAATTTATTACTAAATAAACTAAACATTAATGTTATGTTAGACGATATGACGATATTATCATTTTTCTGATAAGGTAAACTTTGCTTCTCTGAAGCTACTTGATCTTCTTCTGTTAAAAAGATAAAATGATTTTAGACATTTGGTTTGTCTTTTGCGACAATAATTTGCTTTTAAGCTAGATGAGTGGTGCTTTACCAGGTTTGTGTTTGTTTTGCTCAAATTCAGATACTTTTGGGCACATTTACAAATAGTGTTTGTTTAGACAATTACAAATTTGTTAATAAATGACAAAACATTCCAATAATCTAATAATTGCTGCAAAATTAGAAAAATTTTAGAAAATGTGCGTAACAACATATATTTTTGTTTAAACAAATGGTAATTGTTTAAACAATTGCTAATTAATTAATAAATGACCAAAAAACAATAATTTAATAATTTTTGCAACAAATGGAAAAATGAGTTCGTAACATCGTATATTTTTGTTTAAACAAATGGTAATTGTTTAAACAATTGCTAATTAGTTAGTAAATGACCAAAAAGCAATAATTTAATAATTTTTGCAACAAATGGAAAAATGAGTTCGTAACATCGTACTTATATTTTTGTTTAAACAAATGGTAATTTTTTAAACAATTTTTTAATATTTAAGTTAGTTAATAAATGACAAAAAACATAAATCAATCCGTCAATAATCCAATAATAGTAATTTCTGTCAGAAACTCATTTTTAGGGTAGTGCAGGAGAGGGTGGGAGCAGTGAAAAAGAAATAGGGGTTGTGGGTTTGATCTTTGGGAAGTTCTGGACAATTTCTGATAATCTCCCGCAACTTTTTTTCTAAAAAAAAAGGAAAAAAACATGAATTTTTGCAATGTATTTTAAATGTGAAATTTGAGGTGCTCGGGGGCACGGTTTAACGTTTTTCCGTTTTTTTTCGAATTTAGGGAGAATTTTTTTTCCGGAAAAGGAACCGATTGAGGGGGATCATTGCCCTCCAGCAAAAAAAAATATTTTGCAAGGTATAATTTTGGACCACCCTAGGCATCACGTTATACAAATTATTGTATTAATATGAAAGCTGTAGCTTAAGAAGATGAATAGCATCTAAATTCTGAGATGTTGGTATTCCTTTGGATGGCCCCAAATATACTTAATCAACTGTTTCCTCTTATATTCCTAAAAGTGTTTGTTCTATTGATATCGAAAACGCTAAACTGATGCAACTGTCCCCGCACTGTGATCGTACACAACCAATTTCACTATTAATAAGGATTATAAACCATATTTTAATTTAAGTCGAATGTAACCCCAGAAAAACCTTTTGGGAGAATCTATGAATGATTGGAAGGAATCAGAGAGGGTAGTGAGAAAAATTTAACAGAATACATGATAGTGCCACCAATCAAAAAACAAGGCGTCTAATAAAGGTTATTTCCGATGGTACAGACTATTTCAATATTGCAAAGCAACGAAGTATGTTAGATAACAAAATACCTGTGTACCGACTTTTTCTTTGATATTCTTATTCCGCCGCAACAAAGTGTACAACATGTCTTCCCACTTAGCATATTGATTGAAAGCAAACAGCGTTATACAACCAGTAGGATAACCGAACACATACCATAATATAGGAAACCAGATACCAGAAACCACTGTATATCAATAAATAAAGACCTCTATGCGAATTGTCAATATTTCCTTCATTACGTAACTGATACCAGCACATAAATCCGAGGCACAATACTTTATCGAAAATTAAACCCGCTAACCGAATACCGTACGGCTACTCCGTTTGCAGCATTTTCTCTTTCCAGTATTGACTGATTACGGTCATGCCCGCAGCAATTCTTGGTTGAAAGTAAGAGTGCGTACGCTGCCTTATGAACCCGTACGCCATGTCTCACAAAAAAAAGATCCAGACGACGAATATGCGGTATAATTAAATTTTACCATATGTCTGCTGACTGTTGCACAACAGTTTTTGTAATCGTTAAATTTCGCCATCCGAAAGCGTACTTCTTTATAAGGGCAGAATAAACAAAAGAGTCGTTGTATGAAGGTTAATTGCCGCGATGATACGATAAAAAGTTACTTATAGATATGAGTTTTGGTGATTATTCCTCAGCTGGAGTTCCTTGAAAGTTTGCAGAGGTTTTATGCCTTGTTTATAGTCAGTGGTAATATCATAAATTAAGTTATATTTCTCACTACATTACTGCCCTGGTTTCTCCCAAAAATTAATGAATTTTCACTAAAGGGTGTTCCAAGCCAAAATTCAAATTCAATTTAGATATGGTTTTTTAATCATTATTAATAGTGATTGTAGTTATGCAGATTAGTTTCAACTGGCTTCCTTGTCTTTCCACCTTGGCCTGATGACCTGTGGAAGCGTCTTCATGTCCTTGGTCTTCGTAAGCATGCTATGTATGTGAACACTACAGAGATCAGGCCAAACATCATCTCCACATTGCACGGATGCATTGCCAATCTCGATTCCTTTGATAGCTTCTCAGTTACTTTATTATTTTTTTTTCTGATATCCTTCTTTAGTCTAATAGTACTCACTTATGACATTCTCCTCGTCCTCTTAACAAAAATGCTTGCCATCTTCTTCCAACTGCTCTTTCCTCTAAAACGCTTCATCCAGATGAAATCGTGATGGTTCTACAGCAAATCAATCAACTTAAAGCACATGGTGACATAAGTCGTCATTTCTGTGCACAAGTTTCTCAAACCTATTACTGCGCCACATACCGAACGATTCCACTTCTGACACAAATTTAATGTGGTTGATGGTACATTAAATTACATTAAGATTTTATTTGACGTATTAAAAAAAATTAAAAATTATATACACTACAACTCATATACAGGGTTATTGGTGAGTAAACGTATTCCTTTAAACACGTTATTTGGAAAGTTATTTCACCCACAGTATCAACAGTACCATTTCCAGCCATACACCTGCACGTAGCCCGAGAAACACTAACGTGCGAAACCTGCCTATCCTGGAAGCGACGATGGTAATCTCTTTGAGCTTCAGCAGCAATAATCACATTGCCCGTAAATAAACATTATGTCAGCATAATCACCAATTGAATAGAGAACCATTTTATGATCGATTAGGTTGTGAAGAAGTTGAAAACTATGACTTAGCACGGCATGGGAAACAATTGTGTCAAAATAATAGTTTCAAGAATTGTCAAAATAACATTTGGGAATGTTATGCGTTGGAAGACATGAAACAACTTCTGTTTCGTGTGTCTTTCGATCAAGTTAACTGAAGGAGACTACATACTCGCCCAAGTATTATTATCTCTTTCTCGGGAATTAAAAGGCGTTTTGTTAAGATTTATTCCTTAATGGATAGCTATTGAAACAGAGTAGTTTAATAATATATGATATATATATATATATATATATATATATATATATATATATATATATATATATATATATATATATATATATATATATATATATAATACTTTAATAATGGCATGAATCCGAAGCTTGCATTTGAATTTCTGAAATAATTCTAAGTATTTAACCCAGTATTCATTTGTAGATGATTTTTTAACGGAAATTTAATCAACACGCCTTAAAGACACCATTGACACAGAAAAAGAACTTCCAAAATATTAATTATTTTTGGTGTGTCCGGTTATGACTTCAGGTAGCGTTTTCTTAAAAAAATCGTAACAATTAAAATATCTCGAAAACTGTTAACATTTGGATCATGCATTTGGGGTGAAATAACTTGCAAATGGCCTCTATTATGACGTGTTTTAGGGAATACGTCTACTCACCAATAACCCTATATACATATATAATATACCGGGTGATTCAATTTCGAGGCTCACCATGGGAATCTCGCTTATTAGTGGAGATAGAGCCTATGTTTAAATTTGGCAAAGTTTCGTATTTTTGTGTTGGTCAATTATCTGTAAAGAAATTTAAGCTATCATTTTTCATTTTGAAGATATCCGCAAAGAAACTGAAATGTTAAGGTATCGTTTTTAATTTTTTTATTCAAAACCAAATGTAGCTAGACATTTGAAAAAATACATTCTACAGCTACTTTTTAACAAGGAATGTAGTGTACTTTTTTAATTTGAAATAACATCAAAGATGGCGGCGTAACCATGGCCAACTTTTGTTTTTCTTATGGGTGCCCTGTTGAATTTTGGCATTTTCCGATAGTTATGTATTTTCTCATTTCCGCAATGTATAACATGTTAGTATTATTTTTTAAAATAATGGTGTAAAAATCAAGAGACCTTCGGGTACCTAACTGGAGCTTGGTTACAGACCACCGCGCCGGACTCGTTGCCAAGCAACGTCAACAAAATGCACTTGGATCAAGCGGGCGCGCTCAGCGTTGGGTTTGCCATTTAACCAAGTAAACCTTAATTGTGGTTGATTGTGGATGTAAAATGCCGTTTACCAATATCGACAAGCGTGATATGATAAGGGTTTATTATTGTTCTCATAGAAATGCCCCATCGTACAATATTCCTAACATTGGACAGAAATTTAGCGGACCATGGATCGTTTAGTAAACCCCTAAATTCTTATAATCCTCATGGAAATGTTGAAAGCGATCATAGAGATATTTTGGAAATGCTAAACGTTAGATTATCATAATTTGCAATGCTTCACTGGTTTTTAGATAAATGACGTTCCTCGGATTTCTACGCGGGAAGTAGCCTCTAATTTGGAATTGCTGCAAACATTACGAACAAACAAATTGAAACCGTACAAACCCCACACACGTGAAAACTTTGCAGTTGTACGAAATTATTTGAATCAACTATTTCCAAATCGCTGGATTGGTAATGGTGGAGTGGTGGAATGTCCTGGCAAATCTCCAGATTTAAGTCCTCTGGACTATTTTCTATGGGGAACTGTAAACGACGAAACTTATGACGATACTCGCAGAAATATCGAGAATCTGCGGGATCGAATAACAAATGCGGTCAATGCTATTCCGGAAAGAAAAGTTAGAAGAGAATAACAACATGTAGAAAAGCTGGCTAGGTTTCATGCCTTCAAGAAAATGGCGACTAATTTGAACATTTACTTAAAAACTAAGCTTTTTGTTGTATAAACTTGCTTCTTTTACAATCTGAATGTTTTTAATCCAAAGCACTCTGGTCAGTCCGGCACAGGTGGTCTGAAACCAAACACCGCCAAGTACCTGATAAGCACGACAAAAAACGAGAAAAAGAAGAAAGTTTTTTATTATTTTTAACCATTGGTTTAAAAAATAATGCCAACATGTTATATATTGCGGAAATGAGAAAAACGCGACTATCGGAAGATGCCAAAAATCAACATGGCGCCCATAAGTAAAACAAAAGTTGGCAATGGTTCCGCCGCCATCTTTGATGTTATTTCAAATTAGAAAATAACACTGCATTCCTTGTTAAAAAGTCGCTGTAGAATGTTTTTGTTTCAAATGTCTAGCTACGTTTGGTTTGGAATAAAAAATTAAAAGCGATATCTTAACATTTTAGTTTTTTGCGGATATCTTTAAAATGAAAAATGATAGCTAAAATTTCTTCAGATAATATTATTATTTCTTCATATAATTGATCAGCACAAAAATACGAAACTTTTCCAAATTTAAACATAGGCTCTATCTCCACTAATAAGCGAGATCCCCATGGTGAGCCTCGAAAATAAATCACCCGGTATACAAATACATAGTCTTCTTCCATTAATTTAGAGTACAGTATTCCTTTTGACGAGGAGAAGAGGAGATTAGAAGAAATTAATAGAGGAGGAAAGAGAAGACTAAAAAATTAAATTTTTAAAATTTGGACATTTGGGATGGATTATCTAGTGGAATCCTGGGTTGATGATTTTGATGATAGTGGTAAATTATTTGGTTTACAGAAAGTTGTATTTGGACTAAATTACCAACTAACCCCACATGGAGCCAGACCACTAACTGCTAAACTTAAGGAGTTTCATACATAAGTACCCAATTTTTAAAGATTTTTTTTTAGATTATTTATTACTACATATTTTTCACATTTACTTCCCTAAAAATTATTCCTAAACACAGTTATTCTTATATCGGTTTTACGTATGTAACCCCGTAGACTAAACTGACGCTTTCTAAACATATTAGCAGATACAAAAACGCATAATAAAAATGACGTAGAAAATGTTTATGGACTCTTTCGAAAACAATCGGTGCAACTTCATTCTCTCATCTTAAGTACGTAACTTTGCATAAAAGATGAGAAAACACAAATATTCACATGCGTACTACAACTGTTTATTGTATACGTTTACCATCGAGGTGTACAATTAGCGATACATTAGCGACTTATCTGTTCGTTATTATTACATCCGTTTCTGTGCGCAGAAGTAATCTTGAATGCGAAACTGGTAATTTTTCGCTGTCGGCAACAGAAGTTTACTGCTATTTAGGCATTTGTAGGTTGATTGTTGTTGTTAGATTAGAGTTCTGATGTTCCGTTAGCGGCACATGAACGTGCAGCGGGAAATTAACGGCGTGATAGGCACCGACTGGGAACAGTATCGTTTGCCTAATCGCAGCAGAAAATATTAATTTGCCGGCCGATGTAAATAAAGCAGGAGAGCCGCGGGCACCCGAAAGACAAATGCACGAGACCGGAACGTCTATAAATGGACCCATAAATCACATTTATTGGAATCGGTAATACCGTTTACTTACCGTCTTCGGTGTAACTGTAACGTGGAGTGAGTAATCGGTGCGATTTTGAACGTGGACGCGATTTTTTCGCAAGGTTGGCGCACCTTTGGTCGCTATTCTATTCGAAGTTTCAGGCATGTCCGGTACCCAATGGTGTCATAAATTAGAAGACATGCTTTACCGTAAGTAATATAATCCCGATAGCGTGGTATGTTTAGGGACCTACCTGCACATAGATCACTGGGAATCACTACACCATTGCATATCAACAAATTCCAAAGGTGGCGCTGTAGAATCAAGGAACAACAAAAAAGATAGGTCAGTTGTGGTTACAATGAGCAATGAAATCTTGCAAATATTCCACATGGAGCCCAATGCTCTTAGGGATCTTTAAAAACAAAACTATTGAACCTGATCAGTCGGGGCATGGGCTGGACGATCACCTGGCATAACATACAGGAAAACTCAATATTATTTAGGGGTGACAGGACTAACATGAAGTTGCATGTGAGGCAACTAACTAAAAAAGTCTACCTTTCAAAGAAAACTAGAGAGGGAATGATTTAGTTTATGACACGTCACGTCTTCTGGACATTTGAATGTTTGCAACAAATGTTATTTTTTAGATGAATCAAAGTTTAATTTATTTTGGTAATACCGTGCACTATCACTACTTTAAGGCTGAAAACAGGACTTTTTGCCACACTTCAAATTGAACTTTACTGAATTCTATATTTTTTGCTGAAAGTTTTGAGGGGAATAAGTTTTTTAGCTCGTTGTTTTCTTGGAAGTGCTCCCTTGAGAAAAAGATTGAATTACCCTAGGCAATACACCAGCTTCTGGTATTTCCGCTAAAATCTGGTTGGATGAAAATCCGGATGACTTTTCTCATGCTTTTTAATAGTTCTGAGTAACTCTTTTGTTGTTTTCTTATAGGGTTGCCAACATGGTCATTATGACCCGGAGACTTCGGGTTTGGCGACCATTCTCCGGGCTACGGGTTTTCAGTTAAATTCTCCGGGTTAACTAAAGGTAATCATCGGTCTTTTGAGAAACTGTAGCGACCCCTAAATATTTTTTAAAAATTATGAAAATACAGTAATTGTTATTCTAATCATACAGTTTGCAGCGATTTTCCTTGAAAAAAAAGAAATGTTTTTCAAAATAAAAAGCACTCTATTACTCAATCTTCACAACAATTTAATTTTACTTTTTGAGAGCATGTGAGAAACTTAGAAAGTAGCAGTTGTAGTATTTTTAGATTTTGTCACATGTCTAGTGAATACAGCAGGAATTCTGTAGCGGTACGACGAACGCAGCACATTGTACCCTGCCTCGACGTTCATAGACTGAAGCAAATCTTATATCAAAAATAGCTTTCAAAAAGACGCGTATTTTTTAAAGGTACGAATTTGCTACTCAGAAATCAACATTCAATATTGATACATTAATTAACAAAATATATTTTGAACTTTCGTTGATTATTTTATGTACCTATAGTGTAAGCAAATTAGTTCGAAAAACAAGGAATAGAACAAAAAATTTGTAAAGTTTTGAAATTTTAGTTATGAACTCTCTGTAGGAACCCAAATACAGATCCGAAGAGTTCCCACCTCTCCGGTGGGAGCTTCATCCCCTTTTGCTCAAAAAACTACCCCCAATCGTGACTTCGCGGTCTTCTTCCGCGTGTTGCTCATAAACCGCAATTTTTACGAAAAAATGTTACACGACTTTTTATATTCTCCATTAAATTCTCTATAAAAATGTCCCTTAATGTTTTTAGCGTATCTCCCACCCAACGCTCGGAAATGACCTTGGAATATAGGCATATTTTTCAGCGCGAAGTGAAAAATGATCCCAGCGCCGTTTTTTGCGGCGATTATCTCTAAAAATGTTAGTCTAAGCAAAAAAAAAGAGAATATAAAAAGTTCTCTAACATTTTTTCGTAAAAATTGCGGTTTACGAGCAAAACGCCGAAAACGACCGCGAGGTCACGATTAGGGGTAGCTTTTTGAGTAAAAGGGGATGAAGCTCCCACCGGAGAGGTGGGAACTCTTCGGATCTGCATTTGGGTTCGTACTGAGAGTTCATAACCAAAATTTCAAAACTATAAATTTTTTCTTCTAAAAATTAGCTAATTTTCCTACACTACTATGTTGTTCAGATGATAAGAAATGTCCCAACAATATGTTTGAGTTTGTCTAAGGCAATTCACAGAATAGTACCATACTGGTCTGCCATAAAACAGTATTTTTAAATCATGGAGACGACCACAGCGATACCTTTATTTGAAAATTTTATTATTAGTTAGACTATATACTTACGAAGACTGAGAGATATAGTTATCATTTTTTTACTAAAGACACATTTATTATGGGGGTTTATTCAAATCGCCAATATTGTCGGAATAAAATTTAAATTTAAAATTAGTTATGTAACGTGTAGATAATTAAGCAAAATAATAATAATAATAATAATAATAATAATAAAAACACATGATCGCTTAACAAATTTACTCAGTACATCAAAACTATGCTTGGTTTAGGTGGTCATATTGGCATTTTGTCTCATGTCGTAAAAAAATCCACAATAAGAGGCAGAGGGAAAACTTGTGGACATTGATTGAAATAAATTCATTTACTTAGTAATTAGCATCTAGATCTCATCGTTTTCTACACTATCTATATCCAAATTTCACACAAAAGCGTTACTAAAAAGTATTTGTCGAAGCCGCACATTTTTGTTGCGGCTGTTATTATTTTAAAACCCTTATGTAAACCCATAATATAATTATTTCTCTCCTGGTCAGCATAGGCGCAATGTTGGCAACCCTATTTTCTTACCTAGTTTCCCTCCTTTGAGGTTTGCCGCTCGGCTGCAAACTTAGTTTTGCTATTGTTTGTAAAATATGAAATTGTTTTGGTAGACGATTGATGGTTTTTGATGACAAGAGTTAAATGTTCTCACTCGGCATATTCATAGAGCTTTATTGCGAATTCTATCTACAAATAAGCAAGAAAATGATGAAGTCTATAATTTTAAAGCTCTAGTTTTTAGCATAATAAGAGTCCAGATACGAACTACAAAAGCGAGCTACACAAAAAATAAGTATGTCAAAACAACACATGAATGGTTCATACACTTCTTATTTTATTTTAAATAATTTCCAGGTCATTTATCATATATCAATTTCAAGTTTTAAGCAGACTTAAAATTACAACTACAAAGTTTTATCTACGACTCAAAAATTACAGTACTAATAAATTATATTCATAAATTTCCGTAAATGACAGTTCTGTGTTTTATGATAAACTATCATCAAAATAACTGGTGAGTACTAAGCGATTATTAATTTATACTCATAAGTCATCAACTCCTCCAACAATCAATAAACAGATGATTAAAGCTTTACAAACATGACAATAATGACCAGCAATTAGCCATTACATTGGTGGCAAGTAATTTAAACCAATTTAAACTGCTGTAACCAAACTTTTTTTTTACGTCTTTTACGTTTTTTACACTAGGGACCATGTCTACTTTTGAATGAACCTTCAATCCTTTAGAATCACTCGTATTAATAATACATCTAGATTATTTACATTTGTATGTTTCACAGTGATAAATTTCAGCAAAAGAAATATGATTGAATGGCTATAACTTTGTTGTAAACATTACGTCTTCTGTCCTTACGTAAAAGAAGAGGAGTAAGTGAATTTTTACCACAAGCGGCATCTCGTAAGTAGTTAAACCTTAACCTTCGTCCGCGTGTATTGTTGCGCTGAAAGTTGTACAGGAAGTGAAACCGAAGCCCTGTATCGACATCGGACATGCACCGCGAGGCAATGGGAGCCTCTCCTCCGATGTTATCGCCTCCTGTGCTTCGCTTCTGTGCTCTTGTATTCCGACATCGGTACAACCGAGCCACTCACTGTTTCGCCGTACCTAAAAAGGTGTTAATTTTACTTCTCGGATGTTCTTCTTCGGGAAGCCTTCAATTCAATTCGCATCCAGATCAATGCGGAGATTATGCCCTCACCAGGAAATGTTATACGGTGCTCTCTACTAGGATAAAAGTGTGTTAATTAATAGTTCTTGTCCATGGAGACGGGTCTGTTGCGTGTTGCGACTATTTAGCTGAGCTTATGTTTTATGCCATGCAATAAGAAGATCTGAGCCCTTGCCTATTTCTAACGTTTTCTGTACAGTACAGGACAGTGGGGTGCCTGTGACGTTTTGATAGTAACGACTGGCAAATTCATTCTAATACATTTCACATGTTTAGGCAACTTTTTGAGTGGAATAGCCGCAAATGGCTCATATTTACAGCAAAAAACTTGGGAGTAATTCCATGTCAAATCAACACAGTTTTTACCTATATTAGATGGCCTTTGATATAATTTATTGTTGTCTATATGTAGGTAAGTAAACCACAAAATATAACGTTAATATGTCATCCCGGTTTTAACCGACTGCAAAAAAGAAGAACGTTATAAAGTCGTATAAAGACGAACGTTCCATATGTGTAGGGGCATTTCTTCTATGAATGTTTACGAATAATTCCGTAATGCATAGACCAATTTGAACGATTTTTTTCTTGTTTGATAGGTTATGTTTACTGGTCAAATCGAAATCTAACAATGAACTTGCAAGTTGATGGACTCCAAATGTGGACAAGGCTACTGTGAACCGTTTCTGGATATGATATGGTAGGAAATGTGGAAACGTCAAAACGCAAATTATGACTATGACAAGTTAAAGACTGAGTACCTGGAAATACAAGTATACAAAAAAAAATATGAGATCTAGTGCTTTTTTACTTTATATTTACAAACTGTGACTGATGCTGACGCAATTAAGTTAGAGAAGATGAGTAGGTGTCATTTTCTATATTTTCCATGGTGTTTCTCCTGATATAGGGTAGGGTGGGGCACAAATGTGCCCCCATTTGGGCACATGTTAGGTTGATTTTTGCCAGTAAATTAGCTGGAAACAAATGAAACATGTATTTCTTAAGGGTGCCTTATTGGTTTTGGACATATGATGATATAGCACAGGTCATATGAAGAGTTGAAGCCAATAATGAGCTAAGTACCAAAAATAAAAAAAAGTTTTATTCCATTAAAGTGATCTAGGTATCACTGGCTTTAACATAAATAACTGGCTACGCTATAATTGCCTACAAAATCGACCGTTAAAACGCTTCTGAGCTAAATGCCATCATGCCTTTATCTGACAAAAACGATTTTTGATGGAGTAGAAGGTGGGGAAAACAATATAAAGCTGATTCAAACAGGCGCTATATGTTGTATGACTGTATTACACTGTATTTTTGCGCAACAGCGCAAATTTGGCTTCAGAAACATAAATTGCATTATTTGGTATGGATGACGAATCATTTGCTGGGTTTTCTCGTGAAGAACAGAGCCCGATTTCAAAAAATAAAATAGAAACCTAACGGATACGGACGTGACAAGGGGATCGACGGTAGATGTTTCGCAATTGCTGGGAACTACGTTGATGTCAATGCAGGGTTCGCTACAATCTTTAGCAACGGAATTAGCCAACTTAAAAGCTAAACCAAGTACATCTTCGGAACTACCGGATGATCCGGTTAAATCGCAATTCGGGAATCTGTTTCATTAAATTTAATTCCTTTTGATCCAAACATGCGCAACTATTCAACACAAGAATGGCTAAGAGAAGCCAACAACATCAGAATGAAGTTAGAAATTGATGATTGCTTAATGTTGTTAAAAGCTAGCGATGCTCTACGTTTAATGGGTGGACACCAATAAATAGAACATGTACCCACTTTGTGGAGGACTGCTTTTCCTGACTACGAACCATGGGGAATAAAATTCAAAAAAGCTTTCAAAATTCGTTGTACAAACTTTCAAATGAATACGCGAGAACAAAAATTCAGGAATTATATAGGTTTCATACTGACCTGCCGTGGGAAGAGTTGCTGTCAATCGTGGTTGATGACATTGACTCAACATCAATCTACGAAAGTATTCGTGTGCAAACACCAAAAAGCCAAACAGAGTTAATTAGTTAAAGTAAAATTTAAAGTAAATAAGTTAAACAGCTTATTACAGCTTCTGGAATCGACGTGAATAAGAAGTTGAAAGGAAGGGGACACGGAAACGTTGGCCAAACGTCCTAGAATTGAAGATCCAAAAAAATTTTCAGGGAAATGCTTCAACTGTCGATGTTATTTTCCAGCCATCAGGTCAGGAGGAGAAGGGACAGCAACAACATCCGGGGAAGCCACATCTAGAACAACAGCAAAATCCAGCAGCAGTTCAGGGAACAGTGTCACATGTGACTGCTGTGAACGATGCCATGCAGAATCGTCATGTTGGGAAAAACATGTCAAGCCGAAGGTAAGATTCTCAAATGTTCTTATTTGTCGAATTATGCCTATCACAACAGTCCCATGTGAGGGCAAACAACTAAATTTTTTCTATTTGGTTGATTCCGGTGCTGATCTATCATTAATGCACGAGCACATAGTTTATAAAGTAAATGTTACCAAATTTGTGTAATAAAATGATATTTAAAGCCAAAAAACTTTTGTTTGAACAATTTTTGGAAATTAATACGGTTGGAGAATTATTTAGGTGTTCCGGTAATTTTGGCTAACCCTGTATAAATAAACATTGTTTGAAAAAAAATGTGAATGACAAATTATTCATTTCCATTTTACCCCAACGATATGACATTTTCATATAATTGCATATTATGGGGATAAAATATAGGGATAATAATAATAAATAATATAATAAAAAATAATATAATAATATAATAAATATGATAAGGATAATTGCATATTGCCATATTACTGTCTACCCACTTATTTTAGGACGGGATAATACATCAAAGTAAAATTTGGTATTTTTACTTAGCTGCACAAAGACAACAATTATAGCAAATTTCATGATAAATTTGACATGGAATTACCCGATTGAAGGATATTTATGCGTTTCTTACAGAAATGTATTAATTTTATCAATGTCAGATTGTTTTTTAGATAACTTCTAAAATTATTATAGTGTTATCAAGTGTTACTTTGATCGTTGGAGTAAACCGTTCAGATACAGTACGATGAATTCGCCATATTAATCTTCGAGTACAGCTGGTGGCCCGCCTTGCACAATTGCTTTGTCCTCATAAGAATGAGCACCACAGCACAATAATAATGACAATACTTGGACAATATCGTTAACGAAACGTCCCGGCGATACCAATCAACCTCCGAAAAGAGAAACTGACCAATTTAACCGAAATACAAAAAAAAATAAAACTGAGGCCACTGTCTACGACGCCCACCGTAGTCATATGTATGCAAACAATAAAGAGTCGTAGCCGTGCATCGTAAATCACATTGCAAAAGTTATCCTCTGTAACCACGGCAACCAAGAAAAGTTGTGATTCTCATACACCCACAAAAAATAGACACCTGCTGTTCTATAGCTATAATCGTAGGTATCACATATCGGAGTTTGCGTAAGAGATCTCCCCGATAATTACGCTCTTTAATTAAGTATTAACCTTTATTAGCGATAATTATACCCATGATGCTTAAATTAGTAACTGCTTCGCGTTCTATTAGCTTTACCCGGACGAAATTCAATTTTCTAGAATCAACAGATGGGTCGGCCGTGGCTAGGCGATATAAAGCCATAATAGTCGGGATGACCAGCGATGATTTGTGTACGCTGATTATAGTCATTCGCCGTAATACCTACTTCGTAATTTCATCGTTTGTTGATACGAATTAGATTGGTATTGCTGGAATATCGCGATGGTAACATGGGTAATGCCTTTATATCCAGTAGTACTTGATCTCTCTGATCAAGAGCATAAGCATTAACATTTTTTTTCATGCTGGTCGTATGGTGAAGAAAAAATTGATATAACAAAAATAGTACTCTTCCATTGCCAAGATATGCACTTAAGTTAAGATGTAAAACAAAAACCTCTTTTATTTACCATTTAGTGTCTTTAAGCAGGGTGTAAATGAATAACTATTTGAAACTTCTTTGGTATAGTATAGGGGCCATAGTATACCAACTTTGAAGGAAAATAAAATTTCCAGGTGTACACCGTTTAGAAGCTGTTGTGAGTTAACGAGAACAGGAACCAATTTTAAAAACAGCATTACTAAACTAGGGCGTTTGTTTCTCACACTCTTTTAGAAGAGAGAGTTACCTAAAGAGACTCACTTATTTTCTTACCAATATCATCAAATTGCGGTACTTCCTAAAGTGCATTGCATAACAGAAGTAGAACCAAAAGCAACACCGGTGTTATTGCATTATTTTACATTATTAATTATTAATATTAAAAATAAATTAAAGTACGAAATGAAATAGACAAAACCAAATAAAATTACTCCAGTTGGTCGCACGGGACGTTGGATTGTATGGGTACTTTTGTTATTATTAAAGATAGAAAGTCGGTTAAATGGGCAAAGTACTAAATATTTATGTCCTCTTTCATAATCTGTTCAGAAAACAGTTGAATTCCAAATGGTTTCCAAGCTATTTCAAAAAAAACAATAAATGTATTTTTTTTAATTATGGTCTGGTCATAACTTCGTTATTTGTGATCCCATCAAAAATGCGTTTTGACATTATAAAGGCAATTTCTTGCCTACAATTTGATTGTCAGTTTAAATTTTTTTACGCCAATGAATTCGTGAGAAACAAACGAAACTTTTGTTTTTCTTATCGACGCCATATTGGTTTTAGACATGTTTGGATTCAGAATTTTTTTCTAAGTAATTTGGTATACCACATGCCATATTTATAACACAATAAGCCGACAAAATTGACGTATTTTTTTAATATATGAAAATCGAATGGTGCCATGAAAAGTATATTTGAGTGACACAGCATTTAGGTGCCTATAGTCAAGTAAAATTTTGGAATGTATTTGTTTGTACTAACTACACAACATAAAAATGTAACAACGTTTTAATAAACTAAATAATGTTGTCAAAACTCTCGCCATTTTCGTGAAGGCATTTTTAGAGCATTCCGTAATACGGTGACCTTACCGAGTGTTCTTCTGTCAATCGAATTGAAAGCGACGATGACGGTGTCACGTAACTCCCCAACGTATCCAAAATTATAAACACCATACACCTTATTTTTTAAGTCACCCCATAGATAAAAATCACAAGGGGTAAGATCCGGCAATCTTGGTGGTTACGATATTGCAGGTGATCCGTCTTGTTGGAACCACATAGGGTAAGGCCAACGGTATATCGTCCATTCTCTCTTCCACGTCCTCAGAGAGCAATATTTCCGATATCACTCCGAAGTTAAATTTTTTTTATAAAAAATTTGTCCGATTAATCGATTGGGCGCTATACCGTACCATACATTAAAAAGGTGCTAATTTTCGCAGGCACAGTACCCAGTAGTTCTTTCAGTTAAAAATACCGCAGTAAGAAAATATGTTTCATCGGACCATAATATTTTTTTTTTATAAAATTCTGGGTTTTCACCAATTTTGTTCAACAAATGGGTACAGATGGGTAGATATCACGTTGTTCACAAATAAACCACCATGCGATGCAATTCTCGAAGTGTACTATTTTCAGTCAATTCTATTATCTTATTGTATTACAAACATTACATGTGGCATACCAAATTACTCAGAAAGAAATGATGAATCCAAACATGTATAAAACCAATATGGCGTCCATAAGAAAAACATAAGTTTCGTTTGTTTCTGACGAAATCAGTGGCGAAAAAAAATTTAAACTGACAATCAAATTGTAGACAAAGAAGTGCCTTTATAATGACAAAACGCTTTTTTATTGGATCACAAATAAAGAAGTTATGACCATAATTAAAAAATGATATTGTTTGGTTTTTTCAAAATAGCTTGGGAACCGTTTGGAATTCAACAGTTTTCTGAACGGATTATGAAAGAGCACATAAATATGCACTACTTTAACCATCTAACCGACTTTCTATCTCTAATAATAACAAAAGTACCGATACAATCCAACGTCCCGTGAGACACACTGTACATTTTGTCTTGGAACACAAAATGCAATTTTGTTTTAGCGTTGTCTATCAATTTTTTTAAGCACAAGTGATGAGTACACAATGATGTTTACTCAAGTTTTTTAATAGTCAAGTTATTCATTATAACTATACATTACGCAAAGAAATAGACAAAACTAAATAAAATAATAGCACTAGATTTATTCAAATGGCAAATTATACTATTATCATTTTTCTTATATAAATACTTTAATAATAAAATAAATGATCTAAAAAAACATACATTTTAAATTTTAAGGTTGTCTATTTTATTTCGCAATATTGGTGTTTGTTACCACAGTTGTTGCAGTCACAGGCTTGAATGCAATTAAATCCTGATTAGTTTTTCTAGTTCTTTTGATATCCAATGCACTTTCGATATGGCCTTGTTCTCAGTCGTTAAAAATACATTTTAGCTAAGTATAGGACATTCTACACAAAGTTGATCTAGACTTTTTCATAGAACTCAAAAATGTATTCATATGAGAGGACTGCCATTTGAAAAAGCGATTTTTAGTACACATTTAATAATAATTATAATTCCCACATTCTAAATTAAGTGTCGATAATACGTTACGTCTAAAACAATGTTGCAAGACAACTTTTTGCCAATAGTAAAACTTGAAAATGTATCAATACTTGAAAGTAACAGTGCAGTTATCTGTCTGAATGCAGTCTGTTCACCATTTTGTTGTTGACCTAAGTTCGTTTGACATACGATTGCAAAAAAAGTAAAAGATATCTCAACAGAAGTAGACGAAAATAAAGCTTTCAGTAAGAAAACTTGTTCGCTTTTTTCTACTACTCAAATAGTGGTAGAAAACATATCTACTTGATGCACTACATTCTTTTTTCTAATTTTATGTAGCCAATGTGAAGTTGTAGCGCATTGTTCATGGGTATGGTACGCTCCAATTGAAAAATGAGCTGATTGATTTCTCACAAAGCCGTGAAAACGCAATCAATTCATAACCGATGAAATCATAATGTAAATATTTGTATGTACAGTTTCCTCCTCTTTTGCTTTTGCAGACAATGTTTGAATTAGAGAAGTTAATTACATAAACGCTATTTTTGCAATTTTGTTAAATAAAAAGTGAGCACAGTATTTAGGATTAAGAGTCCTGATTATTTCAGAAGTAAAAATCTTATCTTTCTGGATTGATGACCCGGTTAAAAACCAAAACCCTAAATACGAAGTAAATTTTATCGTTAAATAAAAAAAGAAGTCAGTTGCGGACTGTCAACTACCAAAATTATGCATAAAGAGAACAACAACTTGAACTTTATTGGAAAAAATATGGAGTTATACACAATAATCAACGTTCCTCGTGAAAAGGAATTATACAGTGTAGTGTAGACTAGTATCAATGTACACGTCATATTTTAAAGCATTATTTGTTGCAATAACAATTTTATATTCCGTTCATATTAGCTATGACATTAAGCACCATTGGGCTTAATGACTTCCAATTTTAGAATACCTAATTTCCATTTTTGTCAGGACGAACTCTACAATACACGTTACCAAGTCACTGCACCGCACTGACATTCAGCATTTTGTCTGAATTTATTAATTAATCAACTGGAATGTACGATTATTCCTAATTATGGTTATACGATTGAGTAATCGAACAGATGGTGCTCAATTAAGATGTTCTACTTATCTGAAAAGGTTGCTGATCCTATTAGTAAGTTGACGTCGGTGTTATTCAAACACAAGCAATTATGAATTTGGAAATGTAGTTTGTGTTATCGCTAAACCGTAAAATGCCGACAAGAATTATGTAATAAATAAAAAATATAATTGATACAATGGATTAGGTGTTCTATTTATCGATAATGATTAACATGTATTACGTATTACATATCCAAGAAATCTTTCATACCGGAAAAATCCCTAGATTATATATAATTTCACGCAAATGTCTTACGTATACACCAATCGTTCATATAAAAATTAATAGCAACACTTAAATGCCACCTAATGGCAATCAACACCATTCGCTATAAAACCAGCAGTATTGAAAGTAATACGTGAAATTGGACACGTATAAGCGGATTACTTATTAAGATTGATACCAGTTTTGGTACGTGTGCATGGGAATTACGTAAGTTACTGATGTTACCTGTTACCGGTTGGTTATTATATTGCATATAACTATCACATAAATAAAAATGATCTCGACTGACGTTTCTATTACAATAGAAAACGGCCAGCCAACTCAATTACTAATTATTAAAAACTACTATTATAATTCATATTATTATTATTACTCAATAAATCTACCACTTATTATTTTATATGTCCCAGAGATTACTATTTCTTTCATTAAATACGTCAAGTACTTTTTTAATACTTGAACACTACAATAGTACAATAATACTACACCATTTGAGGTATTTTATTGATTTTTGTCAGTTATTTTAACACGGATTTTTAAAAACCTATACCCATTTTGGAATTTCTGCTTTCAGATTCAAATTCAACGGAAAATGCATACCAGAAACCGATATCACTTATTAAAGTTTGAATTATTGACAAATTCAGTTCTTGAAAACATGCGAAATATTCTGATATCTAGACTCATCTTTTAATTAAGATAATAACAGTGGTATGCATTAATTGTATTATAATGGATGTTAATTCTTTGCAGAAACCTGCATATATTGATATGAAACTTTGAAATAATTAATACAAGATGGCGGTAATTTTTAAGTTAAAAAACTACAGCCACGCCTGGGATTCGAACCCAGATATACGGATTGTCGGACCGGCAATCCGTATATCTGGGTTCGAATCCCAGGCGTGGCTGTAGTTTTTTAACTTAAAAATTACCGCTATCTTGTATTAACTATTTCAAAGCTTCATATTAATTGTATTGTATTAATATTGTATTAATTGAAAGCCACCGTAAAAACGTCAATTCCCGTTTTTAGTTTTGCATAAGTTCAAATCTGGCAATTCTCATTACAAATTTATAATAATATCCAGTCAGATTCCAAATATTTTTTGATAAACAAGTAAGATTATTTATTGTTGTAAGCCATGAATCATGAAGCAAATCATGCGCATTTAGCTGATTATCTAATAATGTAATATTCTCAATATGAATTTGTACAGAAAAGATTACCACCCACCAAGCAGATTCAGATAGAATTGGGTTGAATTGGGTTCCATTACTACCTACAATTACAGTACAAGTACAAGTACAAAAATTCGAGAAAACGTTTAAATTTAAGGTGATTAAAAATAGCAACAAAATGTTCCTAGTAACGATATTAGAACCACTTGAAGTATTTTAAAGTACATTACATATCATAACATAAATAGTTCATTCCTTACGATTCCTTTCACCCCATCTCTCACCGCCTTGCTTCCTTGCGTTTTCTCTACAGAAGAGCCCTTATCTACCCCTTATCCCATGAAAATAGACTGATTGAAATGTAGTTCATTCATAATTTAGCCATTTCAAATAATTTCCCAAAGAAACTAATTAACAAAGTCTTGCATGATGTCACTATTAAAATCGATCCTCTTTATACTAAAACAAACCCCCCCGATCCATCGCCTTCATATAAACCTTTTACATATTGTTCTTTCAGTCATAAACTAACTAAATTCCTAAAACCCTACAATATTTTGCCTGCTTTTAAATGTAAAACCCAAATTTTCAATTTACTTTCAAGGCAGCGTCAGCTTATTAGACCAATTTTGGATGAGAATGGTGTTTACTCTGTGCATTGTGATACATGTGAGGCCTGCTACGTTGGTCAGACGGGCAGGGCTCTGGCGAAATGGATTGGCGAACATCGTAATCAAAGTACTTCTAATTTATATAAACATAGAGTTGAAACTGGGCATATTATTAATTACAGAGATTGTTTATTTGTGTATTGTTGTCGGTTACTTTTCTCGTCGATCGGTAGGTCAATTTCGTTAATGATAATGCTGCACTTAACTACTAAACCTTTATTAATTATCTAATGAAATACATGTTCCCTGTTTGATGGTTATATCGACTCTCTGGCTCTCAAGCGAAGCACATGCTTGCATGAAAGGCATAAATGACGACGGTAAATACTACTGCCAGAGATGTTAAATTACTTCACAAATGTGATAAAGGTTATAAATTAGACCTTCTTGAACAATTTGAAATAGAACGACACAAAAACATCCCTAATTTTATTTACAAACCCTTATTTTCATAGTTATAGTTTCTCCATTCCATTTCGCCGGAGATATTAATTTAATTTAGTTATTAATTTTTGCGTTCCATCCACCCCCCCCCCCCTCCTTTTTATTGTTTTTTGAACTCGTTGTTCCCCGCTTTAAGTTGTGTTAAAAATTGTTTGGTTTTTACTGTATTTATGTTCGGTATGCTCGTTTTCGCGCGCATTTTTCTTCGGCCTGCAGCTGCCATGCGATACACACGTACCTGAAACACGCTCTGTATTGAAAATAATTTTAACTGTGTCTCCGTATTTTTGATGTTCTTGATTGTGATTATGTGTTTTGCTTCGAACCATGTGACTGACACTACGTTGTTCCTGTGCTCGTCCAAATTAGTTTGTTCCCGATTCTCTTCATGATCCGTTTTGATAATTTTTGACGTAAGTTTTTTTAAGAGATTTTTGTATTCATTTTCATTAATTATTTCGCTACAGTAAATTAAATAAACTTGCAAGGATCAAGGAGGCTTTTATTTGAGTTCAACATTGATTTATTTCCTTGCACAATGGACACTTATTCATAAATAGTATATGAAAAAGCAACCGCGGGTCGGATCTGGCCCCGGGCCCAAGTTTGGGGACCTAGTTAGACAAATTCTTAGTAATTGTGCAAAAAAATATGTTAGTGTGTTTAATATTCTGTGAGGAAAAAGCAATTTGAGCAATTTTGAATACCTAATTAGGAACGTTTCGGTATTTTTCTTTGTTTTCTTAGATAGTTTAACATTACCTAAAGAAACTGTCAGTTAATCAAATTTCCCCTATTTAATTTTTTTTTGTCTTTTGTTACATTGCATAGAAACCAGAAAATAAATAAATTAAAGGAAAAATCGTTTGCTTATCTGTATCAGAATAATAAAACTTATAAAACAGGGTACTAAAATACAAGTTATGACAATGGCCATTGTTGATCAAATCTGTACGGTTTCCCAAACCATGTTTGTGGGACTCTTTATAAATTATTGAATACAATATTCAGTCATTTTCCGAAATTTTCAGGGTAAACAGTGGTGTTCCCATATAGTAGCATATATGGGTATACGGCGTATACTATACATATACGCATTTTTTAGACATACTGCGTATACTCTCAATCAAGACGTACACCGGCCGCGACTGGACTGATACGCCTAAGCAAAGGTGAACTTTTTATTTGCGCGAAGTTGCCGCGACGTTCAGACAGCTGTTTGGAATCTACTAGTACATTATGCGGTTTATAAATGGGGCACACTCCTCTGTTTCTTCTTACGCAGATAGAAACTTTTATTTAACTCAAATATATGCGTGTTTGAATATAGGCAAAAATATATTTATTTGCTATAAGGAATGTTTTGACTCAAATAAACATTCTTTGTAGCAAATAAATATATTTTAGCCTCTCGTAAAACAAATATTTATTTGTGTTAAACAAAAATGTCTATATGCGTAAAGAGTCAAGCTAAGAATAGTAAATGTGGAGCTAGCAATGTCGATGCTGTTACTGCAGGTCGATTTGATCGATCTTTTCGATTTGGTCGGTCTTTTCGATTTTATCGATCTAGTGATGCATTATAGGCGCATTACATAATCGATTATAATCGATTCTTGAAATAAACGAGATAACTCGATTATTATTTTTAATAATCGGTTTTTAACATCAGTTGTACACCGCCTTGTCATCAACTTCGCCGCTCATATAAACCCAATAAATCGTCAACCCAAAACCGTATGTTATCAATTATGAATTTGCAATAATACGATTATGTCCATCACTGATCAGATCAATCTTATCGATCTTTTCGATCGATGGATGAGATAGATCTCAAATTGTGATCGAAGATCGATCACAAATTTCCCAGATCGCCCCCCCCCCCTTAGACTAGTGAGTAGGCGAGTTTCAGACTAAACATTCATAGTTGGCTTGCAAAGATGGAAAATTACATCATCTAATTTGAAAAATCTATTTCCGATGGTAAAGTACAAATCACGCCAGAGTGGGTGGATGTTCAAATAATGGCTGCTGGAAGTAATAGGCAACACCAACTGACTTCATTGAAAACTAAAATCATTGTTTATGTCATCCCGTCGAACTTTCAGTAAACGATGTCTTAAAAGATTTTACTGGTGTATCCCGTTTCTAAGGTTTCATCGACAAACTTTACGCTTACACTCATCAAAATCCAAAGAATTCGAGGGGTTTGGCAAAAACTAGCACGGAAGTAGGGATTGAAATGAAGAAAATAGGTCGTGTCTTGAATGTACGTTGGACTACCAGCAGTTTCCGAACTGTAAAAGATGTTTAGAACAATTTTCCGGCTCTACATGTGTACAGTAGTCAAGATCCCGACGCAGCAGCTGGACTAAAATGAAAATTGCCATCTGCTTTTTTCCTACAAGAACTTTTCTATGACGTTCTGTGGGAACTAGAAATTTTATCTTGTATGTATTAGAGATGTGTAGAACTATGAGAACTCTGTCAAGCCGAACAAATAACACAATTTTAGAAGAACTAAAGGTAAGACGGTAAGACTAAGAGAGCTAATAGGTAAATATACAATATTTTGTTTATATTTTAGGTGATTGACGAAGTATTTGAACGAGTTAGTGACGACGACAAAGGGGTGAATGAAGTTAATAGTGATTTTCTGATTTAAATATCACAATAACCGATTTGAGAACTCGCCTAACTCTTAAAAATCTATCAGATTTGTGTAGCGGACACAATTTTTTGTCAATATATTTGCTCTCTAAATGTATTTTTGTCTCGTTTTGAAAAAAACGATTAATAAAAAAAAATCAGAATCTTTCTTGTTACATCTTAACTCCATCCCACTCCAATAAGAAATATCGGGCTAATAATGGATTTCCGGCAAGCGGTAGTATACTCTTTAAAAAAAATGATGGGAACATCACTGAGGGTAATCCCGTACAATATTATCTATTCGCAAAGGTTAATTTAGGTAATACAGTTTCATAAAGCAACACAACACCGCATTGATCTTAGAAATGACCTTACCTAGGTCGAATCCAGCAGCGGCGGTTCATTCCTTCCGCGAATTGCATGCACCTCTCCTAAGATATGCAAGTGGGTATCGCAAGAGGTGGACCTGTGTGAGAGTGTGTGTATGTGATGCAATGCAGCGCAACGCAAAGCGGTAGTTAGGCATGTTGCGCTCTGGTTACCATACCAGCACTTTAAACTGTACTAAGGCTAAATTCGTGATCCCGGTAATGAATTAATGTTAGGAGTTGTTATGAATGTGCCCGCGAGATGTAATCTGTTATGGTTCGGAAGAGAGGCAGAGAACTATTTCAGGAAATTACAGTATAATGGTAGAAATGAGTCAGCCCGGCCGCTGACAGTAGTTTTAGTAGGTGATTAAGTGAAATAAGATCCGTTTTGTCTTCTCGGGCGAAGCAAGGCTACCTAACGGAATCGAGCGAATTGGAATTGAGTGGAGTGGAGGAACAAGACTCAATCTTGAGGGCACGATGCGACGGGAACCGCTACTTCGGTGTTATTTTCTTGTCGTTCGGGAATGAATTCTGTTATATGTTATATTTGAATGACGTTCCACTCACGTTCAACATGCAGTAACTTCGTGTGCATCCCGGAAACTAATGCTATTTTATACTTTCTGAAGAATGTTTGCGACATACCTTGCTTGGATGTATTAAATAGAAATGTTTAGATAATAGAAGCGGCTCGTACCTATAAATAAGAGAAACCAAAATTAGTTAACTGTACACTAATAACACAAATTTTTATATTACAACTTGTACAGAAAACTGCATTTTTGCACATATATTACCTAATATAACTATTTTTGTTTATGACCATAATTTATGGAGTCAAATAATTATGGACAGTATTTACTAATTCTCACTGATTCTGTTCAACATTTTCTATGGATATAATGCAATAATAATTCATTTCTGACTTACGAAACTATCAACATTTATACAGGAATTTTACAAAAAAGGCAAGTTTACAGTTCTGGTGGAGGCGCCAGTTATTTTTTTTATTTTAAATCAATAATTTAAAAAATCAATATTCAAATTAATATATTACTTATTTATTAGTTCATTCATTTAAAAGATGTAGGTGTCAGATTGTATACAAAGTTTACAATTTACCTTCAATTGTTTTTGAAGTTTCTAGAGCATTATCAAATCAATGTTTGTTATATGTTTACTATATAACTTTTATTCTATCATCAAAGCAATTGAAGAATCTGTTAGAACCAACAAGAAAATTTTGTTGCCATTAAAAAAAGACGATCCACGTCATGAGTCGAAATTGAATTTGATTAAAAATACACATTTAAAATGTGTTAAAATCCGGATTTGTCTGTGTAGCTTTAATTATACATTTTAAACAACACATCAAAAGTCCCCATCGATACCACTGCTGCATACATAAAATGGTTTTTGCGTTATTTCGTAAACTATCAGTTTTTCGTACAAAATTTAAGTTCGTCAAATTTGCCAAATAGAAACAGGCTGAACTCTTGTATACAGCATTTTTATGTCACAAATAATATCTGAAAAATATAACAATAAATTTTTTTGCAGTAGTGCTATCCGTGAGGTTTCTTGAGATATGGTTTAAAACACCTAAATAAAGCCACACAGAAAAAAAATAGTTTTTAACAGTTATTTTTTGCCACTTTTTTACCCAAACTGACTGAATATAATATATAAGCAGTTTGTTTACCTTATTTTGAGTTCTGTCAAGTTAATTTGAATGATTCGTCGTTTTCTGTTGTTTGAGTTCTGTCAAGTTAATTTGAATGATTCGTCGTTTTCTGTTGTTGTTGACAGTCCTGTGCGGTAGATTCTCAGATATTATAATTTCCGTGATTTTTTGATTATTTATATTTTGAAGAAGCTTTTGCGAAAGGTATATTTCAAAAAATAATGAAAATCGGCTAAAGATTACAAAAGTTACAGTATACATAAGTGTAATTTTTCAATCTGAAGGCACTGGTACATTATGTTACTTTGCCATAACGTAACGTTGCTAATAACAGCGAAACCCGTGGCAGTAAATCCCTTCAGCCAATGACAATAGTTTTCATATGAAAAGTTATATGACATGTTACATAGTATAGGTACTTGAACGTTTATTTAGCTGGTTTCGTAATGATCCTGAAGTAAGAATTAACATCTATCTACAACTTTGTTCATTAGGGAGATTTCCATATTGCAAGCAATTGTTAAGATTTGAAAAAGAAAGGCCTATATTTACTTCGAAGTAAATAATAAAAGCCAATTATTGCAATAAAGAGGCATTTCTTTTTCCAATGTTAACTTTGTTCATATTTGACTTGCTGGGATCAATCATCATGTATGATGACATAATTTTCTGTTGATTTGTTGTAGTTAAAAGTCAATAACAAGATGAGGTTTTAAAAAAAGTTCTATCGGCAAACCAAAAATACATTTAATAAAGTTTGAACCACACACACAAACAATTGTTTTAAACAGAATAAATACCATGCGTTACCTGTCATAATTGTATTTAATGTATTTCGACAACTGATTTATTGCAGTCTCTGGCAAACGTGGAAAATAGCTTAATAGGTTTTAAATATTTAGTTTATACTTGGTATATGGTCATTAGTACCTAGAACTAAGGAAAAGCTATAAAGGAATTAAAAACACTGAATTTTTCCTTAAGAAGTAACCCACTTCTACGCAAACTTCTAAAGTGCCTTATTAAATAAACTATAAAAACTGAGGACCCATTTGCCAATATGGTACGTTATATATCGATTGATCATTGAAGGCAGCTCTGTGTGGTCCGACCAAACCATTGGTTGCCGACCGATTGCGAACGGTTGATCGGGGCGCATGTAGTATAAAATTTCCGCTTGTTGTCACAGTCGTGTACATATAAATTACAACGATCGCATCCACGTAGGTTTCGCTCGCGCGGGAATGATGGATATTCGCGATTCTGTTGCGTGTTTTCGTGCACCTCATCTCGTCCAGCCTCGTAACAGTAATGACAGCTGCGATCCCCGACACGTGAAGACACGCAATACCCTAATCTAATACGAGATGACATATGCATGTAAATCGCCAACACTTCCACTATAGGTCTCCTAGCTCACCGAGTAGATGTTAGCGCAGTTATACCGGTCGATGGTTATGAAACGGATACTGGTCGCATGTACAGTTACCCTACGTCAAAACGGTCATTAGTGTCCACGTTTGCACCGACAACGATGGCGAACTTGACACCTTGAGAACTGCACCGAAAGTAATAACATCTAGTAGTGTACGTGTGTATCTGTTCCGGGCACTTTCTCACATGCGAGCCCAGAATTAGTTTAGAAATTATGAATGTTTTGAAGATGTGAAGATTAAAGCAGCATTCAGATAGATCCTAGTGCATTGCAGATTTGCGGATTGCAGTAAACTATACATTTAACGACTTCAGCTTAAGCATATGGCAGTAACTGTTCTACAGCTTTGATCGGATGAGTTTGCTTAATCAAGTGCTCTTATTGGTTTAGATCAGTTATCTCCATAGATTGTCAAATACTTAATTTTATTCAAAATACTTTCCGTAAATGGAAATTCATTAATAAAAATGTGGTGTACTGCGAGTTCACACTCCAAGTTGACATTTGATATCTTCACAATTTTCTCTGGAATTCCAGAAAAATTAATTTTCTCCATATTCGTGTGAATTCCACTACAAAGCATCTCAGTTATTGTAAAACAAAAACATTAAAACCACAAAATTTTGCGTTAATTTCAGCTCGTTAACGATTAAAATAGGAGGAGGTTGTCAATTCGATACGAATGTGTGTACCTATAAAGGAGTTTTTTGCTGCGTAAACGTATTCCTTTAAACACGTTATAATTGATAGTTATTTCACCCCGAATGCATGATCCAAATGTTAACAAGTTTTCGAGATATTTTTATATTCTTACGATTTTGGAAGAAAACGCTGCCTATGAAGTCATAACCGGTTGAATAGTACCATTTTCTTCTATACGTCTGCACGTAGCCATAAAAACACTAACGTGCGAAACGGGCCTATCCTGGAAGCGACGATGGTATTCTCTTTGAGGCTTCACTAGCAATTCCATCACAATGCCCGTAAATAAATAGTGTGTTAGCATATTCAGCAATTCAATAGAGAACAATTTTAAAAGATTTATGATCGATTAGATCGTGAAGAAGTTGAAAACTATGAGTTAACACGGGAAGGGAAACAATTGTGTCAAATTAATAGTTTTGATACGAACAAGTGCGCAGGTGCGCGGCTTGTTGTCGTAGGTAGGTGTGGGACATTCAAGAATTTTATTGTCAGAATAACATTTGCGAATGTTGTGGGTTGGAAGACATGAAACAACATTCTGTTTCGTGTGTCTTTCGATCAAGTTAACTGAAGGAGACCACATACTCGCCCAAGTATTATTATCTCTTTCTCGGAAATTAGGAGACGTTTTGTTAAGATTTATACCTTGTAATAATTTTTTTAGCAATAATGGTATTAATCTGATACTTGCATTTTGATTTAACAACATGTTACGCCTCAAAGACACCATTGTCACATAAAAAAAACACTTCGAAAATATTAATTATTTTTGACTTCCTATTGTAGCGTTTTCTTAAAATAATCGTAGGAATTAAAATATCTCGAAACCTGTAAACATTTGGATCATGCATTTGGGGTGAATTAACTTGCAAATGGCCCCTACTATAAGTAACGTGTTTAATGGAATACGTTTACTCACCAATAACCCTGTATCTGTAATATTATTCCATAACGCATGGCCCGATTTTATCTCTAATTTAGTAATAACCATTTTACCCGATATAGTGTTGACATTTTGAGAAAATCGCATATTGCCATACTACCGCCTTTCAGCAGCTAATAATCAGTTGCAATCTTAGGGCGGGTTTTTCAATTACATATTAAACATTCGTTATCCCTAATCTTAGATAATCTCTGTTATTTGCGGGGTTTTCAATCACGGTTTAACGGGGTTTAACGGTTTTTGTTAAGTTCACTATAGATTTTGTTTCGTCTGGTAAAGGCTTTCATATGCGGGTAGGGTTGCCAGATCGTGACAGTCAGAGATAGAAAATCTGCAACCTAACCTCAATGGTAGCGTTGTCAGATCGTGACAGCCGGGGGAATGGAAATCTGGCAACCCTACCTGAGGGTAGGGTTGTCAGATCGTGACAGTCTGGGGATTTGAAATCTGGCAACCCTACCTCAGGGTAGGGAGTTTAGGGTAGGGACCTCTGCGTAAGGTTGCCAGATCGCTACGGTCTGGGATTGACTTAGATCCAAGAAATCTGGCAACCCTACCGTAACGGTGATGACGATGAGTCATGGTATCACTTCCAATTCATTGCATACGAAAATGCGGTCAAACTGATTCACACCTTAAGCGCCTATAGCTTAACTTCAAGTTTTGAAAACAACAAAATAAGGAGAGTAGATACCACCAAATACACAAGTCGAACAATGCAGATAGGCTCGGACGTAACGTTAGTATAACATGTCAACTACGCACTAAATTCAGTGCGTTATGTGGAGATTAAGCCTAAGGATACCTTAATTAAACTCTGCTAAACCGCAATTGATAACCCCGCCCTTAATGGAGTCAGAGATATTGCGCAAAAGCCAAAAAACCGGAAATTTGAAAAATTCAAGCTGGTTGTGTTCCTTACAAATAAATATACAATATATCTCCACGGATTGAGGTACACAGAGAAAACAAATTTTTATTGTGATTTTTCAAAAATGCCAAACTCCTAGTTGTGGGGTATTCCGCAGTAACGAGTCACACCTGTCACGCCCGTCACGCCCCATTGCTTATGTATATAAGCAATGGGGGCTTTTATTATTATTTTGATGCAACATTATAACAAAAAGACCACCTATCTTTTAGAATTGTTGTAAATAGATGTTCAAACTTATAACTTTTATGAAAAACTTTTTTAAATAGCCGTGACGGTCGTTACCAGCACAGTAGTTTTGGTAACCTAAAATTTTAACATTCGCACAATGACCCTAGTGTAAAGTTTCTATTCTAATAAAGTTAATAAACAATTCTAGTTTTTAAGTGAATTTTAGCCTAGCTACTATTATATTGATTGATTCATGAGTCTCTCTAGCTCAATTAGGTGACCCAGAATCACAGTTAAAAAATATAATGTTTAACAGATTTTTGAAATTTTACATTCCCGTAATTGCAAAGCGGGATAAAGACAACAATTATACTAAATTTTATCCCCATTGATTTGCAATTACACTACTATTTTTATCCACGCCTCTCAACGATCTCATTCGCAAGAATGCATCAAGCACCTCAATCAAATAGATAGATAGACCTCCAGTCATATTTCCCGCCGATTTTTCCGCAGCGGTCCGCTAGAGTGCGCAATTTATCTGGCGAATCTCCCCGTATAAATCACACCGTATGTAAACACCTGTATAAATTTGTATTGCCGTTTCCGTAATGGGAGGCAGTTTCTCACTGATTTACAGTACAATGTCGGGGCCTGTCGGGACTCCTCAATAATGCCAACGAAACAATCAATAATCCACAGCAACAACGTCGACCGTGGACAGATAGATAGAGAGAGAGAGGAAGACAGAACCAGAGACCGTCACCGGTAAACGTTATTGACAGCATAAATTTCGCGCAATTATCCGTTCGCGGCCACAACGAAGGAATCGATGGAACGAGCGGACGCGGACGGACGAACGCAGGAAAAATCGACACGGCCACGGCTGGTGAACGGAACGCACTCAACATCGCCAACGGTCATTTCCTGAATTACACGATCGTACTCCCGGATTGTTGCCGCTGTCCGACCTGGATTTTTAATTGAATCGGTCGATTCGAAAACACTGCAAGTCCGAAAAGTGAGTTCTGATAAAATTAACAAAATAACTTTGTCGGTGCAATATCTTGAAAAGTATAGCAGTTAGCTATTCTGTGCGAACAGACCAAATATAAAGTAGTTCACAGAGAATTAAATATATTACATATTTTATTTATATTTGCATTAAAAGAAGAGGTATGATTAAAACAATCATTATGGACATGTACTGTTTTTGAACTCGACGGAAAAACAGCGTACATTTTTAATAATATTTGTTTATTTAAAGTATTTAAATAATATTTTTATTATGTTGTATATGTTTTTGGCGTTCTGATTCCAAACCATTAGTCATATTTTTTAAATTCAAAATGGCGGATTCAATATGGCGACTACAAAATTTAGACTGATGTCGAGTGCTTATGTAACTTATTTGCTGTCATATTTGAAGATCCTAGACTCCAAATCAAATGTCCAATTTTCAAAATTCAAAATGGCGGAATCAATATGGCGACCGAAAATGTAAAATATCTTGGATTTGCATGAAACTTATTTCCCGTAATATTTGAAGATTGATAATTAAAAATGTCATGTCAGATTTTCAAAATAAATTCAAAATGGCGGATTATACATGGTTAGCCAAAATTACCGGACCACCTTACTAATTCTTCAACCTAAAAGAATTTCACAGACAAATTCAAGCAAAAGTTTTTTCGTTTTAATTAATTTAGTTAATTTTTTTCTGGAAAGGTAAACTTTTCTTTTTCTAATAGAACAGCCTGTATATTTTAAATTTTTTTAATTCTAAGAATTTTTGTAAGAATTTTTTTTTTATAAAATGCGTCTTTGAGTTTTGAGCAATTAATCGATCATTAACGGATAAAAAATAAAAAAAACATCAAGAAAAAATAACTATGAAATAGAATTAAATTAAATATTCAAGCTGCCAAATTAAAACATATGATATGTATGTATGTGGGAAAATATTCTTAATTTGACGTTCAGGAGTTTTGATTAATTGCTTATAACTAAAAAGTGATAGTATTGTATTAAAAAAAATGATTTCTACAAAAGAATTAGTCTTAGAGTTAAAAAAATATATTCTCTATTAATATTGGAGGGGTGCTTTAGGATTTAGACGATGGTTTTCACTTACATCATACCTGGAAATCAGTCCTGTCCCAACCGGTTCTACCTGCTGGCACCCTACCCGTTAATCCTACCCCTTCCACTTCGTTACCCCCACTCCAAACACCATCTGGTGACTCCACCCCACTCATATATAAAGATCCGCCCCAACAGACGACAGTATCTTCTTAGCGCTTGGTTTGATAACTTAGTCCTGAAGATGCCTCTTGCAACAGAGCGCGAAACGTTGACTGCTTCAAAGTCCTCAACGCGGTTTCCACCCGGAAATCAATATATCACACACAATAGTTTTCTTTAAACCCAAAAAATTGTTTTTTCAGTTGGAGAATTATTTAGGTATTTCGGTATAATTGTCTATTTTTGATTAATTGCTCATAACACCAGAATATCCAGAATAAAATGAACATCCTGTATATTAAAATTATATCTAAACGATAGATTATTTAAAGCAAAACAACTTTTACTTGCAATTTTTTTTTGAAATTGTTTGCGGTTGGAAAACTATTTAGGTGTTCCGGTAATTTTGACTAACCCTGTATATGGCGATATGATAGAGTATGATATAGAGTTTGATCATTATATACATGATAGTATTAAATTTCCTCTTCTACGGTGGTAGTCGGTCCGGAAGTCACGTGGTAGTAAAATTTCAAATTTTCACCAGTTACATACTTGAGAACTTTTTTTTAATATTGTCTATCTTTTTGATATTGATATTTATATTGATTACCTCGGCGTACCTCAACAACAATTTGAATGCAAATTACGAAGTTGGCGAATGTTTACGACTGACATAATAGTAAAAACTGCGTCAACGGTATGCCAGTTAATGCATCTTAAATATAAAATTCACGATATTGATTCAGGACTGATTAAACTAATAGAGCAGACAAACGTAACAGTTGCTACATGATAATGAACCTAATTTCCGCTCCCGCTCCGCAGTCGCGTGGTCGCGCAGGTGTGAGCAATGATTAACATTCTTAAATAATTATACTAAAATAAGTGATAACTGCACTGCGCGACAAAATTTACGTACCACTCAAAATTTTCTCATTTTCAAAGGCTGATTTTCTCTCGAAACGATCATCCGATTTTAATGATTGTGTTATTCAATTATTTATAGCTTGATTTTTCAGTTCGGTTTGCTTTTACAAATTTCAGTTTTAAGCATATATGGTGCTAGAATGAGGAAATGTTGTTTGGTCGAAATTTGTAGCATTCTATGGTTTGCACCAGCAACAACTAGTTGGTCAATCTTTTATAAACATTTTATTGTTTGATTCACTTCATTATTAACTGCTAATAACCGAGATATAAAAAGACCAGTTAACACATGATGTGCACGTGATCGAAAACTGGTATACTGGTATAGAGAGCTGTAGAAATCTTCAGGGCTTAGAACGTATCTTTTCAGGGAAGGAACCCAGGTTTTGGCATTGTTGCATATCTCCAAATATCTGCAGCATTCTACTAATAGCGATTCGTCCATACCTGGAGGTGAATTTTGTAAATGTGAATTGACGGCCCAAAATGTTCACTTTCCCTCGCCCATTTCTAGTGTCCGATATAGAATAGAAGAATACAAATCACATACACCTCCCGGTATTTTTGTTACCGTGTGTTCAGTCTTCCTATTACTGTTCTTATTGTATCTCGGTTATTTATTAAAAGAGGTAATCAAATAACGTAAAGGACCAACTATTGATAGCAGATTGGGTTACTGTTTGACTTCGGTTGACTGCTGTGGTTGTAACTGGTACAAACCACGGCATATTACAAAGTTTCGACAAAAATTAATCAACCTGTACATAAAATTAAAATATAATAAATATGTGTAAATAAAATCAACTAAAATGATAGAATGTATGATTCAAATTTGTTTTCAAATTTGGTAAAAATTGTTGAATATTGTCCTTTTTTCATTGAATGTAGTTTTAATAAATGTTGGTCTCTTAGTTATTTGTGACTTGTGTTTAGTTTATGGTAAACCAAATTCATTTTCATTTGATTGCTCAAGAAATTAAGATGATTGTATGAACAATATTATACTATGTACAAACCTAGCTTTGATAAGCAGGAGTAGACGCGATGATCAAAAAAATGCCCATTATTTATGTAAGAATCAAGGCACGGGCCGAATCACACAAAAACATCGCTTCAAGCTCAAAACAAACCATTCTACAAACACAAAAATGATAATCTCAATTCCATAACCACTTGATTCACTACTTGATATCCTACCTCTAGTAGGAAACTGCATATAAGCTCTGCCCGACAAGGTTGGAATTAGTGCATCCAATCCCGGGATCCCGGTATTCCCGGACTTTTCTGGTACCGTAATCCCGGTGCTGAGATTAGTCTAAATACCGAGATTATGGTGCTGATAGATTTTCAATAGAAAATCAAAATATTATTTTTACAAACAAATTAAGAGAAAGGAATACTAAATTAACGGTTAGTGTTATTGAATAAACTGGGCATAAACTATACAGTGTTAGGATGTGTGCTCTACGGCCTAGTAGTTTATATTTGGTTCAGAGAATTTCGGTGCCGGCAGAAAGTGAGTAAGAACGAGACAGGACGTAAAAGAACTATCAACATATGATATGTCGACTGGTTTAAACTAAGTTAGCTAAACTTTGATATTCAATAACTTTTGTAGACTTTGACCGATTTTCATTACTTTTTTCGAGACATGTAAGGAAATTTATCAAATTTATGATACATAATACACTTTGATAATGAAAGAAAATAAGATTTTCCAGCTGATTATTAATACTGGGAGATCAAAAATTGTGTTTTGGCCATGTTTGAGACCCTGTGGGATAATTAAGGAACTTGTTCTCTCGCAGGTTGGCAACTAGGTACTCTCTTACAAAACCATATCAATTCTCAACATCTTGTTTTCTAATTCATCACATCTGAATTTTTGTAGAATATACACCGTTTTATGCAAGATTTTATATTTCACTCATAATCAAGTCAGATTTGCTGTAAGGTTTAAGGGTAAATTTAAATAGCTAAATTTTATTTGAAATTGTTTATCTTCTACAAAATTCAGATATTGGAATGAACCAAAAACAAAATGGTTAGAATATGGATGGCTTTGTAACATAGTACTTTAAAACTTGCTCATGTTCAGCAGTTTCTCAAAGCGTGTATCGAAAGCAGTTCAAAAGCGTCATTATCGCCTGTTTTTCAAAATTTACAATAGTATGTGCTAATCTCTAAGAAATTCAATGAATTTCTTTATTGAATTTCTTTAAAATGCATTGAAAAATAATGAAAACCAGTCATCATTACAGAAGTTTAGCAAAATAAGCGATCCTTTAATTGTGCCGGTCAGCGTATTTGTCTCAAAACTGTACCTGAAACTTGGCATATCTTGTTGTGCTGTACAGGGTCGTCAGATTAGAACATATTTTCTTATTTTTTTACCTTAAGATTTATTTATTAACCATAAGAAGATAATTCATATTTCCTAGTCTTCTTACTATATTTAGTAGCTAATAAAAATGTTTTTAAAAAATATAAAAAATTATTTAAAATATTCATTTCGTGCCAAGAGCATATTTTGGAAGCATTTATGTAGGAAAGAATTAATATATACAACTTTAAGCCCTATAATAAACGATAATGAAATAAACTTTCTCTTGTATCAAACAATATTTATTTATTTAAAATAAAAATGGCAAACACTATGCAAATAATGTCGAATATTCAATGAAGTATGTTTTGTTTAAACAAATATGATTTGATTTGATCACAAGCACAACAATTTTAAGGAGTATGTGATGATGTTGCTTAAAATAAAAAAAAAATCTGTGTAACCAACCAAACTAAAAAAAAAACATACTAAGAATAAGTTTCGTGTTTATCAAAATCCTAGAATTTGTCTATTTTCGAGTACGATCTTTGGAAAAGGCGTTTGGTTTAGTTACTAAATTAAAGCTATCGTATAGATATAGCTAAATTAAGTAAGTAATTAGCGACATATTGAGAATTAATTCACCTTTCAAACGATAAATAAAAATAATGAATATATTCAGAAGAAACCCATGCAAGGTGACTAACAAAATAACCGTACAGGTCCAAGGCGTTAAGTCAAGCACGTTCAGTGAACAGAATTAGAATGACATCACCAGTGCGTCTAACTGCGAGTGAAAGTCAGATGTTAAGATGGTATTTATTTATTCGTTAATCTTCAGACAGGTCAGTCACACCTACGAACGCTGAATTAAATCAATATGATCGCGCTAATAGAGGCAATAACTGTAAATTCAAGAAAAATTAGTATATGTATGTAATTTATTGATTTTTGGATTTTGTTATAAAAAGTTATTAGCTTTGTTAATTATCTAACTTCAATGTCAAGATACCACCAATAAAATAGTATTTTGGACCTGATATCACCAATGTTATTACCTATCACTATCACTGACCATGTCCAGCAGACTCACCAGTGACACACAGGTAAGTTACCGGTGGATCAGCGATAACTGTCACTGCCATGTCACTATCACTGCGACGGTCAGTATTTGCATGGTATCTGCCAAGTTTAACGTAACCTATGCAAGGATGGCCTGATTTTGAAACGTAAATGCATAGATACATATTTAACAATGAATCCCAATGTTTAAATCTCCCATCGGGTTAGTTATTTGATAAAAGTCTCGTTAAAATGTGCACTAATTTGCTTTGTTCCAACGTTTTCATTTTAGAAACTGCGGTAAAGCCGGGACCTGTAACCTGAAAATGTTTTGACATATAAATTTAATGAAGTAGGTACGGTCAGCAAAATGGTAACCTGTATATATCACCCATCGAGATAGTATAGAAAGGAGACGCTATGACGACGCTTTTCTCATACTGAAAACGGCGTCAGTGGGTGTGGCTTATTGGACTATACGACGGTCGGTCTGCACAGGCCCGGACTAATTATAATTCTTTTTCTGTAGTATTGCAGACAGTACAACATAGCACATATTAACTATATTTGTTTAACTAAAGAAAGTAAAAATATATAATAAACACAAAAATACTCTGGATTAAGGTTATAACAAATAATGTAAGATACATCTTATATTTGTTTAACTTAATGTAAAATAAATCTTATAAGTAACATAAATATGAATATGAATATGAACAAAATAAGTAATATACATTTTGTAACCTACTGGCCATTAAACAAAACCATTTTATTATTTTGATGTCGAATGCTGGCGGATTTTATTATTTTTGTTTTTCTGATGTAACACATTCGAATATGTGTGTACCTGTTTATAATCCTTTTAATTAATAATATCCTGTGACTATCCAACACATCTTGATCGAAACTATGTTTTACTAAACTAGCAGGTGTACCAAAAGCATTAAACGGATGTTTATGCCCCGAGGGTGACAGTTTATGAAGCGCGAGGGCCGATCACGCATTTTAAGGCCCCCGAGGGTATAAACATCATGTAATGTCCGTGGTACATACAAAATTGTATGTCCTACAATAGTTTTGTTCCTCTGTTTGAATAATATGAATAAATATTTTGACGTTATCAAGTGACATGCGTATCTACGGAGTTGAACTACAATACAATACAATACAATGAACTACAAACAATTCGGAGTTGAGTGACAATGCTGACAATTAATTGTCAAACAGAATAACCTTAATCGCCAATAATTCACATTGACGATTTAAAATTTACAATTTTAATGTCAAATAGTTGATGTATCTGACATATAAACCATGGCAACGCTTGATATCCGCGCGGGCGTTAAGAACCCTAATGCCCTCGCGCTCCCGGGGATATTTTGTTACTTTTTGATCATGTAGGACATAAAATATATTTGATGCGATTTGGTGACGTTCTGTCTACACATATATCCGCAAAATGCTTCGAACAAACAACACTTGACTTTGTCGGCTTCCAGTTACATCGGCCTACAAACTGTATCCATCATTGCTACTGGGCAGAAATCTTTGGAAACTTACATTTAATTGTTAAAAAACCAAAAACTAAGTCAAATTTTATTGAATACGGGCCTGTTCATTGGCATTTGACTGACATTTAACGTCACTTACCGATGAGACGTAATTCCCACTGATTTATTGCATCCAGGACCCTTTCTGCTGCGACAGCTTCTTACATCGCATACTATCATGTTAATTAGTTATAAAACAATACTTATAACGTACTAGAAATCACTTAATACTATATTATTTGACGAGCACATAAGTAAGGATATAAACATGCGAGCGATTTATATCAGTTGTGTGCGAGTCGAATACGACGTTTTATATACGACACATAAATTCCATTTTATATCAAATCTTTTAAATGTATTTGTCAATGGTGGCCGTGCGAAATGTCAAATAACTGTCATCCACGTAAGTTTAGACTGACTTTGACAGTACATTCGTATAATGATGACAGTTCCTTCAAATAATGAAGTCATTATTTGAACGAACTGTCATTATTATAGAACGCTAGTGTCATTATAATCATTGGCGCGTATCATGATGGGGATTATAATAGTCATAGATACGTATGCAATGAACTTATTATATGTGAGTCGTAGATAAACCTATATAATGTATCGGCTTGTCAATTTGACGTAAAGGGACTAACAGACGGTATGATTTGACATAAAGTGATCCCAATTTTAAGCTCATATGACTCCTCCTCTTTTATACTATCTCGATGATATCACCGGATGTTTGACATGTGCAATGTGCATCCAGCATACATTTTTTGCGCGGTCTTTCACATGGCCATTATAAACTGTTTAGAACATTATAATAAAGTCCCATCTTATACTAATCAAGAATTTATTTGAAGGCACCGTATTTTCTAGGATTACATTGTAAATTGTGCTCATACATACTCTCTTTGATTTGTATACCGTATATGCTTACATACCTGTGACCAAATCCCACCAAAAAAGGAGATTCGTTAACAATATCATGAGCGTTGAGAACCTAGTCGTGCACAGCACAACATTCCCACAACATTAATCACGTGGCATTCCATTAATTACCATAGTTCAAAACACGACGCCTAACTATCCAATAAATGCAAAGATTCTGCTGCGTTCAATTATCAAGTAACGGTCTTCGCGTGAAAAACGACAAATTAACGCTCAGGGAAAGTAAGGATTTATCTGAGTTGATCCTGAGCGCTGATCGCAGCGTCGGCACCCGAAAAAAGCGAAAATCTTTGCGTCTCCCACGCCTGTAAGAAATCGCTCATCATTTGATTATTCATATATTCAAGGAATTTGTAGCGGCCTTCAGAGTGTGCATGTATTATAACGCTATATAGTTATTTTATTTTGCGATTGGTGCCAATTACAGCTGAATCTATATTTTGTTTTCAAGACATGTGCAGTAGGGTGGATCGTTTTTATACCTATGAATTAATTTTTTACTAATCAAATTTGCTTGGTGGAAAGTCGGTGCTCTACGGCGTAACGAGTAGTGTTTCAAATTAGAGAAAAAAATATTAATAATATCTACTGCCCCAAAGTGAACAAAAATACAAAACTTGAATATAGTGTCTGAATAGAATACTGTCTGCAAGTATAGGTGTTAGTTTTTGTCACCCAGAACACAGTCACAGTCTGCTTGGTTCACAATCTGCTAAAAGTGTATTATTTCACGTGCACATAATAAACGATCTTAATAGCGAGCATGCAGTTTATACACGAGCCGTAGGCGAGTGTATACATAAGCAAGCGATTTATATCCGTCATGTACGAGTCAAACATGACGTTTTATCTAAGACTTACAAATTCCATTTTATATCAAATTATTTAAATGTATTTGCAAAGGTATGATAATGATACACCATAGCGGGAGATTTATCTATCCCCTTTCAAAATTCTAAGAAGCCGTTAAAAGCATGCTTGTGGCAGAAGCACCGTTCACTTTGGAAGAATTTTTTTGTTGTAACTTCGAACGCTATATTTAGATATTTTGTAATATTGTTCGCAGTATTTTCTTTGACTCGTGTAAGTATATATGTATGTACTATAACACACAATAAATGATTTGATTTGATTTGATTACTCCTTCTAGGTTTAGGTGGTCGCAAAGATCATCAAGAACCATGATCCATAGCAGTGGTGATAACATTCAAGAATCCGTAGAATCAGATATTGTGAATATATATTGTGACTTTTTGAGCACATCCTATAAATAATTCACTGATGTAACACAGAATTAAGAACTTTTAGAAAATAAACTGCTTCCGGGTTATGCCGTGTGTCAAGATTTGTTAATGCTGACGTTTCGCGAGCCATGTTGCTCGCTTCTACAAAGCTAATTGAATACTGAAGACCTACCAAGAAAGTCTCCCTTATATACCTGAATTTACACCTCACTGCGCACATCTGGCGCTACCGCTCCATGTGTTTTTCCACCTGACCGCGTTAGGATCGATTTCCAGACCCTACTAATGTCAGTACCGTCCTCGCGATTGATGTTGTCAGGATGTTTGTAAAATTCGATGGCTTCTCTAATAAGCCTTCGATGATAATTACCCACCCTTGCCAACATCTTCGCGTCATCGAAATCCATTGTGTGTCCCGACTCGTGGCAGTGTTGAGCAACAGCGGACTGTTGGATCTTGCCTAGCCGGGTGTCCCTACTGTGCTCCTTGATTCGACATTCGATGCTTCGTCCTGTCTGTCCTACATAGCATGTTCCGCACTCACATGTTATCTTGTATACCCCTTCGTTCTTCAGGAGTGGTGTGATATCCTTTGGGTTAGGCAAAAGATCCTTTACCTTAGCTGGTGCTCTGTACCTTACCGTGATACCCGATTTCTTCAGTACTCTACCGATTCTCTCTGATACCCCACTTACGTATGGTAAGCAAGCGAACCCCTTTGACTCTTGCGGTTCCTCTGAGACTTGCGGTTTTCTTTGTGTGACACCCCGTATGTCAGACTTGGTGTATCCATTCTGGCGTAGGGCCCACTCCAAGTGTTTCCGTTCGTCGTGCAAGGTGCTTTCGTCGCATACCTTCTCGGCTCTGTTGAACAAAGTGTTAATAACACTTCTCTTCTGTGGGGGGTGGTGGTGTGATTTGGCGTTCAAGTACCGATCGGTATGTGTCTTCTTACGGTAGACTGTATGTCCAAGTCTACCCGTTGACGTTCTGTATACCAGCACATCCAAGAAAGGCAGCTGATTGTCCTCTTCTATTTCCATCGTGAATTTGATGGAAGGACTAACATTGTTCAGGTGGTTAAGGAACTCAGTAAGTCTATCTCTACCGTGTGGCCAAACCACAAAGGTATCGTCTACATATCTGACCCAGTGCTTGGGTTTGAAGGGACTTGATGTAATGGCTTTTTCTTCAAACAATTCCAAGAAGAAATTGGCGATTACCGGTGACAAAGGTGATCCCATGGCTGCACCCTCTACCTGCTCATACATCGCTCCCGCCCACTTGAAGTATGTGGTGGAGAGACAATACTCTACAAGATCCGGAACATCGGTTGGTAGACCTAGGGGGACAAGTGTTGTCCGGAGGCCTTCGACTGCCTCCTTAACCGGAACACACGTAAAGAGTGATGTTACGTCGAAACTTACGAGTATATCCTGAGGGTCAATGACAACTTCCTTCAAAATCTGAATAAAATGTTCAGAGTTCTTGACAAAAGATGTAGTTTGTCCTATAAACGGTTGGATGGTTTTCGCCAAGTATTTTGCCAACAAATAGGTTGGGGAGCCTATTGCGCTAACGATTGGTCTTAAAGGTACGTTATCCTTGTGGATCTTTGGCAAACCGTAGATCCTAGGTGCCCTAGGGGCTTGAACAAAAAGGCTTCTTTGTTCCTGTACGGGAATCGATGATGATTTAGCCAATTCCTTCACTCGCCTTCCTATCTTATCTGTTGGGTCCTTGGAAATTTTACGGTACGTATTCGGGTCCAATAGATCGTCCATCTTCCTGTTGTAGTCCTCCTTGTTCAATATCACCGTTGCATTCCCTTTGTCTGCAGACAAATTAATTAATTCAAATTAGTAAATGTCGCGATTATTAAGAAGAATGCGGGAATCAGTATTTGTCTGTTGAACTCACGATAGTCCCGCTGAAATAGAGACGTCTGTCAACCCTGGTTAACATGTATACCTAAGAGTAAATGAATTTATGTTGGAGCTTAGAAGCTGGACATGCCAAATTGGGCCGTGGGGAACAGTGGCGGCTCGTAGCTAATATTAGTGGGGGTGCTGTACTAGACATTTTTTTGTCATTAAGTTTTAAAAAATATTGTGTAAAAGGAAAAAAAAAACGTATAAAAAGAAAATTTATTCAGAAACTTGATGAAATCGTAAAAGAATTTAGGGAATAAAAACGGACTTATTTAGTAATAAATTTATGTAAAAAATACATTTTGTAAAAACTACGGTTTAACAAAATGAAGTAAAAATTAAAAAATTTTCATATTTTTTAATGGTTCATGCATTGTCCCCAGAAATCGTCCACATGCATAAATTGAACTCGATTGGACAATGGGAAGTAGGTAAAATATCGATTACAAGATTTGAACATAGCAAACAAACAGGTGAAGTTAAGATAAGCGTAGTAATAAATTTATGTAAAAAATACATTTGTTAAAAACAACGCAATCAATTTTTTTATTGCTTTATGCATTGTCACCGGCAATCTGTCAACGGGCGAAATTTCAACTCGATTGGATATTGGGAAGTAGGTAAAATATCGATTACAAGATTAAATGTGGCAAACAAACAAGTGAGGTTAAGATAAGTGTAATTCTTCCTGTTTTAATTTGCTCGAAAAAAATCAATAATTTTATCCTTGTTCTCTGGATGAAAACTGAGGTTTTTTTCTATATTGAAAGCGCTGCAATTGTTGTAAAATACGTATTGACTTTTGAGATGCCATGCGCAGTTTGTAAAACTCCTTCCTCGCGTGCAGCTTCCTATTTGCGCATGCGCAGAACAGCCAAACACATCGCCTACTGGAACTGTGCAGATCACAGTTCCATTCAACGATTTTTTAATCTTTTTCTTAAACTGGGAGATGGTTACTGATATTAAGGATTAAGGATTATATTTTGTACAAGTATAAAGAAATAATTAAAGGAAAAAGACTCATTATATTAAATGTTATCCATAATATTAAGTGGAAATAATAGGGGGTGCTGCAGTTTCACAGTGCCTACACGCGATCCGCCACTGGTAGGGAATGCATATCACTGGATATTTTTGAGATCTGATGCTTGAATATTAAATTCAAATTAATCCACAACTTTTAGTTAACAATATTCTTTCTTTTGAGAAATTAGTGATAAAAAGATTTCCGTTTCTATCTATTTTGTTTTGATACATTTATCATATGAACTGAGTAAAACCAATCTCTGGGGTCCATAATCGGCACATCATTCATCGCGACCTTTATCCAACTGACATTTATATTCCTCCTCAACTTAAGGAGTAATAGTACTGGCGATTGTAAAGACTTTGCAGACTGAGCGACTGCGTTCCATATCTTAATATTCCGTACACATGTCGAGCGAGGCTAACGTGCGGCGAACCTATTCGATTTGTATTTATTGCGATACAATGCAGACCGTTTAATTAGTCTTGTACCTCATTATACTATAAATAGTCCTGGAAATAGTTTTCATCGGTCTGGTGGTCACTCGTTCGATGTGGCAAAATGTGTCCGTTTCCCGTAAACGACAGAAGCGGTTTTGAGAACGATTGAGAGTGAAAGTGGAGTTACGCGAATGTATTTTTAAAGGTTATGCTCAATTGGAATGGTCTCAAGGAAACGCGATTTTTAGATTTTGACGTTACCATTAGCAATCGTAAGCTTGTTGGCGACTTGGCCGCTACAGGCACAATTATAATTTCGCACTATTGTAGTTTAGAGTAATCAAATTAGATAAAATTATCTACAAACCTTTGGTTAACTTTTAAATATGAAGGGTCCGAGTCCGTCATATTGGAATAGGAATTCTGACAAGATACAATTGTTGTGTGGTCTCTTTTATTACACTATGCATAGAAAAAATAGTTTGCTCTAATTGTTGAATTAACACATTGCATTTGTACCCTTGACACTAAAATACAATGCACAGTTGCACACGCACGCGGTCTTTAACTATGATAGGCACTGGAAAAATTGTTGTACAATATTAATGTACATAAATAAATGTTAACCTCTAAGGAACAAAAACAAAGAATCAATAATTGGGATCTAAAAATAAGGGTATAATATGTAAAGGGTATATACGCCAATTCATGGGACTCATGCTCGGAAATGCACCGTTTGCATGGCAAGTGAAGAGAGTTAAAAAGATCCAGAAGATGGTAACAATACTAGAGTCGTATGAGGTATCATAGGATGACAACCACAATAAGTTTTAAAATTAAAAAAAAATCATTCTTAATTAATTTACGTAGCTAAAAATTGGTTAAAATAGTAGATTTTACAAATGCGTATAATTACATCAATTATATAGATAATTTGCTTTTCCTGATTAATGATTTTTACTATACAGAGTGTCTGTTTTTTGCAAGAATGATTGGTGATTTTTGCTTAGGTACTTGTAAATATATGAAATCCATTAAATTGGGCAAAGGTGCGCACTTTCATATCAATTAGCTAATAGAAAACTTTTGAAGGAATTAATAAAATCTGAAAGGAACTAAACAGCAAATTAAATATTCATAAGACACGATTATACGAAGAATTTGATTGTGCAATAATATTAAGCTAGATTAAGAAGAACTACTAACCAAAATCTAAAATGTTGTTGATATATTCAAAACTAAGACAAAATATGACTGAGAGTTTGTTTCAGGTAATTATTCAACATTCAAATGCGCAACTCACTTTTAACAGCTTTTCTATGTCTTGAACTACACCTGATATCATTACATGCAGGTAATTTTCAGGAGTTTCCCTTTATTTAGATCTTATTTATGGGTAGGAAAATTATCTTACATTATTGTTTTCTTTTCAATGGCAGAATTCTTTTTAGTTTTAATTAAATCTAACCTTAAAAAGGATATGTATTCGAAGAGTAAACTTTAAAGTTGCTTTTCTCAGAATTTGTGAACATAAACTTTAATCCTCTACTTCTCCTTCAACTTCTATCAAATCAAGTTCTCTATTTTTATCACCCCCCCCCCCCCATAATCTAAGGAATAAGAAACATGAAAGGCAATTTGACAACACTGAAAAAACTAGAAACTATGCCATTTTCGATAAAACTAAAACTTGAGTTTCCAAAACTAAATACCTCAACACACCAAGAAAACAAACTTCATCAATTTCACTTGTAAAAGTGAAGAAATTAGCCACTTTTTAAGGACTTTTTTCTTGTTTCTGTTTAGTCGAATCGGTCGGTGGTAGCATAAAATAATCACTGGAGAATATGTCATACTACAACTGTTCTTCAAACTGATTGGTGGAACCAGAGGGTAGAAAACGATTAACTTATTCGTTTTTCTGTTTTTGTAAACAAACCTTTGACGCAAGTCAATGTTTAGTTTGGAGAGTGAGCCTTTCAGTTTTTCCGTTGTGTGGAATCCATCGTACATATAGCGTTAGTCCCAATATAATAAAATATATATGTATTTATAAATAATATACCGGAAACTATAAAATATCCAATTGTGTCGCAGTATTGTGGAAGTATTCACTATCTCAGTATGACAGTATATGAGCCGAACACTCTGCATTCGTAAGTTAACAATATAGTTAAATTCAATGTGTTTCCAGGAACTATTCGACCCTACCCAGTAATCCCAATAATAACCCATTGAGATATAAACATTTCCGACTTTTGTCACACGAACAAAAACACAAAAGCGCAAGAATAAAAACTTAATTTAGATCGCACAATAGAACGACAATGAACGTAATTTGTGCAATGATTGAAGTTCACTCAGCAGTTTCAAGGTTACACGATCCCATAATAGAATACCTATTACCGATATTGGTCAACATAAAGGCCGATAAACACAATTACGGCGTCTGTGTTTTTTTTTTCAGCGAGCGAGATAAATCCATCAATCGCGACGACATTGTTGTCAGCGGTTTAAGTATTCAATACGTAATTATATTAAAGTGAGTAATGAGTTTGTTTTTTTTTTAATATGCGACAAAGAAACGGATAAAATTTAACTCTTTTTATTACTGCGGCATATATTATTATATTAATTGGTGACTACGTGTAATCTTGTCACACTTTTTGACATAGTTTGATCCTGTAATGGAAATGCTTGGAATTGAAAGGCTTATTGTTTTGTTGTGATTTCACTTTTAAAGGTACTTTATGAGTGTGCCCATATCTCAATTTACAATTTAATTTTTAATTGCATAAAATGTATTTGATGAAATCACTGTCATCCGTGTTCAATGAATATTAATTAGTTTTGCTAAGAAACAATTAAAATGAAATAAACATGAATGCGAATCAAAATCGAAAAATGGAGCAAAATATACACCGACTTAGATTCGAACCAGGAGCTCAGACTAACCACGTACTAAATTACAGTTTAAATATATATTAGTTAAAAAAATCTTAAACAATGAGAATACATTTTCTGTTGTATCGGTGTTACTGCTTTCTGAGAATACAAAATCAACAATAAGCCAAAAAGTTCTGTAAGTCTGCAAGATACAGGAGTCAGAAAACAATTTTAAAAAACACATAATAATACGTGACATTTCCAAACGATTTGATATTATTTGCTACATCTAAACTTATAACCATAATACTAGTGGCACGCAAGTTTGGTGTACGAATAAACCATACTAGAACTAAATACATGGTGATGGAAGATATGATTTCTTCGTTACAGTTACGGGCAAACTCAGAATTTCTAGAGCGTGTTTTGCCTGCCCGAGGATGCAAATGGAACAGAATTGGTAAGAAGAAGAATAACCGATTCTTAGAGAACTGTATAGAAACATATCCTAGAAAGTTTGCAGCAAATGGTAACTTTTTGAAAAGAAGTATGGCAAAATGTTTAAAATTGAAAAAAAAATCCTCTGATAAGACGATTTTTGTTAATGAATGGCAAGTGTATAAGCGTTTCCGGTAGATTTTTTTGCGCTGAATACGAATTTGGGTTTGAAATATGCATATCACGTCAGGTTTTGTCAACGTATTTTTTGTTGTTTATTTTACAGACCCTTTACAGAATCACTGTAAATGCTTCATAATATTGGTGGAGTAATATCCAGGCTTTCAGATAAAAGTACTAAGTTTAAGGTTGAGTATGAGACCATTTTTTTGCGTTGTAGGATATTCAGTTTAGCTAGCATAATTTCGTAACAATTGCCAAAATTGCGGTTTTTAACATTTTGACCTGACTTTTTCCGAAAGTTTTGAGACCGGATTTGTATTCAGAGCAAACAATTCTATTCAAAACGCATTTTCATGTACATCTTAAGCCGTAACATATGAAGGTCAAATACTAAATTTTACACAGAAATGTGTGTTTTGGCAAATAGAAATGATGCGTTTGGAGGATTTAAAAAAAAAAACATCCGTTTTAGAGATTTTATCGTGTTTCCATAATTTACCCGTTCATCGTTTATGGTTATTGGGATATTAGTGTTATTGAGATATACTGGGTTCGGCACTAACTTGCACACAAATGGGAAACATTTTTATTATCAATTTTTCAGAAAATTTTATTTCAATAAAAAGCGTCTGTATTGTCTGAAACATAAAATGCAAACATCAAGATATAATTATCAGCTTGCGTATACCGGGCGTTACAAAATTAAGAAAATTACTAAAGATTAAAGTACAGTTTTTTTTAAAGATACGCAAACATTTTATTTGAAAAAGGTATTTAGAAACATAAGGTATCAAATACGAAATTTGAAACACTTTCGTAAGATTTTTTTTTAATCACGAGCTTACATTTTTATCAAATTTATAAACTAAAAAAATTAAAACAATACCAAAAGTAACAACAGAGTTTAACATTTCATTCATTTAAACATAACAACCAAGAGAAAAACAAAAACAAAAATACTAATAGTATTACGAACAGGAATTTATTATCAAAACATGTAAAACTCAATCTTGCTCCATGTTTGCCTTTACTCCATGTTTTTTTTTACTCCATGTTGCCTCTTTCATTTTCAATGCATAATATCAAATCATTTCAACGGTTGATGTTTTGGATGCATTTTTAAACGTATGTTAGACAGACTGCTATCATTTTTAATGGAAGGCACCCAAGGAAACAATTAAATTATTCAACAGTAGCGAAAGTCGTTGAAAGGTTTAACCAAACTGGGTCCATTGACAAAAGGAAAAACGTATCGCGCAGAAGAAGTGCAACAAATGAAGAAAATTCCCTGAATGTTGTTTTGTCCGCCGAGAAAGCCCCAAGAATGTCTCTATATCATAGACAAGAAACAACGTAAATGTCAGATCGTTCGATTAGGAGAATCTTTAAAAAAACAAATTTAAAGCATACAAACTTCATTTTGATCATACATTACAAGATAGAGGCCTAAATGCACGGCTGGATTTTTCTTTTTGTTTTCAAGGCAACGTAGAAGAAGATGCACATTTCTCAAAAAACCTTTCTTTATTCTGACGATGCAACCTTCAGTTCCAACGGTACTATTATTTCGCAAAATTGTAGATGGTGGGCGCAAGAACCTCCAAATTTTAAAATTTAATGTCGAAACCAGTATTTGTTAATGTTAATGTCTGGTGCGGAATATTGAACGAACATATGGTCGGCCCTGTATTTTTTCGCGAAACTAAACTCACAAGGATATTTGGGAATGTTGCAAACATTCTTATCCGAATATTTGGACAATATGCCTTTCGATATTCGGGGAAATACGCTCTTTCAGCAAGATGGTGCACCAGTCCTTCAACAATACCAGTGAGATTGTGGTTAGACGAACGTTTTCCAAACCAATGGATAGGAAGACACTCAAATAACCCATGACCTACGAGGTCACCCGACCTTACCCCAACGGATTTTTTTCTTTGGTGCACTTTAAAGCAACATGTAATAAATGCAAATGTAATAAAAAATTTCATCCAAAACGTAAATCCCCAAATGCTCAGAAATGTCCATAAAGAGATGAACAATCGTACAAAATTATGCATTGAAAACGGAGGAGGCCACATTGAGTAAAATATTGTATTGTGATGTGTTGTTAATAAAAAAAAATGGATTTTTTTATTACTTTTAATATTTTCCCACTTCTTTATTCATTAAAACAAAATGTTAGAATGTGTTATCTTTTTAATATTTTAAAAAATAAATTCCTGTTTTTGTTGCTTGTTGTCGTTTGTTTTTATTTCTTTCTGTTGTCAGTCATAAAAAATAAATGTTAGAGTGTGTTGTTTAGTTATTTATGTTTTCTACTACTAAAATTTTTTTAGTACATAAAATCGAGGTAAAAATGTTAGCTTGTGCATTTTAAGTTTAAGACAATACCAAAACCTTTTACTGAAAAAAAATTTTCTGAAAAATTGATAATAAAAATTTTTCCTATTTGTGTCCAAGTTAGTGCCGAACACTGTAATCTACGCATTTTTGTGCTTTGATTATTTGCATTTTTTCGAATATATTGTGATGCTATTCGCATTTTTTTCATACAGAATGAATCAAGATCTAAAGTAAAAATATGTTTTAGAAAGACGAACAAACCTTTAGGCGGTAATTTTGCTGTTGTACCTTTTTGCAAGATAGAGGAACGCATTACACCTTAAAACAGTAAGTCGGGAACAGAGCAATAGGTACAAATACAAAAGCGTTAAATGCATCAAATATCCGGTAGTGTCGACTATTTCTCCTATTTTTCTTATGATAAACACGACGCATGTATGTATGTATATCCAACATCGATCAGCAAACAAAAACAAAACAATCGGCAATTAATAACGAAGTCGTGTAGTTGGAAATTGGATTGGAAATTGTGTGCTCGAGATACGGAAGTCCGTCAATCTCGGGAGGCCTCGGTATGGTATTCCATTTACCGGGATTGATGGAGCAAAAGTTAAAGAGCTCTCACTCGCTTACCTTAGGTCGCAGTTGGAGATCGCTTCGGCTGCGACGATCGGAGCAGGAAGCAGCGGCAGGATCGAGCACCCAGCGTCGCACAGAGAACAGCCTGGACGGCCACGACCGAAGCACGGTTTGAAGACCTCACCCGCCCGAATAATTGGCTACTTCACACTCAAATCGATATATGGACCGATTCACCTGAAAATATAAAAGAAATCATCATACTATGGCTATGAATATATTGCAATTTATGTAGCAGCTTTTCGGAGTCAACAAAAAGTCAGTCACAACAGAAATCAAGCGAAAATAAGTATTTTGTTAATAAAAAAATCAGAATTTTTCACATATATATATCAAGATCGTACCATCAAGAACACTCCCACCAATACTTGACCTGTACTTATGTATTTACGCTTGTAACTGTGAAAGCAATTTATTTATTAATATTGTTCTTATTTTAAATTATTAAACGCTAACAATAGCACATCATCAAATTAAATAGTAAAAACATGTGTATTTAATAATAAATGTGAATTTAAGGACATATGAGAAGATAAAATATTAAAATTCAGAAAAAATATTTCTATTTGATATATTATGAGCATTGAATTAAATTTAAAACATTTTTTCCCTTTAACATATTAGATTTAATTGTGAAGTACTGATAGTTTGCTCTTGGGCATGTTTAACAACTTCTTCTTTTCAGCCACATCAAAATTGTATCTATTGCTATGGCATTTTTAGGATATCCAAAACTCGACTTTTAAAGGAGGAACAAACCATTTTCCAGTATAGGTATCTACTACTTACACATGCATCAATTATTATTTTATTTGAAAAAGGCTATACGTAGTAATTAAAAAAAATGTTTGTACTATTACTTAATTTCTTTGTAGCCAATTCAGGGCCGATCAATTCGTTATACCATGGGATAACCTTAATATTGGTATAAATACCAGAATAAGTTGTTATTACTATGGAAACATAAATATTTTATGTAAAGTAAATGGTGATATCCAGGCGGGATGCAAATTTTAAATATATCAAAAAATTACAGCCACAACCTGGATTCGAACCAGGGACCTTTCCGTTTCTAGTAGAATGCTCTCCCAACTGAGCTACTGAGGCCTATGACATTTGTTAGGGAAAATCGTCACATCAAGGAAAGGAAGTAGTAAACACTACCAAACCTAACCTATCATGACACCTATCAAGTGTCATCTACATGACGTAGGGTTCACACCAGAAATGTAATTTAATGTCAATTACTGAACGTGAAATATAACTAGATATATGTATTCGTACGGACATACCGTACCCTTCCGGATTTACCGTAATGATTAATTAATGTAAAGTAAATGGTGATATCCAGGCGGGATGCAAATTTTATGTGCCCTTTATAATTTCGTGCAGTTTACTAATATTATTTTAACAGTATGCCGGCAGGATTTCACAGATTTTCGGGACCAATTTACAGATTCCAGATCATTTATATTAAAATCCTGTGAACTCATATAACTTTAGAAACGATAGATAAATTATTTTATTGGTAGTATCTTGTAAATGGCACTGTACCTATACCTATCGTACTGTTTGTGTCAGATAAGTTGAGCGGTCTAAGGAATGTAACATGGTCCACCTATGCTATGAAGCGGCATTTTTTTCTATACATCTTAGAACAATTATAGAAAGAGTACAAACGATTCCGCTCACTCCTGCTAGTGAACGTCCAATTATTCATACAAGTTCGAATGTATGACTATGCCGAGATGTTATATGCTTAGCTTTATTGGGCAATTGTGATTTATTTTGACATACGTCAAAATAAATCATCGAGAACTGTCACTCACCACAGTAGCGGCACGGCGGTAATAATGCCAAGAAAATGGGGTCAAATTCTCCGTAGCTGTGCCCGTGAAATTATATCAAATGTAGCAACTTTGGGTTCATGAGTTCATGGTTGCAAAAGATGCATGTTCCTCACGATCTATCCTTAAGGAAGACTGAATTGATGGCCAAAATAAATTCGCATGCGGACCAGTCAGGATAGAGAAAAACACAATAAAATTGATGAGATTATAAGAAATGAAGGGCACGTTCCTCTACGATTACCGCCATGTGTGAATTAAATCCGAATGAACTTGCCTGGGCGGACGTAAAGCGTTATATTCGGGACCATAACACGACTGGCGAGTTATCCATAACATAAAAGATCTAACTCAGCATGCCACTGCCACAATTATGCCTGAAAAGTGAAAGGGGTACGTGAAACGTGATTGGTATTGAAAATGTATACTGGGAAAAAGATAATGTTGTCGAAGTATTGAGATGAGCCGTTTTGGACATCCTCTTCCTACCAAGATTCTTTGCAGGACTCCGACCTTGAAGTCCCGTGAAGAGATATATTGAAAATAAGTTTTATTAATCATTTAAGCATTTGTATTGTTGGTATATATTTTTTGTTACTGTTATAATATGCGACCTGAATCGGAGAAACCGCCCGTGATAAAAAACGATTTTTTGATTTTGTCTGCATCGCTTTGCCAATAGGAAGAGCTACCTGATTCCCTCAAAATCGTTTTTTGTTATTACTACGGCGGTTTGTCCGTTTCTGGTCACATACGTATTCGTTTTTAATAACAAATGTTGTGTTGAGTATGTATTTTTATTTATTTAACATCAAACTGTCATTTTGACTTTGACATTTAAATATTTTTTTATGTACTATAAATCTACAAATACTGTTTTTAAATGTTTTAGATTTCTATTTAATAATAGAGTATTGACATAATTCGAGAACCATAGATTTTGTCTGTTTATAATTGACTTAAATTTTACCGGTACCCATCACAAAATTATACGACGCGCCTATGGATTTGACGCCACCGCGAATGTATGCCCCACCCATGGAGGAAGGGCCCCACCCCAGACCGCTCAACTTAACTGAAACGAACAGTATATGCCACATGAAAAAGAAAATTTGTTACAGGTACAGCTACAGCTGCAACATATCATTTTAATTAAAAATTAACATTTTTATAACCGAATTTTGACTAACTTTGAGTTTTGTACTAAAATCATAAATTTTATACTATATGACTTGATGAATTTTAATTAAATATCATCAAACGAACAAATGTTGAAACAAATGACTACTTCGTTAGACAGCCGGAACGTTTCTGATTACAGACAGTATAGCTATAGCTAACATGTTAGACAAACATCTCCATTGGCTCCCTTAATCATAAATGAAAGAAAACCGCAAATTGGTGCATACGCATACCTACTATTTAGTGCTGTGCGCTACATAGTAAAAGACCTAAAAGAAACCTGTCTTCGTCATTGCTTTTTTTGGGGTGAAATGGTGGCGTAACTACCCTACCTTATCTGAAATAGCGAATGTCATTGTATCCTATATAAGTAGTTATAACTTAATAAAACAGAAATAACAAATTATTCAACACCCCTAAATCCATGTTTGAAGGAGCTATGACCGATTTCAGGCAATGGAAGGCAATTTGGGGTAAAATACCTAATAGAAAAACAAGACACACGAATTTTTAGGACTTTAGTATGTTATCTAGAGCACTAAATAGAGGGTATTTACTAATTTGCTGATTGACTTTATTTTGTTCAGGGTTAAGACCTAACATACTTGCTGATTATAAATCCACCGTTTATGACAACAAAAATATTCTAGCAAAACTTTAGCTGTAATCCAACGCGGATTTTTATTCCAATATTATTCAAGATTGCAATTACTTTATGTTTAGCTGTATTTCAAATCACAGAAAACTAGGATGAGTGTGAAAATTTCAGTTATATAAGAACATTAGTGAAAGATACCTTATAATATAATTTGAATAGTTTGTGAAGTTCTTTAGCCAATAAATTAGTGTTATCAATTTTCAGTTAAAGTCTTAACTTTGTATTATTAATATTTGTTAACAACTGCTTTCCGAAAATTGCATAAAATTCATCATAAATCACAGATATTAAGATATTTATAGCAGTAACGGTTACAGTCCTAGACAGCAAAATTGATTGTCTTTCGGACGTACAACTTTCCCTCGACACCAAGAATACAATGTAAGAGTGATTTTGCATTAAACACTCAGGATACAATCTCTTCCTTAAAACATGATTTCAAATTGAAATCTAACCTCTAGCTGGCAACGCTAGAGGTGTAGTACACGCTAGAAAAAGTACTTTTCTATATAATAACGATACCATCGTTGTCTGAGCAGTGAAATGCACAGCAGGAACTGCTACCAATGCCTGAGGATATCCCAGGACCATAAAGAAAAAACTCGTCGCAGGCCAGTTAGTGAACTTTCTATTTCCTTTAGAGTCAATCCGGTCGACTTTTGTTTCGATATATCTGCACCAAAACTGACCTACTGTCTGTGCCGACTTTTTGAAGTCGTTGATCTTTTATTGTTGTCGGTCTGACATTTATTGCGTAAGTTGATAAGCGTTTACTGTGCGTATATAATTACACATTCGTTGTTGGATATACAAAAAAATTTGGACTGGCAATCTACTGATAAGTGGACCTACTATAGAATATGCAAATGTTAAGTGTTTTAAACAATGCATACGCAAAATATGTTTCGTTTGAAGGCGGCTGTATAATGTACATATTAGGACTGGTTTTTTCTACTACACATAAAGTGCTGGGTAGCTATGTCAGATAATGCGACTGGTCACCCTATTAATATATAATATTGGTTTAAGTAAAATGGTTATACTTTAGTAATACTTTTTGGTAATACTTTAGGCCAAGTATTTCTGTAGGCCGTTATTTAGATGTGTTCATGTAAAATTAAACGCACTCTATATAATATAACATCTTCAGAAAGAAAATAAACTGCTTCCGGGTTATGCCGTGTGTCAAGATTTGTTAATGCTGACGTTTCGCGAGCCATGTTGCTCGCTTCTTCAAAGCTAATTGAATACAGTATTCAATTAGCTTTGAAGAAGCGAGCAACATGGCTCGCAAAACGTCAGCATTAACAAATCTTGACACACGGCATAACCCGGAAGCAGTTTATTTTCTAAATGATTCTGGGCGTGAAAGCCTACGTACATATAACATATTCATTTAATGAAAATGTTTAACGACATAACTTGTCAAATTAATATTTATAGGTTAATAATATGGTGACATACAGGCGGGATGTAAATTTTAAATAAATCAAAAATTACAGCCAAATTTACATCCCGCCTGTATGTCACCATATTATTAACCTATAAATATTCATTTAATATACAAAATTTTCAAAAACAAAAAATAATACTACTTAATATTGTTTAAAACAGTTGTTTAGGTAGGTTCAGATTATTTTCCAACATAATACACCATAACATACTGGATTCATTCATAACGAGAACAATCACGTTGATTCGAAAATATGTTCCCACAATTAATGAGGAGGTTCATTGCCGGCATTGTGAGAGAGGATATTGAAAGTAAGTCTTGTCAACGGATCGTATATAACTGTACCATGGAAGAGTTCAATGTTACAGTAACCCAGATTTTGCCACATCCGTTAATGAGCACGAAAGTGCCATAATATTATACATATTATTGTAGTTGATAACTCGAAAGTAATGTTGACGCGTAAGTGCGTGCTTATGCATAATAAAAGTGTAATGCTGTATTCTGTATTGTAATTGTAATTGATGCAGTTGCGGATAAGGTAAATTAGTTTTGTGGTTATGTTACTGTAAAACGTTTTGTGAGAAAAACCAGTACGCTCCACAAAATTTTGCAACCGCAGTGAGAAAAATTCGGCAAAATATAGAGGTTGCATAGAGATTACATTGTACCCAAAGAGCCCCAAGTCTTTGGGAGACAAAGCGACAGAAAATTACACCAATAAATGCAAAAAATACATCGATTTGAAATGAGACTGCTCGAACTTACGTCAATAAAAATAACAACAGGGACCTACCGTAAAAATGCGTACAATAGAAAGTAACAGTACCTACTGCACCTCAAAAAATATAAAAGGATGTCATTATGTTATTCAACAAATGCTTATTATTTAAAACATGAGCAAAGAAAAATAGATAAGTTATAGGGGTGCAGGGATAATTTCACTTGTACTTTTAACTGTTCTACATTTAGTTTACTTTCGGTTTAGGTAGTTCAGTGGTATCAATTATCTATATAGCACTTATTATTATATACCCTAAAGATTACAGCCGTTTTTGACTAAGAATTCAATACATATGTAAGAGAAGTCACCAACAACTTGGTACAACACAGGTACAGTGATATAGTATAAGCAATGTAAGTTATAATTTTAAACTAAATAGACGAACTGATACTGATATTGCAGCTTAAAGCCGCGGTTCCACGGACCGTGATCCGGCGAGCCACGCACCGCGAACCGCAAACCACGCACCGTCTGACATAGGTAGTTCGCTATGGCTCGCGGTTCGTGGTTCGTGGCTCGTGGTTATCCATTTGAAGTCGGTAAATTTGCGCGATTCAAAGGAGGCGAGCCAAGGAGGTTCGTGCAAGGTTCGTAGTGGTTCGTGCAAATACAAATACATAAAGTTGGCTCGCCGAACCGGGGACCGTTTAAACTACAACTTTAATCAACTTTAATAATTACACATGAAGAATATGTCACAACCAAATTTCTGTTTTCGCCAGAATTTGCTTCCCATTATACATATATACCTACCAATAGATAAAACTATTTCCAATAAAAACAACTTCGGTAACGGTGAATATTACATATTACAATACATATTACAATATTATATTCTAAGATCACGTACTTACCATCGATTCTATGTTTGTTCTCCTATATTAACAAATGGTATTTTTAAAGAAACCCTTCATATATATTCACACTGACCCGGTACGGCCGGTGTGATACACAAAGGCGGTGATTTAAGTATTTAGACTTAGAAAGTCTACTAGGAATTGTTTTAAATTTAATTTGATTGCCAGATATCAAATTGGACTACTTTATATCAGTTTTATGGGTCGATTCTGTGTTTTCACTCGTAAAATTCTACAACGTTATAGATCTATAGCGTATAGGTTTCGATAAGAAATCCTTATAAAACTCTATAACCTCCCTATAACTCTCTTATAGAAAATGCCATTCTGAGCACATCTGCAACCGAAGAAAGAACATGGCGGATAGCCGCATCAGCTGTTCGGGTGGGATTTACAAAGCGTCGCCCCGTTTGATTTCACCAGTTGACTAGTTTAAAATTTGTATCAGTGCGGCAAAATAGATGAATCGATCAATCGGGTACGCCAAAGTAGTTTGTATCTTCAATGATATATTTTATTTCATTTAAAACTTACAGATTGGCAATCATGCAGACTAGACTCCAAATCAAATTAACAGTTGGCAAGTCTGTTGGCATATTTCACAGTTTGGTGCTGTGATTGAGGTTATACTCTAACTGGCAATCAGGAGAATATATACAAGAATTCAATCGTTAAAATGAATCCACATATAGGAACTACCGGTGATAGTTATATGCTTCCGAGATAGGGCAGTTTGCGAGTACAACAAGCAATCAAAACATTTGTTTGAAGAAGGTACGATATTTCTACAGTTTATTGTAAATCCATGTTATTTATTATGAAGTAATTGTAGATATGGGAACGAATCAATTACGATAATTGAGCCAGACGATTATTATTTATGATGTGAATCTACAGTTAAAACTTATGCCAATTGCAAAGGCCAACTGTGTTCGGACAAACATCAAGGTGTGCAAGACACTAAACACTTGATCATCAAATAATCGGGATGATCGGGATGAATCGTTGAGACTCACGTAGGCGAGTCAAATTGTACTGTTAAAAAGTGTGCAAATATTCTACGCAAAATATTATGATTTCAAAGCTTTGGGACTGGATTAGTCTCCGGCATTGCGCCGGAGTCTGCGGCATTTGAGGTTAATCTCAGGTCTCCGGCAGGCATTCAAACATCTCCGGCAAAATCAAATATGAAGAGAGTAGTTTTACATTCTTGTAAATAATATATTGTCAGCTTAAAGCAGGCCTGCCCAAAGCGCGGCCCGCGGGCCACACTCCGCTTGGCGGAGTGTACCAAAATAGGCGAAACCGGTTCGGTTGGACAGCCTGGCTTAAAGGTAAAAGTCATTAACTAACATTTTGTTACATTTGATGGAAACATGAATTATTTGTAGGTACAGATACTTATAAATGTGGAGGCGATCAATCAAAAGTGTTCTAAGTTGTCTCGAAAGCATTAATTCTCTGGAAAATATCATTATATTTATTGTCATTAAAGTCAGTTTTTGTAATTTTTGTTGTGTGATAAATTATACTTTAGTATTATAACTGAAACTAGTTAGAACACTGCATTACGTATAATTGTTTAAGGATTTTATTTGTTCATAAATATCACTTCAATTGTTTGAAATTTACAAATTAAACTTACACAATACAAACAAATATTGTGTTTTATTCCTTTATGTGTATGCGATAAAATGAAAAAATATGGAAATATAATGCATACAGAATATTTATAGTGTCAATTTAAAAATAAATAAAAATTTTCTTAAAAACTGTAAATTGTACATAATTTATGGTAAATATAATCATACAATTAAATAATAATAACATTTAACATTTTTAATTTTTTGTGATAAATAGGTTTTTGATGGATAGATAGTTATTAATTTTTTTTTTTATTTGTAATTAACTTTTTAATCAAATGTATATGTTGGAAAACTCGCAAAAAATAACTTTACCAAAAATCCCTTTTCATAGGAAACGACCCAGAACGTTTGCCTTCCATGCAGGGTTGTTATAAAAAACGTTTTTTTTTTAATTTAAAACATAAACTTGTTTTTTTTTATAAAATGGTGTCTTAACAAAACAATATTTTTAAACACTTCGCAAAAAAAACATGTTTTAAACATGAAAAAATATTTTAAATCCCCCAAAGTTTTAAATAAGGAATCAAACCTGTTTTAAACATGTCTAAAACAAAATATTTGTTTTAAAACAATCTTTTAAACCAGTGTTTTACAAACTGTTTAAACATTGTTTTAAAACAAAGTATTTTAAACATTTTAAACACTGTTTTAAACATGTTTAACACAAAATAGTTTAGAACAAAATATTTGTTTTAAAACAAAGTGTTTTAAACATAACAACCCTGCTTCCAAGTCCTTTTGTTATATATTTCATCTCCATAATAGATATCACCTGAACACAAAAAATAACAATATTTTTAACAACTGGGAAATTCCCAAAAAAGAACTTTACCTAAAATTCCTTTTTCACAGGAAAAGAACCAGGACCTATGCCCTTTTCATTGACAATATTCCCACAATAAAAGTAAATATTATATATTTACTGCTATATGTTTATTTACACAACAGTATTTTTCACAAAGCCAGCTCACCGGAGAGTTTCTTACGGTAAATCGTTTGCAGTGCAGAATCGCAGTACTGGGCAAGAAAATTGTTTTATCGGTCAGATCTATTTGAATTACGTCGATTTTTATTTATTTTTTATTTTTTTTTATTTAAAAAATCTATCAGATCAATTAACAAAAGATCGATATCTTCGATCTAATCGATTGTGATCAATCGATTGATCAGATCCATATTCATATGTGATCGAATATCCTTCACATATTTCTGAGGTAGCACATCTCCAATCCTTATAGTATCTATAGGAAGTTACAGCCACCGTCGGACCACACGTAAATTTAAGAGTATCTATAAAGGATCTATAGTCTATTGGGGTTCACAGAATCGCATATTACGTAACAGTTTACAGGTTTTGTCATAGTGACGTTATAGGACTGCTCAGAATCGCTCAGAATACCCTGTAACACCCCAATAGGAATATTTACGAGTATCTATAAGGGTATCTATAGCCTACGAGGGCACACAGAATCGCAATATTCCTTATAGATCTATACCGACTTACAGGTTTGACCTTATAGACGTTACAGATATGCACAGAATCGACCACTAAATATCATATCTGGGTCTTATCTTCTGTTCTATTTTATAGTTTGAGATCTTCAGACAGTATTATTATTAATAACAAATTCCGACTGATTTTGGTAACGTACTGTTTCTAAGTAAAGAAACAGTCATTATTGCCATTATTGCCCCTGTTGACGAAATATGTCGTCAACATATGACGAATATGTCGTCAACATATGTACCGTAGAAAATGATCGTATCAGTTATAAACTTATATTTATCGTAGTTCGGGCCTGATGACGAGTTGACACTCGAAACCGGTAGCCAGAAAACTATTAATTAATAAACTTTGGTACAACTGCAACCTTGCATTTTTCAATTCAGAAGTAAAACTTAAGCAGTAAATCATAATTCAACAAATTTTTATATGAAAACGTAAAACAAACGCAGTAATATAGCGTTAATATAGTACATTAGACATTATAGGTGCAAGAGCATAGTTTTGATCAGTAACCTACCAAAAGATCTGGTTTTCTGCACTACTAATTAAAGATTAGGTTGAAATTAACATTAAGTATTCAACAGCTTTATTATCGTATTGTTTATTTTTAATCCTTATTTATTAATCCTTATCCATGAATAAGTTGTACTATATATTCTATTTTAAAATTCTTCTTCAATCACAACCTCTAAAAATCCAATTTTATTCAATGTTTCCTGATGTAACGCTACCTTCGCAATAGTTGTGGTACCTCGGCATTCCATTTAGTCGAATATAACGCGATATGCTAATACTTCACTTGTGTAGGTTCAGGAACACGTGGGTGGCAAAAATTTTGCATAAACTTATGATACAATCAGATACTGTTATAATACACGACCTATTTCACAAGTCTCAGTTTGCTGTAAAAAGCAAGATTTCGACAATTTCAGCGCCTATGTTGTAACGAATAAAATTTCTAAACGTGTAAGTATAAAATAAAGTTCCAACCTTAAATCTAACTGGTACCTCTCACTAGTTGATAATTACAGCACATGCAATAACGAAGAAGACAAAAACAACTAATTCTAGTTAAGTTAAAATAAGTTTTTAAGAAACACATCTCCCACAATTGGTTGTTCAGGAAGTAAGGATAAAAGTTGCCTGAGCACAGTGTTCTCCAACAAACTCTCGAGGAGTTTAATTCCTCTTAACGAGGTAATAAAGAACCAAGTACGTTGAAACATGTCCAAAAATTACCCATTATGTCCTTTGTGCCGTAACGAGTTCGTGTTTATTTTGAATTGTCGTGGGCACGGACAAGTATCAAAATATCTTCCGGAATAAGTTGTTGAACCCAACTCATTTTCAATACATTTTCCTACGCACATTCACTCAATAAATGTTGTGGTCGGATCTGGTTTCCTATTTCGTTTACACAGAGTGACTCAGTTTTTTTTAATTGACACCGTAACTGCCCCATATACGGAGTACCTTAATACGGGTTACATGCTGTCGCGTACATACTACACGTCATACAATGTCTCGATATATCCGCAATAATTATCGAAGAGGTTGTTTTCCTTTTACACCATTTCTCTACCTCCCCGCAAATATAATACGAAATTTCTATTTTCTTGCACAATATTCTATATACGTGCTGTACTATAATAGCACTAGTACTACAATAGCGCTATTATAGACTACCACATGGAAACACTTTTGTAATCTTTCACCGATGTCGATGACTACTTCATCGTAACTAGAAATTTTTCAAAATCAGTCATGGTTCGGAATGTTGAAGCCTATACCAAAGGTTATGTGTCAGTTAATTTTATGGCCATCGTTTCATTGATTCGTTTCTCGTTGTTATCCTTAAATTAATTCGTGACTACCGTCAAAAGTAATAGTCTAAATAACCGCAATAACAGATAGCCGCACAAAATTTACAAGGAAAGACATATTATACAGTGAGCGCGTAAAGTGTGGAAATATGAAAATATCTCAAGTCAGTTCGCAGTTCGAATACTCCTAAAGAAATTAAAAATTGCTCCTAAAGAGGTAATAATTGAAATAAAAAAAATGAAAGCCAAAAAGTTAGCTGGGTTTGATCTAATAACAGGTGAGATTTTAAAAAACAATACCTAAAAAAGCCATAGTTAAGATAACAAACCTCTGCAACGCAGCATTTAGGCTTAAATATGTGCCAACTGTTTGGAAAACTGCGGAGGTAGTGATGATTCCCAAGCCAGGAAAACCATCAAATGAAGCATCCTCCTAAAGGCCAATTTCTTTACTGCCCACATTGTCAAAACTGTTTGAAAAACTACTTGCAAAACGACTGAAGCCAATCTTAGATGAAAGAAACATTATACCCGCTCATCAGTTTGGATTTAGAAACAAACATTCCACAATTGATCAGGTGCACAGAATAACAATGATAATAGAACGAACTTTAGAAGAAAAAAAGGTATGTTCCTCTATATTCCTAGATGTGGCAAAAGCCTTCGACAAAGTTTGGCACGAAGGCCTACTCAATAAGCTGGAACGGATACTACCCTTCGAATATAGCCAACTATTCGTACCTAACGTAGTAACTATTCGTACAGATACTTCCGTATAAAGCAAGATAATGAGTACTCAACTCTCAAAAGTGTTAACGCTGGAGTACCACAAGGTAGTGTACTTGGCCCAATGCTTTACCTTCTTTACACACATGATCTTCCGCAACCAGATGGTGTTACCGTTGCTACTTTTCCTGATGACACTGCTATCATGGCAGTAGATACAAATGTTGAAGGAGCAACGCTAAAACTGCAGAATGCTGTCAACAATATTAGTGATTCGATGCAACGGTGGCTAATTGCATTGAAGGAAACCAAATCCGTTCACATAAATTTTACCAATAAGCGAATACAACACGTTCCAGTGAAAATAAATAACACCACCGTACCCTACTCGAACACCGCAAAATACCTCGGTATGACGCAGGACACCAAGCTTCGCTGGAACGCACACGTTAAAAAGAGACGAGAAGAATTGGGCATAAGATACAAGGAAATCTATTGGCTTATTGGTAGGAAGTCGGCTTTGTCGACATATAATAAACTCCTACTTTACAAGCAGATACTTAACCCTGGGTGGACCTATGGTATCCAACTGTGGGGCTACACTAAGCCAAGCAGTATCGCCATCATTCCACGCTTCCAAAATAAGGTGTTAAGAAACATCGTGGGTGCACCTTGGTATATAAAAAACAGCAATCTCTACAGGGATCTTGAGATGGAATTAGTAACCAACGAAAGTTTGCAGAGAATCGTCTTGCCCAAGTTTTTTAATTATTCAGGAAAATGCTTCGAATGTAGACAATAAATTAGCATGTTGGTTCTCCCGGTAAATAAAGCCGCATTTTTTTTTGTTTGTTTTAGGCCGATGGGTGTATACAGTATAATACGTAGATAAAATAAAATAAAATGACAGATCCTAATCCGCAGATTTTCAAGAAATATAACTTATTTGCAATAATAATAATAACACAGAGTCAGAAAAGTAACTATAATTGAAAATCTATTGTAAAGTACGTAAAGTACGTATTATGCTGAAAAAATAAAAATGAAAGTAAGGAACGGTAAGTTTTCTTGTCGGTGCAAATCCTAACGGTGATATCATCATTTTTTATATTCTGAATGCAGTCCATACGACAAATAGAGGTACCTGCTATTTTCCATAACCAGGCAAATAAGTATGATTATAATATGTACGTGAAGAAATGACAATTTGTTGATACCGCTATATCCCGAAGCATACTTAACATAGCAATCAAACACTTAACAATAAATTGATTTTGCTAGTGTTAACAACTACATTTCTATACAAATATAAATAAAGCATGCCAACTAAGGTCTGGTATTTTAAAATGCAGAACAAAATAAGCGGTTTTTTAGTTGTTTTTGTGCATAACACGGTTGTTCTAATACGCACACAATAACGTTGACTGAGATAACGTGTTATATGATGGCCAAGATACTCTACTGATCTAGTGCGTTTTAGAATGAACAGACAAGGATATGACAAAGTGTGAGCGCACTCTCTGATCATGTTTGTTGTAATGTTTTCCGGGCTCACTGCAGAAGTGTTTTTCTTTTCAGCGATCTTATGGTAAGTACTAAAAATATCTGAAAGTATTATTATTGTTAAATTTATTTCACGTCGGTCCATTTCCATAACTTAATCCCCTTTTTTTAACGTTTCATTACTAGTTCATGTGCCACAATTTATTATTCTGGTCATGCATGTGTTGTTTTTTCTTCATCTATGGATATTCTTTGTATTAATAACAAACAAAGATTTCTTACATAAATGTTTATGACTATATACATTCAGTTCGATGTTCTTAATAGTTTTCTATATACCTTTTTGCCTTTCCTTTGCTCCATAGTCTTAGCAAATTATTATGGTCATATTAGTCTGAACTTTAATACAGTTCCTCACCGACTTTAATTGTGTTAGTCCAAACAAAAAATAACGAAACAGATTACGAAAATACTCCTCATGACATGGATTAATTAATTTAAATCACGTAACAGTGCACAATTGATATTAATTAATATTATAGAAATAGAACTAACGTCATGATCCTCAACATATGTTTTGATCACACGGTAATTATCAATCATCCAGCTGCTTGTCGATAAAAGCTATAATTAACGAAGATGTTTATTTACGTTTTGCACTAACCACTAGCTTCGAATGGCATAGTTTTTTTTTCATGGCGTTTCCAGGTCGTTTAAAAGTATCCGCATTGTTGGTTTGCAATTAAAGATTTTGCCTTTCATGATCCGGGTAGAGCTGGTGGTGTTCAGGTCGTTTTTTTTTTGTTTCGTTGCTCTCCATGGGCATTCGACACAATGCCATAATTAGAGCCACATTAGAGCCGTACGTTTATGTGATTGTCCGTCAGCGGTAGCAGCAGGTTATTTTTTCCGTGACAGCTCGCTTATGTAATCGTTCGGTCCGTGTGTATCCGTTCTAACATCCAGGTATTATTAAATGCAAACGAGTTCTGGGAAAAACAAATAATTTCCGATGGGATAATAGTCGTTTTGTGAAAAATCGCGCTTATGTCAGTAAGAGTGTCTTACGTCAATCGATAGGAATGGTATTAGATTGACTGCTGCCCCTGGAGGCTATGGAAATTAGAAAAATCTTCATAATATGTTTGTTCCTCATTTGAAAGCAAATCTACACGAGCTCATATCTACCTAAATGTGCAAGGTATTATTTTCAAACTCATGCAGCGTAAAGTAGGTCACTTCTAAAAGTAAGAAATCAATCAGTGATAAGTCTACCTTTAATTGATCCACATATACAGGGTGAACCGTTTGAATTAATATGATCGAATGGCATCTTTAACTCTCGACAATGACGTGAAACAGAAAACAGACTACCTTAGTTACCATAATACATCAGTTGGTATTAATATTTCCAACGTTTCCAACATTTTCTGTAATGTTAAATAAGAAAAAATCTTTATCATACTATATATAAAATTAATAGTTTAGCTGCATGAGATTCTATTTGATCGATATCAGTCGTGTCTACATTAATATAAAACTAGTTAGCCAGGTTAAAACAAGTTAGTTCTGTTAAAATAACTCATTGACATAATGAGTAAGTAGCCTTTGTCCGCAGTTTGTTACATCGCTTTGCAACTATTACACTTCCGCGTTCTCTAATCCTATGATCTTACTCATAGACATGTTCACATGTCCTCATAAAAGCGGCCACTGGCCATTGCTCCAAGGCTTATCGGAAAAGATCTCAATTTAACGACGATTGCTATCGATGCGAACTAGATCCTCCCTGAACCGCGACCATCGATGGTCACAGCTAAGCAACAGCCTACCGAGACTGGACAACCATTGCAGTTCGATCGGAGTCTTAAAGTATGTAAACACAACGCAGTATTTAAACATAGATGCTTTTCTAATGAAAGTGATTTAGAAATGAAATTTACATTTTGTCGGTAAATGTGTCTGCAATTTTACCAACATTTTAACAAAAATTCAAAATATCAATTGAAGAATGAATCAAAAATGCAATAAATTACATTAATTGTACAAACACTATGTAAATTTCATAATAAAAACTTCATATCATCTCTAGATTAAAGCTACTGTCTGACATGTAAATTTATCTTTTGCTTGTGCAATTTTCTTCACTTGATGGTAAAGTGCGCATTTTTATCGGGCTTTCGCGATAATGGGACATGCAGTTCGAGTTTCCTTCGTCATCTGTTTGACTGTGTTTACAGAAGATAAGATAGAGTTTTATTGAATGCAATTGTTAAATACAACTAATTTAACAATTTCAGTGTCTGTGACTTCCAAAAAAAAAAGCTAATCCGAAGTTTGAAACCGCCAAAAATCAACTTCCAGGCAAAAGAATATTACGAAATTACTGATTGGACTACTACTGCTCTTTCTTCACCACCTTTGTTGCGAACTGTATCTGACGAAGATATTTGGGCTAAGCTTTCAACTGCCAAAACAGCAAAAGAATGGAACTTCCACAAATTCCCGTGTCACACGCAAGCGATGGAGAGCTGTGTGAAATTGCTAACTGAAGCCTCCTTAAAACTCGTCGGCGCTAAGAACAGAGATGGTTTCATCCGAACAACGCTGCTATTAAGAGCTTCAATGCCAAGTTTTTCAAGCAAACGTAATTTCAACGTTCCAACTATGTAAAGGATTATGATTTAAGAAGGTTACAAAAATAATGTTGAAGTGTGAGAATTGGAAATTTGTATTTCACAATAAATTTTGTAATTAATAAACTGTTATGGATAATTTTATATATTATCTATTTATTTATATTATTCCTTTAGGTATTTGTTGTATCCACATTATAAAGCTAACAACACAAGAGTGGTGGGCTCAAACAAGATACATGCCGCACCGAGCCACAGCCGGCGGGCACCCAAAAATTGATAAATTAACGATATTGAAGCGCTACCTCAGATGTAAAAAATACTACCTTTTCAATAATTTAGTGTGTTTTTATAACTCTACTATAAAGGATTTTCAATATAGCAGCCTAATATACAGCTGTTTAGTTACTTTAAAAAAAATTATAAAATCTTGTGATTTTCGTGAAATTTCAAAATTGCACAAGTAATGCGCTAGCTGGGGGTATAAATTTTTTTCTTTGTTGCATATTGCCTAAACTAGAGACAAGCTTTTTCGGTATAGCTTAAAGAAAAAAAACTTAATTTTTTTTTTTCAAAACACCCTAATGGATAATTCGGCTTTCGCATATTGGGTGTTATTTTTAGGACATAAGTGTTGACGTTACTGACATTCTACTAATAACTACTAATACTCGCACCTTGAGTGGTCGATTATTGTTCTTGTATATGCGGTCTTAAAATCAAATTTTTTTTCTAACATGTATGTCATATATCATTCCTACCATCAATATGAAAAATACTTTTATGCAAACACTCGTTAACAACTTTACACGTACCCTGTATATCAAAAATAAAACAGCTACGGACATTGTTATACCCTGTATATGCTATACGACTCATGTACTTTCAATTTTAATTTCAGGTGACACATTTTGGATTTTATTACATTCTTTCTTGTTAACTTCAGTTAACTTCAGTTAACACTGCCAATAGTTCATCATCAAATGTAGTTGTCGTAATTTCTCTGTAATCATGATGTTATTCAGATCAAACGATAAAAACAAAAGATGAAATATTTAAATTGCTACTAGATATTTCTCTTTTTAATCAAATTTGATCTCTTGACATTAAATTAAAGTTTTCCCAATGGCATTTTACAGTAAATTGTAAAATACTGATACACTCCTGGAGAGGAAATTTAACAATGTCTTGTTTTGCAACCACCAAGTAAGTTAAATCAATATTCTGACCATGGGTGTTGCGGTTTTTGGCCATTCAAAACACGCAAAATATAATTTTGGATCCAATACTGGAATACACTGTGCGGCGAAGACAGAGCCCTGGAGAGACCGGAGGAGACCCGGAGTTATCGTCACCGGTCGAGGATAGATCAGTGTGCGTCCCTCGCGCTATGAATCTAGTAGGCGACATAGAATCACGCACATGCAGTTAGCTGCGTGCCGATGTTCAGTTTGTTAAGACAACGGCCAATCAAATGACAGATCTCTCGGTATATGTATGTGTTCCCGGGGCCCGAACGCTTCTCCTCCGCTAGACGCGGACCGGAGTTATTTGCCGGTACGAGCTGAATGCTAAGAGGTAGACGAGGAGAAGATAATCGTCCCGTACCTACTTACGGCCGCCGGTTGACGATGAATCCGAACTATGCGGTGACCTTGTCCTTAGCCTTCGTCGCTTTTGCTGAATGGGTAGTAAGGACAGAAATAATTGGAGCATAAAGGTTAGCAGGGAAATAAAGAATATTAATGTGGATTGATGTTTGCTCGAGCGTTGTCGACGGTAAGGTGGAGTTCCCGGAGACTTCAATACTAGATAGTGCTACAAACACCTAAGCGAATTAATAATTGATACGTTATAATAATTGAAAGTTTCCGTTCCCTCTATTCGATGGTTTCATTACTTAAACTGTTACGTCATACCTACTTTAGCTGGTTGGTTGTGTGGCGATACTATTAATGAAGGTACCTTAGGTAGGTACCATACAAAGCAAAATCGTTTCCTCAATAAAATAATGAATTAAATAACTAAGATAATTCTCAAGCAGATTACAATGCGAGCTATAACTTTATACCCGACGGGGTTTATACCCGACGAAGCCAGAAAATGTATCCTAGGTAGGCTTACCATACGTCCCGGTTTGACAGTCCCGGATTGAGACAACGGTCCCGGTGTCCCGGCAGTCACTCAGATCAAAGGATCGATTGACATCTTCGAACAATTATTGTCAGTGGTAGACTACGCGTGAATCAGTGAATATTATAGGGATTATTTTTAAAAGATGCTGCCTGTTGGTCGGTAAAACACTATCTTAGTTGTTAGTAATTGGAAACATTTTATATAACATGAGAAAGTTACACATTATCATGATTTAAAGGTTATTAGCAACAAAGTGTTCAAGAGTGACTAACCGATTAATTGCAACAATATTCGAACTCCATTCCACAGTTTCTAACGAATAGAAGGAATGGTTTGTTACAACAAAATGTTTACCTATAGCTTTTACAAAATGTGTTAATAATTTCTCTGATATACGAAATTGTAGGTATAAACCGTCCAAATGGCGATGTTAGAGCTCCAACTGGAGGGAATTGTTCAGTTGGTCGGCTACGTAAATAAAACGTTGATATATTTTTTTAAAATTATTACATAAGAGGGCAACAGCCTGAGGTGTGCCTTAATATGAACATGCAATATTGATTTTGGTGTTCTGCTTAAGCAAAATATTTATAACATTTCCAAAAATTACTGCATAATTGTCGATCATACGTCAAATTGAAGTTGTATAATGTAAGGTGACTATATTGTGACGTAGATATGACACCGCCATACAAAATACATTACAATTCATGACATTAGACGTCACATCTTTTGTGACAAAAAAATAAAATCATGTCTTAAAATATTCAGAGTCACTTCAGGAATGAGAAACAAGCTGAAATCGGAGTTAATCATACACAAAAAAAGACTGAATTTATCTTCGTAAATCACTGATATAATACTAAAAATGGTTTATATACCTATGCACATAATGTAGTTAATTTAACTAACATGCCAGATACATAGCTTAAAGTCATACCAAAGCGCTGAACATTTACAATTGTGCGGTGATATGATGTGATATATCACATCATAGTGCCGCATTTACCCCGGGGCCTCCATCATCAGCTTTTCAGCTTTTTGCATCGTTGTCTGCAAGTATTCGTGCAAATGATACTGTCGGTAATCGATTTAGCTTATTGATCATTTGAAGGACCTAAGCATTTCGGATATACACAAGGTTGTAGAAAATTCAAACATTTACAAAGACGATCTAGAGGACAGTCTTGCGAATCAGTTGGTGCAATTTGTAGCGTTGATAAATCAATCAAAGTCACTCAATGGACTACTCGAAGGAAGTATCCTTAAACTTTAGTTTCACGGTACGATTATCAGCAAAATATCAAGCCTTTGGTATCATTGTGTCGGAAAAATGTTTTTTCTCGAACAATCAGGGTACTTCCTTCGAGTAGTCCATTGAGTGACTGACTTGTAGGCTGACTTTGATCATTAGGTCAATATTTTTTTCGATTTCCTTGCTGCTAAGAACATTTGTACGCTACGAATTTTAACAAAATATTATGTATTTGGTATCATTGTAATAGGAAAGATCACTGGCCAAAAGCCAATTATATCACGCTAGAGGCTGCCAGTAATGCAATGTCGGCCAAAGTAGATTTAGTTAGTGTTTATTTGACCATTTTCGACTATTTACACCAAGTCATAGCCACCTGGATTAATACACAAAAAAGTTATTTTTGCGTTGCATTGGTGATAAAAATTGACGATCGATATGTTTTTGTGTTCAGAATGTCATGATTGAAAATATCACACAAAGAATATAGGGTGCCATCTAAAATTTCAATGATGACGTCATTTCCGAAAAAACCGGAAGTCATATTAACCTCAAGAGTATCCCAAAGAATGGCAATTTTTTGTCTATTAACACTTTCCCAAATTTCATTCGTCCAGGTTTATAAACAAAAAAAAATAAACGGGAGTTCCTATGCCGTGGGTCAGCCGGTATACTCATATAACATTTTTATTATTTCAGTTTTAGTACAGTCATATTATGACAGCATATATTTCCAGGCTTCATCACATAGGGGTTCCAATAACAACAATTCGTACTACTAATAATAATTCTATACTTACATTTAATTCTGTCAATAATGACAATTTTGTATGAAATATTCAACAAAATCATCTGTTCAACTCTTTTTGGGAACTCATAAACTTATTCACAAAAATACCCCTATATTGGAGTCATCGTAGTTAGAGAACCACTGTATATAGGAAAATACCATTTTTATGATTCATGAAACAAGACGCAAAAGTTTTGGTTCACATCAAAGAAAATATTTGCAATAAAATTCACCATTTTACATTTTACATTATATGTATTGAATATTATAAAAAGTTAACTTGTGTTCAATTATATTTTTTTTTGTCTGGTTGGGCACTGATTAATATCCTCCTGAGATCCAACGTCCATTTCGTTAGAGCAATGTCGAATTAAATGACTTCTGAGTTCGGGTCTGGAGGATTGTATTGCTATTCCCAAATTTCACATTAAATAATTATTATTTTCTTAAAATTAGAAAACGGAGGTATCCGTTCACCATAATCTAATATAATTCTGTTGGTGAATTATCCTTATCGAGGTAGGTACGGGTAAGTCACAAAACATCACCAGCAAAAGTAAAACATGAAAAAAAAATCGCGACAATAATTCGCATTTTCCTTTGAAATACCGACGTGACCATCTTTGGGAGAGCACTTGCGCTTTCTCCAACAGCGGTAGTCTCATCTCTCCGTTGACAGGCAACTCCCAGGTACGTTTTCACCTGTCGAGACGACCGACACGGTACTGGCCCGGCCGCTCGGTCGTTCGTGATCTCGAGACTCATCGCGATGCCGGCCGGTCGCGCTGCAAACGCCACTTTTTCCAATGGGAAAAGTGAAAGGTTCCGTGGCGAGTAGGTAGTAAGGTGCCGCCCGCCGCAGTAACGAGTTGCAGATATGCCGGACAAAACACCGTTTTAGCGTTAACGCGGATAGTACCGCGCGTCTCGAACACGTCCCGAGCGCCGGCCGCCGGTGAAAGAATCAGCGAAGAGCCGGGACGGCGCGGCAGCTCAAAATAACAGGACCTGAGTAGTCCTGAGAGTTCCGGCATAACGTTCGCTATACTGCTTTAGCGCTCATTATTTTGAGCGTAGGTATTATAGGCACTCATACCTATTAAAACTGTGCTTGTATACAAGGGGAAGAATTATGGTTATTTCTGGTGACGTGTTTTACAAGATTACAGATACGGTTCGAGTGTTGCTCCCTTGATAGTGCCAACGCTAATAATTAGATTTTTTGACTGAGTTTCTACCTAATGATTAGATTAGTTGACTAAGTTGACTGAGCTTCTTCCGACAATATTAGTCCGTAAGGGACAACAAACAGCTTACGGAGCATTTTTGAGGCAGAAATTAAAAAAAAAATTGTCGTTGAAAAATAAGGAAGTATATTCTATGTATATTCTATGTATATTCTATGTATATTCTATGTATATTCTATGTATATTCTATGTACATTCTATGTATATTCTATGTATATTCTATGTATATACTATGTATATTCTAATAAAGTATGTTCTAAAAAATTTTAACTAAAAATATTTTTAAAAAAGCGGAGATACAAGCAATCTGCTGAGACCTCCCTTTCAAACCATCAGAACAAAAAAAAAACATAATAGTCGTTTAATTTACTACTATAAACTTACACTTGTCATAGGCGATTTTAAAAAATCATTTTTATCAAAATGGCAGCGCTTTTATTAAAAAAAAACTTTCTTTTTATTAAGCAATAAAGTAACGTATCGAAAAAATCATATGACAAGTGCTAGATAACACAGACAAGAAATCAACAAAATCAGTCCAGATGTCGCCGTCGTCGAGATATTTCTTGAGGTGAGGACATGGATTAAAAAAAAAGCGCGTTTAAGTGATTACCTACATCTTAAACAGTTTCTTTGAGCAAAATATAAAATATATATATATATATATATATATATATATATATATATATATATATATATATATGGAGGTACTAATCACCATTGTTTATTGAAAGACATGAATGCTTACTCATATTAATGTAAAATTAATAGAGTATAAATCCTGAAAATGTCAGCTAAAAATGGCGGAAATAAAAGCTATCCACTGAATCCCGTTATTTTCTAAACATGGTCGGCCGGTAACTTTTCACTCTCATAACTCAACGGCAGTTTTACAAATACTTAAATAAAAATTTTAGCGAACCTTTTTTAAACATTATAAAATTTTGCCCTATGACGCAAATTCTTTTAGTCACTTTTTACTACCCAACTTGACAGCAGACATTTGCACTAACACTTTGTTTTTGATTCTGTACAACGACAGATGCGAATTACTCATCGCATAAAACCGTAAGAACAGTCGCATGAAAAAGCGTGCTGTCTCGTTCTAACGCATAGGATGGTTTGCAACGTATGCGCATGTAGTTGAATCTTGTAACTGTGAATTTACGGCCGAAATATTCACATTCGCCCAACCTATTTCCATTCTGCAATATACCAAAAGGCTGCATGGAAGGTCATCAAAGATGACGTTGGCATGAGAGATAATGGCAAATCGGAGGAAAGTAACTTAACTGCAGACAAGTTAGGTTTATATTATTCCATGGTTGCAGCGCAAATTTTAGACAGGATCAGTAGCGATGAAAACATTACACCACATGATTATGTGAAAAATCTAAATTTGGACAACAAAAACTCATGTTACTTTTACGATTGCACGGCTCAAGAAATCATGGACATGATAAGGCAACTTAAAAATATTTAGAAGATATCTACCAATCTGGAGAGATTTGTCAGACACTCGAAATTTCACATGTATGCCGATGACTCCCAACTTTATCTGTCATTCCGCGCGGAGGAGTGGAATAAGGCCAAGGAGAATATAGAACAAGACCTCCAGAGTTTATTTGACGCGTCATCCAGGTACAGCCTATCCATAAACCCAGCCAAGACACAGCTCACAATGTTTGGAAATGCTAAGATTTGCGCCGAGTTGAAGTCGTTTATGCGGATCTTTATTGATGGCACTCTTTTGACATATGCTGATAAAGTCATTAATCTGGGATTGTGTATGGATAATGAATTCAGGTACAGGGAACAGCTTAGCAAGTATATTCGCAATGCGTATGGCCAGTTGAGAAGATTGTATGCATTCAAATCTATACTGCCGCAAGATTTGAAAATAAAATTATGTTACCTATTTGTCTTATCACAGTTTAGTTAATGTACTCCCATATACCAGCCGGCACTGGACACTTTGGCAGCCACCCGAATTCAAAAAGTCCAAAACTCTTGCCTTAGGTATATCTACGGATTAAGAAAATATGACCATATTTCTCACAAACTGGAGGACGCGGGCTGGTTGAAGATGGCACACAGACGGTTAGTGTTGACAATTTCCCTGTACCACAGGATTATTCTTGAGAAAAGACCGGCCTATTTGTATAATAAGATTCGTTTTAGAACCGACATACATAATTTAGGAACAAGATTTAGGGGGTTGATATCTCCCCCACACCACAAAACTGCTCTATTCGAACGTTCATTTACTTTTAATGTTTACCGCCTCTATAACTCTCTCCCGGAAAATTTGAAGCAACTGAATCTAGTGTGTTTTAAGAGGAGATTAAAGAATGTGATTAAAGATTTGTTTAATGTTTGATTGTAGCGTCTATAAGTGTTTGTGCTTACGCACTAATTATGTTTCGTGTTTGATTGGTTGCAAGGGTTAACTTAGTTTAATTTATGATTTGATTGGCAGTATAGTGGGCAAGTACGTAGAACTATTAACTAGTGTAGACCATTGTAAATTATGTATATGTGAGATACGTAGCATATAGGGCGAGAAAGAAAATCTGTTTAGTTATTAATGTTTTTATAGGTTTAGGCAATCATGTGTATTTTATATTTTGTAATGTGGGCAAGGTTTAGATAGAGCAGTCAACAGACTGGATCTCACCTTGAGATTGACCTCAGCATTAGGCATTAGGAATACTATTTATTTTTTTGTGAATCTTCTTTTATTATAATTTTGTGCAGAGAGTCAATAAAGGCATATCATTATTATTATTATTATTAAATGTCAACAACCATAATCAAGATTGTTGCGCAGGAAATATCATACCCGTTATCGATATCATTAATAAATGTTTTGCAGCAGGTTACTTCTCGGATGAATTAAAAATAGCAAAGGTGGTACCAGTCTACAAAAAGGGAGACCGCACGACAGCAGTAATTTTAGGCCGGTTTCTATCCTGCCTGTTTTATCGAAAATTTGGGAAGGAGCAATGCGAACCAGGCACGCCAGATTTTTTGATAGCCACAATTTTTGGAGTCCCCGACAACATGGCTTTAGACGTGGGTTCTCGGTGATGACAGCTATCACGGCTTTGTTGGAAGGGGTAACGGAGTCAATAGACAGAAGGGAAGATATCATGTTGGCTTGTTGTGACCTTTCAAATGCTTTTGATACAATCAGCCATAAAACTTTGATAGAGAAACTAAACTACTATGGGGTGAGAGGAATTGCGTCTGACCTAATAACATCATATCTATCTAACTAGTAGAACGCAAATTAGTTAACATGTACAAGCTTCCTTGCAAAAGGAAATATGAAGGCGAATGTACACATACAAATGGAAGACACGTTGAGGGATGTCAGATTATGGATGGATACTAACCAACTGTCTCTGAACGAAAATAAGACACAACTTATGCATTTTGGAACTGGTTCGCAAACAAAATCTATAAAATTTTTAGGACTCCAAATACAAAGTACTTTGAAGTGGAAGGACCATATGGAAGAATTGTGCAAGAGATTACCTTCGCAAATATACTGCCTTAGGAGGGTCAGACAAATAACCACCTACCGTTTTATTATGCAAAAATTCATTCCACATTGCACTTTGGAGTGATGTTCTGGGGAGCAGCTGCTGAGGGAGAACAAGTGTTCATTCTTCAGAAGAGAGCATTGAGAGCTTTGGTGGAGCTTGGTAGCAGAGAGAGTTGTAGAGAGATATTCAAGGAACACAAAATACTTACCCTGTGCACTATGTTCATTCTTGCAACTTTAAAATATGTGCATGCAAATAAACAGAAATGTACGCAAAATAAAGAAGTTTATAACCACAACACAAGGAGAAAGAACAACATAGTTGTGCCATATCATCGCTTAAATGCCACCAAAGGACTTGATTACTGGGGAGCCAACCTTTACAACAAGTTACCAAGTAACCTACATGACGTACCTGAAAGAGTTTTTGCTAGTACCGTAAAAAACGTTTTATTAGAAAACACTTTTTACACTGTTGGGGAATTTTTATCGTCATCTTGACTTACCTGTTGTGATATGTTATATTTTCTGCTACCGTTGTGCTAAATGTTGCCTGTCTATAATTCATGAAGTCATATACACTTATATATTATTTATTAAATTGCCACATTATTGTAATTGACGTTTCTTGTAATTTTGAAACATTTTACATTGAATAAATATACTATCTATCTATCTATAGCCTTACCAACTGTAGGTAATACTGTATGATCTGCACTTTTTGTGAAGAATCTGTTAACAGCTGTATTTTTGTACTACTACGTATTAGTATCTGCATCAGAAATAACCGTGATCGTGCCTCCAAAGTTATACAAGGTGAGGTACAGTTTGTAAACACAATCTCAATGAAATGGGTTCGAAAATTATATTTCTGTTATTTATAAAAAAAATAACTGTCTAGGATTACATAGAAAAATAATAGTTCACCTGTATACAATTAAGATTTACTACAATGTCCATGTTTATTCTTAATAAACGCCAAAAACAGACTTCTTTGTTTCTGAAAAAGCGGACAAGATCACTTTTATAGTAAAATGTAGATGCTTGTGAAGAAAACAATTCTAGTGCAATCACAATCACAGCAATTTTTGCAGTAAACAGCCCAATTGAAATTGCGACATTATTTCATTAAATAATATACCAAACTGATTCATAAATGATTCATTGATATCCGATTAAGCTCACTCAGCTGACAATACATCAGATCATATCGGCTAAAGGTAATGCCGGACGTAAGTGTGCCGTACAGATATAATCTTGATATTAATGTGAGCGGATATATTTTTCTTTGTGGAGATTATTGATCGAATTGAAAAGCGAGACCACACATTTAAGTTGGCATGATAGCTACTAGACCTATTGTTACCAGATCAACTATTTAGAGTATGTATTATGTAGAAATTATACTATAGAAGTTAGAGTATCTACTATCGTACATCTATTGGACACAAGGCTACCAAAAGATAATACATAATTGACACACAATTACATATTTAAAAAAGTAGTATCTTCAAATTAATATTTATAGTTTTATAAGTACAATAATAATATAATTACAGCTACCTGTACTATACGACTTAATTTTTAATTTTCTAATTTAATTCAAGTAAGTATGTAGTAAAATCTCGCCAGCCCAAATCGTCGCGTATTATTATCCTCCTATCGCGGGTCAGTGAGATAAAAGCTCGCTTTCAGCGAAAGTGCAGTTACGAATCAGTTTTATGCAATTATTTTACAGATTGAGACCCGTTAGACTGATATATTAATTACGAAGTCGATATTAATCGCGTCCAACTATTATTATACTATGCGCTAGTTCGGTCTCTGATTAGTGATTATTAGCGCTTATTTCAGTCACCGCGCCGCGCGTTTGCGTAGAATTTACTCGCGACTTTAACCGTAGTAATTAAGTGTTATCTGACCATAAGATTTGCAATTAATTACTTCCTCGTAAATTCCCTAGATTGCGTTTTTTCGTGATTGATTCAGGTACTGTTATCTATTACGTCTTATCGATACCAGCCTGCTCTACAATTATTATGAAAGTTTGCGCTATACGCGTTACAAAATGAACTCGCATTCTTGCTATTGAGAAATTATAGTCATTTTTTATTCATAAATATACTTACAGTATACAAAGTGCTTTACCAGTAATAGAAATATATAATTAATTATTCATACATTACAAATTGTACATGTCATAAGAATTTGTAATGGTTTGTTCTAACGTCGTGATTTGAAACGAATGTATTTGACATTATCAGTATCGATAAGATACTCTGTGTATGTGCGAGTCTCATAAACTACTGTATTAAATTCAAAATAATTCTGAAAATAGCGTGAGATACGTTCCTTTTGTGTGATGCCCTATATAACATAAAATTGGCGTGAGGATCTTCTAAATATTGACATTTGAGAAACGACGGTGTGAAAGGATAACACCGGTTGGAATAGTGCAAAATACTTTTAGTAATAAATACACTGCGCGTTAAAATTAACGCACTTCTAAACATTTTTCGCAATTTCGAAATGAATTATCTCTCGAACCGCTCATACGAATCTGATGATTCGTTTATTTAGTTGTATGTTTATGTATCAGTAACGATACTGGTGTAGAAACGTTTATTCAAACTTCTGGTTTTCCTATCATATACAGAGTACAAAAATAAGGATATATTTTCTTGTAGAATTATGTAATACTAAATCAATTTTACAAATGTTGCGTTGTGGATAAACCTCATTTGGTATACAGAAAACCGATCGTAGTCGGTCTTAGCTGTATACGAAAAACTTGCTTTACCGTTTGGCCAAAACTAATTCATGTGACTTTAGTTGGTATAAACCACAGAATGCTACAAACTGTGACCAAAAAACTTTGAAAAAAGTTAAAATTTCATCACAGTATCGTTACAGAAGAATCAACCTTAACTGAACAATTGAATCATAAAAATCAGATAAAAAGCTCGAAAAGAAAACTTTAAAATGTTGACAATTTATAGGGGTGCGTCAATTTTAACGCGCAGTGCATATTAGTCTGATATAGCAACGAAACTGTTTTATTATTTTTTTCATATTGTATATTAAACTGACGCCTTTAATGGAGACATTATCAACGTAGCTTGCTCAGTTCATGCTCTGTTTAGGTGTATATAAAAAAGGCTTTTGGACGACCATGACTACCGTCTTGTCATTCTCTACAATTCGTCAGTTAAAAGCATCAAGATCGCTCCATCGGTTCAGCTTTTACAAGCGAAAAACGAAAAACAACGCGGTTTTGAGGTTTTTTGTTTATAACAAATTAAGTAATGATATTTGCGAGTCGAAAACACATCACAATACATCTAAGGACTGTTCCACGTGACCTGAGACCGTCGGCTTCCTGATACTATTTTTGTCACGCAAGAATCTCTATTGGCTGGTCTATGTATGTCATTAGCTGTTTTGGGGTTTGAGTTGCTGTATTTGATAATACAGTCCTTATAGATTAAAATAAGTCTTTACTTGGTTAAGAGTTATTTTTATTAAACACACGTGATTAATTTTCCCCTTTCACTGGTGTAAGGGTTAACATAGTAAAAACGGCCACATACTTTTTTTTTGTTTTAATGAGTGTATATTCCAAATTTCCTATCCACAGTTTACCAGTTCATGCAATGTGGACAATGGACATCCTTAGAGGGCCTTTATTAATGTTGTAAAATTCAAGAAGGTCAAACAATAGTTTATTTAACTAGAAATGAATATACGGACATACCGTATCATACGGACTTACTACCGTATTGATGAGAAAATCAATGTATAGAAGATGGTGATATCCATGCGGGATGCAAATTTTAAATAAATCAAAAATTACAGGCACAACCTGGATTTGAACCACGGACTTTTGGGTTTCTAGCACAATGCTCTCCAATCTGAGCTACTGAGGCCTATGACATTTGTTAGGGGAAATAGTCATATCTAGGTAAGGAAGTAGCTAACACATTGTGCTAGAAACGCAAAGGTCCATGGTTCAAATCCAGGTTGTGGCTGTAATTTGTGATTTATTTAAAATTTGCATCCCGCCTGGATATCACGATCTTCTAGACATTGAATAGTTTATTTGTTGTTAATAGGGGGTTTTAATTTGATTTGAACATCAAAGTCAGGGGAGCATTCAGGATTTTTTTTGGTTTACATACATTTTTGTGTTTATTTGCATACACTAATAGTATCTAAATTTATATTACCTATTTTTTTTCTGAAGCTACCAAGAAGATATCAAAGGGACCGTACAAAGCTTTAACCGTTTTAAAAGAAAAGATAAATATGGAATAAGAAAGATATAACGGTGTTACATTCTTAACAAGGGCACTATCCGTCAAATAATGGAGACACAAAACATTAGTGAACACGTCCAGAAACTCATTAAAGAACACAGCTTATGATTATATTCTTCACAACATTCTTATCGACATAGCAAACCATATAAAACTCTTTAGCGTCCGACCGCGACGTGTGAGAAAGTATGCAGCTGAGTTCACGTGGCACAGTGGCTTTCATCAGATGGAAGCAGCAGCAGCATTGGAAACGGAATTGCAAGCGTAATTAAACGAGCCCGATTTTTCTCACCCCGAGGAGATCTAGTGACTCGTGGCCGATGGAACCATGGTTCCCATGCTTAGTCATATTTAACAAAAGAAGCGCGCGTAATTTCTCGGAAGTATTATCCTTATATGCCCATTATCTTCCCGTACCATTCAGCTGATGAGGTACCGAGACTGGGCTGAGGTATTGGCTTGGGTTTGCGAGCGAGCCGAGACCCATCTCGTGGCTTAACAGGTGTTAAATACTCGCGAAAATTACTTAATAAATGTCGTAATTCCCGTTCCTCAATGAGCCGTTTGTTTGAAAATCTGACGTGCCGCATCGCCTTTTATCCGTAATTAATGTTGCTTGATTTTCTATTGTGGACGGCTAACGCATCTTATACATTTCTTTGAATTGTACGTTACATGCAGAAACTTATGTTAGATGCCGTGATGCGATGCATTTTCTATACAAATATGCTTGGTAAGCATGAAGATGGGAGAAGACAGTAAGAAGTGTCAGACTATTATTTTACTAATGGCCATGTTATTAATGTTATGCAACACACAATAATCTGAAATATGTTAACTATAAAGGCGTGTAATCTATGGCCAAATACCTTGCATACTGTAGAGTGTAGAGCGTAGGTCCAACATTAGTGTTTTTTATCGTCTCATTGACCAACAGTATCGACCCGATAGGCAGGACGGTCGCAAATTTGGACAAGTTGTTCCTTCTGTTGAATCGTCCCTAATTTTGTCCCGCTTTTTACTTTGTCATACCTAGTACAATAAATTAAAAAACAATTTTAATTTTGAAGGATTTATAGTAAGTGTGTTTGTCTCTTTGTACTAACATTCAGAAATTAGGATGAATCTGTAAACAACGGGTTGGTAAGTAATGTGGCCTTGTAACATATATAATGATGACTGATGAGTCCTCGAGAACCAGAACAAGATGCTTAATTAATTTAATCTATCGACCTGAGGCCACCAAAGTATAATGTTGGTCCTTCCAGCATATTAACCTGTAAACATTATTTTTCAGATCTGGAAAGATCGATAATCTCGATGAATATACTGAAAAATCAGTCATCGATTACGAAAGTTATTCAACATGGAAGTTTACCAAGTTACTAGCCCAGGCATACTATGTTTTAACCCTGAAAAAAAAGTAAATCTCTAAATTGCTAAATACCATCTATATAGTGCCCTGAACAACATTCTAAATTTCCTAAAAAAATCCCGCATCATGATGTTTTAGGGTATTTTACCCGAAATTACACTATCTTGTCTAAAATCGCTCATAACTCCTTCGAACATGTCATTTAGAAGTTTTGAATGACGCTGTATCCGCATATGGCACAAAAATTGCAAAATTTGAAATGACGGAACCAAAATGAAAATTAATGTAACTTTTGTCCAAAGCTAGTTTTTAATTTTTATATTTTTATTGGTTTTAACGTCGCTGAAATTTATAATTAAAGAAAATTTCTGCAATTTGTTTTCAAATATATTTTATGAGCTTTTTATGAATCTGAAATATCGTAAATGTTCTAAAGTCGATTTACAATGATTTGTCGTCAAGAGAGTTGATGGAATGATGTTTACGTGTCGACACTGAAATTACAAGAAAATCTTCATATCGCTTTGCTTCAAAACATATTCCCAATGGGTCAAAATCCATCAATTCAAATCAATATTGCGGATTATAACAAAGCCTTTTCTGGCGTCTTTAAAGCGATAACAACGATAGGAATGTCAACAAACAAAGATATTTGCAAATGTGAAAAATGAACTCCACAATGCAGAGGAAGGAAACCTGTATGACCCTGGTAAAACATATTACCATAAAATGCTCGATATGCCTCCGGAAACTGGTCTTTAAACGCATTATGTATTTTCAGAAACTCAATACGTTATCTATGTATTTTTTGTTTAATAGCAAAAAACATTTTGTGAGCTAAATCGATAATTTGAGTTTAACATTTCCTGAAATATTTTTTTTTTATTTCTCTTTCATTAAGTAGTTACTGCTTTTGTATAGAAATCAACGGCATTCGACATTTTTATTTCAGACCACCTTGATATATAACCACCTTGATGTATATATAACAATGCTAAACTCGATTATGCCGAAAATTTCCTTAATTTTCATTTTCTGGTCCGCCAGTTCAAATTTTGCAATTGAAATGCCATATTTGGATTCAGCGTCATTCAATATTCAAAGGAGTTATGGGAGATTTCAGACAGGACAAGGCAGGATACTTATACTACTTCAATCCAAAAAACAATGATTAATACTTTTTAGGACTTTTCGCATGTAGTTCAGGGCACTAAATAGAAGGAACAACATTTGAGATTTACTTTACCTTTTTCAGGCTTTTAGTCAATTTTGGGCTAAAATGACTGGGCAATATTACGTGTCCGCTTAGAAAATAAAATGTTTTTCAGTTGTTGTAAGCTACTGATCAAACCGAAATACTGCGAATACATTGGGGTCGTTTGATCAAAATAAATACTCCGAACGCGTTAGGGTTATCAAAAGTCAGCCACTGAGCAAATTTGGAATTGACCATAACATATCCGGCTTGATGGAAGGTAGTGGCTGCAATCCAGAAAATAGTTGATACACTATTTACTGCTAAAGTAAACCTTACTTAGTACCTACGGCAAAATCTGCACTTCGCGGATTCAATCGCTATCGAATCGGATAAATCTTGCGGCATCAATCCCACGACGTCGCCGGCGCAAAAATATCGCTCATTAAACGCGAACCGAACCAAACCAAGGGAGATAACAGAGAGAAACGGACATGTCGTGACAATAAATCAATAAAGTGTAGTGCCTCGACCGATCGGCCGAGCAAATACAGTGGTGGGACCGTTAGACCCGTAATACATATTTAATGGTAGATTCAAATTGATGATACGTTAAGCAAGAATACTTAATTATCTTACGTAATCGAACGTAGCGGGCCTAGGCGACCGCCTAGCGGATAAATTAGCAAAATCAATCGGTGCGCTGGCTGCGCCGAGCGAGGATGCAGAGCGAAACACAAAGGTCTCAGACCTCTCCGGATGGATCTTCTTCTTGCTCTTAGCCTAGGTAACCTTTCACTGGATGCCCGTTTGGCAAAAGTCAGTCGCTTGGGGCATAGGCTATGAGAAATGCCGCGTTAGATTCGCGTTGGGAAATATATTATATTGTAATATCTGATGAACGATCAAATGCCGTTGTCACAGCTGTCGAACCGGCCGATTGTATTTATCGGTTTCCGCGTTTCCTTTCCGCTGATTTTTCGTAAATTTTCAATTGGCTGCATACGAGCGGATTCTATTGTGGTAATTTGGTTTGTGTTTTGTGATCTTGTGTTTAGATTAAATGTCCGGTATCGTACCAATTATCCTTCCGTTTTTTCTTGTTTTGGTACCATTCATATAGTTCTTCCACATTTTTAGCCGCGCAGAAGCTGTCAGTACACAGTACTGCCAAAGCAATTAAATCTCCGATCCATGGATAAATGAAAAGCTTATGTATGATTAAAGCAAATAACGATATGTAAGCAAGAGTTAATCGCCTTGCAAACCGGCCACTAATCACCTAATATGTAGCATGAGACAATGCATTTTGCACAACTCCGACCATAGGCATATGTTCAGTTTTAAGTTGACCATGTCAAATTATGTAAAGTTACGTATATAAAACTTTCTTTTGATCCTTTTCATTTTCCCCGTTTTATCCTTTTCCTTTTCTCCCTTTTCATCCATTATGTCCTTTCTGCTCTTACTGGTCCTGACGTCTTTTCTACATTGCTCTTCTGTTCCGTCCATTTTGTCCGTTTCGCCCTTTACCTTTTTTGTCGTTTTTTTCCTATTCAATCTGTCAATCTATATAAGGAAGGCGTTCTTTCAGCGTGTAAATGCTTATTAGACCAGTCAAATGGTGTTTTGGCCAGGAAAACAATATAGAAGTTTTATATTCTTTCATTCTATTTGTTTTTTGGGGTGCTGAATCCGATTTCAACTTTTCTACTTCCCACGGATATGGCTTCACAATATGGCTTCAGTATTTTACAAAAGTCATAAAACTATGCGCTTTTCGGTTTAGACCTCTATATACAAAAATAAAGTACACTAAATTTCACCCTCAGCTGTATTGTTTGGTTCAATGGTTTGGCCGCTAGAGTGCGCTAGCGCTGGGCCAAATTTTCCTGCTTTATGTAATGTGCGTGTAATTACAAAAAGCCTAGATTCTGATAAAACTACATTAAATTCCCTACAAATTGCATAACTTAATCAGTCCCCAAATATGACACGCAGTGGCAATGCGTACAGCTGCCTCGGTTTTCTCACTTCGTTTATCGACATCTGATGGATCGACCCGAAACATTACGGCGCATGGTTTTGTACGCCACGGATGACATGATTCTAGCTTGCTTGTGCTGATTCGGCCTGTGTCGTGCTACCTCGGTGTGCCGCATACTGAATTGGCATACATCTATGCTGTCTATGCATGCATGATTACGTATCTAAACACGCTTTTGCAACGAACTCTAGAGAGGAACACAAAATGTCTGGTTCGCTGCATTCGGAGAAGCAGTTGATTGCTCATGCTCCGCACGTGCTCAGATGTGTACGTAGCTTTACACTGCATAGGGTTAATTCTCACCATGCGGCTGGACTCCGGCACTTTTGACAGATCCCAACTTTTCTTCCGCCACTCGCAAACCGAGATGGCGTTGTTGTCACTCTGTCGATAATATCGGCAATGTACTATAGAACCGTAAGAATTTATTTGTCATTGTGACACATGCGTAGTGGTTCATCGTGTTTGTATTTGAATTAATGTCAATATGATGATATGTCACTGCTGCGTACGGACTTCCTTTTCCGTCAACCAGAAAAGCAATGCATAAGCATACTTTTACAAAGGATCCAAATGTAAGTAAAGATAAAGTAGTTTATTGTTTGTATTATATTCTCAGAGTTGTCCGCAATTGATATGGCATTTTACTATTAAACTAAGTAACATTGAATTTGACTTGCAGCTCTTTGGTTTTTGGTTGAATCAACTTAATCCAGCGGATTTGTGAAACATGGGACTTGTGCGCATCAGGAAGAATTACAGAGTCTGACCTGCACTTTTCAACAAAGTGGAAAGTTCAAAATTCTGGTAGAACCTGTAGAACAAATTTAATGAAAGTATATTACACTACCATAATCGTGTCTACATTCGTATTAGCTTGAACCCCATATTTAGTTGGTTTTACAATATTATAGATAGAAACTTCTCAAAGGTGCAAACTTAGGGGTTTCTATTAGAGCTATATAAACTATACACTCTGTGCAATGGATTGCTAGCACAGAATCATTTTTGTCTTGTCTCTATCGACATATCACGGAAACGAACCAAATATGAACTTTCTTCGACTTTTAATTAAACTTTTCGACGTTTGTGAGGGTTTCAGTTTTTAATGCTATTGTAGTTATAAATCAGCTTCTATTTTAAAGGACTATATACGTTTGGATATGTACATTTGTTGTCACCGACTCTGACAACAAATGTACATATTATAATTCCTTTTCTCCCTTTTCATCCATTATGTCCTTTCTGCTCTTACTGGTCCTGACGTCTTTTCTACATTGCTCTTCTGTTTCGTCCTTTTTGACCGTTTCGCCCTTTACCTCTTTTGTCGTTTTTTTCCTATTCGATCTGTCAATCTATATAAGGAAGGCGTTCTTTCAGCGTGTAAATGCTTATTAGACCAGTCAAATGGTGTTTTGGCCAGGAAAACAATATAGAAGTTTTATATTCTTTCATTCTATTTGTTTTTTGGGGTGCTGAATCCGAATTTCAACTTTTCAACTTCCCACGGATATGGCTTCACAATATGGCTTCAGTATTTTACAAAAAAGTCATAAAACTATGCGCTTTTCGGCTTAGACCACTATATACAAAAATAAAGTACACTAAATTTCACCCTCAGCTGTATTGTTTGGTTCAATGGTTTGGCCGCTAGAGTGCGCTAGCGCTGGGCCAAATTTTCCTGCTTTATGTAATGTGCGTGTATATACAAAAAGCCTAGATTCTTATTAAACTACATTAAATTCCCTACAAATTGCATAACTTAATCAGTCCCCAAATATGACACGCAGTGGCAATGCGTACAGCTGCCTCGGTTTTCTCACTTCGTTTATCGACATCTGATGGATCGGCCCGAAACATTACGGCGCATGGTTTTGTACGCCACGGATGACATGATTCTAGCTTGCTTGTGCTGATTCGGCCTGTGTCGTGCTACCTCGGTGTGCCGCATACTGAATTGGCATACATCTATGCTGTCTATGCATGCATGATTACGTATCTAAACACGCTTTTGCAACGAACTCTAGAGAGGAACACAAAATGTCTGGTTCGCTGCATTCGGAGAAGCAGTTGATATGCATAGGGTTAATTCTCACTGAGAGCGTTCAGCAAACCCAACCGATGCACAACCTTCTAAGCTGAAAATATGTGTTGAGTTGTCGCTGGCCACATGTCAGGTGTCTATTATAACCCCAAAACGTATAAATATGAGGTGTTGTCCAATTATGCTCTGACGAACCCTGGTTCTGCCTAGGGTTAATGCGAGAGCGTTCCTATTAAGGTGCATTTAAATTAGAGCGAACAGATGCGAACGAACGAAGGAACGAATTCGCAGGTGTTTGCTCGTTCGTTACTTCTCTACAAGCAGGAGCGTTTAAATTAGAGCGAACTTTCGCGATCGTCGATGATCCATCCATTCGTTCGTTCGCGATGTCTACGGATGAGGATATCTTAATTAGTGCCGCTAGTTTTATAGTTATTGCTGGACTTAAAAGCGAATTAATCTTTTTCTTTACTTCAGTTACATCACAGTTCATCTCAGTAGAAATTTTATTCCATGGGTCCGTTTTTTTGTTTGTTATTTTATACAATTTTGACTTCGGATCCCATAAACATGTTTCGCTCCTATATAATTCAATTAACTGGAGTGATTTTTCGTTTGTCCATTCCATGGTGATGAAACTTAAAACTTACAACACTAAATTACAAGCGTAATAGTAACTAATAATGTCAACAAATCGGTTTGGTAAATAAATGTCAAATATTCGCAGTGAATTTGCTCGCTTCTAGCTTACACTCTAGTCTGTGGCTTACACTGTTCACATTGAGCACCGATTTCCTTTGATGATTCGCTGATTTACCGACAGGCGTTGGAACATCCACGAACACGAACGAACTTGTTCGTTCCCGTTTGGTTCTCCATGTAAATTATGCGAGCTTAAGCGAACGAATTCGTTCGTTCGCTTCTGTTCGCTCTAATTTAAATGCACCATAACAATTTGTAGTTAGTGCAACGCGCGGGAAGTCTCCCTTCCCCACCCCCTCTTGCACCAAGTTTTCGAGTGGTGCTTGTAACACCGATCAACTGACATTAGTGACGTTTTGTAATAGGTTAGGTGCTTGTTATAAACATAAAATTCATTGTAAAAATGGATTTACCCGGTCAATCTTGCACATTATTGATGAAAGACCTTTAACGACTGAAACATATTCGATATATTTAAATAAACAGGACTATGACGAAGATCTTGAAGGTTTGAATTATTTTTGAAAGTTATGTAACTTCTCACTTGACGGTATGCTTCACGTTGCCGCGTTCCGACATTTCCCGACAAGTTTCCATTACGATGCCGAACGGACCAGCGCTATTTGCCCCAGCGCACGCTAAAGTTAAACGTAGTGAGTGGGTAATACATATAATAATTCGAAAGCAGCTATTTGTGACGTTTGCGCACAACATTTTGCATATTATGCAACAATCTCGTATATAACTGATAAAAGAGTATTGATTCAGAAAATATCCACTCGCGTGAAGGCTATTTTCTCAACAACAATGCAGGGGTAGTATTTTTTATTGCAATTTCATTAATGAGCATATAGGTACAGGGCGTAAGAATTAAGGTAAGTATTTTTATCGAAATTTGCAGCGTTGTGTGGATTGTACCTGATACTGTACTATGTATTAACTGAAATCAGACAGTAGCCCGAGCTTTTAAGAACATTTTGGTTTTAATAATTCACATCAATTTCTCTATTAATAAAAAAAGTTACAATAAGAATAGCAATGACACTACACGATCGGGCTAAAAGCATACCGAGCAGTAAAGTGGGCTAGGGGAAATTAAAAGAAATGATGAGGTTGAAGTTGGTATCCCGGACACTGGAGACCTGTTATTGAGTTTGAGTTTCTCCCAAATTTCAATAAATCAGTACATTTATTTACTTTTCAAATATACATCAGTGGCAATATTTACTATCTGAACGTGTACTAGCTATCATCTAATGGTATTCGAGGAAACTATATACATAGATACTAGTAATTTTACTTGATGTAGGTAATAATCTGTTGGGTCTGTTCCGCTTCCGTTGTGAATAAGTCAATATACGTCAACACATAAACTGTAATACAAACAAACAATTCCAAATCCAAACCCGTGATTGACTGCGGAAATTATTACAATCCTCATAATTATAGACGTACTGATTAATCACGTACTATGGATTAAGCCGTTACGGAAATACGTGTCCTTCCGTTGAGACGCATGTCAATCAAATGTGTATCTGGTCGCTGCAAACGCGAACGCAACTAATGATCGTTCGCTGAAAATACTCAATGAGGAAGCGGAATGTGTCGCGCAATTATGAACGCTTCACTTATAAATGCTAATCAGCTAGGATGTGAAAATCTAATGAAATTTATTAGCTGGACTTTACCGGTGGGCAATAAAAAGCTGACTCTGACGTGTCGGCAGGACGATGGGAGCTCATTGCGATGCAGGAGCCGTGCCTCATAAGTGATATGGGAACGCGTCGACCAGTGGAGTTCATAATATAATTTATGGTGGTAATAATTTCACTGGATTTATCAATGAAGGTAAATATAGTCCGTTTGCAAAAGTAAAACTTGAAACAGATTTCTTAGAAATAGTTGCACTATCTATATCCCGAAAAGCAGAAAATGTGGGCAAAGTTTGTGATTGTCTTGGAATTTTGAAAGAATATCTGCCATCATTGCTTTCAGGGGCTCAATGATCCAATATAGCGGCCAGAAATGCCAAAAAATTCGGATTCAAATGTTTACAACTGTGTCTAAGAGAGAAGCAATCGTTGAATTGCTTAAATTGCTCAGAATTGCTAAACGGTAGCAATTATAGGAGAGTTTAGTTACTTAGGCCCTTTTAGAAACACAATGAGAAATAAACCTTTTCAAAATAATTAGGTTTCTGCTCTTTTCGTAAATTCAAATCTTTTGAAAACTTTTGTCTCATAGGGAAGAAAATGCCTACATTGCTCATGATCGTTAAACACGTGATTTTAGAAGGTAGTAACATTAGCAGTTTCTTGCTTGAGCTATTCTAGAAATTTATATAAAAAATAAAACAATTAAAAAATCTTAGGTTTCCGCGCTTTTCATAAATTTGAAAGTCTATGGAACTTTGGGGTCAGAGATGGGCAAACGCCAATATAGCTCATACTTGTTAAACAAATAACTTTAGTAATATTAGGAGGGTGTCATAGTTCGCCCTTCTAGAAACTCAGACAAAAATTAAATTATCTTTAAAAAACAAAAAAACAGTGTTGCGTGCTTTTTATCACTTGAAATATTTATAACTTTTGTCCTAGAGGGAGGCAAACGCTGAAACTGCTCATAACACTAGGTAGTCAAGAAACTAAAAATTAAAAAATGTATACTTAGATACCTTAGCCAGCTAAACTCAAAAATCGAATTTATGTGTGGCCACGCACGTTACTTTATCATACTATGCAACAGTGTCAAACTGTCTCAAACTCTGATGTTTTGACAATACTGTCAATAAAAGCAAAATATCTGTCAAATCCTGGCTAACTAGTTTTAATGCAGTACGAGCGATCTCGATGAAATAGAATGGGGAATAAATGTCGGCTCGACAAATTAGGTATTCACAACGACAAAATGTGCACGACAAAATACGTTCTCAGCACGAGAAATTTGGTATTCCCCACGACAATAGTTAAGACGACAGAATAAGTTTTAAGCACGACAAATTAGGGATTCTTAACGACAGTTTAATTGTCTAGCACGACATATTTTATAATATTACTTTTTTAAGCTGTTTGCGAAAAGTATTGATTATTTTGATTTTATTTTTGAGTTTTAATTATATAATTTTGGTTTTATAAAACTTAATTAACATCTGAAGTGTGGGGTATGAAATTTTTTTATAAAAACTTAATCTAAATTTATCATTGTATTTAAATAAAGAAACTAATAAACAATAATTCAAGTACAATAAATATATATATATATATATATATCCGTACATTCTATAAAAAATAAACAAATATTTGAATTATTGTTTTCAAATATTGTGTATTTGAGTATTTTTATATATGTGTAATATTTAGTACCTACTTTAAGAGCTTTTTTGTTTAATTATAGCCAATAATATGGTTCGATATAGTCCTTTAATGAAGTTGTTTGTAGTGAGTAAAATTGTTTATAGTTAGAAGACAATGCATCTCGATATCAAAGCATTTCACTTATTTGCAAGTAATTAATTTGTCAAAAATACAATACCCGAAGCTAAGTGACTCTCCTGGCCAACAATGAACAAAATATTTTAGTTAAATACATCAAATCAATCAAACAAGCAATTGCCTACAACTGTTCGATTATGCATAGAATAATTTTAAATTATTCCCAACGTCTTTCTGCAAATTTAAAAACAAATTACATATAACCACACTTTTAACGGTATGTAGCACACTGTATGAGTATGGAATAAGTTTTGTACGGCTGGGCCAGAGGCGCTGCTTGTCATACTGCTGTCATTTATGGTCTTTGAGGTTAAATCACATAGTTTGCTGATTTTATCGTTGAAATACAAATATTGTCATTCATTTAAATTTTTTATCGTTAAAACATTATTATGTCGTTTGTTACATTTTCTGTCGTTAAAACACATATTTTGTCGTTCAAATGCATATTTTGTCGTTAAGGTACCGAAATTTGTCGTGCAAACCCCTAATTTGTCGGGCCGAAAAATGTCACCCAAATAGAATTTGCGCATACAGCTAAACCATTAATTTTACCAAACAATGTCATAGACATAAATTATTCAGAATTTCCTCTTTAATCTAAGTTTGGTCATGAACTTCTAAATATGACGTTTCGTCCCGATACCTTTAGTAGTTTCTTCGGAATCGTCGCTACACATGTATATTTCATATCAAAATTAAAACAATACTTTACATACTACTAACCTCCGCGCCGTTTCAAAATGTATATTGAATAGAATTTAATATAAAATGAAAATGCTAGCATCTTTAGGATCAGGTCAAAATCGTTCAGAATATTCAACCACTTTCCTTTTTGCTACTAACCATTACAGGCACTCTACTCTATTCTGTGTTGGAGTGAATTCCAACAACGCACCCCATATATCAAAATGCTGCAAATATCTAGACCACTGAATAAAACTTGACCGTCTGGACACCCAGGACACCCTGGACCCTGGACACCCTGGACACCCAGGCGGTAAGCGGTCAATGCAATATCTGTTAACGATGTCGGACGGGTTGTACATACTGTCACCGACTTGAAGCTGCAATTGGTATGCCATGGTTTGTAATAAACTCAATAAGGTAATAATCATACCAACTTCTTTTCAAATTTATTTACTTCTTCCACTTTTTTTTCCTTTAAACCAAACCAAATTAAAAGTTGCATGATGTGAAACTGTCGTTGGTCATTACAATAAAACCTAATGATGATCTTAATAGTATTACTTTGAAATATCCAAATTCCAAATTAAAAACATATATTTTTTTTGCAACCAATATCCCATTATGCGTAATAATGCAAACTAACCTTAATTAATTAATACTAATTCCTTCATCACCCACTTTAAATGTTCAACCATAAATATCTTTAAAAAACCAGATCATCTTTTTGTCTGGTTGAAGTATTGGTTTCTTTGACCGTGCGAAACTCACTGCAACAACGAGCCAATAAATCAACATTAATTTGCGTATCACGTGAAAGGTTAAGGTTGAAAGTTGAGCCGTGGATGGATTACCCTAATTGGCGGAATCTCATAAACTAACTAACAGTACCTCATTTTATTACCCAATAAAGTTCATTTAACCGTAACTAGCAAACTGCCAATAAATATTCACCCATATTCTGGCTGCAATAACGAGAATGAGAAAAAATGTTACGGCACTCTGAAAGTGCCATTACACGAACGCAACGTATAACGTTAGTGTCCACGAAGAGGCGTTAAAATTTCAGAATTTAATTGCCGTGACATCGAGTGCGGCTGGAATGTTACCAGGACAGCGCGGGAAACCATAAACCTAGAATGTTCCGTAAAATAATTAGAATTTTTCTCTATACAGGTACACTGTGTTAAAATATACACGATGTTGACCATTAAGAAGACTTCATAATTAAGCGCTTAGACTTCTGTTGCCATATAATCGCAGCATCACCGTATAAGGAAGTAACTCCTGTTGGTAATGTTTTGGTATAATTTAATAGCACTGTCCGTGTTCTCCAACTTGCTCATTGTTGGATAATGACAGATAATCTTTCACGAGACAGCGTACATGACTTAATAATACTTCTGTCGTGATTACATCTGGGTTAGTATGCAGTTAAAAACATACATACTATTAAATACGTGATGTACATAGAATCTGGATGTTTTAGTTCGCTTTATGTTTAAACGACCTTAACTCACCTTAAGCGATTCTCTATTGCTGTTATAATGATATTACATTCCGAATATGGACGTGTGTTATTATCATGAAATCAGTGGTAGTGAATTGCTAATTAGTAAACGGACAGTGGGTTCTATCATTCATCAAATTGCTGGCAATTTTTAGAATAACCTTCCATTTGAATTTTTGTTAATAATTGTTAATAAAATCTAGCTAGTGAAATAAAAAATTAACCAAAACATTTGCAGGGTGTAAGAGGTATTTCGGTATATAGGTATATAGAAACATGGTGAACCAAACATAATTAGATCAAACATCAACTAAGATTTTTCTAAAAATATTCTTGTAAATTTTTTTTTCTATCAAAATATTATTCACAACAAGCATTTTCTACATGCATATGCATACTAGGAGAATTACAAATATGGTATCTATGATAATTTAAGTGTTAAAGAAAATCGAAATTGGATAATGTTGGTACCAGTTTTAGAAAGAGTCTCTTCAGTTATTTGTTTCCATAGGTGATACATCTAACTGAAACCTCAAGAGCCTAGAACTTGTTATGCTATTCATCGTATATTGTTGAAAAGGAGGAAATCTCTACTTAACTAGTTCATGGCCAATTGAGTAATTTAAAACAGCACAGCTTTATGTTATAACGAAATTGTTAAAGATATTCCAAATCCGTCGATTGCTATCATTAACAAACCACGAAAATATTGACAAAAGTATCAAAATTTTGAAAATTAAACGTTTGTTTTTTCCTTGAATTATGAAAGACGATAGCTTATTTTATTTTTCACCGCACGAATAAAAGACTAGTTTATTAATATTTCAATATCTTTCATTTTCACTGAGATATCCAATAATATAATATCGACAATTGCCCACAGTGTACATTGTATAAAAGGGTGGGCATTTGACGTCATTTCAAATCAAATTAAATTTGGTGGAGGTGACGGTTAAAAAATGATTGAAAATTCATTAATTTTCTGGAACCAAAATTATATAAGTAAGATATATACCTATATTTGCGATAACCTTTTTATTAAAACGGAAAAGTGTGTACGTAGTTTAATACCATTTGCGTACGTACCTTAATGAAACATCTATTACTAGGCGAAAAAGGACAACATACCTGAAACAAAGAAAACATAACAATTCTCTTAATACACAAACAAGATAAATCAGATAATAGTAATGCGGGAGCAATATGGACCCAAAAAATAAATAGATAAATAATAATTCAAAGGATTCTTGAATAAGATAACCACATTATTTCATTTTATTTATACTATATGTGGGAATTATTATTTATGTTTTATATTTGTGATTAGATCGTTGACTTGATGATCTTCCGGTTAATTTTCCGAGCTAAAATGAAAATTTAATAAAACTACCAAATACTTAACGGGAATCCATACCCGTACGTTTTATTTGCAAAACACGCAAAAGTTCTGAGGCTTTTTCTCAGCAATTGGTTCACACAATCGTAAAAGAAATACACCAAATTAAAGATAAAAGATATATAATTTTACGTCTAGTGGTAGTTTTTTGATAGTTCTGTTCATTTTTGACAAATCTATTTCTGAATATGACCTAAAATTGGCCGATTTTGCAATTTTTTTATGAAGATCTCAGGTTAAAATTGAAAAAAGTACCACATAATAGGTCTAAGTTACACCTTCCTCTATAGGTGTACAAAATTTCACGTAAAAATAACAATATCTTACATGCGTTTTTCACTCAAAACTTTACTTCTTCAAATACATGAATAAGTTATATTTTATCACGTAGCGTGGATACAACAACAACAAATAATACATATACATTACCACAGCAAGTAATACATGTTTATCTATAATTTTATGTATTACATGAGAGAATTGATACAATATTAAGCTGACTATGGATGCTTATTTTATACGACGTACCAGCAGTAGTGATTCCTCTTAAGAGTCATAGTTCTAAACACCAATCAGGAATACGGAAAGCAACCGAAATAGAGAGAGCCTAATCTGTGAGCATTAATGTAATGGACTAATGTTATTCTCTCATTGATCGAATGTTTTTGGCTTGAACACACGCGCTACCGTGGTTGCATCGTAATTATAAGACCTAGAAAAGAGTCGATAGTGACAAACCAATTGAACAAAACAAATATTTAAACTGAAACTGTTTAACTGTTTAAACTGAAAGTCCGGCGAACAAAAACACATCATACAATGAAAAGGCTCAGCAAGTTGCCAAAAGCGCCTTTATGAATAAAATTTATTTAAGACCATTTTACAAAAATAATGGAAGTTGTTACTGTTAAATTTCCTAAAAATATAAATTGAACTTTATTTAAACAAGCCGCAAAACCAGTAATGTTTATTTTTGTAAAATGACATCCGCTGACTGGTTGAAAAGATTCCTATTGAATATTCACTCATCCGAAATTACAAAAGTAATTAGATCCAGCAACTACGGAATTGTTGGATAATAACAGATAATCTTTCACGGGACGCGTACATGACTTAATCATACTTAATCATACTAAAAATATTCTTGTGACTTAATTGGAATGCATCAGATAAGTGTTACGTATTGGCTATACAATAAAACTTTGTCGAATATTTGAGAACACCAAAAGACCAAAATAAATCACAAGTGTTAATTAATAATTTATACGAATGCATTTTTATCAGAACTACAGAAACAGTACTTATTTGAAACAAAGGAGTGCATTTTTGAGTTGATCAATTATCAAAAACGATAACACTTTCGAAGCTATCACGAAAAAGCGAGTATTACTCAAACACTATTAAGTTTTTACGAGGTACCTAAAAAAACAAATACAAATTCAAAAATTTATACATACATTCAAGATGTAAGTGTTAAGACTGCGTTTATATCTTCAAAATTAAGACGGATTGGTGTGTATTTAATAAATACCACGTCCAATAAGGTATTATAAGATATAATAAAATTCGGGTAACAATTCTTATTTTAATTGTATACTACTGTCACGACAATAAGTATTTACTATTTTTTTAACCGTTTCACACAATTTTATAGTTGTGTATGGACAGGAACGTCTTAAGACTTCTTGAGGCCCTAGGCCCCTATGCAAAAGTAGGCCCCACCTGCGTCCATTTTATTTCATTAAATTTAAGGTTTAATAACAGCAATCCATAATAAAATGAAGTTTTATTAGAAAATTCGCTTTCTACATTTCAAATTCGCAATATCATTAATTATTTCTTCAAAATCAAGTGTTAATAATATGTCATTTACAATACTCATCAAAGTTAAATTATTTAAATGAGATTGAGTCATTCGATTTCCCAATTCATTTTTTACCAGTTTGAGTTTTGAAAATGAACGCTCACCACTTGCGTTAGTCATCATCATTGACAAGAAAATTCCTATTACTATTTCAATATTTGGGAACACTGTAAATAGTCTTTCATTATACATGTATGTGTAGAGTGTGTTGATACCAAACCCAATCTCTTCATCCAACAACTGTTCTTCATTGTCATCGCCATTTGTAAAATTTTCTTTCTTTTTTCCTTTTTTCCATGTCTTCTCTTTGCTTTTTCTTCAGTTCTCCGCCATTAATGATTAGATATGACTTAAAGTGTTGACATTCCAAATTCAGTTCGTCCCCATGAAATGAACATCATTATCATAAAATTTTGATATTTTCTCGCATGCTATTTTAATTTCGCTCTCATCCAAATTACAAATATTTTCAAAAAATCCAAACAGTTCAAATACACGCTTGTGAACACTTTGATAATCATTTATAAAGGATATTTCTTTGGCTTTTGACTCATAAAGATCAAAAGAGTCTCTTTTGGTTTTTATATACCTACTTCATTAAAGATTTGAACAATCTTACTGCTTTCGACAGATCCATATTTTTACTCTGGACGAGTAAATTCACTTTGTCAACACGAGTCAAAATGTCATTCCAAAAGATTGTTAAAAAAGTAGTTTCCAATTCATTCATTCTGTTTTTCAAGTTTTTTGCAGAAAATCGAGTATCCGCTGCCTATGATTCATCATTAATTAAACAATCAAGGCTCATGACAATTTCTGTATATCCTTCGCGTAAAGCTTTAATTGCACCTGCGCGTGCAGACCAACGTGTTTTGGATAAGCTTTTCAATACATTTTATTTTGTCAGAATTCAAATTTAAAGTCAGTATGTGCCAACGATGGGTTGACGATGAGAAAAAAATGTAAAGGTTTTGAACAAAATCGAAGTAAATCGTTACATTAGAGAGTTACATTCTACTGACTTGAAGTCGGGCTTGCAATCCTGAATATTTTCCAGACATATTCGAGGCATTGTCGTATGACTGACCTCTACAATCACTGAGGGAAATGTTGTTATATTCCAAACATGAAACCACAACAACCGTCAGATACTGTGAAGTATGTCCATAAATATGAATAAACTGCAAAAATCTCTCAATTAGTGCACCATTTTGGACATATCGTATAATAAATGTTAGTTGGTCGACATGAGTGAGGGTAGAATTAACAGAGATAGAGTTAATAGTTGTCAATAGTTGCCAGGACTTTTGACGCCATGACTTCTATAAACTCTTCGCAAATTATAGCAGATAGGTAAGAGGGATTACCTTTTCCAGAGTTGCCGTACTTTTTGATATGTTCATCCAAAAATGGATCAAACTTACTTAGAAGTTCATGTCCGAGAATAACATTTGCCGATTAATATTATGCACATCATGATCTTATTGAAAATCCGAGTCAAGAACGAGACGAGGCCCCTTGGAGGCCGATGCCCTGGGCCCGGGCCCAGTTGGCCCATGCCTTAAAACGTCCCTGTGTATGGACCCTCAGTGGGTTAAAAGAACTAGCCAAACGATTTTTATTATTTTAAATCTCTTACATAAATAACTCTATACAACAAAATTCACAAAATGTACAATAAAACTAGAATAGAATCTAGAAAACTAGAATAGATCATACACTCCGTTCTCCATGAGATTTTCAATTGATGCAGCTTCATTCCGGGCGGCGCGGCAGCAGAAACAATTGCACGGGCACAGTCGGCTCGGCGCGAGGCAATAATTTACGCTCAATTTTTTCCAACAACCTGGTCCGGGGATCGCATTTACCTATTAATTACGCCCATGCGTAGAGCGGCGTTAACACCGGAGTCTAGACCGGAACATTAGATCCAGATTAAATATTTAGAGACGCCCGTGGTGCCGCAAACTGGTATTGCTGGCATTTTTCTCTTTTTCCTTGGTTTAGAAGTGGTTGGCTGGTTGAGCATTGGGTAGGTAGGTGTTCAGCGGCCTTACCCACATAATGGACAAGTTAATTTGTACAAATTGCTACAAAACATCACCTTCGCGCCGCTTATCGCCCCGAAGAAGCTGTTAGAAATGGGCGCGTTCAGCCACGCCACCGCCCGCCGCCAAGTGATAAACGGCCCAGAAGTGCCGCGCTCAAATGCTCGGATATCTGTTACACATTTTATCGCTTTTTCACGAACGCGAACTATATAATCGAGAGGCCTACGCTCCGGTAATGCCCGCCAATAATACCTGTAATCAACGCTGGACTAGAGTTGCGCTACGTGGTTAACTCTAGTACGCCCATTTATTACTTATGCTGGTGATTTTTATAGTGGGCATTGCCCCATTTGGTCGCCACTCAAATTGGTCTTGTAATGATGTGAGAATGATCAAATCAATAACGAAAGTCAATTAAAAAAATTTATTATTCTTATACCCTATATTCAGGATATACCGTGCCCAGATGAAATTTGGACACATATGAGAAACATTTTTATTATCAATTTCTCAGAAAATTTTAATCTTTATAAAAATGTCTGGATTGTCTTAACGTAAAATAGATTGATATTAGAATTAACGTACCTACATATATGCTTGCATGTACTGGGTGTTACCAAGAGTATGAAAAACACGCAAGAGTAAAGTAACTTGATGTTCAAACCTATGCCAAAATGTCATTTTAAAAATACACAGTGTTTATTTAAAAAGATATTTAAAAATATTAGAAACACAGTTTGACAGTTTGCCAGTTTGAGTTAAGTCAACATTAAGGAAGCACTGAAATTGTGTTTAAATTAAACAAGGTTTGCTCAAAGGTATTTCGAAATATCTATGTTTCTTTGGGGTTATAAATTACCCTAAAACATCAACGTTTGAGGCAATACATTTTTCCAACAATATAGCACACCCATACACACAACAGCACTAGTCAGAGGGTGGTTGAATGAAGTTTTCCCAACCAATGAATAGGATTATTCTCTACCAACTCGAGACCTGTGAGGTCGCCAGAAGTATGTGGATCTGGGGCGCTTTGGAACAACATGTGTCCCCGCTACGACTATTTAGAGACGTCCATCATTTGAAAAAGGTCATAAAAATTGCATACAGGACTTAATTCTTCACACATAAGCAGTGCGCATACAAGGCGAACAATATTATGCATAGAAAATGGAGGTGGTCATGTTGAATGAAATATTAAATTGGCTTGTCTTATTAATAATAACTACTTTGTTTCTCTTATGTAATTTGTCTTGTTCCTCTTCTAGTGGTTCAGTTAACTGATAGATTGTATGCTAAATATTTAACAAATAAATTTCTATTTTTCTAAAAATAATTAAGTTTTATTTTTGCTTTAATAAAAACATATGTGTCATTATTGCTTTCAATTTTAGTAATAAAAAAAAAAATAAAAACATTAAACTATTCATCTACTTTTCATAATTTTGATGACTATCGGTATACGCAACAACGAAGGTGGTTATAATTTCGTATCTAATACATTTTAAATATCTAAAAGGTAATTTCTCTACCTTTCTCTCATGACATTTTGGCCAATCTTTCAAGATAAAGGTAGGTACTTTACTTTTAAGTCATTTTTGTTTATTATGTTATTATTATTTACTAGAGGTGTGTCAATCATGCAAAGTAGTAAATAAATTAATGTAAATAAAAGCCTCTTTACTTTGCAGATTTTGTTATTCAATTTACTGGAGACATGTTTCGGCCTTAGAGGCCATCATCGGTCCAATCTACATTAAAGTCGAGGATACAGAGAACAATTTTATAAAAATGGTTTTAAACTTACAGTCGACAGGGTGGTGCTCAACCAGCATAATCAGACCGGTCCCGAGGGGCTCTTTTAAAAATTATTGAGAGACGTCAAGTAGCCAGGCTGACGGTACAAAACAGAGTGACCCCGCGAAAATGTGCTTATGGACGCAGTAAAGCGTACGTGTGAAGTTAGTTGCTGTCAACCCTCCGCAAGATATATTTCCCAAGTGTATTCTATGATATAATAAAAAACAAATGTATGAAAACATATTTATACTGTGCAATGGGTACATTAAACATGGTATTACAAGTTTCACTGTAAGAATGCGGTATATGTTTCTATATTTACTGTGCAGATGCAGAGATTTCCACAAAGCAAATGCTGCTTTTCAGCGCAACGTTTGTGATTATTTGCCACTGCGCATGTGCTCTCAGTTTTAAAGCTCGAGGTAAATTAAAAAAACAAGAGATTAAAAAGAGCATATAAGAAATTACCAACGGTATGATAAAAGTCCCTCCATTGTAATAACTGTAGAGTGTAGAAAAACAAAGTAGAATATATTATGTAAAATACATTATGTCCAGTACAAACTATGATTTATTATAGTTTTCTGTCATGCTGAACTACATGACAAAGCTGCAAAAATTACAACATAGGTATATTTTAATATTAATATTAAAAATTGTAGCATTTTCAACTTTTCTGCAATTTTACAGCCAATAATGTTTTTTACAACGATTTTTTTTATCAAATTTACAGGTTATTTCAAATGGCATTCCTTTACTTTATAAGAGCCGTTTTACACGACCGAGAATTCTAACGAAAATAATAGCGAAATTATTAGCTATATTTATCTTAGATACGTAGGTATGTAATTTTTGCAGATACGTATGTAATTTTAGGTTACGAAGATATGCCAGATGTTATGAACCTGTGAAAATCGCGTTAGTACGCACGCACATGACTAGAATTGTAGCGAAATTGATTGCTTTTGTCAAATGTGTCAAATGTCAATAATTCTCACCAAAACTGCCAAAACTATAGTGATAATTCTCGCTATTATTTTCGTTAGAATTCTCGGTAGTGTAAAACGGCTCTGAGTAAAAAAAACATCTACACTCTTTACTCCTAAAAAGGCGATCTCCCAAAACACAGTGTTTCGGGAGATTCAACATGGAAAACTTTGTAATCACAAATTGGAATCAAATAGTACTTAACCTGATCGTTTTATCGATTTAAAATGTAGATATTTTTCGGCAACGATAAAAAGTAATACATCATGAATGTTGTTCCACATGAACGAAACTTTAACACTGAAAAAATTATTGTGGATTCCCAAAATTGTATTGTTTTGTTTTCCTGGAGTTTCTGGATTAAGATATCGAAGATAAAGACAACTTTAATGTTAATACTTTTGTGTGTGTGCTTCTCTCCAGCAGTGTAGACCTGAATAATGATTAATAGTTTACCAGCATTTTAAATTTGATAAATCGATCTGAATATACCCATTTTCTGAACGGGACAACCACTATTGGCGCGGCGTCTCGCAATTATGTAATTTCGATAAAGTATCGGGATAATTAAAGCTCAATAGTACACGACGAGAGTGAATCTCAGTCGCAAAAAGTTATTTTTCGCTATTTTACCCATCGTAAAATTCATCTCACTGGTTTCATTGCTGACATTTGAAAACTGGAGTTAAAAGTTAAAAAGTGGATACATGCTGAGCAGTTACCAAAACAGTAAGTTGGAATTTACCTCTAACGATTTTTCCTATTGTCATCCGCGTGTGGTTTTTGCATTGTACCTATGACAATTCGAATTGCGGTAGGTAGCTATTTAAGCAATTATGCGACTCGTTGAAAAAGTGATATAACGGTATTCGACAAGAGGTTACGAGATACACAATGCCGTGTAGAAGGCATTTAAATAGTCAAAAAAATCAGCGACTTACGGACTTTAATGACATCAGTACAGTTAAGACAAGGAGATGGACAATCGCTTACAGCCTTCTAAAGGTTAAGGGTATTGTGTTGCTTGTGCAGTAGGTACCGTATATACAACTTATAGTAAATGTCAGAAATTGTAAATATGGCATCCACCATAACTAATGTTAATATTTGAAAACTGCGCTTCAATCACAGTAATCTCTTAACAAACTTAAAAATAAAATTGTGGGTAGGTACTTACTATTTTGTGTTTCTTTCTTAGCATGTGTCACTGGTGCGAGACCGTATAGCATTATTTATCTTCTTGTATTAAGATTTTGCTGCCACTGAAGGAACCAAAGCCATTAGATTAATTTTATTACGAAATAATGAGATAGTTACTACTTACTCGTGGCCACTATATTTAGCGCAATTGCCTCATTTCCATGAAATTAATTTTTTTGTGTTTTAGAATTCGGTCAAAAATGGTTTGTTGAAGTTTCAATTCGCTAATATAATTTGGTGCTTAAACGATATGCAGAATATTATCTTTTCAAACCGCATATTCCTCAAATGACATGTTCGTGACATTGACGATTAAAAAATTATGCAATTTACTAATGGGCATAGAAAAAAACAAGATGAAAAAGCGATCGGGGCGATTACCGCGACAAGATACGCGGTTCGCTTACCACCAACAAAGTTCTTAAGTCTCGTTGCTTATTAAGGAATATATAGTTTAACTTTTTATATAGGTAGTCGTGCATTTTATGCATAATTTACTCCAATTTACACTAATTACATTTCCGACGGCCTGGGTAGTTCTTCTTGACCAGCAAGCTTTTAAGTATCCGTTGCTGAAACTGGAGCCTTCAAGAGCGGTAAATGAACGCAATTTTGACATTGATGTAACTCGATTTTATCGTCGACAACGATGACCTACAAACGCGTCTACAGCATGAATCGAGTTAAATCAATTAAACTAAGAAGTAGAGAGATTTTTCTGGCTTAGTTTTTCCGACTCATTTCTCTTTTTCTGTAATTTACTGTGATCCTCAAAAAATGGGCTTATTGATGAAAACTGCTTTCGCGTCGGTGGAATAAATTGGATTACTTGCTGATAATTTTTGGGACTTCCAAACCCCTAGTTCTAAAACCGATTTAGCAGTATGTAGTGAGGGGAAAAAATAAGGGTCAAATATATACCCCTACCATACATTTACCTATCAGGTTATTGCTTTTTGTCCTTTTCTTTTCAAGCGGCACCTGACACACAAATGCAAAAAATACGCATTTAGCACCTTTTGCCATTGATTTTCTCAAAAACTAGACACAATTCACTCAGATTCTACGGAAGTACCTAAGTATGTATACCTACTACAATCCTCAGATCATTTCTTCGATATTTTTTGTCGTAGACCCGTATACCATTTCTTTTCGATTTTTGTGTTAAAAATACTGTTATTGCTTTTCATATCATAGATTTTTTCTCATATTTATATATTTATTGCCGGTTGACGCATAGGTATTAGCGACATAGCAAATAACCTCTAAAATCCTTGTAAAAATACTAACAAACACTAATCACAAGTACACATATCTAGTACATATTAGTTTTTTTATAATTATTTACTTACCTCTGAGTCTACAGAAAAAAAATACTGAAAATACCACTGCGTTGTGTCCTACAAAATTTGCACATAATCTGTCAACTACGTACTGTTAACTTTTCTTGTTACACTAACAGATGGCAGCACGTGGTTATATTTTAAGATGGGAATGTATTAAATATGCTATACCCTGAAATATGCATCCCGCATCAAGTTGTAGAAAAGGTACGTCGCGAATTCGCTGCTTTCGGCGTTAAGAGGTGCTTTATAGCGGTTTTGACATCCCAGCAATTATAGATATAATTGTCGTTTTGTTTAATCACCAATTATAATCCTGGATCTAGTGAATTTAGTGGATTCAATTCGTCTTGATTTCCTTTATGCAAAATCTCGAACAATGAATAAATATATTTATATATTTTCTTTTACTCCAAAACGCGAGTCCTACGATTATTTAATTTATAAAGGCGAACTAGCGAAATTTTCAGTTCAATAGCCAAATCACTGGTACAGTAGAGCACACATCCTAACACTGGCTAGTGTATGCCCTACTTAATGGCATTTGGCATTAATTTAGTATTAATTTCTTTTAATTTGTTTGTGAAAATAATATTTTGTTTTTCTATTAAAAATCTACCAGAACCGTAATCCCGGGATGTGACGAATCTTAGCACCGGGATTACGGTACCAGAGAAGTCCAGAAATCCCAGGATATCGGTTTTCGGGATCCCGGTATTGGATGCACTAAATCTAAGCTAAGTGCTAAAAAAATTTCCAGCTTTTAGAAAGTCTTTTCTCAAAATTTCACGTCAAAATTTCTGCTTTCAGATTCAGATTCTTAAAATATTGAAACTTCCATACAAAACGTGGCTTAGCCAGATTAGAAAAGCGTTCTGCGTCAATCGATTGAAATAAAGTTTTATTCATAAATAAGATAACAATTACTTCGGTGTAACACAGTGTTCTATTCACAAAACACGTAAAAGTTCTGAGGATTTTTCTCAGCTATTAGTTCACAGAATCGTAAAAGCAATACACAAAATTAAAGATAAAAGGTATATAATTATGCGTCTAGTGGTATTTTTTTTTATATTTTCGTCGATTTTTGACTAAACGGTTACTGAATCTGACATAAAATTGACCGACTTTGCGATTCTTTTACGGAGAATACAGGTTAAAATTGAAAAACGTACCACATAATAGATCTAAGTTACATGCTTTTTTCATTCAAAACTTTACTTCTTTGAGTGAATGAATCAGACATATTTTATTGCGTAGCATGGATACAACCATAACAATTAATACAACTTTTATCTATAATTTGATGTATAACATGTAAGAATTGATTCAAAATTAAGCTCACTCTGGATGCTTGTTTTATAGGACGTACTTAAAAAAAATTAAAAATTAAAGCAACAAACTTAGTTGAACCATATTCTATCTATACGTTGTTTTCTAAACTCGTATTTTCGACAGTATCTTGTTCAATTATTTTCATCACAAACTATCACAAACTGACAGTAACAGAGGGGGTCTAGAATATCCTATATATGCTATAGTAGTTTTCGGGGATTGCTGGGAAGAGGGCATATGATACAATATGTTTTTTTTAAACACGAGCAAGTTCTCTTCCTCATTCCAACTGCGATCACAGTTAAAACCGATAAGCATTCAGACTTAATTTTTACTACATTTTTATGATTTAAATATCTTTGTTTGATGATAATCCTTTCTTTACTTGTATATGCTGAAATTTCACACTGTGTGCGCTATTTTGTTCCTTAGCGTTTAAGATGTCTATTAATTTTAATTGCAAATGAGCGAGATGTTTACATTTTATCGCAAACGCTGGTAATAATACACATTTCCATTCAGACAGGCGGTCGATGATGTATGGCCAGGCTCGCTGGAGAATATAGATTTATGTTTGCGTATTAATATCCGTTTCGAAGCGAATTTAGCGAATATGTTCACACACAAGCCGTCTTTGCATAACGATAATTTAAAAGCGTCTGCAATAAATATATTTTAGTCTCAATTTTATTAGAAGACAATGTGTTTAATAAGAATATCAACAAGAGACTCATAGACATGAGACCAAGGGTCACGCACAAACTGAACCTAGATTGTGCCCGGAACCATTACAGAAGGAACCACATTTCAACATCAATTAACTTTGATTTATTCTATATTTCAATTTTAGTAATGAAATAAACTCGAAAATAAATTAGAGAAGATTTTTTTTTAATATATAAATTATTGATTTACACGTCAACAGAAGAATTGGGAAAACTCTTTTAGCAGTCTTTATTATTCGAAACATGACTTGTAGCCAAATATTTTGCAAACATCGCGTTTGAGGTGGTTATTAAGACGTCCGAATTATACGTCTGCAGGTATGCGCTGGTTAAATTTAACTGTTTTCCGAGAGCAAATTGTGAGGTCCTTGACTTGTCTAATGGGTATAATTTGTTGTTACCTCGGGGCATGTTGCGATATCCAACGTCCAAATAAATTGAAAACAAATAACAAAGATGTGGTTAAAGACATAATTATTGCCTCTGGTTAGCGTTTTGTCGGTTCATCAAAACTTTTTGCATGCTTTCTTAACAACTTGGCTAATTTTAGTGTCAATCAGGTCAGAAACCTAGCGTCTTAGTGAAAATACCACAAAATATGACTGATTATTTGTTGTACGAAAAATGTAAATAATCAAAGATCATTTCAAATCTACCATCAAAGACAATGTATCATTTTGTCCATATATATTTTCATCCACGAATTTTGTTCACATATTAAGGAAAGCAAATCTGCGATTGTAATAAAGTTATTTATCGTCCTTTATCATGTACCCACAATCCACATCCTTCGACATAAATATGGTGTATATTTTTTTGCTAAGCTTAATACTTTCGGAAATATTGATGCAAACATAGGGGGACAACAATTTCTAACAATTTTTTCATAGAGTATGGCGGGACTTTAAGCTTCCCGAATAAAAAGGTCAACCATTAGTATCTAAAGAATTAGTGACTCATTAATCTATCGGGTTGTATTATCGGAAAGAGGTGTACGGGAGAAACAGTTCGAGACACACGTCAGTCGCGGATGCTGCTGAAGGGAGACAACCGCGCCTCTGAATTTGCACGAAAATATTTGTTCTCTTTATTTCCTTTTAGTGTACAACAATGTATAAAAAGGATCTCTAAAGGATCTTTTGCTTAACCCAAAGGATATCACACCACTCCTGAAGAACGAAGGGGTATACAAGATAACATGTGAGTGCGGAACATGTTATGTAGGACAGACAGGACGAAGCATCGAATGTCGAATCAAGGAGCACAGTAGGGACACCCGGCTAGGCAAGATTCAACAGTCTGCTGTTGCTCAACACTGCCACGACTCCGGGACACACAATGGAGGCTTATTAGAGAAGCCATCGAAATTTACAAACATCCTGACAACATCAATCGCGAGGACGGTACTGATATTAGTAGGGTCTGGAAATCGATCCTAACGCGGTCAGGTCGAAAACCACGTGGAGTGGTAGCTCCAGATGTGCGCAGTGAGATGTAAATTCAGGTATATAAGGGAGCCTTTCTTGGTAGGTCTTCAGTATTCAATTAGCTTTGAAGAAGCGAACAACATGGTTCGCGAAACGTCAGCATTAACAAATCTTGACACACGGCATAACCCGGAAGCAGTTTATTTTCTAAATGATTCTGGCCATGAAAGCCTACGTACTTACTTAAACAATGTATAAATTTCATTGGCACTTAATAATGGTTGAATATTTTCAGTTATTTGTTTGACTTTTTCGCTAGTTTCCGCTATTTTTTATAACCTAAACATTTAAGCCAAACTTGGTTGGGGTAAAAAGGTCCGTCGTAGACCTTTTTTCAATTTTGACTGATACTCCTGAAAAGGAAACTCTGCGACAATAACAAGATAACAAGAAGAAAAAAGTGACCAAGAAGGTATCTAAAAAGTATAAAGTGAATAAAATTAACAGATTAAGAAAATAATTTTACGAGAAGAAAATTAACATATCAGTTCTGATATAGAATCTGTATTTTTAGTTTGCTGTGAATAGTACAGCGTCAACGTTCTTGGCAAAGATAACATGAAAAATGCATTACCCTATTTGCACAACATATTTACTTTGTTTGTAACAATTGTGGTTCAGACTGAGAGACTGATTAGGATGATTACTAATATTATAAGTCTGATGAAACCATTACTTTGGAAAAAGAAAAAGATCTTCTCTCATGTTGAGATTGACTGAAGTTTGGTATTTTAGAAAATAAATAATAAATATTTAAGTGCACTTTCATCTACCTTCAAATCTGTCAGATTTGTTCTATTTTAGCCCCCGACACATCTCATTTAGCGGGCTAAAATTGCGCAACCAATCTGACCGATCCGTCACATAACTAATGAGGACTTTGTAGGTAGGTAAAAATACCAGCCTAAGGGCTGTATTTTATAGAATGATTTGATTACTATATTAAAAATGTTTTGGTATACCTGTAGAAGACATTATTGGATGTTGATCCTATTTTCCTGAGTAAACCTTTATACCCCACATGTGGGGAAAAAAGGGATAGCTGGAAAAAATGACAAAAGTTGCTTCAATTCTAATCTTCTTTAGGGTTCTATCATTAAACGGTAATTTTATACATAGCTAAATAACGGTACTTTCCATTTGTAATATTGATTTTTACTTTATCATACGCAGTATGATTAGTATTGTAATCGTGTAGAAAAAAAAATGAGTTTTTAGCGGCAATATGCCCTATCGGGTCCCCTGAACATATTTGACCAAGGTACAAAAAAATGTCTGTGTGTGTGTGTGTATGTGTGTATGTGTCTATGTGTGTGTGTGTGTGTGTGTGTATGTGTGTACCCGCTTTTGTGGCGACGATTCCGGAGAAACTACTGAAGGTATCGGGAGGAAAGTTCATATTTAGAAGTTTCATGACAAAGCTTAGAGCTGAAAAGCTTTCTGTTGAAAAGGGTCCAAAGGAACTGGAGGTTTAGACTTAGCATTTTTGAAAGATTTTGCAAATAAGCCGAATGGAATTTCGTCGAAATAATTAAATAATAAATTAAAGTAGAGGAAATTCTGAATAATTTATAAATATGACTACATTAAAACTAGTAGCCAGGATCTGTCAGATATTTTGATTCTAATGACAGTAGGAAGAAAGAAAGACATGAGAAAAAAGTTCAAGAAATTCTACGGTAAGACTTATGCGCGTGTGACGTCGCTACAATTTGCAAGGACACACGTCGTTACAGAATTGTGTAACCTAATCGACAATACACGCAGTTTACATGCATTCGGGTTGTCAAGAAGACGGCAGAACTTACAGTCCTCATTGTTCACTTTCGCCGTATTTTCAATAAACAATAGAATTACCGTACTCGCGTATATGTTCTGTTGCGCAATACAAATGCAGGAGTGTCATTAAGGACAATTAATCGTCCTATTAAGATTTAACGATTTTGTGTCAGTTTTAAAAGTTATCACGTAACGGGCCTCAAATAATTGACTTTTCGTCATACCGGGTGGCGTATGGCTGTAAAATGTTGAACTGCGACCTCATTTTGATTTTTTTAAAGAAAGTTATGGGATCTTAATCATTTTTATTGATGATAAAGTGTCCATTTCTAAATCGTTTTGCTGTGTTGTAATTGTATTCGCAGAGTCCAATTTTGCTTTACTGCCAGTTAAAAGGCAAATTACATATAGATATGGATCGAATGCTGCACTTGAACTTGATGTAAGAAAACACTTTATGTGCGGCCTACTAAATATACAATCTGTTCTGAGATTGTATATTCTTCTAGTGAATCACTGACAGTGAATGAAAGTTTTTATGAATACAACAGAGGAAGTCCCCATATACTCATTCGTCGATATTACAGTATCTACCATAAACCCTTAATGGATATACTCTCCACAAACTCGAGTATATGTCTTAACTTTGCATTGAAATCTCCTATTTTCAACTCAAGCTTTTGTAAACATACAAAAGAAAAATGTGCCGCCATTTTAAATTAGAATATTTGCTCTTTTACAAGGTGTTTCATTGTTGGGATGGTATAGTTATATAGATATAAATCCTATAGATATATCTTTTAGACCTACCGAGGTTTTTTTTTGTTTAAACTCTGTTTTATCTACATTGACACCAGGGCTGTGGAGTCGGAGTCGGATGAGTCGGAGTCAGAGTTGGAAAAAATGTAGGTACCGACTCCGAGTCCAGGTTTAATTATTGTAGAAAAAGAAAAACATGCGAGATGGACGTTGTCTCAGTAGACAGTAAACAAATAAAACATAACATTCTATTAAGTCTTTGTAATAAAATTACAAGACACACTGTTCAAACGAAAGTGAAGACGATTAACAAAAGTAATCCGGCAGAAATTTGATAAAGGTAATTTTCACAAATGATTTTAAAATTAGATTGAGAAAGTAGGGCCGTAGTTCAATGTAGTAATAATCATTTATCCAGATTACCTGTTGCAGCCATAATTATGGTGCTTTGACGTCAGCTTTGAAAATAATTAAAAATTATGTCAGGCCATCCTTGCAGGATGGTTGGAGCTATTCTGTTCATCACAACAATTTTATAAATATAGTTTGCATTTTATTCTATTTTTATTGAAATGAATTTTATTTTGTATTATACACTATGTCTTATGGCTGATTTTGTTATTATTAGAGATAGAAAGTCGGTTAGATGGACAAAGTAGTGACGATTTGTATGTTCTCTTAAGAAAACAGTTAAATACTTACTGATGTGAGAGATATTTTGAATAAACAAATTACAGCAAGAAATTACATATCATAATTATGTGTTGCTTTTTTCCTGGTAGTGCTTTTGTTTTCATAGCAAATTTAATGTTGCCGGTTGTATTACTCTGTATCAAATGTAGGATTATTTACAAATGTAAGATTTTTATTACACATAATTATTTGAACATATTTGTGTATACAATTTTTCTGGAGTCGGAGTCGTAGTCGGAGTCGGTCTACGAAAAATATCTGGAGTCGGAGTGGGAGTCGGAGTCGAGAATTTTTTATCGACTCCGCAGCCCTGATAGACACACAACCGGTATGAGATTACACTTTTAGGACAGACTCTATATTTTAGCGCAAGTGTTAGCTGAAAATATTTATCGGTCGTAGTTGCAATAAAATTGTTTATGTTAGATTCAAGGTTACTGCAATTTTCACACCACTATTAAGTTGATTTTCATATCCGAGAATTGTAGTTTACATAATATAACAATACCTTGGTCAATATTATACCGATTATTGTTTCTATTTGCAATGATAGTTGCCAAATTTCCTTTCATTTTCATATCTTTAAGAATTTTGTGCAGAAATGACATTACTAGCCTGTAGTATTTCACATTAATGCGAATAATTTGTAGTTTTACGAAACAGAATAACGCCTGAAATAATTTGAATAAATATACCTACTATAAATATAATAAATATACTTTTCGTATCATTAATTTGTAGTGACGACGATCTTGCTCGTTAAGAAACATGAAAAGAAAAATAATAAATATAAATAAGAAGAATGGTTATGTAAGGTCTCATAGGAAAGGTATGTACAAACCAAGTGAGTTTTATCCATTTTTATTTTATTTTACAAGCATTTTATTTAACAGAGAAAAAATGGAAACCATTATGTTGTTAATATCAGCTCGAACAACAGCACAGAAAACCCATGTTCGCTTTAACTCTACTCACTGGAAAAAAAATGTTAAAACTTATTTTGAAACACCTATCAGATGGTCCCTTACACGACCTACTTTTACTATCAACGGCGATAGCGCAGGACAAATTGCAAAAATGAGATTTTGAGTTCTAAGAAAATGTGTCGGGTTGACGAGTTGCATCTGCAGGCTTGTACTCTAACCGGATACATAAAATCAAACATTTTCATAATAGAAGTTTAAACTATTTAAAAAAATATAAGGAAAGAATATTTTTTAAGAATTTATATTTATTAGATAATGTCAAAATGAGATTCTTCTTGTAAAGAGAACAACAGTATTTGTTGTACCATTTTACAATTACTTACATTTTTTCAAGTTCAGTCAAGTTTAACCTGGTATATCGTTTTTATAGCATAAACGGTCACAGCTGAATTTGAATTTGTCAATTTTACGAATAACGTAAAACGTAACTACGTAAAATAAAAAAACGTCGGGTTTAAGTGAGACATACAAGGGTTACCCGATTTTACTTTTTTATAGTATAGATAAACTAAATATAATAGTAAAAAAGACTGCCACTAAAATATTGAACAGCATTGGTTTAATACCATAAATAATAAAATTTACAGTGGAGCAAAAAACAGTTTATATTTTTATAGAACCAGATTGAGACTTGTTGCTTTATTTATTGGGATGCAAAGACTTATACAAAGACGTAAGACAAAAGACTTATATAAAAATTTTGCGTCTTTTAATCGATGAAAAATTTGTTTAGAGAACTATGTAACACAAAAGCTATTTATGAGAAATTTGTATCAAAGTCGCTCAAAATTTGAACATAGGTTAAGGCCTCACTGCAACCTTAGCCACACTGTATTTACCACCATATTTTAATAACATTTATTTTTTTTTTCAAGTTTTACATTAGATGTATGTTCCGCTGGAGCATTTACAATATAACGGATAGAAACACGCCTCCTTTGTCGGCAAGTCGCAAGCGATCGCGTACCAGTGGCGTGCCAATTTGCGAACGCCCATGTTTACATTTAGCCTGTTGGCGAGAAGATAGATCCCTATTTACCGGCATTAATTGCCTCTCTATGCCGATTACCTTCTCCATATAATTACGCGCGTACATTACAGACATTATTGGTAGTAGGTAGCTGTACCCCGAGCAATCCGTTCGATGGGTAAATGTTCCTCTGATAGTAAAAGGCAGTAAAACGGATAGTTCATGTCGGCGCGAATGCCTAACGAGAAGTAACGTACGAAACGCATCCGTATTAATTGGACGTGGCTAATGGCCGTCGTTTGAATATTGTTAATTGGGTAGGTAAACTGGCAAAAATTATCACTTAGTATATTGATTTTAATCACTTATATTAGAGATAATTTATATTTGAAATTGCTCTGCACGGTATAATTTTGCGATAACTGGGAGAGAAATATGGAAAGAATGTAAGTAGGTGGATGTAGGCTGGTTAAAAAGGTAATTGGAAGATATTTAAATATTTTTAGCTCCTTAGTAGGTACCGTATTACCTACCTACTTGTAAAAGAAAATTTAGCGGCATGTGTCAAGCAATATACAGGGTCCTGCAACTCAGCTCCCGTCTTCTCTAGCTCAGTTACTAATTAAGCTAAGAGACATTTTGCTGGCTTACCCTGTACTTCAAGGTACATTGCAAGAAATTATTTTTGATTATGCAGGCTGTCCCAGAAATGTGCAACGCCATGGTAATATATTTTTTAATTGCATGCTATATATTTTTTTACACATTTGGAAGCCTTTTATTGTTGCCTACATACCACCAAACTTTTATTAAAATCGGTTGAGTGACTGCAGCGCAAAAATTAAAAACAAAAAAAAATGATTTTGCATCGTTGGCTTTAAAACACCACAAATTGCACCTCGTTAATTAAATTTTGCGACGTGCCTATTAAGTTAGATCTAGTAGTCTAGTTAATCAAGTGTCATTGATCCAAATTATACAGGATGACCAAAATCTAGTGTCAAACTTGTCAAAATTCAAAGCGTGTTATTGTTCTTATTTTAAACTGGAACCCATACATTTTTTTAGGTGAAACGATGCAGAATTAAAAAATAAACATTGTTTCTAAATACAACTCCATCACAATTCCCAATATTTTAAAAGTTATTCGCCAAAGACTATAAATATCGTACGTGGCGTTGAAAAACAATTTATTTCATAAATTATAATGCAGACAAGTATTTTAGTTTTGAGTGTACTTAATTAAGTAGTTGTTCAATTGCCAAATTTACTGCAAAATTAAGATAGAACTCTATGATACAAAATTTTCAAGGTATGATTTTCATGATAAAATAGCATTTAGATCATCAACACTGATTAAATATGATGAATATTAGAATAATGTAGGCAAGTGTATGTAGAACAGATTCATGTCGGTATAGGTGGTTCAGTTTGGATATATTTTTTTATTATTTGCATATAAACTCATAATTCATAGCTAATGGAGTATATAGTTACACAAATTATAAATTACGAACTTATTTATTTATTAATTCGCTCAATTAGTTCCATGGAGTTTTAATGTAATTTCTTCTTATATAATTTTGACAGTGTTGTTACACAATAAGAAATGAACGTGATTATATCGAGAGAATTTATGTTTTACTACAATATATATTGTTTAAATTTATCTGGGTGTAGATCTACAGATAATGGTAATTATATAATACTATAGCGTTATTTAAGATGTGTATTCTATTATTCCGTCGCCCAGTTTACCATCGCCCAGTTGACTGTCGCCCAGATGTCGAGTACCAGTACTATTTGTAAACTGAATGAGTACACTATAGTACTAGCTAATGAACTATAATCTGTATTAAACCCAAAAAACTCAAATGAAGATCTGAAATACGAACAATTATCAGCCAAACCCGAGAAATCGAGGGATCGGAACAAAATGGCAGTATTGGCAATATTATTCTCACTTCTGTTGGGCTTTCTGCTGGGTGGGTATGTGAGTGTATACCCTTTTTTGTGGCGACGATTCCGGAGAAACTACTACAGGGTATGGGGACAACACTTGATATTTAGAAGTTTCATGACTAAACTTATAGCTGAAAGAAGTTTTTTGCAAAAGGTCCCAAGGAACCGGAGGTTTACTCTGGCATTTTTCAACGATTTTGCAAATAACCCGCAATTTCTGTAATTTTGTCAAAATAGTTAAATAATAAGTTAAAGTAGAGGAAGTTTTGTTTAATTTATGTATATGTCACTTTTTGGTAAAATTAATAGTTTAGCTGCATGAGCATATTCTAATTGATCGACATCGGTCGTGTCTGCATTAAAACCAGTAGCCAGGATTTTACAGAATTGACAGAATTTGCAAAACATCAGTTTGACACAGTTTGACACTGTTGTATAGTATGATAAAGTTATGTGTCTGGCCACACCAGACTTTTTTAACTAATTTTCTATGTTGATCTAGCAAATTTTTAATGCTTATCTCCAAACAGGGAATTAAAGTATTACAGTCCTACAGTTAACTTTCATTCATATAATCTGTACTTCTTACACTAATCCGTTTCCCTGAGAACCGATTCCAAACTTAGCTACCACCGCATATTTCAGTGCGCAGAAATCGTCACGTACTTCACTATACATTTATCCGTACATTTCTGCACACAGACCACGTCCTAACTGTACAACCGTCGTTACAAAACCCATTTGAATTCTAAATATGAAATGAATTAATTAACGCCTCAATGCAGCAGTAATACATGTAACTCTCGGTTCTGTCGATTTGCATAATGTTTTGTTCGAGAGCATTTTCGAACCAGATACGTCGATATCTGGTAACGTTAGGCACTTTCACAAACATATTTTTGAGGTTGGCAAACTAACCATACGTCTCGTTCTCATTGCTTTGGTGTTCGATTTTTTGTTAGGCGGAATTGTCGCTATCAAAGTTTCGATATCGAGTGGCTGCTGTCATGTGCAATTACCTTCAGTAGGTCCACTTAAGCTTTATTGGCTTCGATGTTGCGACACGATATTATCGTGTATGCTTTTTTATGGTGGGTTTATTAGCTTAGTTTATTAAGAATGTTGGCATTAATACACGTTACCTAAGTATTGAGGTTTACATTCTACTTTTTGTTTCTAGTATTTATTGTTCGACTTATATTGGGCATAAGTATATGTATTTATTTTAATTAGGTGCTTAAGAACATTAAACGGTTGTTAATTACTTGCAAAATGTTCTGACACAGAACACAGAATCTGACACAGGCCTGCAACAGAACGACATACAAAGCCATATAGAGAGACACCACAGAGGACCAACATCGACACACTCTCAAACAAAACGAAAGAGAATAAACACAAAAATGCCAGAAATATTAATTCAAATTCATTTTATATACAGAATTTATTTATTAATGACAATGAAGAAACAAGAAAGCGAGAGAGGATAGAGGGACAAAACCAATGAGAACAAGAAGAAAAACCTAACAAATCTTGAGTAAGGTGTTACAGAAAAAGGGAGAAAATATGGAAGAAATTTCAATACTCACACTAGACATAGACGACGACAGGAGCTTTGAAAAATATACCTAACTAAAGATTTAAATAAGTGATAAATGAACAGAAGAAGTTTGTTTATTAGGTGAGAGCTAAACAAAACACGGGTAGATGGATTAAAACACAATACTGACAAGTAACGATATAAAACATATACAAAACAAACATATTCTTTTTTATTTCTTTTTGTATCCAATCTAAAAACTGAAATTGAGTTTACTTCTCAGTAAAGATTACATAGGAATCAGAATATAGTTATTCCAGGTGCAGTTAATTTGAGGGAAAATAACCTCGGCCAGGATTTGAACTGAGAACGTTCTAAGTACTAGTGGGGAGGTCTCCCAGTTGGGCTACATAGACAGTGGAAATTTATTAGTAGTAATTAAATAAATAAACAAAGGAAGTAATTCCCACATGAAACTTGTCAGAAAAATAGTAACATTAAATAGGATGGAAAGTATAATGAATCTAGGGGATAATTATTTGTAGAAAAATAACCACGGCTGGGAGCTGAACCACGAACCTACTACTTCCGGTCGGGAACACTACCAGTTAAGGTACCTAGGCTGTGTAAACAACATACATAACACAAAAAAAACCGTCGGGCCACCTATTGGGGATAGCTGGAAGTTTGGCGAATAGGGATCACTAAGATATTACTGTTATCAGTTATTATATTCATTAGGGCTAATGTTATTAAAACAATAATTCATCAAATTTACTATAGAAAACGTCTAATAACTTTCTTCCACACAGCTAACCGAAGTTCTAGACGCCTATTGAAATAATTAGTTGCACAAACAATGTTTGTTTTCTTTAGAAAATTTTACACCTGCAAGATACAATAAACCATTTCTTACAACAAAAAAAAAACTGGCATTTCCAGTGATAACGAGTACTCTGAATTGTTCACTTTTACTTCTCTATTCGGTTCTTAAGGCTGTTGTTTCAAACGTCTAAGTAAAGCTTCACACACACACACACACACACAAACTGCTTGTTATCTACCATTTTAAGTAGGTAGCTAAGTAGACAAGTTTAGCAAATTTTTGGACCTAATTTTACTGGACTATCATGGGATTTTTCCAAAATATTTAAAACAATTTATCTAATGGAAATGCATAAACATTGATTTATTACTTCTTAAATTTGTTCTTGATCACAAATTATTTTATTTTATGTAAGTACGTAGGCTTTCACGACCAGAATCATTTAGAAAATAAACTGCTTCCGGGTTATGCCGGAAAGTTTGTATTGAGTATTCAGTTAGCTCTGAAGAAGCGAGCAACATGGTTCGCGAAACGTCAGCATTTACAAATCTTGACACACGGCATAACCCGGAAGCAGTTTACTTTGTATTTTATTTTATGTTTTGTTACCATAAAAGACATACATAAAATTCTTCAAAGAATAAATTCGCATTTCAGCCATTTTAGTATACCTTCTTTTAAATGGATATTATAAAAAATCTAATATAAAACGATCGTAACTATAACTGTTTTGCCATTTACATAAAGTATATCCACAATTATTGTAAGCAGCTGCTTTTCTTAGATTTGCACATCAGATTTGCACACAGAAATGCGGTTATAGTGTGATTTAGATCCACATTTTCGCCAACGTTCCTTAAAAACAGGTATTATTAGCATTAAACCTAACATCCATTAATTAATTAGAAATTCACTGTTAAAATAAAAGAAAATAGAAACAAGTCAAGGAACATCAATATTGTTTGTGATACAATTTATTTTTTATGCTCATGAATAATTTAAATAAATAATTTATTCATTCTTTTTGATAGGTTTTAACACGAAGTGAGATAAGAGGACGCAGTTAAAGTTTTTATATCAGTACGGCCCACTGCGTTTCCACAAAATCGGCACGTAACATTTTTTTCGAAAATTGTTTCGTTTGTATATACCAGTACCATAGGTACGGCCATTTGTGTTTTTTATTCATGACGCAGTACGAATGATTAATTGACAAGTTCTAATAGACAAAAAATCCAACTTTTTTGGCTACTCTTGAGGTTAGTATGACTTTCCCGAAATATCGTCATCATTGAAATTTTAAATGGTATCCAATAAGCACTAACTAAACGGTGTTTGGCCGATATTGTGTTACGGCGCCTTCTAGCGTGATTTAATTGATTTTTGACCAATAATACATATTTACACATGTACTTCTCCCATGCACTTCATGGGTACGCGCTGATTATTAGATAGATGACATTTTTTTGACTATAGTGACACCCAATACTGATATTTTGCAGAAAATCGTAGCGTGGAAAAGTCGTTTACAGCAGGAAAATAATAAAATATATTCGGTAAAAATCAAATTCAGCGTAGTGAACAATGGATGAATGCTAACATCCAACTTTGACAGTTTTCAGTAATGGTTATTGATAGAGGTTATTGACAGGTATCTCGGTTGTTAGCATTTACCCATAGTTCACTACGCTGATTATGATCCTTATGATCACTAATGGAATATATTACTGTATCATACGTAGTATGTAATAGTATATTATTTGACGAGCACATAACTACACACAGCGAAGTATATTCTCAAAACGTGAGAAAATTATTTACTTGCGGTTATTGTTTTAGATGAAAGTTAATATTTACTTGGTTTGAAACAATTTCTTTCATTTAAGAATTCCTTGTTCTCACAATTCAAGAATATCCCAATCTCAGAGTTATTAGTTTCGGTTAAGTATATAATTTTCAAAGAAGTAGTTTAAATTCTCAATTCAAGTAGTTGATCAATATCTTGAATCAAGTAAGCCATTGCTTGCAACGCGCTTGCGCATTTACACTCAAACGTGCACGAACGTTGCCGAGATTTGAGATTTTTCGCATCGGCCTTTGCCGATGGCATTTGCCTTCAGTTAGTTGGGGTCTGCTATGGCGTCGTATTCGCTGACTACCGAGTATTGTCCGGGAAGAGTTCAATATGTAAGTATATCTTTACTAATTTTGTAGGTACTGTACGCAATAACTACGCGATCTATGATATTATGAAAGTATATAGTTTTAATTTTGCGTGAATAGCCTACAGTACTTATGTTCAACGTATTTGCGACGCAGTTCGTAGTTGTGACTTGTGACGCACACGGTACGTAAACTTTGCCTAGCCATATAGTGGTCACCAAATCAACATACATGTCACAGAAAACTTACTTGTGTAATATAATGGAAGCAATTTGATGTCTAATAGAATATGGTGTTTTTTTTTCATGCCCTAGATATTGTAGGTAGTGATAATTTATAAATAGGTAAGTATATATGTAATTAAGCAAAGAAATTTCATACAATAAAACAAATATCATTCGCTAAGTTATTGTCTACTTATTTCACACAAGTCCCTACTTTAAAAAAAAAAAACTAAAACAGTAATTTCTATTCAATACATTATGATCATGTTCTTGAACTAATAATATCTATTCTCATTTCAAGAAAATATTTTCTCATTGTCAAGCATATATAATCACTTTAAGAAAATTCCATTATTCTCAACGTGAGACTAGTTTTCTTGAATGAATAATATCTATACTCATTGTAAGAAAATATTTTCTCAGATATACAAGCATATGATCATTTCAATTCAACAATATCTCTTTATTCTTAACTTGAGAAAATAACTACTTGCGGCTATAGCAAACTAATCATTTACTTGGATGAAAGCATATTGCTTTGAGTGAAGTATTTACTTTTCTGTGTGTAAGGATATAAATCGCGAGCATGAAGTTTATATGCGAGCGATTTATATCAGTTGTGTGCGAGTTGAATACGACGTTTTATCCATGACTCATAAATTCCATTTTATATCAAATCTTTTAAATGTATTTGTCAATGGCGGCGAGGCGAAATGTCAAATAACTGTCATCCACGTAGGTTTAGACTGACTTTGACAGTACATTCGTATAATGATGACAGTTCCTTCAAATAATGAAGCCATTATCTGAACGAACTGTCATTATTATACAAAGCTGGTGTCATTGTAATCATTGGCGCGTATCATGATGGGGATTATATAGTCATAGATACCTATGCAATGAACTTATTATATGTGAGTCGTAGATAAAGAATTGTAATCGTGCAAAAAAATTTTTTTGATATTTTAGCGGAAGTATAAATTTTTGTCCCCTGAACATGTTGGCCAAGCTACAAAAGAATGTCTGTGTGTGTATGTGTGTGTGTACCCGTTTTTTTGTGGCGACGATTCCGAAGAAACTACTAAAGGTATCGGGACGAAACTTCATATTTAGAAGTTTCATGACCAAACTTAGGGCTGAATAGCTTTCTGTTGAAAAGGGTCCAAAGAAACTGGAGGTTTAGTCTTGGCATTTTTGAAATATTTTGCAAATAAGCCGCCATTTCTGGTATTTCGTCGAAATAGTTAAATAATAAATTAAAGTAGAGGAAATTCTGAATAAATTATGACTATGAAACTTTTTGGTACAATCAATAGTTTAGCTGCATGAGGAAAATCTATTTCATTGAGATCGGTCGTACTGCATTAAAACTAGTAGCCAGGATGTGTCAGATATTTTGATCCTAATGACAGTAGGTAGTGTCAAACGCTAATGTTTGACAATACCTACTGTCAATATAAGCTGCGTTCAGATATTGTACACCTTTACACTTTTTACACCCAATAACACGTAAGTGTCATTTGGACGGTGTACCCGGTGTCAACGCAGTACAATATCTGAACGCAGCTTTAATCGACATATCTGTCTAGTTCTACTAGTTTTATTTTAATGCAGATATCGCCGATCTCGATCAAATACAATCTCATGCAGCTACACTATTAATTTTATATTTAGTATGATAAAGTCATGTGCCGAAAAATATCAGTATATGGTGTCATTGTAGTCGGAAAAATATTTTCGATCAAATAATCAGGGTGTACCCATGAAGTACACGGAAAAATTGACTCATTTGCCAAAAACTAATTAAATGACGCTAGGGGGCGCCAGTAATACAATGTCGGCCATAATCAATGTAGTTAGTGTTTGACAACTTTTCGACTATTTTCACCAATTCATTCAGACACCTACATAAATAAATAAAATGTAATTTTTTCGTTGCCTTGATGACAAAAATTGACGATCGATATGTTTTTGTGGTTATAATGTCATCCTCACCAAAAATATCACACATATAATATAGAGTGCCATTTAAAATTTCAATAATGTCATGAGGTTAGTCTAGCCTCAAGAGTATCCCAAAAAATCGATTTTTTCTCTATTTTTTTTAGCATTTCTCCAAATTTCATTCGTCCAGCCTCATAAATAAAAGAAATAAACGGGCGTAGCTATTGCGTGGGTCACCCGGTATATTATAACCCTACAGTTTTTCTGAAAGAGTTCTGAAACAAAATTGAAACATTTTCCAGAAAAAAGCTTGAAGACAAGCTCAAGAATAGCGTTAATGTAAAGTACGACGTACGTCTAATTAGTAGGTACTAAATACTACACAATCAATAGCCAATCAAGATCTAGTGACGTTCTGTATACCTTACAACTTTGAACAAAAAATAATTGTTCTTTCTTCGTCCTAACAATTTCTCTACACTGTAACGGTTAGTTTAATCTTACATAACAAATGAAACGCGTGTCGTACAAATATCACTTTCGTCTGAACGGCATATTTGCGTTGAAAGAGAACTTGTCTCATAAAACATCGAGAGAGTGCAGTTTTGTTGTTGTTGTCGTCGGTGCCTCGCCGCTAGAATTAATAAACCGAGTGTGTGTAAAGCGTCAAAATGTAAAGCGACTAGGAAGTGTTCAAGCGGCTAACTGTAACGTAATTGTCGTGTGTTGAATGAAACAAAACCACCGCCGCTGCTGGTACACCAAGGCTTCCCTTGTCGTTTCTTTGCTTGCTTCTAGCCTTCTTTCTTCTGTGTGATGCTCTTTATCACGGCGGCAAATCCAAACAGGAAAGGAGAGAACTCGCCGGACAGGCGAGACCTATTTCCTGAATGGGTTCAAGTGTAATTTTCCCATAGATTTTTATAATTTTGGTAAAGTCTACTCACTCTACAGTAACAACGAATATGTGCATATCGTAGAATATATACCTACTATGATAGACTGGAATCTGAATTCGTGATTTGAATATAACGGTAGATAATAGTAGAAAGTATTATTTACAAAATTCGAGTTTTGAAGATGTAACAATGTGGTGAATACTATTAAAATAATATGCACTTATTGTCAATTGTACGTTTACATGTATTTATTTTCCAGGTGCAAATGATAAAAACGAGCATGAAGCAAACGTGACCAACGGCAACGTGACGACATTTGCCCCACGCAATGAAAAATAAATAAATCTCCGCGAAATTAAACTTCAATAATTTATGTAACAGTTTCTACATAAACGTGCAACCTTTATAATTACGTGTACAGTTCGACGTCTATTTGAAAAACAACAGTACTCCAACGCAAGAGCAGAACGAACATGGACGCTCCTGACCGGGTTTCTCTAAAGTCTAAACTGAACTCTAATCCCCAGTTTTGATTGGCGCCTAATAGAAAAATATACAAGGCATGTAATAGGAATTATGCAAGGCTGTCAAAGCCCACACCGTTCCACGCTACCGAACAGAAAAACGCCTTATTGTCGGCGCTCTTTGCGTAGCGCGGTCATAATATACGCAACGTATATTCACGTAGGTATTGAAAAAGTAAATATTTCACACACTTTTAAATGTCTGTTAGAAGGGTTACACGGTCAATATTATATTAAAATAAACTGTTTTCCATGAGTTATTCTTTGACTTACTATTCGTTTTTTTGTTCTTATAGAAAGAAGTATAATTTTTGAACTAGTAGGTACTGTATTGTTTATAAACTGGATAAAATAACCTATTGAAAGAGAACGTTTATTTTCTTTACTAAAATGAATAGTGTTTAAGGAAGCAGTAATGCCAAGAAAACGAACAAAATCTTGTAGTAGGTATTATTAATTATTCGAAAATCCTGTCAACAACGTCAAAACGCCCCTGGTTATTTGAAAACCGATTACCTATATCTATTATGGACGTGTACATTGGTATTTCGTTTTCTTTAGCTACAATTTCCACCATTTTCGAAAAGTCCAGATTCCGGTATGATACACCCCTGGTGATTTCAAAGGCGAGTATATTATAGACGAGAGTTCTCCTGATTATGTTTTGTTATTAAAAGTTAAGTTCATTAGAATTAATTAATTAAGGGTCGCATAATAGTTTATACTGTTACTTCATTCCCAAATTATGGTTGGTGGGAAGTGTGATGGAAATAGGTTCTCAATAAAAGTTTATAAATATGAAATTTTTCTAGAAAATTTCTAAAACTACAAAGTTTTCCTATATCTATTCTTCAAAACTTTTAAAAATAATTATGAATAGTTTATTTAATACGCTCGGGGTGATTTTTTATAAATATACGTAATCACAAAATCAGATGGACGTAAGAATTACGTTTTTCACGAATTTCAACGAAAATATTATCAAATTCGTAATAATCTCACAAAAGTGTTCGTACAGTAAAGAAAATGTGTCGCTACAAAAATAATTCTTTATAAATGCTTATTTCGACCTCCCTTGAATTCAAGAACTACTTGTAAGCCGCGTCACAAGAAATTTGCCAGTTTTTACGTAAATCAAATATTACAAACAGTTCTCAGTTGGGTTGAAACCTGGTGAATGCACCTGTTTTGGGAGCTTATTAATAAGTAACCACCCACGAATAATGCGGAAAAAAGTTTAGGATTTTCTTTCTTTCTGAAATGTATTTATAATACTGATTTCCAAGCGCTCTACCGCTGCGCCACAGTCTGGCAACAAAGAAACGCTGACCGGGCCGTATAGGATAGTGGATAAAAGTATTTGCAAGGGATTTACGCAAAAACTGGCAAATTTCATGTAACGCCGCTTACCAGTAGTTCTTGAATCCAAAGGAGGTCGAAATAAACCTTTATAAACAAGATTATTTTTGTAACAACACATTTTCTTTACTGTACGAACACTTTTTGAATTTATTCTTGGAAGATTAACGAATTTTATAATATTCTCGATGAAATTCGTGAAAAGAACGTATTTCTCATTTTCGTGAGGTGTACGAAGACTTTTGAGACTGACTATATGTTATTTTAGGTATACTTAGGCAAGAGTAAAAAATCTGATGTGGCCAGGCACATAACTTTATCATACTATATACAAAATTAATAGTTTAGCTGCATGAGATTCTATTTGATTGAGATCGGCCATGTCTGCATTAAAATAAAACTAGTAGGTAGATATGTCCTCGAATAATCAGGGTACTTCCTTCGAGTAGTCCATTGAGTAACTTTAACTTGTTCGCTGACTTTGATCATTAGGTCAATATTTTTTTCGATTTCCTTGCTTCTAACAATATTTGTACCCTACGAATTTCAACAAGTATTTGGTATCATTGTATCGAATAATCAGGATGTGGCCATTGGGTGCCCGTGAAAAAAATGACTCACTGGTCAAAAACCAATTAAATCACGCTAGGGGGCGCCAGTAATGGAATGTCGGCCAAAACTAATTTAGTTAGTGTTTATTTGACAATTTTCGACTATTTTCACTAATTCGTAGCCACCTAGATTAATACACAAAAAGTTATATTTGCGTTGCCTTGGTGATAAAACTTGACGATCGATATGTTTTTGTGTTCAGAATGTCATCCTGATTGAAAATATCACACAAAGAATATAGGGTGCCATTTAAAATTTCAATGATGATGTCATTTCCGGAAAAAGTCATATTAACCTCAAGAGTATCCCAAAGAATGGCATTTTTTTGTCTACTACCACTTTCCCAAATTTCATTCGTCCAGCTTTATAAACAAAAAAAATTAAACGGGAGTACCTATGGCGTGGGTCACCCGGTATAGCAATTGATACGTATGCAATGAACTTATTATATGTGAGTCGTAGATAAATAAAATTAATAGTTTAGCTGCATGAGATTCTATTTGATCGAGATCGGTCGTGTCTCATATACAGGGCGATTTATTAAATAAAAATAACGTATTTTTTTCCGTGGCGCTTAAATACAACACCCTGTATAAATGTAACAATTTTTTTATTGCAGAAAACGATGGGTCAAACAACTTTTATATAATGCATTTTTCTAGTTTTGTTAATACAACGGAAATATCGCCCTATGCGACATTAATGAATCATCCTGTATAATCCGCCGGATGAACAAATGTCGTATCATGTAACTCCTTGTCAAAAAGAAGTAAGCATTTGTTTGTAATTTATTTATTTTTGTGAAGAATATTTAAAAATAGTCTCATATTTAAGTGGCCTGTCCAACAGCTGATCGACAGAGGCTTGGCTGTTTTTGATAAGTTTAGAAAAATCAGTCGAGAATTGGTCTTTGCGTGGGGATGTCGACGTTTTCGCTAAAGCTACTTTGGAACAAGATAGACTTTGCCGACGTGCGGTCAACATTATATGATCTAACGTCTTTAACGCTGTTTCAATTTATTTTTGCACACGTAAGCAGGCTGTCTAGTGATTTTACAACGGTTACCAACATAACATGGTAGATCTAAAAATTACTGTGATAAATTATTGACATAACCGTGACATAACCTATGTGGAGTATGTGAGATATTTATCATATATTTATATGATAAATAACTTCAACATTTGTCTACGGTTTATGAAGTGATATATGCAAAAACACGTACTATGAATACACGCACACGTACTGAATATGTGGAATATTTGAAAGTGTATTGAGATTATGCGCCCATATACATTTATACCTCCTAAAAAACAAACCCCGTACCAATAACTTTGGTCACAGATTACTTACTCTTGGTACGATAGATTATGGACTCATTTCTCAGCCGATAATACACTTATGCCTAGCTACTGAAAAACAAATACATATCGACCCATGCAACGTAGACTATCGTAACTAACAAACTAAATGTAGTTATTATAGTCTTTGTTGCACGGGTCGATATTACATACGTATGTACATCCACAGCACAGGGATCTGATGACGTATAAGAAAAACAAAACAGTTAATAAGTTATTCTTTATTTACCAATTTGTAATTCATATATGATTTATAAAAGACAAATAGACAACATAAGCTTTATTAATATTATATTATAATATCAAAATCACAAAAATGTTGATCCTCGCTATCATGAGACCACACGCATACGGGTCGTAATGCTTGTTCGGTTCTTCGGGGCTAATTGCAATACTATCTGCGGTTTGTTGTGTTAAACGTAATCCTCCATACACTTTGCACTTGAGAAGAAAAACATCTGGAGTCAGTGGTTGACAAGTCGACTATATCCCATTATACATTTCTCATATAGTAATGTTATAGACGTCTTCCAGTAATATTACCAAAAAATTTGATAAAAAATCGGTAATCTTCAGCATACCTCGATAATTTTATTGTCAGTTCATGGAAATTATGAAAATTAGTAATCACATCTCTTGTCTAGAAATCCTCTTCGATCAACAAAATAGTACGTAAGGATTTTGATTCCTCGTAATGTGATTTGAATCCAATTACAAAACCCGTAATGATCTTCTGCATCATACCATACTTGGAGCTTGAATTCTCTGGTAGTAGAATGGATAAAACAGCACTGTTTATATGTATATTCTGCTAACTAACCTATCAATTGAAAAGGAAATTTTAAAAAACAATAGTATACTTCTTTAGGCACAAACCTGATTGATGTCTGATATAATAGTAGAATTTTTATGTAATCTCCTAATTTCGATTAGAATATTTCTTTGTGCAGTGTCCCCAAGTTTTCTACATTTTCAGATTATATCGGATTTGTAGGTTAGAACTCTCGAAATCTGTCCCAGTAAATATAAATGTGAATTTTAGCGAGTAACAGCCTTATTTTGTGGTATATGGTAGATAGAGATAGACCCATTACTATTATCTTCGTCTAATGACGACTAGTTCTCGAGAACATCGTAGATGGTCACACTGGACACACTGTTCAGACTCGAACATGGATGGAAAAATTGGGAAAATACGACGCCGATTCGTCAAAGGTGTGGCTTTATTTCTTTTCATTTATTGAATTTTTTTCAAATTGTACATTGACATAAAGTGGAACTACTGCGGTGCGTCGCAAAAATACATAATTGAATTGTTATTCCTGAAATCAGGATATCACCCGTCCTCCAATAATACGTCTATCTTTGAGCAGCAATTGTTTAAAATTGGGCATGGGTATAATAAATATGGAGATGTGGCCCACTAGAATAGTTAATTCAGATTGTTGTAATCTTATAAGATGCTATCATTATTCAATAATTAACCCACAGGAGCATTGAACTGTTTGAATAATTGGACCAATAGGGGACCACCAGAGCTGAGCAGAACAGACCTGAAGTTAGGCTGAACCAGCCTCTTAAGTACTGAAGGTTAGCTACAAATGGTTGTTGTTTAGACAATTTTGCTCTACTCTAGATAATCCTGTAAATAAATAAATAAATATACCGAACAATTTCGTTACAAGCACCCAAATATTCAATAAAATAAACAACATTTTATCCATAACCTATAAGAACGCATCTACAATATATATCGATAGAGAGAAAATATGCAATACCGACCGTATGAACTATGAACGCAAAGCGTACCCGACCGTACCAAGCAAAACTCATGCAAAAAAAAACGTCACAGCTAAAAATCACGGAAAATAGACTTACCGCGGCTCCTCCTATCCCAAAATTGTGGCCAAATCGTTCTTGGTCCTTTGGTTGACATCTCAGATGCACTCGAACGGAGAAAATCGATAAAAATCCGCGTAAAAATCGGTGGAAACAGAGAGATGATTCATGCCCGACGCGCACCACATTGAACACTGGAAATAGGACTGGAAAGCCGGTCTAAGCACGCTTGGTATTTGCAGTTTTTTGTTAGTGTGCGCGGTAGAGAAAGAATACTACGGAGGGTACTTATTTATGATTGTTGTTTTGAGTTTGGTATGAGTTATTTTTTATTGGTTTCGGCGATGTCTTTGCATAGATATGTTAAAAATAGAAAACTCTACATAGCGGTTACACGCACGCCAGTTTTTTTACGCGCCGCAGAGAAAAGCGTATAAAGGAGGGTACCTATATTATGTTGCTTTGAGTTTGGTAGGTATGCGTTATTTTTAATTGGTTTCCGCGATATATATTTGAATAAATGTGTTAAAAATAGAATTATTTCTTTTATTACATTATTTTCTTATATTCTCTTACATTATTTTATTTAGACTTAGATGAAATTGAGCAGATATCGAGTTCCAATTTTCAGCACTAATTACCTAATTTTTAATTTTAATAATTTTTATCTCGACTACTTTCCTCGTGATCGTAAATAAACCAAAATCATGACAAACGGAAGGAGTTTTACAATTTTACGCCAGCACGATTGTCAAAAAGTCTTGACAAGAATAACACCTAAAGCAAATGTACAATTTTTTAAAAACAAATATCCATTACTTTAGACTAATTTTTAACCAGATAAGGTTGCCAGATTTATATATTCTAAAGGAATCTCATAACTCATATTGAGTCACCAAAATCCAGGCATTACTCTAAGGACTTTTCCCTCCTCACATAAATCAAATAATGTTGTAAATATTCAAAAAGTACGAATTTCTCTTCTCAACTTATCACCCAAAATAACTTCAGATGTGGAGAAGAACTATTAAAATAAATTATTTATTACGCCATCATATTATTATAATTTTTAATTCGCACATTCTGGCTTTATATGTTGATACTATTGACAGTAGGTATGTATTGTCAAAACATCAGCGTTTGACACTACCTACTGTCATTAGCATGAAAATATCTGTCAAATCATGGCTAACTAGTTTTATATCAATGCAGACACGACCGATCTCGATCAAATAGAATTTGCTCATGCAGCTAAACTATTAATTTTAACAAAGTATGTCATAGCCGTAATTTATACAAAATTTCCTCTACTTTAATTTATTATTTAACTATTTTGATCCAATTACAAAAATGGCGGCACATTTGCAAAATCCTTGAATAATGCTTAGAGGAAACTTTAATATGACGTTTCGTGCCGATATCTTTAGGAGTTTCTCCGGAATCGTCGCCACAAAAACGGGTACACACACACACACAACACACACACATAGACACTTTTTTGTACCTTGGTCAAATATGTTCAGGGGACCCAAAATGACAAAAATTCTTTTTTTGGCACGATTACAACACAAAGTAGAAACACAATTGGGATGTACAGTTATACAGATTCTACTTTAAAATTACATCAAAATCATTCTCAGTGTATACGTAGGAAAATGGCTGTAAAAGTCTAATTACAATACTTTACATACTACGTATTATAAAGTAAAAATTGCACGGCATTTCAATTATTTGTACATATCTGCAGGATATTACATTATTCGGAAATATGACACATGAGGAGCATGTGATCAATTATTGTAGTTCTGTCTCAGGTAAACAACAATGACTAACTAAAAAAATCTGATGGGGCCAGGCACATGACTGTATCATACTATATATAAAATTAATAGTTTGTGCTGCATGAGATTCTATTTGATCGAGATCGGCTATGTCTGCATTAAAATAGTATAACTATAGACAGATATGTCGATTAAAGTACTCCGTTGACACCGGGTACACCGTCCAAATGACACCGTGTTATTGGGTGTAAAAAGTGTAACACACTTCATCTCAAATCGTTGCTAGGCAGTCAAACAGTGGCACTAGTGACACTTTTCGGTTTAATTCACGCGATAATTATGAAATATTTTGAAATTAAAACGCAGAAAACAACGACGCCACAATAAACAAGATGCACTGATGGTGGGGATACGCAGCACACTGCTTTATTTTCTTGAAATGCCATCGCTGCAGGTGTTGGAGAGTTTGGACTGCGTATGTCAAGTTGTTTACTTGTTTACAGCCCGGCCACTCAGAAGTCGTTCGGAGAAATGTAAACATTAGGATGCGCAGTGGACACGGGATAGTTTTGGTGAAGGGGATCATTAGTGTGTTGAATGTTGATGCCGAGCGTACAGTGCCTCTCGCTTCCGCCGAATGTCGTCGTTGCTCTCGTGCTGCGCACACATCGAGTCAACTTTAAGTTGGCGGAGCTGTATATGTTGGTGATGAAAGATAATTTTAATTTCAATGCATGCGCGAATCCACACGAAATAGCATTATTTCGTGTGGAAATGTTTATTTATACTGTGAGAACTATTTATACTTATGCTAAAATCAACATACATTTTGTAATTAGTGAATTGACTCTTATATTAATTCCGATCAACTGTTGTATTATACACTACTCGAGTATTTTACATATTTGTACAGTGCTTTCAAGAAGTGTAAAAACTGTTACAATTTCACGCTTGAAGATAAATGACAGAAATCGATAGCGTTTAATATCCTCTAAATACATCAGTCTACATAAAACATTCGTGTTTTATTATACTCCGAAACGTTACCATTTCAGCTGACAAAATTTAAGGAACAACAACTACAAATAAATGATAATCACTAGCGAGAATTCTTAACTCACCACATTATAAGATATACAGGGTGTAAATGAAGTAAGGAATAATTGTTATAACTTTTGTAATTGATGCATTACAGCAAAACTATTGACAAAAAGTGCAACCAACTTTGTTTTTCCAAACGCATTGGTATATTTTCTGAAATTTAGTAGACGATTTTTTTTATGTATTTAACAATTACCTATTTAATTCATTTCAATTTTAAGTAAACCTTTGCAGTTTGAAATGCTGTTAAACCTTGCTGCAGACTTTACTTGATAGACTGTTAGACTATTGCATTTAGTACCATGGCATGGCTTTGTCCCAGAATAGGTACTTGTGAACCTGCAATAGAACCAGTATAATCAGCTAGAACAACTTATTTTCTTTAATGTGCAAAAGTATGTTGTGTATGATAAATTTGATAATTTTTCATACATATACCGAAAAAATAATGAAAATCGGTCAAAGATTACAAAAGTGATTGAATATCAAGCATAGATAAGCGTTCCATATAGGTACCTATATCAAATGTTGATATTTGTTGGTGAAATTTTGTAGACCCAGTACATGGTTCCATAGATACCTAATACAAGGTTCCAGAAAGGTTGCTTTACAGAGATCATTTCAATTTCGTCCTGAGTACGTACATACAAAAAAATATCAAATAGCCACCATTAGACATATTATATATTCTTGTACTGCTAAGATTCTGTGTTTCGTGTTAAGATTCTAAATACTCTTGTTTTGTGACTGGCAGGGGGTACTGATTAAAATAAATGTTTGAAATTAACAAAAATTGTACATATGTTTGTCAGTACAATTTTGGTTGCAAATTACAGAAAGATCTGCTTTGTGGTCAATTTAGCTGTGAGTCTTGTTTACAAATTAAAGAATAATATTAAGTTTATGTTCAGTGTGGTATGTGACTCACCTAGAAGGAGAAATTCATATTTTTCTTTGTAAAAAAAATAACAGGTTTGAAAACCGGTGGCGACTTTATAATGTAGTTTTAAAATTATAAAAATGTTACTGCCTTCAACGAACCATTTGAAAAAGAGTGTTTGACCCAAGTAATAACATAGTTTATTTTTCTTAGTAATTCTCTAAAAAAATCTGTAAAAAGATAATAATTTCCTTAGAAGCGAAACATTTTCAAAACTCCGCGGGACGCGGGACGAAATGTGAAAACTCAGGAGTGTCCCGCCAAAAGCTGGAAGTCTGGTCAACTGAATCTAGATATCAGAGCCTGTCACATATTCCAAGTACTTAATTTGTCAAAACTACAATAACCAAGCAAATGAAAAGTACTACTTATATGAATATCCACACTTGATTTGAATCTAGTTTTTGGGAAAATCAGTAATTAGTAACTGCAAAAAAATACATTTTTTGAGCTGAGACAACTCCAGTGAAAGTTCATGTGTTTTCCGAGTATAGCGCTCTAATAAGTATAGCTCAAATATTTATTCGTTTATCAAACCATAATTATCAGTCTTTCTCAAACTACTCACGGCTATCAAATATTAACTACTTATATTGCCCAAAGTTTATTTATTTTATGACGTAAAAATTTAAATAAATGCTATAAAAAATAACAAAAATAAATATTAATGACCAAAAGTACTACACAAACAAAAATAGACTATATTGTACGGAATACCGTGATAAATCAATTGCTACCGCCGGTCATTTTTCCATTGAGGTAATTGAGTAACATTTACCCGCTCCAGATATTCAAGCTGGACATTCCAACATAGAACGGCTATAGATAATTTACGCATTGTTACCAGCTCTTACCTATAATACTAATCGATCGAATTTAATCCGATTTCCGCCTAAAACTATAGAGAGATAAATAAGTGTTCTCTCTAGCTGAAACAGCCGGCGTTATAATATATTATCATATCATTTATCAAAAGCAAGCGCGAATGAATGTCCGTAGCAAAAGTAAAAGTTATTTAATTATGCTCTGATCTGTAGTTGTATTACTAATAATACGAACATTTATCATCGCATTATGCAATTTTTGTGTGCGGTCTGAACATTGAAAAAATGTGATGTAAATTCGAACTGACTTCCTGGTTCTGGCTCTAGCCTTTATTTATTAATTTTTCTTTGGGTGGTGTTGTTTACGATGCCAGAATTTTAACGTAAATGATTCGATAGTTTATTTGTGATATTTTAAGGATTACATTTTACAAGTTATAACGATTGGCATCTGGAAAAAAAGCAACTCTCCTGGGTTTTATGAAAAAATAAGAAAAGCACTGACTACAATTATTTATTATAAAATAGACCCACCTTTAAATCGTGCTTTGTTCATTAAAATTAATCAACCAGTATATTGAGTTAGTTTATGTTATGTGCTTGATATATTTTTCTTTACGTTTGGTAAAAGTATACCAGTAGGTCTGAGGTCGCCCTGGACGCGCATGCCCGAACTTTTGGCGGGAAATTTGAAATGCATGCGCGAACTTTGGAATTAAAAACTGAATTTAAGGACTAGATATTTTGATTGAAAATGTGAACATACATGCATGCAGAATAGGTGATAGAAACTTTTCAACCACAGTTGCGGGTTTCTAGAAGATAAATAGGTAGTCAATTATATGCGATAGGTTTTATGCAATAACAAACTCGTAATGTACGCTTTATATACCTTTAGTGAAGAAATGGAGTTGTCGATACCAAACCAGAACAATTTCAGTGCGTCACTCATCACACATGATCAAATATAACACGTAACCTCAAATCGATGTAGCCTGATGGTACTGTCCCCTGAACATTTATCAATTGGAAAATTAGAAAGATTAATACGTAACTAATCCAGAAATGTGATGCGGATTAATAAAAATTGTGATTGCAAAGTGATTCCCGCCCGACAAAACAAAGCAATTTAAAGCTGGTGGTACGCGAAGTACTTCTAGGTGGTACGCAAAAGGTACCAAACTTAAAATCATATTTATTCAGATGATATTGTTAAATAGTTTGACCCACAATTATAGCGGTCAAATCAGATAATACCCATTACCGTACGCAGACGGATATCAAATCGCACATTGTGTAAAAGGAAGTGTAGTTAAAAAGATAAATCAAAGTTAATATTTTGCGCTACAGTTAGATGAAATACTGACATAATTAATTTTTATCAATTATTAGTCTTTATCCGATTCGAGGTGGAAGAAAAAATTGCAGAGGAATATATATTTTGTAAACCTCTGCTCGAAAGAACAACTGGTGAAATATTCAAATTTCTTAATAATTTTATGTTTAACAATTCCATTCCATAAGCGAAATGCACTGGTGTGTGCACTGATGGAGCTCGGGCTTTAACAAAAAAATAATTGCAGGCAATATTATTAAAAGTCGAGCATTCAGTTAACGAATGTTTTAATATTATGTCAGAAGATGGGTAGCAACAGAAGTCACTCTTGTTACATTCCGATGATAGATGGCTCTCGAGAGGTAAAGTTTTGAATCGTCACTTCGAACTTAAATCAAAAGTTCAAGTTTTTCTTGAAAACATTAATTTCGAATTCAAAAATTCTTTCTTTGACGAATTGTGGATGGCCCGGTTAGCATATCTAGCTGATATTTTTGGAAAGCTGTATGAATTAACTTTAGTTTTGCAGGGATCAAAGGTTCATTTAATTATCGTTGAACATAAAATTAACAATAAATAAATCGAGTTAATTATGAAACAAGTTAATAAAAATAAATGTAGTTTATTGCCAGCATTCGAAGGCTCCCTTGAAGAAAGATGGGAAACATCAATGATGAATTAGTCGGATATAAAACAAATATTGATTGCACCTCTTTAAAGAACAATAGTTATTTTCCCAAATCTTTGACAATGAAAATTGGATCAGAAATCTAAAAGGTATGTAAATACCAAACTTCACAACCTAATAGAAAAAGAACATTTAAGAACATTTGAAAGACATTTCCTCACACACAGCGCTGATAGAAGAATTTAAAATTATTACAATCACTGTTTTTTGGATCGAGAGGAAGAATTATTTTAAAGGAACTGGAGATTAAGATATTAGACTTTGAATGCCTTTTTGTGCCACGATTTATGTGAAATTTATGTAGGTTTGGGGTTTCAACAATATTATATTTAAACATCAAACATAAGCCAAAATTAATGGATTGAGCCAAATTTGAGCTTGAAACTAATTGACACAGATCATGACAATTAAAAAAAAAATGGTTTAGCAAAACAACCCCAAGGGTTTTTTTATTTTACTTTTGTATACCAAATGAAATTTTTATTGTTATTGGCTTCGACGAGAATAAGTTTTTACCATGTGAACTTTTGTTATAAACGTTATTATTTTATTACAAAATAAATAAGTAGGATTATTTCTTTCCCTGTATTAATATGTATTTTTGTATAAAGGGTGGCGGTACGAAGAAATTTGGATATTTTTTAGGTGGTACAAGGAACCTAAAAGATTGAGAACCCCTGTGAGACCATACGCCATTCGACAAAACATGTTTATTGCGTCCTTGGGCATTTGCTCCATCATCCGTTAGTTCTGAAACACCCTGTATATTTTGTAAAATACATCTATACTTCACAGGTGAAAAGAGTTAATCTTAGAAAATATGGAGAGAATTTTATCCGCTACAACTTTAATAATAAATATCTTTTGATTTATCCATCATACCAGTGTGGCAGTCGGTGCTTGTGTTCAGTTGTTCAAAATTTGGTAATCTATTTCTGAAGTATTCATCAATCTGTGTCAATCTGTACAAACTCCTTCATGAACAATATCACGTTGAACGGTTTAAATTCATTCACTGAATGTTTATTATTAGTTAATACCATTGGTGTTGGCAATTCTTTATACTTCACGCATCGAACTTTCAAAGCTAACGTTGTTACTGCATATACAAGTAATTGTTTGATTTAGCATAACATCTAACAAAGGCAATTACCATTAAGAGAACCACAAAGGCATAAGTAAGGGCACACACATAATACACCACAAGTTAGCATTCGTGCTACAAACAAAAGCACGTACAATGCATTTTAATTGTGCAGTGCGCTAATCAGGAAAATCGCAGTGGTCACGCTCAAATCATCTTCTCATCTTCTTTCCTCTCATTTCGTTAACGAGTCACTCGAAAACGGTCCCAATTATACTCCAAGTTTGATGGCTATCTACTTACCAGAAATGATTTCGCACTAGTTAAAACTTGCTCTAAGATTGCTGTAAATCCCACGAACGTGTTAATTGTATTCGTCTGTCTGGCTATTATTTTTTTACTTGTGCTGTTCTTCAGATGAAATTTTGCGCGAGCGTTTTTGGCGTGCATCCATATATGGATGCTTGATAATGCGGTCAAGGCACTGGACACCATCATCTTCTAGATAGAAGACTGTGGTCGGGTCGAACTGTTGAATAGGTAAGTTCACGATTTGTCAAGCTCAACAAAGCAAATTGACATTTTACGACTGTGGTGTGCCTCTCCAGTAAAATTTGTCCTAGCGGTTCTGAGGATATGATATAATATAACTTAATTGCGTTATAACTGTTCGTTATAGGTACTGTTAGTGCTTCATCTGTTATAGGAGGCTGCCATCAAGACAGTTTTCATTACAATTATTAGTTATTTGTTGATTAGGACATTGGGAAAGCTAATTAACCATATAAAAATATGCTAAAATGATTTGGTATGCTAGAACATGTTTCATATATGATTTAATATTATCAGTATAATATCCAGGCAAAGAAAATTCTAACATCCATGCTGGCATTTATGAATTCAGCATCATGACACCAATTCACTACACCTTGTTTAACTAAACCCAATTCACCTTTTCTTGTAACCATATCTGGCCAATGGTATTTTTATTTGAGTTAAAAAAATATATTTCTTTGTTATACTTTTTTTTTATACAGTGAGCGCGTAAAGTATGGAAACACGACAAAATCTCAAGAACGGTTTGGTATTTTTAAACATCCTCGAATACGTCGATTTATAATTATCAAAATACACCTTCTGATATCAAACTAATTTTTTTACCTTCAATTGTTTTTAACAGATGACGTCATCGACATTTTTTCAAATGACAACTCTATATACTTTTTAATGAATTTGACAGATCTTTTAATTGTCTTCATGGTAGCATAATATTTTTATGGCCTTAGATAAGAGAATTTTCGAGAAAAAGACAGTTGAAGTTTATGAAATAAAAGTGACAAAATCTCCCGAACGGTTCGACCGAATTTAACGAAATTTTGGAATTAAGTATTTTGCAGCCATGTGAAATCACTGGCGTTATTATCGTTGATGCAACGTTTACAGTTTCTGAGATATAACCTCAAACTTTTGAATTTGAAATAGAACACCCTGTATATTTTGACATTTTCTGTTAGTCTTCATTATTCAAAAACATCTAGAAATTAACAAAAACCTTTATTACTTAGGTCTTAAAATTAACAAAGAAAAAATTGATAACAAAACATTATTACATTTTCTACTGCAGCTTCTCTAGTTGGTTTATGAGGATTCTCAACAATTGACAAGAACACATTGTTTTAAGTTTGATCGGTTTATTTTTTTTTTGTTATTTTTTGTTATCAATGTTTCTTCGTTAATTTTTAGACCTAAGTAATAAGGGTTTTTGTTAGTTTCTAGATGTTTTTGATATAATACGTAAGAAGCGTAGTAACATTAATAGGCGATGGAAGACTGTAACAGAAAATGTCAAAATGTGTTCTATTTCAAACTCAAAAGTTTGAGGTTATATCTCAAAAATTATAACCGTTGCATCAACGATAATAGCGATAGTGACTTCACATGGTTGCAAAATACTTAATTCCAAAATTTTGTTAAGTTCGGTCGTGCGGTTCCGGAGATTTTGTCACTTGTATTTCATAACCTTCAATTATATTTTTCTCGAAAATTGTCTTATGTAAGGCCATAAAAATATTATGCTACCATTAAGACAATTAAAAGATCTGTCAAATTCATTAAAAAAATAGGGTTGTCATTTTAAAAAAATGTCAATGACGTCATCTGTTAAAAACAATTGAAGGTAAAAAAATTAATTTGATATCATATGGTGTATTTTGATAATTATAAATCGACGTGTTCGAGGATTTTTTAAAATATTAATCCGTTCTTGAGATTTTGTCATGTTTCCATACTTTACGCGCTCACTGTATAATATTTGTGAAAATATTTTTCTGGATTCAATGGTGCTTATATTATTTGGACTTTGCCTTATTTAGTTGTTTGTATTTAACCACAATAATGTATTTCTAAGATGAAAGGAGTGAATTATGTTTCTGGTGTCAATCAGGAATCATGTGTGTGTAAAATTAAATCAAATCGCTTGCAAAAAAATGTTAGACTTGAAAAACATTCCTGAGAACCCCAGAATGAACATAATTTTCGAGAAGTTAGTCAAAACTGTTGCACTCTTTAATTACATATTGACACGAAAATAACACATTCCTATTTAAATTAAATTGTTTCGTATAACATACTGAATATTATAAATCGTTATGAACTCTACTCCAGCATCACCACATTATCTAATAAAACTCGACACATTTATAAAAATTTATTTAAATTAAACAATAACATATTCAAATAAACAAAATTATTCATGAAGTAATTTAGACAAAATGGCCATAAATTGTACGAAAAACGTATACAATTTTGTGAATTAGTTTAAATAACTGCCATTAAATTGGGCTACATTTTGCTTTTCCGCATTCAAACGGACTCCCGGTATATTTTCTAATATCAGTACATTCAGTAAATACAAGTGGTAATATCAGGGGCAAATTACCAATTAAAAAAAATCTGATGTGGCCATGTACATGACTTTATCATACTATTTAGCAGTTTACCAACGCAAACGCTGATGTTGTGACAATACTGTCAATAGTATCAAAATATCTGTCAAATCCTGGCTAACTAGTTTTAATGCAGTACAAGCGATCTCGATCAAATCGAATTTGCTCATGCAGTTAGACTATTAATTTTACCAAAAAATGAGTGTATTTTAATTTACTTCGCATCGAGAAGATTCTCATTCCAACCTTTCATATATATGGAAATAGTGATACATTAAAAACTTTAAAGAAGGCTATGCTCTAAGATAAAACAAGACATATACTGATTTATACACAGTAAGCACAATTCTTGCATTGAGAAAACCGTAAAGCTACTTAAGAAGGAATTTAGGTCAATAAGTAGTTTAAGTCGAGATAATTTTGATCTCAAACATATGTTTTCGTATGTTTATCTAAGCATAAGCATCTAAATTAGCCTGTTTACTATAAATTACGAAGATGACATAGAACTAAGCGAACATATGGTAACAGATTGACATTTATTACAGCTGTTCATCGAATGACCTTGTTCGGATTCTGCAATAGCCTGTCTGAATAAATTGTATTATTCATTTCGAAATATCGCAATTTTTAATTCATGGCATTTTGCTCTTCTATGTAGGGCGTGTTCTTGTTTTACAATGTACCTACCCCTTATCAACTGTCGTATCAACTTATACGACAGCTTGAATTTGGTGCTTGTTAACAATAGATACTACTAATTTAAACAATGCATACCTCCACCTGTTTCATATATTGAGACTCAGAGGCATTAAAGGAAAGCAAATTTATAAAAATCCAACAGATAACTAATTCCTTTTTAGAGAAAACAACAGAAAAGAAAGAAATGCAATGGTATACTGAAAAAAGGTCAAGTTCTTGACGACCTTAAGACAACAGGAAGGAGTGGGCTGAAGTAGTATTCTAAGCCATACGCATATAAACCTGCTTTGATAAATTTTAACACTGTTTCAATTTGCGGAAAATTATAATTCAGCCGAGCTCAAATATTAATGTCGTAAAAATTTTAAAAAACTAGAGCTTTTATAGAAATATAAGTGAAATACAATGATTAAAGCCGCTAAAAGTACGATGATTCGCTGTAGTTTTATAAATTTACCATTGAAACAAAACTTCAGTATGATACTTCATTATGCGAAGAAAACAGCAAATATCTTCAAGGTCGTGAAAAATTGCATTGACACACTGTGTGATTTTTATAGCTATGCACTGTGTACTTTCCAGTTGCAATATCATGCTATCAATATATTTTTAACCTAGCTTATTACCTCATGATAATGAATGCGTCAAATAGCCCATGATTTCATAAACTGCTTTTATCTCATTGTCGTAAACATAATTGCTTTAATAATAATTTATTAAAAGGGATATTTCTACGTACTTTCAAATATCAAGCACTTTCAGAACTAATGCACAAAATAATCAACACAAAATTTTAAATACATAAGATCTATGAATATTCTCAATAAATGTATCCATTAGTTTGCCGTTGTTGATGAATATATAAGAAATGAAACCAGATTTCTTCTGAAAACTATGATTATATTTATTCTTTGGTTATTAATTTCGGGATTTACAACCATCATCAGACCAACTTAATACGTATATACTCATTGTGCTAAGTTCGCTATCGTTTCAACACCTGTAGCTCTCGGGGAATCTTAATTTTTAATTTCATTTCGACAATTTTCATACTTTTGATCTTCAATCACAACGTTCATCATTCAACAAAATTTCATATCATATCACTTAAATTAAATAATTTTATATAATGTTTCAACATCTTTCTGTATTTCTTTATTGTTATTAACGCTGGTCTGAAGATGGGTGTAAAAACCCGAAATTATAACCAAAGAATAAATATTAACAAAAGAGTAAGTGCAGAAGAAATATTGTTTTATTTCTTAAATATTCAACAAAAGACCTAACCATAGCGACTGGTGGGCCAAAAAATGAAAGAAATAAAATGTACAAATATAGCGCTATTTGAAATTCCATGTTTACCTTAAATTGATATTTGATATTAAGTAGTTGGCAATCTCATATTTTGAATCCAACAATATTAAAATTCAAGTGTAGACCAGCCATACTCAATCTCACGGCCGCACTATCAGGTTCTGTTAGAGTCTAGTTGATTAGAATGATTCATTTTTTGATATGATAAGTTCTAATAAAATATATTATGTCATATATGTGCTGAACATATTTTTCACATATTTCTCCTGTAAAATTTACGCCCTTCTGCCAGTATACATAGCAAACTACCGATATGATTCATGAAAAACAGTTATTATCAAGGGAATGCACGTGGAAAAATCAATTCATAGGTGGTTTGAAAAACATGAAAACCAATATTAAGTAATCGTATACACGACATTTTGTTTTGTTTTTTTTTTATTATATTTTAGGTTTTTTAATTTATATATTTTTTGTCATATTTTGTATTTCAATAAATCTTAAAGTATTAAAATATGTATAAGTATTGTATACTGTTTATTATAATGCCTGCAAAAAATCGTAAACCGGGTTTTTCAAAATTAGGAATTTAAAACCGGGTTTTCTTAATGGTATATTTCTTTTGGCCTGTGGCCATTAATAACCGCAAAGCAAACAGTTTGTTCCTATCATGTGTGGTTTAGAATAATTAAAATAAATGGGTTTTACTAGTCAACGCATTAAAATTGAAGCTGATTGTTGTTTTACAAAATCCACGGACATGTTCATTTTATTTTATAGAATTAGACATTCTTCTGTCTAATTGAATTTCTAACCTTTAAGTATGCATGATTTGATTTTTTGGCTTTTTTTTGATTTATGGCAACCTCCCATTTTTGTGCATCAATTTTGTGAATGAAAAGGTGCTCTTCATTGTATACTTTTACATACTTATTGGGTCATATTTTTACGATATCCGTTTGAATGTATATTTCATTTGTTCACGTTATGTTATTAGCTAGTGTAAATATTATATAAATTATATACATTATATAAATTTATTTATATAAAATCATAATGCCAGAAATATAGATGCCACTAAGCATGCCGTTGTGATGCCAATAGCGTGGTAGTAGCTTGTGTATTCGGACACTTACATATTACTACAATAATACTGGCATGCTATTAGGATTGTACTCCACTCATTTTTACAACTCACTAAAATGAAAGGTGCAAATGAACACATTACCCGCTAAAAATTTAAGAAACAATAATTGAAAAACATTGTCATAAAAACAAGAACAGTACTAAAGAAATGGTCCATAAGGAAATGCAAGGAAATTCCTTAGAGTCATTGTTTTTATTTCAATCGGTGTAGTTTTGTGTTTTGTGTTTAATCTAGAAACACTGGCAAAGGATATGATTACTTTTCAACATATTTATTTGTACAGTTTTTAGTGTAAACCTTGTGTAAACAAAGCAACCAATAAACTTATAGTCAAAACTGCCTTGATTCAAATTATGACCTTGAGAATGTCAAAGTGTTTTATAAAATCTCTACCACTCTTACTGTGAAATTTCTCCGAAACTAACGTTTGCAAAAACTACTGTGATGGGTTATTAGTGTCAATTTTAAAAATAAACATTTCTTGAATTTTTTTGATATACCTACTAAATTCTTCTTTTATGAAAACAAACAAAATTCGAAAAGTTTCTAGATTTCGAACAAGGTAAATAACGAACAAATCCAAAATCTAATTCGTAGCTGTGTCAATTACACATAGCTAGTTAAATACCAACCCACCCACGAGGTGAAACCGTTATAAAATAATATTATTTCTTGTATTCATAGGTATTATGTAAATGTCAGGTGGCGTAGTACATAAATATTCTTTGCACATATCATGTTATTGAACTAACCATAAAAGCAATAAAACTACCAATAAAATAAACGTGTGATTATGATGTTTTGATTAAACAATTATATTCCTGTGGTTTAATAAAAAAATCACTGTATGTTGGACGTTAAAACATTTCCACATGCTAAAACATTTTTTTTAATTATTACATACGAAGGCCGAAGGTTCTTAACGCCCTAACCATACTTTCTCCTAATCGTATATTTTCACAGTATCATAATTAATCAATATTCAATCTTGCCCACTGACAAAATAATAACTTTTGATTTTTTGTATTAACATATTTACAAAAATTATTTAGAGAAACAGGAACATATTCATAAATAATTGTAAATTAAGTACCTATAATGATTAAATCAAATTAACACTTACCGGTAAAGTGTCCTTGTCACTCCGATCAACTGTCCAAACAATAACTTTTTTTCAACCAGGAAATAAACGTAAACAAACGAAGAAATGTACGAATCCTGCCAAGCCGGCGTAAAAACAAACGCACGTACCGTAAACAAAACACGCGATCTGCGTACGCAAGTGGTCGCGCGGTCGCACAGCTAACTGAAATATACCTTCGCAGGTGAGGTTTGCGAGAAAACTGATCAAGGTAGCTGGTAGTAGTTGAGCTCTAACTAGCCGCAGCGTCCCACTTGACGATCAGGCCGTTGTGGAGACATGTCACTCGAGCAGATTTGCTCGCCTTTTGCGTATTTACAAGCGGCATTGTCCTGCAGGTAGGAAATCCGCAGGACAACAACGAGAGTCCTCTAGGAAGGTGTCACTCTGAATTCGCCGGTACCAATTACGGGTCGTTAAGAAGAAAAATGAGATTTGTAATGGAAGGAAACGTGATGTTATCTGCTGGTATTTCTTGTTTCCAATTCAATTTTCTTTCGTTTGTATACATCTAAGTAGCTGGTTAGAGAAAGTAAGGAAAGATTACAATTGAGGCATTTCGGATCAGAATAGGATAAGTTACATATTTACACAAACTGAGTTATCTGAGGATAGTCTAGAGAGATTAGATTTTCACTTCAGAAAAATTCCCGCGTAAGCGGATTTGGTTTAAAACTTTTCCTTCGAGCATGAGGAAAAAAGAGTTTTTTTGCAAATAACTTGTAAATTTTCAGAACAATTTAACGTTTTCTGCAAAACCTCAAGGTAATCAAAAAAGGGTAAAGTGTTCTTGAAAAGATATAATTTATCTATCGGATATGGATTGATCATTTTAATTGTTGTAGCAGCGTCCCTTTTGTCTCATTTTTGGCAAAGTCTAATTATTCATTTGCGAGAGAACGTGGTAAAGCTGGGTGGTAAGAATTACAAAACAATATTTGTGAAAATATCAGCCTGTAATCATGAAGATTTTTTAAAAGTGATAAATTTGATATTACTAATAAAGTGTTGATTTTAAAAACAGCACATGTTAAAAAATTAAAATTTGTGTTTTTTGAAATTTTGTTTCCTATGTATTATATCTAGCAAATAATATTTTGCTAAACTTGATGTTGGAGAACTTTTGTAATTAACGTTGGATTTAGATTTAGAGTTAAAAAAGGGAAACATTTGCAGTTTATAATACCGGAAGAACAAAAATGATGTTCTGGTAGTCCGACTTTAAGAAATTAATGATTTTGCTGAGGTACTGTAAGACCATAAAAATTGTTTTTTTACTTTATCAGTCGTAGTACACAAAGAAAAGTGATCTCTCGAACGAAGAGAGAATTACTTGGATGAAGTAGTTACTAGGTTCGTATATACGCGAGAGATTATTGACTTCAACCAAGAAATTTTATTTCTTGGAATAATTACTAGATATAAGAAAGTTGTTACTCTGGTGAAGGAAGTAAACAGTCTTCAATGAAGTGTATATTTTTATTCCCGGTAAATATTTTTAGCTACTTAATGCAAGAATTTTAAAGATTTTGCACAAATACGTTTTCTATTGCTAATTAACAAGATAGGTATGTTATATTTACTTACTCGTTCTAACCTGTTTCGTGCCTTACATCAAATTATTCCGTGTTGAAACGTTTATTGTACACTAATCACAAGGCACATCCCCTACGGGTATACTTCGTTGTTGTTTTCGTACTAGGTTTCGCAGTTCGCTCTTTTAAGGCGCCTGTACTACGCGTACTACGCGTACTACGCGCGGGCGCGCCTACGCGCGGGCGCGCAAGCCTTGACAAAATCACTATGCGCATATTTATTCCAGATAAAGGGATTACTTGAAAGAAGTGAGAATCACTTCAGTTAAATAATTGGTGGGTTTTTATTCAGTAAACGATACTTACTTATATTAAATGTCTTATATTTTCTTGGATCAAGTAACTACACACTTGGATGGATTTACTATTACTTCGTTGGATAAATTGACATTTTTGGGAAGAAAAATTCAATTACTTCTTTCAATACAATATTGGTTCTTATAAAGAAAGAATTTATTTGTCGACAGCATTTATCTGAGAAATTATTTTACTTACATTGAGTATGTGGCATTTCTTGTATATACCTACATAACTTTCTACATCCAAGTAAATATGCATTTCAATCTAGTAAATAAATTCAAGAAATTATTTTTTGTTCGTTCCAAATAATCTGGAACAATTTTCTTTTCTGAGTGTATGACAAAGTATTGTAATCGTGCAGAAAAAAAAAATTAAGATTTCAGGGAAAATATGTCTTTTTGGGTCCCCTGAACATTTTTGACCAAGGTACAAAAAAATGTCTGTATATGTGTATATAAGTGTGTGTATGTCTGTGTGTACCCGTTTTTCTTTTGTTGTGGCGACGATTCCGGAGAAACTACTAAATGTATCGCGACGAAACTTCATATTTAGAAGGTTCATGACCAAACTTAGAATTTGACATTTTTTGGTAAAATAAATAGTTTATCTGCAAGGGCAAACTTTAACTAAGCAGTGTTTCCAAATTGGGAAACGCCCAATTGGGAGTTTTCGAGTTGGCTCGCATTTATTCGAAATGTGTTCGGTTCGAAAAAGCGAGCGCTCGAACAGCCCTACTAAATAGTATGATAAAGTCATGTCCCTGGCCACATCAGATTGTTTTTAAAATACTATTTTTAGCACACATTTGATTTAAATTTAATTTGGAATAATAATTAATTAGAAGAATTTATAGATTACACCTAAAAAACACAATAGTTGACAAAAATCATACAACTTGCCAACTTGAATATTTTTCGATATACGAGGTCGGATTACTCATAAATCGTGTATCACAAACTATAACATGATGAAAGAAATTAAAATAGCTAAAATTTAAAACTTTAACTAAGCAGTGTTTCCAAATTGGGAAACACCCAATTGGGATTTTTCGAGTTGGCTCGCATTTATTCGAAATGTGTTCGGTTCGAAAAAGCGAGCGCTCGAACAGCCCTACTAAATAGTATGATATAGTCATGTGCCTGGCCACATCAGATTGTTTTTAAAATACTATTTTTAGCACACATTTGATTTAAATTTAATTTGGAATAATAATTAATTAGAAGAATTTATTGATTAAGTACACCTAAAAAACACAACAGTTGACAAAAATCATACAACTTGCCAACTTGAATATTTTTCGATATACGAGGTCGGATTACTCATAAATCGTGTATCACAAACTATAACATGATGAAAGAAATTAAAATAGCTAAAATTGCAAACAAATTCAATACAAACGCAAAATTTTGGGAATGGATATATGTTGCAACGAAGTACTTAAAAACCTCAGTTTTCAGGCAGGCAGTTTTCATTTTTGTTCTCCCATATAATTTGCTGCGTGATTTTTCTTTTAAATTGCAAGCTGTATCTGTATTTTTTACAAACATTTAGGTACTGGGACGAAACAAAAATAAAACAAAACTTGGGAAATGATACTTGGGTTTTCTGACGGACGTAATTTCTCCACAAGGATTCTTGAACTTAGACCACCAAAATATCACGTTGGTTCTTCCGATATAGCAATTGTTAGAAGTTTTTTTTTATTGCAAAGGGTGATAATCTAGATGCATTATTTCCAGTCCTGAAAAAAATTAAAATCGGTCAGACTGCATGTTATTTAACATAAAATTTTATCAAAATAAGGGGTCTCCGGTTTTTCGTACACAATAATGGGTGTTTCGAGAAACGTGCTGTTTTTGAAACTAACTAATAAATTATTTTGTGTTATACATGTGCGATTCTGATACCAACTTGAAATATCTGCAAAATAAATATGAAATGCGGCTGCGAAATAAATCATGAACATGACGTGCAAAATACGGACCTACAGATTTCTTTAAAAAAAAATCTGATGTGGCCAGGCACATGACTTTATCATACTATATATAAAATTGATAGTTTAGCTGGATGAGATTCTATTTGAACGAGATCGGCCATGTCTGCATTATAATAAAACTAGTAGAACTTTTTGTCGATTAAAGCTACGTTCGGATATTATACTCCGTTGACACCGGGTAGACACCGTCCAAATGACACTTACGTCTTATTGGGTGTAAAAAGTGTATTACAATATCCGAACGCAGCTTATATTGACAGAAGTTATTGTCAAGACATTAGCGTTTGACACTACCTGCTGACATTAGAATAAAAAAATCTGACAAATCCTGGCTACTAGGTTCAATGCTGTACGACCGATCTCGATGAAATAGAATTTGCTCATGCAGCTAAGCTATTGATTGTACCAAAAAATGTCATAGTCATAAATTATTCAAAATTTCCTCATCTTTAATTTATTATTTAACTATTTCGACGAAATTCCAGACATGGCGGCTTATTTGCAAAATCTTTCAAAAATGCTAAGAGTAAACCTCCAGTTCCTTTGGACCCTTTTCAACAGAACGCCTTTCAGCTCTAAGTTTGGTTATGAAACTTCTAAATATGAAGTTTCGTCCCGATACCTTTCGTAGTTTCTCCGGAATCGTCGCCACAAAAAACGGGTACACACACACACACACACACACACACACACACACACACACACACACACACACACACACACACAGACATTTTTTTGTACCTTGGTCAAAAATGTTCAGGGGACCCAGAAAGACATATTTCCGCTAAAATCGCAAAAATTTTTTTTGGCATGATTACAATACTTTAAATACTGCGTATGATAAAGTAAAAAGATTGTATACTTGCGGTCCATAATCATCTTTTAGTGGAAGACTCAATCCCCTTTCAGCATACTGGGCTCGCCATTTTTAATATTGTTTTGTCCAATTTATTATTAGTAACCTAAAAATAATTGGCATACTCATTTTATTTGCATCATCCATATTAGCTCAGCCATTTTCCTTTGGCAATGCTGATACGAAATTTTTCATCACCGACCTGAGAACCTTCTAGGGTCTTCTACTTCTACCAACACTAAAGTTTACTAAAGCTTTTCTTCCGCCTAAACTAAAGTTTAAACTAAGTAAATGAACGTTTCACAAAACATTTGTTGCAACTGAATGCTAATTGATCAAGTATCCTTAGATAAAAGCACATGGGGCGTGGGACACTTGATCCCTAAAAAAATCTTTTCCTTTTAAAGTATTCTTTACTTTTATGTTTTATCCCTTATTACAACTTCTAAACAGCCCGCCGTTGAGTTTGGCGAAAAGTCGATTCTTTAAATGGAATCTCATGGGTACTCCGCTACAATTCGACAGAAAAAAAATTATAATAGAATAATAACAACGAACTTCCCATACTTCCCGTCAGCCAAAACACGATAATATTTTTTAAAATACTATTATTGCTACATTCCTGCGCCAAAGGGTTTACTTTTCCAACTGGAAAAAAATATAAAATTGTCAAAAATATACAAATCAACAACTCACTAATGAGAACCCTGACGAACATGACAATGTGGGTACAAAAATGAACAATCGTAACCGCTAAAATAGAGTTTATTAAGAAAGCACATCACGCTACAGCCCGATGTATTTGAACAATTATTTCGTACAATACTGTACGAAACAGTATTTTCACCAAATGATAGAAGTAAAAGTTGTGAAATTCTAGAGTCAAAACATACATGAAGCGTTATAATCTGATGCGCATCAAAGTGGACGCGAATTCATAATGAGTAAACAGAAATTGTAGCGATGTGTATACAACTATACAATTCACCGATGCTGAAAGTGAAATTAACGATACGATATACCTTGCGTTCCGCTTCTGATTATGGTAATTCTACAGCGCTCCAGATCGTCAACAAAACGTCAGCGTACACTTAATTAGCATTATATCATACAAGCAGATATTCTGAGAACACTAATTGTGTCCTTTTGTGTTATAGTAGATACATCTGGTTAATACCGATTGTCACTTATTTTATTATGCTTATCAATAAATCAAGTATTTTACTTTTAAAACTGATGGACTCATACCTTTCTCAGAACACATAAAGCATTCAAAAGGAGGGAATACGTCAACAAAGAGGTATGTTAGGACAATAATAAAATGTAGGAGAACTCCCTAAAAGGGGGACTGCCCTCCCTAAATCAGGAAAGTTGGCCACTTCCTATTGTTACTATTGTCTCGTTTTGTTCCTTAATTTTTTTAATTTTATCTTCAAATTCAAGAGAACCGTTGTGTTACTTACTTGGAAACCAAAATAAATGTTATATACCTGGAGGTAATTAACTTTCTTTTAATTAACGAACTTATCTATCAAACGGTGTTCTTTAAGTCGCGTAAGAGCAAATGGAATAAGTCAGATTACGATTTAAGTTGGTATTTAACAGACGCTCGGAGTGGCGCTGCAGTCGCGCCAGGTTTACCGCGCAAACATCTGGGGTTTTGGCGCCAAAGTGTCTTGGAAGATGTAAAGGGACAAGCAAACAGCCTCTTTGGCATCGGGCTTTGAAAGTAGACGGTCGTGCGTCAAAACGCGCGCCCAAGCGTAGGGCCCCAATGGGGGCCAAGTTATAGAAACTGTGCTGTCTCGTGTTTCTTGTGCTCAACCGAAATAATAAGGTATTTATTTGTTGTCTGTACTTGCTGATTTGTCCAGCTCTGCCAAAAGGATATTATCATGTTTTAGGATTAGCATTCAAATTTCGTGTAAGCAGTTCTGCATTGTTGTATATATTTTTGTTAATAGATTTTATTGTGGTCTTCTTCGGCATATTCATTTTAGAATTATATAAACCTGTCCCTTTTATAGTAAAGTATTTAACCTTGCATATAGTGATTAATAATTAGTGAGTTCAAACGTCTCTGACAAAGTCTCAGAGAAAGAACTCAGTTTTGAAGCCTCCGTAAGAGAGATAATTAATTCACGCTACCGTAAGATTAATTAAGATTGCGTTCTTGTCAGATAGGGTTGAACGCCGTTATATTGGAAATGGCGGTGGTCAACAGGTGGTTTTAAGGTTAGGTAGTTGAGCAAAGCCCTAACAGGGGCCCCCTTCAGTTTAGAGTTGATAAAATAATAATAAATATTGAGAAGGGTGTCCGCCCCATCACACAAAGACAAATACCGGACGATGACTTGAACCGCCATAACATAACCCTTATGTCACTCTGTACATCTGTTTTAGGCAATAAGTATATTTATATGTTTAAACTTCCTTTATTTCTAGTTGCAATAATTGTTAGTCAAATTAATACTTTGCCGTATCTGTTTCCTCCACATCACCGTTAACGATTCAAAAGCATTGTCCTTGAAGTAAAGTTTTCACTCTGTATTTCGATAAATATTTTTTTTTAGGTATACTTGGTCTGATAAGGTTCTGTATATTGTTTCTTTGTCACTCCTACAACAATTACGAACGCGCATTAATTTTATTTCTGTTTGCAGATTGCATTAGATATTACTGAGAAGATAAAAAGCGCTTAAAATAAGATAACCAGTTCAACCTAGAGCTGTGGAGCCGAAATTTAAGAAAAATACGGTAAAAGTTATCGGTGTCGATCTACAATTATCAGGAGTCGAATGTATCTTGTTCATTGTATCAGAAGATTTGTTTATACTGCGTTCAGTGTTTATAAACATTCTCCTTATGTAATAAGCCTTAATAAATTGGTTAATGTTATTTATGTAAATTTTTCATCAGTTACCCATAAATATTAACTGTCAAATGAATCTGCTTGGCGTGTTGTGCACTGAATCAACATCAACATGTTGGTGAAATAAGTTTGGTCGAACTACTCGGACCATCACCAATAACAAATATTGGCCGCATATCCGTATAGTGTGGCAGCGCCTTTAAACATCGCTTGTTTTCAATATTATTATGCTAGTTCCTAATGTATGGGAAAATTTCACCAAGCAAGAAGGTATATTAATCTTCAGAACGTCATATTTCATAAACGGTAAATTTTTGCCTTCATGTTTGTTGGTTTTTGGTAATAAAATGTAATGTTATATCGCCCCTATAAATATTTGGAACGCGTAATGACACCCTTTATTATATTTGTGCTCTTGTCCATGTATTCGAGAAAAGGTTAAGGTATCTTCCAAAATCTTCTATCTGCACTTCGTAAAAACTTGGGAAATATAAATGTGTTGCTTCAAACTTTAGAGCAATGTTGTTTACTTATGAACCACCAACACAATATTTGTGAAATACCTTCGAAGTCAAATGGATGGTGAACGAATTCTACAACTTTATTATTTTTTTTATTTTAATTTTACAAATTTTACAACAACCTAGCAGTTTCAAGTCCGAAATTCGTCAGATACTGGAGCGACACCTGGTGAGGAGATGATGCGAATAAGTCAATTAAAAGACAATGGCCCGTGCTATGGACGTTTTAATTTACTGCAGGAGGGACGTCGGTAAAAAATTCCACTATCCCCATTCAATTGTCATTCAATCGGGACACTACATAAATAAAGCCTCCACCTGTTCCGCCATATAGCGACGTTCTATTCAGTTCAATTAAATCTATGCCTCGAATTCATACATTTCAGCCGCTGATGCCCGCATACATATCAATGACAAAACTCGATCTGAAGACGCGCCGCGGTAGCTTTTATGTATATAGGGTTTGTACAAAAACGAAAAAACGCGCGTTTCGCATACACAATTTCGCAAAAAAACTGCTTTCAAAATTTTGCAGACGAAATCAGTGAAATATACACACATACAAATTTTACGGAGAGATACGTAGATACGGAGAGGCACGTAGTTAATCATACACAAAAAGGAGTGAATTCTTTTCCGAAAATCAGTTGATTGTATCCTAAATATTGTTGATATAAATAAATTCAGAGTTAATTTAACTACATAGCAGGTCGCTGAAAATAATTGATATCCGAAACGGTAAAATCTTCACCAGCTGCACAAACTCCGGACAGGCCAGACGTTTGATAAGGGTGGGATAAGTGTAAGAAGACCTGAAAGAAAGAAAGGAAACGAGCATTCGTTGAATACTGGTTTTATTATCAAATTGGTTGAGAATATATACTTATCATTATTATAACAAATGCAGTTTAATAAAACACATTTCACAAGTATGCCATCAAAGATATTTGCTAAACTTGACCAAGTAAAGTTGGTCACATATAATTAGTACGGCATAATACTTGTGTATGTGTATCACATTACAACACAATGTCAAGTTTACAATTATTGCAATTTAGGATGAATAGGTTTGTAATTAAAAGAAATATATATTTTTGGTTAATATGAGATTAATAGAGAGTAGACAAAATGCTCGCGCTATCATATCATAGACGTTGCGCTTCGGTTGTAGGAGGGGGGTTCTAGCGGCCTGGCCATGGCGTGCCGCGTGATACGAATATGAGTGAATCGTTTAGCATCTTCCGAGAGGTTTTTTGATGCGTATATTCTTCGTTGCGATTTTCAACTGTTTATTTCAACTTGTTTGACTGTTGACAAAGCTGTACGTTGGTAGTTTTTCTTGGGCCTGGTCTAATACCATTTCTTTTCGTTTATTTTAAGAGTCTGCAGTATCTCTTGTTCAATTTAGTAAGAATTCGTTAAGCATTTTATCAGAGTACTTCTTAGTTTTATTTTGGTGAATTAATATTTGAGTTGAATTTCTTGTTAGTATCTTTTGTTCAATTTAGTAAGAATTCGTTAAGCATTTTATCAGAGTACTTCTTAGTTTTATTTTAGTGAATTAATATTTGAGTTGAATTTCTTGTTTCGTTTTACACATATATGTCGAAAATGACAAATATTTTGGCAGAATATGGCGATTTATTTAGGTTGGTGAATAAAAAGGAGGTGGAATGTACTGTGTGCTCAAACACGTTAGGTTTAAGTAAGCAGAGTTTAATGCGGCACGTTACCTGCAAAAAACACGTTGATAACATACGAGGACTTTCTCAGGAAGAATTTATAAACGATATGTGTGAAGCATTTCTGAGTGCTAATATCCCACTATCAAAACTAAATAATCCTCATTTACAAAAGTTTTTGAAAAAGTATACAAGAAGAAATATTCCGCATCATACAACAATTAGAAAGTATTATGTACCAAAGCAATTCAAAAAAACAGTAAGTAAAATAAAATCTAAACTTGGGGAAAATTATATATGGATCAGCGCTGACGAAACAACGGATATTAAGGGAAGATGTGTTGTTAATGTGGTAGCAGGTACTCTTCATCCAGAAAATCCACCATTATCATTTCTAATTGCTTCAAAATGTCGACTATCAGTCAAAGCTGAAGATATTTGTGAAATTATAATAAGTAGTTTAAAGCACACATTTTTCGGCGGCCATCTCAAAGTTTTACTATTTCTTTCTGATTCTGCTAGCGTAATGTTGAAAACAGGAAAACTGCTCAAGGAACATTATCCAAACATGTTACACTTAATCTGCATGGTCCATGGCATCCACAGAATTGCAGAATTAATCCGTGAACAATTTCCAGATGTTAATTTGTTAATTAGCACGTTTAAGAAGATTCTTTTAAAAGCACCTTCCAGGGTAGCTTTATATAGAGAAATGTGTCCAGATATTCCACAACCACCACAGCCAATTGTAACACGGTGGGGTACTTGGCTAGAGGCTGCATTTTTCTACAACAAATATTTTGATGTTTTAAAACCATTTATTTTAAAACTAAAAGATAATGCCGCTGCTGTTAAGGAATGCCAAAATGTAATTGTAAAGGCAGATCTTCCAGAAAAATTAAAGTTTATTAACACCCATTTTTCAGTTATTCCTGACGCCATTATATTTCTGGAAGGGCAAAATCTAAAATTATTAGAATCGTTTGCAAAATTTGATTCACTTTTACTTTCTTTAAAAAGTCTTGAAGGGCCGATTGGCGAAAAAATATGTGCAAAAATTGATGCCGTTTTAGAACGTAATCCAGATTACGACGTTTTAAATCAAATTGCGAAAAATACTCTGCATGAAAATGAACACTGTTATTGAAAATACAGTAATTTGATTTCTTATTTTTGTAATGCCCCTATTACAAGTTGTGATGTCGAAAGGAGTTTTTCAAGATTTAAACGTATTTTGACTTGTCATAGAACCAATTTGACAGAGGAAAACCTTGAAAAATTTATAATTCTAAATGCCTACTATGGCTCAAAAGCTGAAGACAGTGTGGATGAGGATTTTGTCGAAGAAATTGAATAGAATATTTAAAGCGGCTATGTACCACGCACGCCGCTGTCCGAGATTTGTCGTACAATTATATATTCGACCTGCTATCGCGGGACACATAAGCACTCCCCACGTGGTCGACTGGTACGCCGTCGAGAAGCAAGCATTTTGTCTACTCTCTGGAGATTAAACAAGCTGCGGGTTGTAGACACAAAATAAACACTTGGTTGATGTGGACACAGGCAGATCTTCTGATTGGATATAGTGGCTCTTCCATTGGTTTGTTGTTTGCAAGTTGAGATTGCACAAGCTGCGGCCTGCAGATATGGGATATGGGAATAGTTCGAGATTATTTGTTGCTTGATACTCTTGTTTCAGTATCGTGAATTATAGGCTTATGATCCATCTTCTCGTTTTCCACCATCTCTTCCAGGGATGGTGGAAAACGTTTCCTCCGAAGGCGAATAACAGAGTCGATAAGAACTTCTGGTCCTTGGTGGGCTGTAGTGATATGCAACAAGAATTCATTCTTTTGTGAATCTCTGCTGTGAATTATAGGTTTGTGGTCCTTCTTCGTGTTTTCTATCATCTAGGGATTCGAAGCGTTTCTGCCGAAGTCGCATAAGGAGTCGGCAAGAGCTTCTTGAACCCTCTTCCCAGTCCACTATGCGGTATTTGACGTCAAAACCTGGCCAAAAATATTTCCTTGGCTTTCTTAAAAGAAAATGTATATTAACGTGATTTAAACTCAAATGTAATTCAGATAATTTGTTTTTAAAGGAAACAGAGGGAGGTTACCACCTATTTTTTAATATATATTTTATACAGTGTATCCCACAAGAGTGTCACACCTTCATATCTTTTTATTTTTAATCCAATTTTAGTACATTTTTTTTTCAAATATAGAACACATATTGCTCTATTTACTGCCAAAAAAATCAATTGTCTTCTTTAAATGCAAAGCACCTTGTGATGGCAAAATAAATGGCAAAAATCAAGAAATCACTTTAGGGATTTTTATCGAAGAATTTTACTAATAATAATTGTTCAGAATTGCTCAAAAACCCTAAACCCAAAATTTCATGAAAATTAAAAAATATTCTCTTCAAAAGTAATTCGTCCGTAAATCCGTAAATAATTTAAAAAAAGTAAGTAAAAAAGTCCGTAAATAATTATTTGCATAGGCAGCTGCGCTTAAAAAAGTGTGCTGTGGAAATTTTATTTGAAATAAAACCTGAACTGTCAAAGTGCTTTGTCGTATTTAATTATTGTCTGAATAACAATGGTTACACTCGCCGAAAAGGTGGGAATAATAAGATTAGTCGGTGGTAATGCGCGATCAGCAAGGGAAGCAGCTGAAGCACAGTTCAGGTTTTATTTCAAACAAAATTACCACAGCACACTTTTTTAAGTGCAGCGCCTATGCAAATAATATTTATGGACTTATTTTTTAAGAAAATTTCAATATTTTTTAATTTTCATGAAATTTTGGATTTGGGGTTTTTGGGCAATTCTGAACAATTATTACTAGTAAAATTTTTCGATAAAAAAATCCCTAAAGTGATTTCTTGATTTTTGCCATTTATTTCGCCAGCACACGTTGTAAATCGAGAGAATTTCTCTACAATTATTTCGAATTTTATCTTCCAGGTGCTTCTGTTTCTGCTTAAACAGTCTATCAGAACTTTCTGTAATAAACTCGTGCAGTTATTTGCGAGTTATAGTAATTCTTTTCACTGATTCATCAGAATCTGTAACAATATAGTAAAAGAATTGTTGCAAAAAAATGGGAAAATTGTGGGAGAAAAGATGATATGGGACTGTTAAAGGAAACTCCATATGGCATATAACATTTTGAGTTCCAATCAGTTGACCATATTTGAAAACACTAATATAGGCAAAGAAGTACAAAACATCAAACACTGTGTTAAGCGTTTGTTTTACCATGAAAATAGGTAATAATTGGATTAAATGATACATGCAAATCTATTTTATGTAATCTACATACCTCGAACTTTAATATCCATATTGATTTTTCCACAAAAAACACTTGAAACACAGAAAAAAGAAACGAAAAGTTTACACACAACTGCGTGACAAAAACAAAACGTGATCGTTTCAACGAATGTCAAGTTTTGACTCGGTGGTACATCTCGGTGCTGGGAGAATCGCAGGTGTTATTAAAACTATGTGACGTCCAGTCTATCTGTCTGTTCGGAAACCAAAGCTTACTCACATCTATATCATTTAGCAATTTTCATTTATGGCCAGGTTTTGAGCCCAAATACCACACTGTGCAGTCCACCTAGCTTGCAGGCGTTTCCAGTTCTTCAGACTTCCTCTTGAATGAACTGTGTTTTTGACGCGAACGAAATTATATCGACGCGATCCGAGTTATGTACGTAATGACGACAATATCGCGCCCTTACGCCGTATAATTATGCCCTAACGGATACAATAAAACCCGTACGGACTTGATTGGTTGTGCCCGACGACTTGCTGCTGTAGGTGCTTGTATATAATTGGTTTCCCGCTCGCATTTGATGCACTATTTGTTAGGAATGGTAATATTAGGTAAAGTGTTGTGAAGGATGTGCTGTCGAGACATGGTGGCGATGAAGATAGATTAAAAGGATTGAAGGGCCATGGTCAAACTCTGGGCAAGCAAGATATTTGACATGGTGGATATAGAAGATGGATTAAAAGTATTGAAGGGACATGGGCAAACACCGGATAGGCCAGACATTTGCCATGGTGGATATAGAAGAAAGGGACTAGTACGCTTTTAAAGGGCTCGACGGACCATGCACAAACTCCGGACAGGCCAGACGTTTGACATGGTAGACTGTAGAGGATAGGGTACGGGAGACCTTAAAGAGAGGAAAGGAAGCGAGCATTGGTTGAATAATTGGTTGAGAATATATACTAATCGTTATCATATCACTCATTATCACCCAGAAATAACAGAGGATATGGAGATGCTGGAGAATTGGTGCCACGAAAACCGTCTAACTATCAATGAAGAAAAAGCACGTTATGTCAACTTCACATACAAAAAGCAGCATCCAAACATCAACATCTCAATAAGCAACGTCATGATAAGCGAAGTTAAAAGTGTGACATATTTGGGATTGCAGCCGCAGGGAAACATGAAGTGGGACGAACATGTAAACAAAATAGCAAATTAGAACGCTAAAACCATTGCAGCAATAAAGAAAATTATAAACATCACAGGCCTACAACTGAAGACACATGTCTACAACGGTTTATTTATACCAAACATAAATTACCTTACTAATATGGTGAAACACAACAGAAACAAACTTAACAAAATAACAACGACAACAAAGCAAAATCCTAAAAGAAATCTACTGACTTAATAAAAGAACACCAACAGAACAAGTTTTAAAGCAAACAAATAAACTAAGCATAAGACATCGAATCAAGCTAAAAGACATACTACTACTTCACAAGATTAAACACAGAGAACTAAAATTGAGCATAAAAATAACAGAAAGCCAACAAACTCACAACTATCAAACAAGGAACAGCTCTCATCTCAGAACGCATAGATTCCGCACAAAAACGGCTAGCGAAAAACTACTTCCAGAGACAATAATACTCTACAACAGCGTTCTTCAACCTTTTTACGCCTGCGGACCGGCAAAAATAGGAGAAATATTTCGCGGACCGGCTGACGATTCAGGCGTAATACCACCCTGGAGGTAGAAAATTGATACCTAAGTTTAAGCATGTACCTAGTAGTAGTGTAAAAATCAATTTTATTCAACAATCAAATATTCTGCTAGAAGTTCTGTTTGACACAAGTCTTCTCCTTTACAATCTTACATTTAAAAAACGGTCGGATATCTCAACCAATTCACACCTGATTGATTTAAAATTACTACATAGATTTTATGTATTCTCTGATACAAAACCCACTCCAGTACGTAGGATTTTCGCAAATAGTATTTTTTGCGTTTGGCATGTTATTGAACACAAATTTGAACACTGTGTATTTGACAATTTTGTAACCAAATAGCTGTAACCAAAGAGAAGTTTTGAAAATTTCGTAAAAAAAACTTGGAGAGGTATGTATCGGAGAAGATTATCTCAATTTCAGGTCAATCGGCTAAGAATTGGCTGAGATAACCGACTCAACGTATTTGATGATTTTAAAACGAGATTTGAGGAGAAATGCCGGTACGCTGCCATTTTGATTTTTTGTTAATGTTTTTTAAGTACGTTATTTTAAAGACTTATGTAAATTATGTAACTTCTGAATAAAATTGATTTTTACAATTGTACATGTTTAAACTATTTTCAACCTAAAAAAGTGGACACTTATTCACACACTATAACTTGTATTTCAATGTCGGTGGCCATGTCATTAATTCTTCTCTGAGTTGTGGTTTCCGATAGTGGTACAGCCTCTAATTTTGTAGCAGCTTGAGGACCCAAAATTTCTTGAACGACGAAGAGCTACGAAATAAGACTCAAGAGTGTTATTTCGTATAACTCTTCATATAGCTAAAACAAAAAACCCATTCACTATTGGTGAGGAGTTAGTAAAGCTTTGCTGGTTCAAGAAGCAGTGACTTGTTACTATACTAGTCATCAAAATTTTCATTTGACATTTCTGAGTTATCATCTGATCATATAATCTTTGAAAAAAGTCCAGTGGCTTATCAGTGAAATGTTTATGCTTTGAATGTAAATGACGAGCTAGTTTTGAAGGCTTCATAGCTTCCTTTGAAAGAATTTCTGAACATACTACACACAAAGGCAGTGGCGATAGGCAGAGGCAAACCGAACTTTAAATACTCCTTATCATATTGCCTAATAAAGTTACGTTCTCTCTTTTCTGTTTGTATTGTATATACAGAAGTATCGACCCATTTCTTTTTCTGTGGTCCTTCTACACTTGAAGCACTGGTACTTCGCATAATTTCGATGCCATCGGTACTTTTCTCCTAAATATTGTCCTTGTTTCGACCAAAGAAAGTTAGACGGATTTGCTGTTTCACTTTTTTTACTTCCATTTTGTACGGCTTGACGTTTTAGGAAAGAAAATTTATTTTCCGACACACACAGCACACTATAACGCTCAACATTCAAAAACAATACGCTCGAGCGCGATAAAATAAAAGACAAGCGATTTGACACAATACTGGGGTGGAGCATACACGAATGGTCGTAAACTATGCTGTATGTAGAGGTGAGCAATGTTGCCACCACAAAACTAATGATCGTACAACATGTAGTTCAGAATAAAAGAAGATGATATGTATTTGGAATATACTTTTTGTGCATGTTTTACACGCATTTCTATTGACTGATATTAGTGACATTTAGTCATAGCTATAGCAAAATTACTATGAAATATAGTTAAATAATAGAATAATATATATAAATACAATAAAAACCACATACATATCTTCTGTTAACAGTTAAGCATCACACAATTTGCGACGCTTACTATATTTATAAAGAAATACCTACAAATGTATGTATGTTCTTGCCGTTAATGACTCGTAGCTGCACAGAAGTGAGCCAGCCGACGGCGCCGGGCGCTGAGCCGACACGGGCAAAATTTTTCGCGGACCGGTAAAATATTTCTGCGGACCGGCACCGGTCCGTTTTCCGGCGGTTGGGAAACGCTGCTCTACAATAACCTGCCTGACAACATCAAAAACCTTAAATCCGACGTATTTAAAAGGAAAATAAATCACGCGTTTAAGACTTGCTAACGCGAACTGCGACCACGTAGATGGAAAACCAAAAGACACCAGAATGCCTTCGATACCGTATCCAGAGACGGTGAATCCATTCTCGGATGACGATAGAGGGATGGTCCCACATGCGCGGAGAATGTACATGCTTTTGTATTACCTTAACTGCCCATGCGTGTTTTTTCTAAATAAATAAATAAAAATAAATAAATAAATAGTGACTATCATTGAACATTGAGATGTATTGACCGCACCCTGTGCCAGATGAGGTTTAATTACCAATTAATAAAATATAGTTATATTCGTAACTTTTATTTACTACGAATATAACTACAAAGTATTGACTTCCATTTACTGGTTTTCTTGTCATTTAAAATTAAGTGGAAAAGAAAAAAATCGCACTCTAAGTTAAAATGTAAATTTTAATATTTCCATTTTTATTACTTATATCGTAGATTACAGCCGTTTTTGACAAAGAATTCAATACATATGTAAGAGAAGTCACCAACAACTTGCCACACAGGTACAGTAATATATTATAAATTATAAGCATTAAGCAATGTAAGACATAATTTTAAGCTAAATAGTTACTGATGCAGCTTAAGACATATTTACCGCCACTGTGTGCCAGGGGATGGAGTGACAGTAAAAGTGATACATATTTCGCCACGTAAGTATTATTTACCACGTATATAACTGATATCCATTAATTTCGTTGTGTATTACAGGTTTCCTTACCATTCGATTTTAAGAATTAAACACTCCGAAAAGTCAATTAGAGCTTGGCACCCTAAAAAACCACACGTGGCGTGCAGGTTTACGATTTCTTACATTTTACCATGAAACGGTCTCGATGTTCAAATTTTAGCGAATTTAATTAATATTTAATACAAAACTATAATTATTGACGGAATTAAATGTATAATTAAATGTATACAATTATTAACAAAAGGAAATGCTGATATTACGGAATACCCCTGTTTGATGAACCCATTTCCCTTAACAATACTGAAACAACAAAACTATTATTTTATTATATATTATATAATACCCTATATTGGGTCGCTGGCAGTTTGAGAATCAGTGAATTTAAGAAAAAGTCGTAAACAACTTTGAAAAATTTTATAAGAATTAATTTTGTACAAAAGGTAATATTGCGATATCGTGGCCTTTTTGCAATAAAATACGAAAAGCAGCAAGCATACGCGTTAGAGGTAGCTTAGAGGGTGTTCCAGGCTCTAATAAAATTAAGGACGCATAGTATATTGAAACCCAACAATTTCCGCGTCGGGTCCCCAAAGGGCAAGTGTGTTGTATTTATTTATCTTATTAATATAACATAATAAATATTGCTTTGCGGATAAAAATGTATTTGTTTGGAACATTTTCTTGGATAAAAGAACGTTAACTTGTGTCAACCAATTTATGTTTTCACATAAAATTTACAGGTTGTATATTATAAGGAACGAGATTTGTTTAGTTCAAACAATTATTCTGTTGAGTAATGAATTATGATTTGTTGAATTATAAATTGGTAGTTGAGTTAAAATGCTATATTTAAAGGTTTAAATATAGCGAAAAGAAATATTTACTTTTGGTTGAACTTCACAATAATACCAGCAACCGAGATTAAACATTCCAAATTATAGTCTCAACACGTAAGGCCTATCGCAGAAAACACGTTATAAATACCGGAACAAGCTGTTATTACAATGACAACTCACTAGTTTTAGCCAATTGGGGTAACCTAGGATTATTTATTCTGGGAATAACTATACTACAGATTATACCAACTCTTGTGGGACTCGCCCTTAGTCACATTAGTCGAAAGGAATAGCATTAAACTACAACAGCACACCGTGACGGTATAGACGTTTGCTTAAGACTGCAGACACCTGGTCAACGGCAAGATTTTATTTCTTTTATATATTTTATTTTTAACCTCTAATCACAAAGCAAATTTTATTTACAATTTCACAGAAGACGTGAAAGAAGACGCACTGAGAAATTTAATCGTGTACCAATGCCTCACACGATTAAACTGTGCGAAGGAAAATATCAGAAGCCTCGTCACCGTACATCGCCCTTTGATAACATAAAAAATTATTGACAGACTGAAATGAATTCTTGATCATTTAAGTTATGAAGTTAATGTTTAAGTTTCAGTCTACTTAGAGAATTCAATCACGTCACACTACAACGCTTTTATAGGGTGATTTAATAAATTAATTAGCTACAGTTTACATTACTTAACTAACTACAACACCCAATAAAAACATGGAACAGTCAATAACCTGTATATTTTACTTTGGCTTAACTCTTTGTAAGTACCTACCTACTTATTATCCTAAAACATACACACAGAAAAGTGATCTCTCGAACGAAGAGAGAATTACTTGGCTGAAGTAGTTGGTAGGTTCGTATATACGCGAGAGATTATTGACTTCAACCAAGAAATTTTATTTCTTGGAATAATTACTAGATTTAAGAAAGTGGTTACTCTGGTGAAGTAAGTGAACAGTCTCCAATGAAGCGTATATTTTTAGCTACTTAATGTAAGAATTTTAAAGATTTGCACAAATACGTTTTCTATTGCTAATTAACAAGATAGGTATGTTGTATTTACTTACTCGTTCTAAACTGTTGCGTGCGTTACATCAAACTATGCCGTGTTGAAACGTTTATTGTACACTATAAATCACAATACACATCCCCAATAAATCACAAGGCACATCCCCTACGGGTACTTCGATGTTTTCGTACTAGGTTAGGTTCCGTGGCGCCACCACCACGCGCGGGCGCGCGAGCCTTGACAAAATCACGGTGCGCATATTTATTCCAGAGAAAGGGATTACTTGAAAGAAGTGAGAATCACTTCAGTTAAATAATTGGTGGGTTTTTATTCAGTAAACAATACTTACTTATATTAAATGTCTTATATTTTCTTGGATCAAGTAACTACGCACTTGGATGGATTTACTATTACTTCGTTGGAGAAATTAACATTTTTGGGACGAAAAATTCAATTACTTCTTTCAATACAATATTGGTTCTTATAAAGAAAGAATTTATTTGTTGACAGCATTTATTTGAGAAATTATTTTACTTATATTGAGTATGTGGCATTTCTTGTAGGTATATACCTAACTTTCTACATTCAAGTAAATATGCATTTGAATCTAGTAAATAAATTCAAGAAATTATGTTTTCTCATTCCAAATAATCACTTTTCTGTGTGTAGTAATAATTAAAATGTAGATACGTAAATAAATGACGTAAATATGTACGGTGTTAAAAATAGTTTGCTTGTTTCAATGTTATGGAACAGCCTGTATAATCAAAAATTATTTTACAATGTTCACCCACGCGTTTTGTTTGTGTGTAAAAAATCAGTTTAAAAATATCTTAATTAGCAGAAGCGCAATCTTCTGTGGCACCTGAGTGAATTGGAGATTTCGATGCTAAGCTACGACACAAACCGATTCTGAGGCGACGCGACGTGTCTGAGATGATAGTACCTAGGTATTGAAATGACGACCACGGAGGCTAGTTTTTGTATTATGTAATGAAATGGAGGCGGTTCATGTCCAGTTTCTAATCAATAAGACGCTGAGTGATACGTGGGAGTATTTGGCAACTTTTGGTAGACCTTGCCATTGTCGCGCAAGACGTTGAACTTTAAGAAGGTTATTATCCGATACGAAGAGTATTCCTCCTATCTTTGAGCGAACGACAAGAATTTCTAATAGGAAAAGGCATCTCAGCAATGATCTGTAACTTCTGAATTAGAAACATACCTAATTCATGTCATGATAAAAATACTGTGGAGTAGCATAACAGCATAAAATCAAGTTGACAATTTTTTTAATGGGGTTAAAAAGCTAGAAAGAAATTTTTCTAATAATACAATCTAGAATACGATATAGGTAAGTAACTACAATTTTGTAAATTTCAACGTTAATAACGAATATTTTTTCATAAAAAGACAAATCTAAAAAAACTATCTTTTATCGTAAATCAAAAGCAGTGCAACTGCTGTAGGTATTAAAAAAGATCATTATTTCTAATTATAGTATCAGAATCACCAAAAAACAACTTTTGTAGGGATATGATGTTTTCTCGATGCACTCCTACCATACTATGCCTATATTCTACCATATTAATTTAAGTTTTCACTTAAGTTTTCACTTATAACCAACGAGATTTATTTAGTTCAAGTAATTATTCGTGTGTTGAGTGAAAGAGTTATTATTCTTTGAATTAACGAAATTTTGATTGAGTTAAACTGCTATATTTTAAGGTTGCAATAAATAGCTCTCTGATTAAAGAAAAATTGTAATTTGATTGAAGAAAGAAATGTTGTGGACACATACAATAAAGCATAAAATCCCCATATCAACGCTGGACTATGTCGGCCATATTCCGAGTACATAAATATAGATACATTTATATAGGTCATGGTAGATGCAAAGTGTGCGTTGATTCGGAATCGGAACTTGAACCTGTGTACTCTATAATGCCGAACGCACGGCCTTTTTAGCAACTTTTCTCTAGTGTATTCTAGTGTACTCTAGTGTATACTGAAGATGTGGCCGAACTGCAAGGAGACAGTTTACTGCGCCATATACCTAACTATACAGGTAGATAGGTACTAACTACATTTATTTAAATCAAAATTAGGTTTCATAGAAGGAAGTATTTTTAAACTAAGGCAAAAACCTTACTTTGAAGGAAAGAAATCTCTTCATGTATACAAATATATTTGTTTGAATCAAAGATAGATTTCTTTGGCAAAAATAAAGGTATTTTTAAACCAACGCAAAAATATTACTGTAAAGGAAACTACTTTTCGTTTGTATCCAAATATATTCATTTCACTTAAATAAATATTTCAAATAAATGAATCTCTACAAGCAAATAAACTAGACTTAAATAAAGTAAATATTTGTTGTGTCAAATAAATATGTTTTGATCCAAAAGAATGAATTCAAAAAAATATATATCTTAGAACAAAAAATCTTTTCTATCTTTGTTTCCTATAAAAAACATTCTACACAATTTATAAATCAAAAAAAGGTTTTCCTTTTTTTGATTTCTAAAAAGATTCTAAAAAGTTGAAAAGAGAAATGACAAGGTGAACCAGAAGGCCGAAAAGTGTTCCTGGCAGGCATCGCGCCCGTGATTTATCGACGAATCGTCGGTCCGTTTTAATTGTTCAATTAACGCAAAAAAAAATTAATTGAAAATCAAGTGGCGGGAAGGGCGATTAAATACGTAGCTTAATCTGTATCTATAATGACAAAATATCATTATTGCGGTTAATTGAGTTTGACGGTGGTCCGCGGCGCGACCGGCGGCGACGTGCACATGATGATAATAAATAATAAAACTATGATTACGGGGATCGGGGCGGCATATACCGGTCCATTTGTGTAATGCTGCCAAGTGTTATTGTCGGATATTAATGCGAATGAAATCGCATCTTGCTGAAGCACATGCTGAACTCGTAAGCCATTTTCAACAAAAAGGTTCATTTCTGGTTTGTGTTCATAGAGATTTGCTAAGCCAGCGCTGCATGACTCTACAAATGCCTTCCAAAGTCTAACATTTGATATACTTTGATCAACGGATCTTTGAGTGTGGTCATGCATTCAGTCTTTCTATGACATGTAAAATTATTATTGACATCTGACATTGGACAAATGTCGCCACTGGCTAAAGCGGGACCACACAATTCTACGAACGTCACAACATAAGGCCGATGTATGGCCGATGTTCAATCATCGAGCTATGCTAAACGTCCAACGTTCATCACGTTCGAATCATTGTAAGTATTTTGACCAGAGTGAAAGAAGTTTCTCCAACATTCGAAGCAGCGTTGTTTTGGTACGCATCTACACGGTTCGTTCGAATTTAGTAGTTTATGGATTTTTTAAATTATATTACGCTAAAAAAATCGTGGCTATTCGCTTGCCAGGAATAATTAACATTTTCAAAATCCACGTTTCGTTAAGATAAACGAATTACTAAAAGTAAATATTGTTTACATTGTGGATGTAAAAATTTAACCCTTAAAAACACAGTGTGCTGTAATTCCATTATAGTTCTGGACGAAGAATATCCTTTTTTCATCTATATATTCTATGGAAAAAATTTAAGATTTCGCCCCAACGAAGATGCGCTTCCGGTAAAAATATCTCTTTCTCAGTGTTACCTACATGTTCTACACACAGAAAAGTGATTATTTGGAACGAGAAAACATAATTTCTTGAATTTATTTACTAGATTCAAATGCATATTTACTTGGATGTAGAAAGTTAGGTATATACAAGAAATGCACATACTCAATATAAGTAAAATAATTTCTCAGATAAACGCTGTCAACAAATAAATTCTTTCTTTATATACTATAAGAACCAATATTGTATTGAAAGAAGTAATTGAATTTTTCGTCCCAAAAATGTTAATTTCTCCAACGAAGTAATAGTAAATCCATCCAAGTCCGTAGTTACTTGATCCAAGAAAATATAAGACATCTAATATAAGTAAGTATTGTTTACTGAATAAAAACCCACCAATTATTTAACTGAAGTGATTCTCAGTTATTTCAAGTAATCCCTTTCTCTGGAATAAATATGCGCACCGTGATTTTGTCAGGGCTCACGCGCCCGCGCGTTGTGCTGGCGCCGTAAAGGAGCCTAACCTAGTACGAAAACAACAACGAAGTACCCGTATGGGATGTGCCTTGTGATTAGTGTACAATAAACGTTTCAACACGGAATAGTTTGATGTAACGCACGCAACAGTTTAGAACGAGTAAGTAAATATAACATACCTATCTCTTTAATTTGCAATAGAAGACGTATTTGTGCCAAACCTTTAAAATTCTTACATTACGTAGCTAAAAATATTTACCGGGAATAAAAATATACACTTCATTGAGGACTGTTTACTTACTTCACCAGAGTAACCACTTTCTTAAATCTAGTAATTATTCCAAGAAATAAAATTTCTTGGTTGAAGTCAATAATCTCTTGCGTATATACGAACCTACCAACTACTTCAGCCAAGTAATTCTCTCTACGTTCGAGAGATCACTTTTCTGTGTGTAAGAATAGGTAAATTGAGCGATTAGGCGAAAATTAGTACAGTGCATAAATTACGTGATCAGGATAACTTACTGTTGGTATACATTTTGTAAATAACGTTGCGTAACATTTGATTGAATATCTATGTCAGAATTATGTCACACGTTGTAAAATCCAGACTTTCAAAACTCACCAAAATAGCTGTTTAAATACCTGTTTGGTTGATATTGTTAATGACAAATGCTAATTTAATGCAAAACCGAAAGTGAAACCAAAAGCGTCTCTAATAGAGCCCTTCAGTCTGCAAAGTAACATCAGCATCATTTTAAATTCAAAAGTTTAACAGTTTTGAGAAACGAAGATACGACGTATATGGTTGGAAAATACTATAATGCTGTAGTAGAGCTCAAGGATATTATATACCAACTTCCAACTTTACCGTATGCAGAAATGAAGTCGTACACAAACAGGGATTTTCATCATAAGTGATTTTTTGGTGATTGTAATAAATTCTGTTGAAAAAGTATTTTCTTAAATACATATTTAATTCAAAAAACAGTTTTATTTGCTTGTTTTATACTGAATTATTGAAAATTTATCACCTGGATGCGGAATGACACACCCTGTATATGTTTTTGACAATATAAAATGATAATTTTACAAACATGAAATGTAGATGGATTGAATACCCAATAAAATCGTACAGTAGTTGCTCATCAAAACAACCATGCTTCGAACATGGGAAGAAATATTTTGACTAAATGGTCAAAATATTGACAAGGCCGGAACGTGACCAAACCCGAATGTTGGACACTTGGTATTGCTAGCTCTAGACTTGAATGTTGCCCACACATTATGGCAAACTATAAAACGTTTGATGTTGGAAGGTGTTTCTAGCATATAAACAGTCGGCGGTATTTTTTGGCAGTGCTATCTGCCAAAAAAATAAATAAATTAATAGATTAGCATTCTCAGAAATAACGAATAACAATAACAATCTTTGACTATGAAAAAAACAATATGTTTCTTTGGCCAGGTAAGTAGCACAGCAATTTTTCCCAATCCAACCGTTACTTAAGTACCTACCTACTTACCAATAACAGTTTCAGTTTAACGATATTCCAACGTTCACCAATATAATTTTACTATTATTACAAAGTTATATCTTCTCGCTCAGTGGATACTATACGGTTAGAGTTTGACTGAAAACTCATTAAGATAGCATAGAACTTTGCCGCTACTTAACTTATAAAGATAGTGCTATCCCCCTATGCTTTTATCATGGACAGTATTGTTTATGAAGCAGCAATGAGGTAACCATGGAATACGGGGTAGCGCTTAGATGATATCTATTATTTAGCATTTATTTACAATTGAGTTTTCCCAGATACGTTAACGTTGCGCGCGTACGTTTTCCGTAAAGGCGCTGTGTGAGCTTTATCTATGGAAGTAAATTACCTCTTGCAATAGGTATAGGAAGTGTTGATATAAGATTTTCATTCTAGATTTAGTGTTATTTATGTAGGTATTCGGCGATAATACATCTTCTAAAATTTCGACCTCGTGATACAACGTTGTTACAACTTTGTGTGACTACGTTACAAAATAATACAATTCACATGTTCTTAACTACTTATAATTACTTATAACTCCGTAAAAGTCCTTAATTTGGGTTAATTGTATTTTAAACTACCCGAGCCACGGGTTTCTGCAATTAACACTATTGTTTTTGTCATTGGTAAAAATAAATTGTTCATCTAATGTGACTCATTTGGGGAAGTTATCAATCAAACCATGAACACGGAAGCTGATGAACTCTGAAAGAAGTTTTTAAGAAGGCTTTGTAAGACAAAAGAAGACCAAAATAAACCACAAAGTGAAAAGAACATTGGTACTAAAATAAACCTATTCTGAGATATGACGATTCTGGACGTGGAGACGTCAAAACGCAAATTGTAATTATTGATGTGGACTCACCTTTATAGTAAACCAAGAGCTGCTAAACGATTTATCCACCCGATTTTATTGGCTGGGTGCGCATACAACAAGCCCCAGGACTTACCACGGGATACCTATGTCTAATACCGACACGAGGTGGCGCTGTTTTCTGCAGTTTCCTCCTTAGTAATCACCCTCGTGGTAGTTCCCTGTAACGTGTCGACTACTGTTGTTGTTGTGCGTAAATTTAATAAGAAATAACAAAGTCAATCACAGCGCTTTAGCGTCTAGCGGTAACCGAGAAAACTTCTCACGGAATTTATATTCCGCCACAGGCATCCAAATCGTTTCTCAGTCCCCCACTCCATACTATACATGGGGCCGATTCCGCTTCAAATTTTGCACAATTACACTTTGTATCAAACTACATGCCTGAGATGGTTGCCTCGGTCATAAACCCCTAAAACCCACCTTACATGCACGTCGCGGTATTTCGAACTTTACCGCTATAAGGTCACGATTCCTAATTTGAAAACGGCATATAGTTTATTTAATCAAAAATTATATAAAAAGAGCGATTAGTGATCGAGATTTTTTAACGCTATAACGGCAGCGAGTGCGTTAATAGTCGAGATTGTGCAATTATATATATCCTGCATTTGTAGAGCTGTTTAATAATCGATTTTCTATTCTCTAAACATATTCATAAATAAAAGATCAACGGAAAATTATATAATAACCAGCAGCGGTCATGGCGCCCCAGCCACATGAAGTCTAATCCTTGAGTTCGTACCTATGTTCTTAAGCTTTCCTCCTGAGAAATGCTGCCCACCGAGTACGGCTTGGCTGGAAGTTGCATACCCTTCGGTCCCCTAGGCTTATTTTATATTTCTGATGGTTTCTTGTGGTGGCTCCCAGCATCGACAATCCCTCAGAGATCACCTGCATTTTTTTATATTTTTAAATTATAGATAGGTACATAAGCTACATAATAAAATATTTAAAGACAAATAAACTTTTATCAATATTTAAGCAAATTTTTTTAAATTATACGAAGATGGTCATTTTTCTAAAAGATCTATCAAATCTAAATAACCTGCAGCCGATCTAAATGATGCATTAATGACTATTTTTTAATGACTATTTTAAGAAAATTATAAACTGTAGGCGTTTGATATATTGATTTCGGAGTGGAAACCGCGTTGAAGACTTTGAAGCAGTCGACGTTTCGCGCTCTGTTGCAAGAGGCATCTTCAGGACTGTTATCAAACCAATGTCAAAGAAGATGAATTTAGGCCTTTTCAAAAAACTGACGAAGGAGCTTCTTATTTATTTTTTTAAATAAAGGGCGAAGGGGCCCAGGAAGAACCCACCTCCACCCCGCTGCCTGGTATCGCCATAAGGCATTCTGCAGTGCAGCGGTATCTTCCTTCTTTACCACAACAACAATTTGAATATAAAAATCGGGGCACCTTCGCTGTTATGCTTTAGTGATTATTCTTAAAAACGAATAGATCAAACTCTGCCGGAGCTGACACCTTAGCAGGTTTACATCAATTACCCTTAAAAGTAAACATATAAACTACCTACTTAACTACCCTACAGTACTACCCTACAGTCTAAGTGTCTATGCACTTTACCCTAACTACAGGCGTCCTCGCACACTTCCTGGGACACATCCTAGCCTATTTTCCGAAGCAGCGGTTTTTTTTCCTGCGGCTCCTCCTCAGACTCCGGTGTATCCAGGAGATCGTGGTCAGGTATTTCCATGACCCTTTTCTTTCATGGTCCGGGTCTCCGGGAGCATTCCCGCGCCGGTTTTCCGGTCGCTTACATTCTTGTTTCCTTCTGTCTCCGTCTGTCCCGTAGACCGTCCCTGTCCCTTATAACTAAGGGGTGGGAGGTTCTCTCTCTCGTCGCCTGTCTTCCTCGTTCTTTCGTCGGAGAATCGTCCCTATGGTAAGGCTAATCTGACGGAAGGAGCTGCATACGCGAATCATATGCAACGTTCAACGGCAAACTGAACCAAGTCCGCCAGTCGGGTTACAACTGTTGTAGGCGGTAGTTTGTTAACTTCGTACTCGTGCGTGATCAGGGTTTCCACAATACTAATTACTTACCTATTTAATTTTAATACTCAAAGGTTGTGTCACAATACAGTTAGTAGTTAATTAATTAATAATTAGTTACCAAAGAAATACAAGTTTATTATTTTAATTAACAAAAGAGATTTTATGTTTTATATTACGTTTACGTGTTTAATTTTGTACATCCGTTTAAAAAACTACACAGGACTGAAAAGAACATGTAATGTGATGTCAAATATATATATATATATAACAAAATGTATTTATTTACACAAAATGTTTTATTTTTTGGCAAATGAAATGCACAAAATCTGTTTCAATACAACAGCATATACCGTCGGGTTAAAGGTAAAAGTCACTAACTAACATCTAAAATAATTACGAAAATCTGACTTTAAGATGTATTACCAACAAATGTAATGATATCAGATGTCATGTCATGAGACGCAATCGAAGGCCTTTGAGAGATCATAACATGAGGCAACCGAGTGATGACCACTCTCAAAGTTTTTTAAGATTTCGTTTATCAGTCATCAATAGCCATACTAGTCGACTTACCAAGTCTGAAACCGTACTGTGATTCGGTAAACATGCAATTATTCTCAAAGTGTACTGAAAAGAACATGTAATGTGATCTCAAATATATATATATATATATATATATATATATAACAAAATGTATTTATTTACACAAAATATTTAATTTTTTGGCAAATGAAATGCACAAAATCTGTTTCAATACAACAGCATATTTTAGTTAATTCGCAAACCACACAACCTCCGCTGCATGCAGGGAGCTGGTTTCCTTCATCCACCAGTATCAGGTCCGGACATGGTTCCGCGTGCCAGCCGGACGTGTATCCGCCAGAACCGGGTTCGGATTAGGGATGGGCATTCTCTGTCATTTCAGTGAGCCGGTTCAGTCGAACCGGCTCACTAAAATGACCCGTTCAAACGGACCCGTTCAAAATGAACTACTTTCATATGGCCCGACCGAGCGACCGAACCGTTCAAAATGAACATATTTCATATAGGTTATAGACGGATCTAGTGAACGAACCGTTCAAAAAGAACAAGACACACGACGCGCGCATTGCTGGTATCTTCGTTCAGCCATCGCAGCGGCTCTATGTGGCAGGGGGAGGTCATTTTTACGAATATACCCACGCGCGACGCCTAACTCCTGCGAATATTGCTTTTCTTTGTCAGAACTAGAATTTTCTGATTTAACTTACTTTTTCTTGTATTTTATGCTGATAGAAATTCAGTAACAAAAACAAAAGAGATCCTATAAAAATGCTACTAAGGCTAATAAGTCAATGGTATTTGCATATATATAATTTAAATTTATTAAATCTAATTTTGATCTTTTAGCGATTTTCGAAAGCTGATTTTACGGAATTTATACAATACTTTTCAATAAGTTCTGTATGGTCAACTACACAGACATACTGATACTGTTGAAAAAAACCCTCAAGACATATAGCCGCTGAAGTGATCAAACTCAGTAGGAATAACCTTAGGATGGTGACTGGACTTATAACCGGACACTGCAGCCTCAGGAAGCACCTGCACACCCTACAAATTCTGAAAGAAGAACCTGTGTGCAGACTCTGCAACGAAGAGGAGGAAGACGCCTCTCATGTTCTATTCGAATGCTTAGCATTGACCTCCTGGAGGGAAGCAAACCTTGGAAGAGGAAACCCCTCAACCAACTTCCCAAAAGAAAATTTAATCGGAAGACTCCTCAGCCTTATTAACTGGACGAAGATCTTCGATTAACTACCTGGGCGGCGGCAGTACAACAAGCCACATGGCTGCAGTCCTAGGGCACCCCAACCATCAGCCAACGCTCACGGCAACAAAAAAAAATGGTCAACTAAACAAATCGTTCAGATTTACCGCAAAAATCTCATATCTTTCATTCTGCTTTTTATGCTTTTTATATTTTTCCTTATATATTCTCAAATTTTCATTTTGTTTAATAAATTATATTTATTTAAATTAATGGTCTTCATTATCAACTCCCGATTCAATATAATATCCCAAAAATATTTAAAACAAATACAGTGCAGATATACGGATCTCAACAATTTTAAAATGCAAAGAAAATGTTCGGGCAGATTAATAATTTGTTGACGAATCTTTATGCATCAATCAAACCAGAAATAAACGAACGAAAATATTTTATATATGTATAATGTATATACATATTATGTACTTTACGCGGCACTAGAAAGAAATGAACACGTGCATCAAAGACGCCGCCGCGCCGCGCCGGTCGTCGCAAAAGGCTGGACTGTGTCTGCCTTGAGCCGTCTATGCTTGAGCAGAAATGAGCCGAGAGCGTAAACGCTGTAAGCGAACGAACTACTGAACCGGATCTCCCACTGAACGGGTCAGCTTGCCAGGGTTGAACCGGATCGAACGGTTCAGACATTTGACCGGTTCATTTTGAACGGTTCGTTCGCGAACGACTCATCCCTAGTTCGGAGACAGGTCCGCGGACATGTATCCATCCGGACTTAGCCAGCTCTACTTCTGAGGGTATTCTCCTGGCGAATGATACGCACCCGGAAGTAGGGGAGACCGGGGCGAGTTGTCGCAGGGGTAAGTTGTCGTATTACCTGTATCTCAAAACGTACAGAACTTTGCCGCACCAAACCAATGCCTTGGGCTTCACTGCAGTGGCCTTCTTTACCATTTCTAAGTTTAGGTCTAATTTGCATAGATGGCAGCACACTATGTTGAGAAACGTGAAGTTAGGAACGAAAAGTAAATTTACGCGGTTGAAACTTTTGTGTGATTGTGTCACGGTAAGAACTTCCAGGTGAGGTATTATGATTTTTACGATGTGTTTACGGTGTAGATCGTATATTGTTGCTATCATATTGTGGTTATTACTGACTGTTTGGGAAATAATAATCCATAACCAAAAAAGTGTCCACTGGGGCCATTTGTCTGAATGTTTACGGGGCAAGTTGTCGGATGCGACAACTTGCCCCAGAAGCCCGAATTCAACATAAATATTACGTCTGTGTGTGCTCTTTGGTTTAGTTATGTCAATTTCACATCTTTGCCCAAATTCATTATCTACTGTGCCCTTTCTGCCGCTGTAATGTGTTTGATAGTGTTTCAGTATCGGGCCTGTGTGTAGGAATACTTTTAGGCGCGGTCTATTTGCAAATAGCAATAATATGTCGTCGTCGTCAATGGTATAGGTAAATGCTAAGGGACGTGTTATTTACTTTACAGATGGTCAGAACATATAAGAGAAAGACCGATAGAACAGCCGCTAATCCAGATATTATCATGGCAGCGGCAAGGGCAGTAAAATTTAGAGTTCCTCCGGTTTCTATTAGAAAAGCTGCTGAAGAGTTTGGTGTTCACTGCAAATGTCTAGAGAGATTCTGCAAAAAAGTCACTGACCAAGAGCTTGCAGACGGTCAAACTCAAATCGTGTTAGGGTATAAGAAAACAAGGGCCGTCTTTAGCCAAGAGGAAGAAAGTCGCCTAGAGGAATATCTTAAGAAGGCGTCTGATATATACTTTGGACTTAGCCCGAAAGAAGTTCGGCGTCTAGCATATGACTACGGAAAAGCCTTGTCAAAAGAAATCCCCAAAACGTGGAATGACAACTCAATGGCCGGGCCGGATTGGTTTGGAAGTTTCCTAAAAAGGCACCCACGATTGTCTATTCGAGCACCACAGGCGACTAGTTTGTCTCGAGCCACTAGTTCCAATCAAACTAATGTGAAACTCTTCTTTAACAATTTGGCTACCGTTATGGATCGTTATCACTTCCGCCCAAATGACATATATAACACTGATGAGACAGGTGTAACCACGGTGCAGCGTCCGGACCGAGTGATTGCAAGAAAAGGCTTCAAACAAATAGGGTCACTAGTTTCAGCGGAAAGAGGCACGCTAGTAACCATGGCTATTGCCGTTTCTGCTGCTGGAAATAGCGTGCCACCGTTTTTCATCTTTCCACGGGTCCATTATAAAGATCATTTTCTAAGAGACGGTCCTCAAGGTAGTGTAGGTAACGCAAATCCTTCTGGGTGGATGAAGGAGGAAAACTTTATAAATTTTATGAAACATTTCGTGAACAACGTGAAATGTAGCAAAGACAGGCCCGTTCTAGTGTTGTTAGACAACCATGAATCCCACCTTTCGGTTCAAGGATTAGATTTTGCCAAAGACAACGGAGTGGTAATGTTATCATTCCCTCCTCACTGCTCCCACAAACTACAGCCACTAGACCGCAGTGTGTTTGGCCCTTTCAAGAAATTTCTAAATTCTGCATGTGCTTCATGGATGAAAAATCACCCTGGATCAACTATATCAATTTATGATATTCCTGGAATTGTCGGAAACTCGTTGCCGCATGCAATTACACCTAGCAAGATTATGGCTGGATTTCGAGTGACTGGAATTTACCCATTCAATAGAGACATTTTTACTGAGGCAGATTTCCTACCAAGCTATGTCACAGATCGTCCAGCACCATCAGTAGAAAATTGCGACCAATCACCTTCCGAAGAGCCAGCTTCATCTTTTCGTTCGCATCAACTAACAACAGAAGTTACTGCTGATACCTCAACAACTATTACGGCTTCATCTTCTTCAACCCATCACCAAACAATAGACGCCATCGCTGGTTCATCAACATCTGTTGATGCGGTGCCCGTACCCATGTTGTCGCCGGAAGAAATTCGTCCCTTTCCAAAAGCTGGTGAAGGAAAAGCCACAAAATGTAACAGAAGAAAGAGGAAATCTGCTATTTTGACAGATACCCCTGTCAAAGACGAAATAGCAGCTTCAAAGTCGTCCAAGACAAAACAGGCTAAGCGGAATGTGTTCTCATGCAAACTCAAGAAAAAGGAAACGGTTGGAAGAAAAAGAACTAAAAAGGGGAAACCCAAGAATGAAGACACATCATCTGATGAAGAAGAAGAAACATTTTGCATTGTGTGCCACGGCCGCTACAGTTTGTCGACTGCAGAATGGGTGCAATGCACCAGGTGCAAATTTTGGGCGCATGACAGTTGCACAGATGGCAATCCATATTACGTGTGCCCGAATTGTGATTCGGATGACGATGATGATTAGATTAGTTTTATGTTTGATACGTTTGATAAGTAGTGTTTATCTGGCGATGGTTAATGACTATTGATAATTAAAGTTTCTGAAATAATCGCATGCATTTTATTAGCGACAACTTACCCCAAGCACTACGACAACATGCCCCGGAGTGGGGCATGTTGTCGCATTTGTCCGAGTAGGACAAACAATAGTTCATAGTTCAAAACACTTTATGTTTTGCAGCCTTTGCTTAGTAAATATCGTTCTAAACACATGAACGTAGAATGCAGCATACTTATTTCTACGTAATTTGAAAAATTACCTGAAAAATCAATTCTAACAGACATTTTGCGACTACTAGCCCCGGTCTCCCCTACTACTTTCGACGGAAAAAGCTGCGCCCTGCTTTTTTTTTAGTTTTAATATGTTTTGGTCCAGAGTATTAAAATCAAAACAAAATGTGTCTTGATGATATTATTATTATGATAAGCGCCGAAGCACAATTCCATTAGTTAGTCCAAAAAATAGTTCTTTTTTATCGTTAGGCGCCAAAAAACGCCAATTTTCAATAAAAAATATTAGACAACCTTACATTGACATACAAGTGTGTATTCTATAGGAAACGGTGAGATCAAAAACAGCAAAATCCCTAAATCGACCATTATTTGAGTTTTTATATAATACCTATACTATAAGATAGATTGTTTTAATCATACCTCTGTTAGTAACGTACAATCCGTTGTATTCTCCGTAAACTACTTTATATTTTGTCTGTTGATAACAAAATAGCTAACCGCTAATATTATAAGATACCGGCCAGGGTTGAACGCTGATTTTGTCAAAACGTACTTTTTGACGTGTATTTTTTCGAACTGACCGATTCAGTTATTTACTGGTACTTATACTCATACAGAATTTACCATAGTAGAATATTCCACTTCTTAAGATTAATCAGTAAACACAATTATTATTGAAACGTATCGTGCTGAGGAGTTCCGCCCATTCGAGATTATTTCTCCCATTGTTCTACGGATATAAAAAATAGCGAATAAGTTATATAACGTCTCGCCCCGTGTCTTTTTATAGCGCCCATCAACAATACACCGCATTGTTCACGAACCTCGAATTAATTTAAGCCCGTAGCAACAAACAAACGTTTTATTGCGCTCGTATTTTTGCCCGCTCCATGCAAAATGCTTTTTTGCGATCTGCGGGTGGTAGCCGTTATTCTCTTATTATTAAGTACTAAGAACATTCGCGTAGAAGTTATCTTCGACGCATTTATTCATTGATCTCGACCAGTCTCCATCAGTATTAATACGTTTAAAGATTTTACATCGCATACGTTTTACGTTGACGTTCACCTTGTTCATGACTTAATTAATTGAGTAGGGAACACATATCAATAAACAGTTACGAAATATTTATTCCTAAAGGTGAGCGATTCATTAGCGTTTGTTTCAGGTTGCCAACGTTGTTACTTCGAGTAATTTGCAATTGAAAATGTTACAATAATAATGTGAAAGAGAGATGATAAAAAAGAACTAATAAGACTGTAAAGCAGCCCGATGGGCTGTATTAAGGAGACGTGCAAGCTAAGGGACTGTTGCAAGAGATTTATCTCCTGATAGAGATAGAAACAACTGTCAAATCAATATTTGATTAGCATAAAGTGGGGAATACGTAAATTTTCTGCGAAAACTATAAGAGATATGGAAAAATGGGTCTGCCTTGTCATCGTTTTTCGAGAAATGATAAAAACCAAAATTGACTATCGTCTCTTATTTTCGAACTATACCTATGAAAACTTTTAAAGAAAGAAACATCAATATTTTGATCCTTTAAGTATCAAAGGAAAGATTTTTACGCTTGATCCAATTTTTTAAATAGAATTAATTGGAACTTAAAAGATTTTAATTTTATAGAAATTTGTTTGAAGTGGGTTATTCTACATTCAAGTTTCGAATATAGACTAAATCCATCAAACATTCCAAGAATGTCAATTTTCTGAGGAACACCCTGTACAGTTTCATTATTGGAATGAACTCATTTTTATTCACATAAAAGTACTACCATACTATAGAATAAAAATTTACTGTTTTGGAGATAATTGCATTTTCACGTCGACTGCATGAAACATCGCTTCCTTCGCCTCGAATCATATACAAACATAGTTTAGGTAGTTCTACTGATAAGTTTTAACTGTTTTGGTTTTGTTTATAATTTATTTGATTGTGCTTAAGAAGCAAAGGTTTTTTTTAATGGAACAGTTTTTTTTAATTACTTAGTAGAGCATTTTTTCTCTCATATAATTTTGGTTCAATATCGAAAAACATTGGGGGCGTTCAGCAAACAAAACCGTTGAGAGTCAGCGTAAACGCGTTTAAAAGTTTGATTAATTCAAATTAGTATTCGCTAAACAGATTTGCTACCATAAGGAAAGTTAAAAACGTCTTCAAAACAGTGAAAACAGCCAAAGTAAATATCACGCTTTTACTACTTTTACTTAAAAACCAGATAGTTGTTGCACTCTATCATTTGAAGCACTGACAGCGTTTACATGACTTTATAATTCTATACAGCAGTGTCAAACTATGTCAAACTCTTATGTTTTGACGACACTGTAAATAGAATCAAAATATCTGTCAATACCTGGCGAAATAGTTTTAATGCTGTACGAGCGTTCTCGGTGGTGAAATAAAATATTCTCATGCAGCTAAACTATTAACTTTTTTAAAGAAAGTCTTAGTCATAAATTATTCAGAATTTCCTCTACTTTAATTTATTATTTAACTAAGTAAGTACGTAGCCGTTCACGGCCAGAACCATTTAGAAAATAAATTGCTTCCGGGTTATGCCGTGTGTCAAAATTCGTAAATGCTGACGTTTCGCGAACCATGTTCCTCGCTTCTTCAGAGCCAACTGCATACTGAAGACCTACCAAACACATTTCCCTTATATACCTAAATTTACACCTCACTGCACAGTGCGCACATTACAAGTAAAAGCGTGTCTTGTATACTACACACTACTGAAGTGAAATATTACTTCATTTCCTTCCGCCATATACAAGGTGTCCCACGCTAGAGGCAAAGTACATTAATGGCCCTTAAAATCGAAATACACGGTTCTTCCATATAGACAGAAAACTTGTTGATAATACTGGTCAGGTAAATTTATTTGACATTTAGGAAACCTCCATTTATTCCGGATAAATTATTCTAGAATCTCAAACCAATATCGAAAAGTGTGATATTTTTAATATCTAAATAAATGAACTTCTTTATCCTTTATCCCGTTAGTTACCTGAGAAAGATTTTTGAAAAATTCACATTATTGTCATTATTTTCACAATATTTCACAATTGAGTTGATAATAGCCTAATACAAGTTGATGTCAAAATAATTGGGATACAAATTTTAACCAAAAACTGCATTAATATACCTAGTGTTCCATCGAACAGAACATAAATTTGTTGTTCGTAGGTAGTTGTGCAACACCCTGTAAACATAAAAATCCGGCTTTAGAGCGAACGAATATGTACAAGATGTCTGTTGTGTACTGTATGTTTATTAAATCTGTAGGGAGATAACGTATAAAATTATTAAACATGTATGATAACCATACCTACCATTCAAGCGCGGTTTAAAAGATATTAAGAATGCGACCTTGCCAAAATTCACAGAAAAATAAAATTATTCATGACTTACAACAGAATTGTTCTTGGCGAAGATTAAGGATTGTACCTCAACGACAAAGGTGTCATTATTATCTTAGAGCAAGGGCAAAGGTATTATCTTCTTGTTTAATCACACAAACCGTAACCCTTTCACAGAACTACATTTGATGCGCGAAGATAACTTTTTACTCTATCATACTACGTCGGATATAGTATTGTAATCGTGAGATTTTAGCAGAAATATATTCTTTTGGGTCCCCTGAACATTTTTGACCAAGGTACAAACAAAAATGTCTGTTTGTGTGTGTGGGGGTGTGTGGGTGTATGTGTGTGTGCACCAGTTCTTTTGTGGCGAATATTCTGGAAAACTACTAAAAATAATGGGGCGAAACTTCATATTTAGAAGTATCATGACTGAACTTAGAGCTGAAAGAAGTTTTGTTCAAAAGGGTCCAGAGGAACTGGAGGTTAACTCTTAGCATTTTTCAACAATTTTGCAATTGAGCCGCCATTTCTGTAATTTCGCCAATATATTAAATAGTAATAAATATAGTAATACATTAAAGTAGAAGAAATTTTGTATAATTTATGTCTATGACATGTTTTGGCTGCATGAGCAAATATGACACAGTATGACACTGCTTTATAGTATGATAAAGTTATGAGCCTGACCACATTAGATTTTTTATTATTTCACAAAACTATTCATAAACTTTCAACATTTCACAAGAAATAATGAACTTTCTGTTTTACTAATATTCCTTACGTCTCACAGCTATGCATTCATTCCTCACAATAAATCTAAATTTAATTATTATTTTTTCACCATTGACTTGAGTGATATGAACAAGTGAATGTGGTTTCATTTGCTAAAATTGTTAATTAATGCCGGTAGTTTTTCTGTTGTGCAATAAATTATTTCTGCAAATTTACAAGCATCAATAAAAACCATTAAACTGACGACCAGTGTGATTCTCGTAATTGCTCCATAAAGAAGCCAGCCATTTTTATGGGATTAAATTCATTGGGCATTAATTGCCAATTTGTTTATCGAGCGTTAAAACTTGCGGAGAGTCGGTATACCCGCGCCGCTTCGGGTGTTTGCTCAAGGGAATCACTCACGTAATTGTTCGCCAGTTAATACCTACCCTGATCATCATAAACTGATATTAATTTTTATTTGTTTTTACTCAATCATACATAGTATGATAAAGTATTGTAATCGCGCCGAAAAGAAATTGAGGTTTTGGCTGAAATATGTCCTTTTGGGTTCCCTGAACATATTTGACCAAGGTACAAAAAGTGTCTCTGTGTGTGAGTGTGTGTGTGTATGTCTGTGTGTACCCGTTTTTTGTGGCGGCGATTCGGGAGAAACTACTAAAGGCATCGGGACGAAACTTCATAATTAGAAGTTTCATGACCAAACTTAGAGCTGATAATCTTTTTGTTCAAAATGGTCCAACGGAACTGGAGGTGTACTCTTCGCATTTTTTAACGATTTTACAAATGAGCCGCCATTTCGTCAACATAGTTAAACAAAAGCGTGATAAGCGCCCAGCGTTTCAGTAATTGTTTGTTTTTGTAGTAAATTTTAGTTTTTTTACAATGGTGCTTATAATAAAAGTGATTCTTAAAATAAACATATATGTCGCTCTGCCTCTTAAAAAAATTTAATGGGGCAGTACTTTTTGAATTTTACCAAAGGTGATAAAAGTTTTCGTCATTTCTTGTATAAAAGATAGGGCGCCGCTGACTGCCATAAGTTGGGACACAAAATGGATTTAGATGACGTTAAGATGTTGGCAAGGGTGAGTAATTATCATCGAAGCCTTATTAGAGAAGCCATCGAAATTTACAAACAGCCTAACATCGTGAGGACGGCACTGACACTAGTAGGGTCTAGAAATCGACCCTAACGGGGAGATTTCTTTAGTAGGTCTTCAGTATTCAGTTAGCTCTGAAGAACCGAGGGACATGGTTCGCGAAACGTCAGCATTTACGAATTTGACACACGACATAACCCGGAAGCAATTTATTTTTTAAATGGTTCTGGGTGTGAAAGCCTACGTACTTAGTTAAATAATAAATTAAAGTGGAGGAAATTCTGAATAATTTATGTCTATGACATTTTTTGGAAAAATTAATAGTTTAGCTGCATGAGCAAATTCTATTTGATCGAGATCGGTCGTGTCTGCATTAATATTTTTTATTTATTTATTTATTTCTTAATTAATCCATATTCTCACAAATTATCATTACAAATAAAACATCATTATAAATAAGTAAGTACGTAGGCTTTCACGGCCAGAATCATTTAGAAAATAAACTGCTTCCGGGTTATGCCGTGTGTCAAGATTTGTTAATGCTGACGTTTCGCGAACCATGTTGCTCGCTTCTTCAAAGCTAATTGAATACTAGTATTGAAAATGCGTATGGATGCTATTATAGAACGTCAAAATATAATTTTAATAAACAAAAAATAGCAATATTTTTATAATTAAACTAAAATGCTGAACAACAGTTCTAAACAGCATATCTGCAGCAAAGTAGAAACCGGGACAAATAAGATTTTCAGTTACATGCAAAATTGTAGAAATCTTTTAAAAATTATTTACGCCGAATATAATGATCGGTTTTGTGTTTCAGACATACGCAGCCCGGCCGGCGGCGCCCTGATGATCAAAGACTTAAAAATGTGCTTAACACAATATTCAACAAATTTGCAGATACAACCTTTAGAACTATAACAGTAGTATGCCGACTGAAGCTGTCGGTATACCTACTTACAATAAGAATTAATTTACTGTGTATTTTAAAATACATTAAATATTACAATGCACTATTGTCAGTTTCGGATATCGGAAATATACGGGATGTTCCTAAATATCATGTAAATACGAAAAGGGGTAATTCTTTGGCTTATTTAATGACTAAAAATTCATATAACCGCAAACGCTTCGTTGCCGATCTACAGGTGTTGAAATATCAAGATTTTTTTTAGTTTTTTCTTTATAGCTCTTGTAGCTTTTGAGATATTTAGCTCTAATTTGGAATTATAGGTTACGCTGTAGGACTTACATCATTGGGCATACCAAATGGTTTTAAGAATCTACAGGGAGATATTTTTTCAGGGGTCATGCCCCCTTTTCTCCCCCTGAACTTTTTTTCGGTACACCGCTGGTGGATTCTAAAATACAAAATGCATTTTTTGTTTTGTTCTAAAGCATTTTAATCTCTTGTAGTTTTTTCGCATTTACCACCGTTATCGAGAAAAAAAAATAAAAGCTTCTCTGTGTTTCGCTAGATGAAATTATTTTTTTTTTAATAATTGGTCTAGTATGCCTTGGCTTGATTTAGATAACCTTTTGTTTGTATTTATTTTGACATTTTATTCGCCACCAATTGTTAAAAATTAAAACTAGGATGGCGCCGTTTTTGTAGCAATCTTGAAATTTCAACACCCTGTAGATTGGCAACGAAGCGTTTGCGGACCTATGTTTATATGAATTTTTAGTCATTAAATAAGCCAAAGAATTACCCCTTTTCGTATTTACATGATATTTAGGAACACCTTGTATAAATAGACGAAATTCGATTTCATTCCATACATACAGAAAAATAAAACGAAACGAAACAAAAGTGACCCTTTGGCTTATGACTTTAGCAGGTAGGTATCCGACGACCGACGACCGACAATCTCCGACCTACGTTTGGTGTAGCCTAGCTGCGGTCATGTAAAGATCTTATTTTCTTCGGCTGTACGATGCACTCTTTCTACTGTCGCCCAACTAACTTTCATTAATATTACTTGCGAAAATCCCATGAAATCAACGAATAAACCACACCACTCGCAAAACGTGTTCACTTCACTTGGGTGATACTATATGTGTATACTATATAAAACTAATTAGCCAGGATTTGACAGATGGTTTGACAATACTTACTGTCAATACATAGTATCAAAATATCTGTCAAATCCTGGCTATCTAGTTTTATTTTAATGCAGACACGACCGATCTCGATCAAATCGAATCTCATGCAGCTAAACTATTAATTTTAATATATTATGATAAAGTCATGTGCCTGGTCACATCAGATTTTTTAATTAGGTTAACTAATCAACCATTCTAGTGAGTCGTTGGCGGACATGAAAAAAAAACAATAAAAGCACGCCAGTTTATAAAAACTGCATGATGCTTCGCGTCTTCTTTATAATTAATCGATGGCATTACTCACCCCAGTGGTGTAGGTACTAGATAAAATCACGACGTCGTCCGCGACACCTACGCATCATGTAAATTGAGTCCTTGACTCTGAACCATGACCCCCGAAATTCGTATTCTTTCGTTTCGACTGACGCGGCGCGCAGTCGCCCTGGTATATGTTTTCGGAGATCGGACGTGAACGAAACGGTGCCTTATTGATATGTTCTCGGGAGGTGACCGTCCCATCGGACATGTAAAAGTGTCGCTGACGCCAGCCGGACAAAAGAATGTTTGCATACAAAATTTACCACTTTTGTCCATTCGCTATACTAGTTGAAATCTGCATATGGACGTGATGGCGCTGTTCTGCGCATTAGCATTTGGAATAATATCGAGGCTTCTTTAAAGTATTGTAAACTAGTTGTATACCAGTTACAAAAAATAACAGTACATTTTTATTCAAAACTTTTTCTGAATTCAATTAGTAGTACATATTATATGGTCTTACATCAGAAAATGTTCGATTAAAAGACAATTAAAAATTGAAGAGTATAAATTCTCCAAAACCCGCCAAAGACCGATATTTTTAGTTTTACCTTTGAAAATGGTCTGTGCCTAGCCTACTTGCATGCGAAAGTCCCATCGTTAAGTTACAGAGTTTTTTGGTGGTTCATAGATGTCACTATCTGTATATGCCACAGCATTGTTTGTGTTTAAAGATGGTTTAAGAACTTTAAAGGGTCTATGTGCCATTGAAATTGACTTCTTTAATCCTGGAAGTGCACGCCGGCGACAGTGCGAAGAGAAGGAAAAGGGGCTCTGAAAGTGTAATTCAAGAAAGAAGACGACTCTAGTGGTCTGGAATATACAACGCAATTATCGCAATTTACTGATATCATTTTTATTTGTTGTAGTCTGTTTGTCGCTGCAAACTACAGTGCCAACGTATTGCTACAGAACAACGGAGGCGCTTGTTTAACGATTTTTATGCCGTAAAAGTCCCAATAAAGCAAGAACATATTTATTTGGTCTAATACACATTAGCAAAATAAATCGACGGCAACATGGAAGCTATGACAACCCAACACAAAAGGCGTTTTCTCGCGAGCAACGGTTAGTTCAAGTAAGCTGAAGTAAGGTGTAGTATGTCATTCTCGCGACAAACTTGTGACGTCACAGCTACCTTGAGTAAGCTGGTTGGGGTTACTGAAGCTTACCTAACTGCTGACAAGAGTATGCTACGTCAAGCCCATCGATATTTGAAATTGGTTATCTTTACGATGACAGTACGGTGACAGTTGTTGATCAGTTTAGTCATAGTTTAGTTTTGAGTTGAAATGTACCCTTATAGTGAGGAAGAAATACTAGATGATATCAATAGAACAAACACTTTTAGGAACGGAAAAGGAAGCAGTTGCTCAAATCCATTTGATGTCATCCAAAGGAATACCATCGTCAGAACTGGAACCTTTATACTTTCGTTGTAAAATATTTTCTTAATCTGTTTAGTGTTATTTACTTTAGTCACTTTCTTCTTCTTGTTATCTTGTTCTTGTAGCAGATTTTCCTTTTCAGTATTTTTTGCGCTATGGCTTTAGGCAGTGGTTGAACCACTTCAGACCAAAATACAACTTGTTTTGTCACCTGCGAACCAACAGTAGGTGGTTGAGCGTCGAACGAGGCTGAAGGCTGAAGATCCAATTATGTGGAAGGCTGAGGATCATATGACGTTGAAGGCTGAGTTTCTATTAAAGATCTGTCTTGGAACACCATAACCAAGATGTTACCAGGATTATTGGTTTCATAGCTCTACAAATATTTTCAAGTTTTACTTATATCAATAGTCACCAAACAGTCTTAGCCTCATGGTTAGTTTTTCTTTTGTAATTGCGCATTCTTAAACAACAAGAGTACACATATTTTAAAGTATTCAGCAACTGTGCCATGGGGAGCAAAAGGTCCACGACATGACGGTTGGTTTACATTTGTAGGTTATCAAAAATATACAGAAGCCAAATAAATTAATGAACATATTCAATTATTATAATGTGCCAATGAAAGTAATCCATTGCTCTACACTAACAGGAAGTAAAGAGAAAAAAATTCCTTTCGTGCAAATTTAGATGAGCGGACAAACGCGGTCGCATATCTCACTCCAGCAGCATAGCGTGACATCCGTGTCTCGATTTGTTTCCACCGTACACCTCTTTTCGATAAAACAACCCGATAGAGCTAGCTTTTTACATAATTACGGTGGGCCGTTTTACCCGCGGATCATTAAGCCCCGCCCTACCCTATAGTGACACAAGACCGATTACAACACATACCTTATACTGAGTTATACATTTGTAATGTATTATAATCGGTAAAGAATAGAATAGATAAAATGATAGTATGCTATTGCAGTATGCCATAGTGTTCGGCAAGTACAAGTCACATGTTCAATCGCAAATCATCTTTTCTTTTATGGAACATTCATTATAACAACCATCCGCCAGTTACCATAGTTACTACAGACAACAGATGAAAATGTGACTATTATTATTGAATTATATTCGCTTTATATTTGTTATTATATTATTACTGAAGAAGTTATTATAGAAGATAGTTAAAATCTGTCAATTTCAATTTCACTTTACACATAACTGAAATCCAAAACGATATAACGATACCTATGTAATTTTGATTACTGCCACTCAATTTCTCTAAAAAATTGAGTAGGTACCTGCGGTACAGTGTTATACAAATTTTTTCATTTTCAAAGTATTCAAGATACCTGGACGTTATTTAAGTGCGTTGTCCAACAGCTGATCGATAGAGGCTTGGCTGTTTTTGATAAGTTTAGAAAAATCAGTCGAGAATTGGTCTTTGCGTGGGGATGTCGACGTTTTCGCTAAAGCTACTTTGGAACAAGATAGACTTTGCCGACGTGCGGTCAACATTATATGATCTAACGTCTTTAACGCTGTTTCAATTTATTTTTGCACACGTAAGCAGGCTGTCTAGTGATTTTATAACGCTGTCCAACATAATATGGTAGATCTAAAAATTACTGTGATAATTTGTTGACATAACCGTGACATAACCTATGTGGAGTATGTGAGATATTTATCATATATTTATATGATAAATAACTTCAACATTTGTCTACGGTTTATGAAGTGATATATGCAAAAACACACGTACTATGAATACACGCACACGTACTATGAATATGTGGAATATTTGAAAGTGTATTGAGATTATGCGCCCATATACATTTATACCTCCTAAAAAGCAAACCCCGTACCAATAACTTTTGTCACAGATTACTTACTCTTGGTACGATAGATTATGCACTCATTTCTCAGCCGATAATACACTTATGCCTAGCTACTGAAATATACAGAAATACATATCGACCCATGCAACGAAGACTATCGTAACTAACAAACTAAATGTAGTTATTATAGTCTTTGTTGCATGGGTCGATATTACATACGTATGTACATCCACAGCACAGGGCTCTGATGACGTATAAGAAAAACAAAACAGTTAATAAAATATTCTTTATTTACCAATTTGTAATTCATATATTATTTATAAAAGACAAATAAACAACATAAGCTTTATTAATATTATATTATAATATCAAAATCACAAAAATGTTGATCCTCGCTATCATGAGACCACACGCATACGGGTCGTAATGCTTGTTCGGTTCTTCGGGGCTAATTGCAATAATATCTGCGGTTTGTTGTATTAAACGTAATCCTCCCTACACTTTGCACTTGAGAAGAAAAACATCTGGAGTCAGTGGTTGACAAGTCGACTATGTCCCATTATACATTTCTCATATAATAATGTTATAGACGTCTTCCAGTAATATTACCAAAAAATTTGATAAAAAATCGGTAATCTTCAGCATACCTCGATAATTTTATTGTCAGTTCATGGAAATTATGGAAATTAGTAATCACATCTCTAGTCTAGAAATTCTCTTCGATCAACAAAATAGTACGTAAGGATTTTGATTCCTCGTAATGTGATTTGAATCCAATTACAAAACCCGTAATAATCTTCTGCATCATACCATACTTGGAGCTTGAATTCTCTGGTAGTAGAATGGATAAAACAGCACTGTTTATATGTATATTCTGCTAACTAACCTAACAATTGAAAAGGAAATTTTAAAAAACAATAGTATACTTCTTTAGGCACAAGCCTGATTGATGTCTGATATAATAGTAGAATTTTTATGTAATCTCCTAATTTCGATTAGAATACTTCTTTGTGCAGTGTCCCCAAGTTTTCTACATTTTCAGATTATATCGGATTTGTAGGTTAGAACTCTCGAAATCTGTCCCAGTAAATATAAATGTGAATTTTAGCGAGTAACAGCCTTTTTTTGTGGTATATGGTAGATAGAGATAGACCCATTACTATTATCTTCCTCTAATGACGACTAGTTCTCGAGAACATCGTAGATGGACACACTGTTCAGACTCGAATATGGATGGAAAAATTGGGAAAATACGACGCCGATTCTTCAAAGGTGTGGCTTTATTTCTTTTCATTTATTGGATTTTTTTCAAATTGTACATTGACATAAAGTGGAACTACTGCGGCGCATCGCAAAAATACATAATTGAAATGTTATTCCTGAAATCAGGATATCACCCGTCCTCCAATTATACGTCTATCTTTGAGCAGCAATTGTTTAAAATTGGGCATGGGTATAATAAATATGGAGATGTGGCGCACTAGAATAGTTCATTCAGATTGTTGTAATCTTATAAGATGCTATCATTATTCAATAATTAACCCACAGGAGCATTGAACTGTTTGAATAATTGGACCAATAGGGGGCCACCAGAGCTGAGCAGAACAGACCTGAAGTTAGGCTGAACCAGCCTCTTAAACGTAAACATTTTAGGCATAACACCATATATGCTTACAATATGCTTACCATTATGTTTATAACATCAATTATTTGTTCGCATATACTCATAGCCACAGATAGCGAATGTGGCCCAACGATTAATAAGCACCTAGATAGAGGAATATGTTTCAGTTTCTTTGGTGTCGGCAAGCGCGTTCAGTACAGCCATCATCGGAACGCAACCAGTTTTCATTCAACAGGTGTAATGGCAAAAGAGTCCGGGGAGCAAAATGAAGAAGACGCAGAGATTGAGAGAGAGAGAGAGAAATGGAGATGCGCGTATGCTCTGTGATATCCGCCAGCCAGCGGAGCGGTCCAGGAATTATCTAAGTCATTCTAATTATTCCGATGCCTATAAATGCCCGATCGCTTTTTACCGAGCGCCGGAGAAAACTCCATTATTGGCCAAGGCCATCCGCGCGTAATTGATTTAATTATTCGCAGGCCGTGATATGAATTTTAAAAATCGCCCTGTTATAATTTCCAGTACGCATAGATATTCAGTGCGTATACAGTGTGTCCTATCATCAGTATTAATGCATCTCTTATAAAAGGTAAGAAGACAATGAAAAGATAGATGGAACATATCAGAATGAGCTAGTAACACGAATATACTAAATGCATTCGGCGTTTGCAACGCAGCGAGTTGTTTAAAGTAGAGCGTTCATGGGGAATGGAGAAAAATGTAAGAGGCGGCAAAGAAGGCTATGAGATAAAATCAATCAAAGAAAGGAAGATAGAGTAAAGTTAACATTGAATGAACCAATAATCTAAAGACGCACATACACACAGCTCTAGAGGAAACCTTCAAACAGCTGAAAAGTAAGAAATTACCTGGACTGGATGAGATCCCGATCATCACGAAAGGAGACAACAAGATTCATCAATAATTCAGTTGCTAGATATGTCTATAGAGTTCCAAAAGAACATTTCATGGAAAATAGTTAGCAAAATTAGGGAAAATAGTTAGGTCATTAAGGTGGATGACCACCGAAACCCTGGCAAGAGAGCTGGACATCAATATCCCAGGAAGTTTCCGCTGCAACTTGGTGCATAAATGCCCAAGGGTCATTTCAAGAGAAAGTACAAGAAGCAAGGTTAAAAATGAAACTAAAACATAAAATAAATACTATGATGACTTGAATGGAAAGAAAAATATATAACGAAATAGATACACAGACGTTCTTCAGAAAAATATGAAGACATGATCAATGACTAATTGTGGAAACAGGAAATCAGATACAATCATATCAACACTAAATAACGGAAGACAAAGAAACGGAAATGTCAACTGCATACAGTTAAAAAAATGAGCAGATTTTGATGATGAGATTTTAAAGGTTCATTTTCGTTGTTTTAAATCTTAGTATAGACTAAGGAGGATTCTTAGAGGCTGAAAATTGATGAGGCTGCAAAACACAAAATGAACAACTATTGTTATTAATTATTACTTTATCTGAATAATTTTGAATAAGAAGAGGTTTGAGATTGGGGGTATCTCAATGGCGCCCCATTATATAATATTGTACCACAAAAGGCAGACATTGTCATAAACAAACAAGGAGTAGTACGATAAACCTAGAGTGAATGACAAGGAAACTGATGACGTCCAATTTAAAAACTTAGACGAAATTAGAAGTTTGGTGAAGTGAGTATGCTATGCAATCTTTGAATACACATAAATAAGTAACTCTTTCAGTTGGAATTGAAATTATGTCGCTTCTATGCACCTATTTTGTGGATATGAAATAAGACAAAGTCTGGCAATCTATGATTAAAATAAATTTGAAGAAGTCATATAAATAAGATAAGAATTTATATAGCTAAGATAAGAAGTTTTTGAAAACATAATAAATAAAATATTTTAGGATAATAAATTATATATTGTTATAAACAAGATCCTTTGACATCAGAATTATCATATGAGTACGCACACACTTATTTTCAGTATTTTCATGCGGACCCTAAATCGACCAACGTTTTGGTCAAAATTTAAACCAAAGCTTCGGTATTCGGTTGTTCGGTCAAACTTCGCTCTGTTGTATCCCTATTTATGATGCGTTAAATGAGCTTACAATGGCAAACATCATCAAAGGACGTCGACTCTAGTAGACTCTAGGAAAAGAAGTAGGCCAAGAATCAGAAACAGTGGTAGATTCTGAAAGGGGATCAAACAAAGATGATGGCAACCTGTAAATCTTACAGAGATCTACCAAAAGCTGACAATTAGTTTATACATATTATGCAGTGCATAATGTAATTTATAATTTTTGTTTTTATCTTCAGTTTACATTAATTCCCTTATTCCCAATTTTTTTAGTCCAAGTAAAATATCAGTTTTAAAAATGTAAATTGCATTACCGTAAGAGAGAAAACAACCATCCTAAAACTATAGAACTTTTTCTCTTCTCTTTTTAGCACTACCACATCACTGTATGTTAGAGAAAAATCTGACGTGGCCAGGCACATGACTTTATCACACAATGCAGCAGTGTCAAACGCTGATCTGACAATACTGCCAATAGAATCAAAATATCTGCCAAATCTTGGCAAACTCGTTGTAATGAAGATACGAGCGATCTCGACCAAATAGAATGTTTTGATGTGTGTAGTCGGGTTAGCACTGGGCCGAATAAAAACTGCTAACGCTTCACTAAACTGTTTTTTGTATATACATATAACACAGAGCGACCAACAGAGTCAACTGCTGTGCATGACTTTCAAAGTTGCAGTTTGCTCACGCATCTATACTATTAATTTAACCAAAAAATGTCATAGACATAAATAATACAAATTTTCCACTACTTTAATTTATTATTTAACTATTTTGACGAAATTACAGAAATTGCGGCTCATAGGCAAAATCGTAGAGAAATTCTAAGAGTAAACCTCCAGTTCCTTTGGGCCCTTTTGAACAAAACTTATTTCAGATCTAAGTTTAGTCATGAAACTTCTAAATATGAAGTTTCGCCCCATTATTTTTAGTAGTTTTCCAGAATATTCGCCACAAAAGAACTGGTGCACACACACATACACCCACACACCCCCACACACACAAACAGACATTTTTGTTTGTACCTTGGTCAAAAATGTTCAGGGGACCCAAAAGAATATATTTCTGCTAAAATCTCACGATTACAATACTATATCCGACGTAGTATGATAGAGTAAAAAGTTATCTTCGCGCATCAAATGTAGTTCTGTGAAAGGGTTACGGTTTGTGTGATTAAACAAGAAGATAATACCTTTGCCCTTGCTCTAAGATAATAATGACACCTTTGTCGTTGAGGTACAATCCTTAATCTTCGCCAAGAACAATTCTGTTGTAAGTCATGAATAATTTTATTTTTCTGTGAATTTTGGCAAGGTCGCATTCTTAATATCTTTTAAACCGCGCTTGAATGGTAGGTATGGTTATCATACATGTTTAATAATTTTATACGTTATCTCCCTACAGATTTAATAAACATACAGTACACAACAGACATCTTGTACATATTCGTTCGCTCTAAAGCCGGATTTTTATGTTTACAGGGTGTTGCACAACTACCTACGAACAACAAATTTATGTTCTGTTTCTCCGGAATCGTCACGAAAAAAACTGTTTTTTTTTACCTTGGTCAAAAATGTTCAGGGACCCAAAAGGAGATATTTCCGGTAAAATCTCAATTTTTTTACACGATTACAATACTTTGTCATACTACGTATGATAAAGTAAAACAAACCTATTTTATTTTACCAACTTAGCGTATTCTCTCACTTAAAAATTTCTCACCGATTTGGGACACACTGTATATACAGTCCGGTATCCGATTAGATGGATATTACTTAGCGGCGAAGACACGTCTGGGGGGTCTCGCACATTTCTGAGCCGCTCCCCCCCTGCCCAGCCTGCTCCCCGGCGCCCCGCACGGTCACAATTACAGAATTGTTGCGTACGACTGTGTGCACCGGTTATTTCTAATTATTTTAAAAGAAATAAAATATCTGCGGATGTTCCTAGAAGCCGACATCAGGAGTGGTCTTCATTCCTCTCTCCGTTGCTCTTTTAATACCGTCCATTACCTGAACATTACATACGTACTGGCTATCAAGGCACAGCTAAAAATGCCTACCGGCAGAAATACCACAGGAGGAGATGCTCTGGTTGCCGCTTATATCACTGGTCATTGTTGGATTTGTGAAGGAAGTGATTGTAGCGTTTTTTCTTTAATTGTAATTAATGTGGTCCTATCTTAGGCCGACGATATGTCGCATTTGTGCTTCGTATTCCTTTCTTCTTCGTTTAGTGACAGTATAAACACCTTTTATAGGATTATGTATTACCAGTACTTGTCCTTCAGTCTCCTACAATCTCCCGTATATTGCTACTTTTTGTGGAAGTCCCATTTTGTGGATAACCACCATTTGGGACTTTAGCAGAGATGGTACTTTCCCTAATAAATGTATTCGCCACAATGTTATCTTAGAGCTCTGAGTACAGTAATGATAACTGATTACAATACAAAATGGTTTCATGTTTTGCTGTGGTTTCCTGAAGGTCAGATCATACGAATGTCGTTCAGTGGCCGTCGTTGCAATTTAGTTGATCGTGACATTATTCTTCAGTAGTAGGGTTACATTTGGCCTCGTCTGACAGTATCATCATACTGCCTGTTGATACGGTTTATTTAATGTATGATGCCTCCAGTTCGTCTTTTGTTTTGAACAATGGCCAGGGTTTCTCTTAACGGCCGTTTACACGCTCCGTCTGTTTACTACGTCTAGTTTGCGCAGGCAAAACGTAGCGACTTTCATTTGTTAACACGGTACCGTCTTTTTGATAATTTTGCCTGTGGAAACTACATTTTTTCGTTGTTTCGTCTGAACTAAGCGTCTATTTATAAACTGTGTTTATGAACTATGAATAGCATCCCTACATTAAAATAATCAGTTTTAGCGGCTGGTATTTATAAGAAAAGCAAAAAAAAAACATTAAAAGACGACTAAGGCCTGTTTCGTGTAAAGAATGGGTATTAAAAAGCAATCATTATTCACATTACTCCGAGAAATACGTACGCGGAATGATGACTGGTTTAATTACATGAGGATGGATTTTGAAACATACAGAAAAAAATTCTTTAAATTTCTGGCCAATTTCAGAATTAATCCGGACCTGAGAGGCGGCCGTACTGTCCGCTTGTTTAGTGTCATGTTAGCCCCGCCTCCCGGGGTCTTTTACTCGCTGCAAAATACATCCGTATGCGTCTCCATCTGCCTCCATGCAATGATCTAACCGTCTACACGCTTCGTCAAAGCAAAATAACTGCGCGTTGTTCCGTTTAAAAATCAACGCAAATATGAATTCGCACAAGTCGCACTTAGTTTGCACGAACTACGGTCTTTTGCGCCTACACGGTACGTTTTACCTGTCCAAACGTGGTTTGGTAAAACCACGAGCTTGATGGAGCTTGTAAACGGCCCCTTATACGTACATTTTTATTTATACAGATCACCGTTACGTTGTTGACAGTGGCGCGTTATCCTATGGGCAAAATGGGCATTTGCCCAGGGCCCCCAAACAAGTATTTTGAAAACTCGTTTCTGTAATAGACAATCACACCATGCCAATCCTCATTACCGTTTCAAGCACATCTCAGCGAGGCCCCAACTAATTTTTAACAAATTCCCTACTGTGGCAAGAATATTGATATTTATTTTTGCGCCCCTGCCATGTCGGCTGGGGACCAAAACAAATCGTTTGAACTATAAATTAATTAGTCAATAAATTAACGTAGTAAGAATATCGAACTTTAACTTTAGCTTAGTTCTAGAGGCAGTTTTAGCGGTTAAAGTCATTTCTTGCCATTGATTGTCATTTCTGATGATTTTTAGTCGACACTTTTCTTTTGTTACGAAAATCTATTCTGCAAAAATTAATTCTCCAAAGAAAGTCTGTAAAATTAAAATTTGATCTTCAAAACGCTTTAAAAATCTTTATCATTACACAGTGTACATAAAAAGTAATTTAACTAGTCAATATTTTTCTTTCTAAAAAGTTGACAAGGAAAAGATTCCAAAAACGTTTTAGGAAATTGCGCTACAAATTTGAAATGCTTAGAAAAGAATCATACTATTTATTCAAAAGTAGTTTGCATTTTTGGCATAAATCATTTTCAAAAATATTTATTTTTTTTTGTAAACTTCTCAGTGGTCGGGGTATTGACATGGTAGAAATCGTATTAACATTTTGTAATTGCGTTCTTTTAACATTTAATCATTTTGTATCATAACGACTGGCTTTTTGGACAGGAAAAATATACAGGGTCCTATATTTAAAAAAATGAATTCTGCCTGGTTCTTACAAATGCATAACACTGTATATTCAAAAGTCATTCAAGTTTGTAGCTTAAGTCATTTCCTTTTTTTTTGTTTCTTTCTTTTAAACTTGCATATTGATACGTTACGTTTCTTCTTGTTACCTTTTTGATGATATGGAATCGGAAATTTATGCGTTAACTAAGAATAAAGATTATGAAACCGACAATGTTAGCAAAAGAAAGAGGAAATTACAGTTTATTAAAAAAAACATCTCCAAAAGACTATGAAAACTGCATTATAAATTTAAAAAGTACATATCTAGAGGACATAGATAGTGACGATGGCGTATTTAAGGATGAATTACCGCAGTGTTTGCAATATGCAAAATATTAGAAAAAGCTGTATAAGCAGGAATATATCTAGATTCCCTAATGTAAAAAAATAAGTACCTTTTATTTGTTAACGATGTAGTCTACCGGAAGTGTACCGTAGGTTCGAAATCCTAGCGTTAATACGCATTGTAGAGATATGAAATTTTTACAGTGGTTTTCTGATGTAGTATTGCGTATTGGAAAGTATATGAAAGTAATAATATATTAAATAACGACATTCATTTTTTTTGGTATACATTATTATTTTATGAAAATGACTTTCCAAAATAGAACCTAAAAAAATAGAAAGGTTTTACCTATGAACTTAGTTTGAATTATTTATCGTTTTTACGTGATTTCGAACCCGCGATTTAGAAAAAAATTGGTTTTTCTAAGACGTCTTTGACGTTAGCGTTTGTTTCATGCGTTTTTCTACGTCCTATATCACCTGTGGTTAGTTTCCATTGCAAATAGTTTTTCTCAAAACACTAACAAGCATTTTCATTAGTGGGGTATACTTGCTCCTTGCTCCCCAGTAATGAAAATTTTTGTTAGTGTTTTGAGAAAAACTATTTGCAATGGAAACTAACCACAGGTGATATAGGACGTAAAAAACGCATCAAACAAACGCTAACGTCAAAGGTGTCTTAGAAAAACCATTTTTTTTCTAAATCGCGGGTTCGAAATCATGTAAAAACGATAAATAATTCAAACTAAGTTCATATGTAAAACCTTTCTATTTTTTTATGTTCTATTTTGGAAAGTTATTTTCATAAAATAATAATGTATACCAAAAAAATGAATGTCGTTATTTAATATTTTATTACTTTTATATACTTTCCAATATGCAATACTACATCAGAAAACCACTGTAAAAATTTCATATCTTTACAATGCGTATTAACGCTAGGATTTCGAACCCACGGTACACTTCCGGTAGACTACATCGTTAAGAACACCCATTATTAATTAAGATAATATATTTTATTTGTTACGAATTTTGATTTTTAAATTATTAAGCTATTTCTTGTTATTTTGTACTTCTTAAGAATATTCATTTGTCGCTTTATATAACGATGTAGGTACTTATATTAAATGTTGTTGCTTAAAAAATTAAATGCCTTACTTATTATTTATGATTTTATTTAGTATTAGTACATCTTATTTTTGTATAAAAAGACAATTCTTAATTCAACATGGTATATGGGGGCCCTCCCAAATCCAAAATTGCCCAGGGCCCCATGATGGCATAACGCGCCGCTGGTTGTTGGTATAGGTAAGTGTCAAGTATGCAATGAAAAATATGACTGTAGGAGGTAGACACAAACAAAGCCATAGAATGCCACGCTTTTACACTCAGCAGTTGCAGGAAACAAAAGCTTTAATTCGAAATTTAGTCGAGGGAACAGGAACATCGATAAAAAAACTGACGTTTAAAATGTCGGGAAGACCTCATGATACTAAGTATTACAGTCAGGTTATGATGTGACGTCACGACATGGTCTAAAATCTGAGTAGGGTGCTTGATGCAATTGGCAGAACCGAACATATGACATTTGCTTTCCTTTTCTCTTAAAAACTGCTGATAGGTGAATATATCAAAATTTTAGTAAAAAATTACCTTGTAAAATGGAACAAATACAAGAAGAAGACAAACTTTTGTTCAATGTTGTGTTTTGTTTTCCAGCCATTACTCTTATTTCACATTTAAAATTGTAAGGTTACTTGAAACTGAATCATTCACAGAATAAATATCAGATCTTGGGTCAAATCAAAAATCAAAATGGTGAGATTAGATGAGGATTTGTAACATAAAATTTTAAAACCTAACCTATTTTTTGCACATTTAATTTTAAAAAAATTCAAAATTGGTATGCTACAACTTATTGTTTGTAGATTTAATTTAGAAAAATTCAAAAGCGGTATGTTATAATCCGAATTATTTTCTTCACATTGTACCTACCGAAAGAATAATCAAAATCGGGTATGTAGATAAAAAATTATTGAAATACAAAAATTCATGGTCGGTAGGTACCAACCGCCACCGGTAACCTAAAAAAATCTTCAACCTAAACTGCCCTAAAGGCACTCCTGGTATTGAGCAGGGTCAATATTAACTGCTCCAAATTGCTTAGATTCATCTGCCGGAACTGAGAACGGTTCCAACAAGCAGAATACAAACGCCCAGCGAACACTACATGCATGCTCAAAGCTGCCTTAGTAGATCCAACGAGAAAAGCTATTGGTAAAAACATATTGTTAACATAATAGACATATTAAAAACTGAAAATTGCTGATGTATAAGTAATCACCATAAGTATATATGTTTCTGCACCATTTTTAATGATGCTTTTCGGTTAACATTTTTTTATTTTTTTATCTAAAAATTCTAAAAGTTTAACCAAATAAGTTTGAAAAAGAAATAACCATAACGAAATTACTTAAAATATATACAAATTGCTGTAAATAAATAAAAAATACAGTTCAACCATAACCAAAGCACACTTCAATCCATGATGGCACAGTTCCCAGCACCGCTAGACTGGACTACTTCCTCGACATCCTGGCTGGTCCTGTGAAACACTTCGGCGTGCAGAGCTCGCCAAAGATTACGCGCTATCTCCTCAAGATTCACGCTCGTGACAATAGACCCATGGCGTTAACTTCTTCTTCTTCCACCTTGCCAGTGATTAATTTAGATCAACAGTGAGATTGTAAAAAATTTGCGAGCCCGCTCAAATGTTTACGATTATAGGGTTGCTTAAGCATAGCAGCGGTTTAAAGCTGTTTTCCATTAAAAACGGCGTGCTACACACAGTGCTTACTCATGACCGGTAATACTAAACGTGACCTTCAACCCACAAAATTTATTTTGCCAAAACAAAGGTAGAATAATAATAGCTCAACAACACTTTTACATTTAACGCAATTAAACTAAAACTCAAGTTCTCAGTAAAGGAGAGTTCGTTGCTGAATGCCCTATTGAGGTCTCCGCGAAAACCATACAGTATCAATATTATTTTTTATTTTAATGACCAATTTTTTTTAAGTGTGCCAACTTTCCTTGGTTGTATTAATGGGTCCATACAAATAACTTGATATCAACTTGAAAGTTTAATTTTGCAAAAAATGTATTTTTTCTAAACATCCAGTGTATATGCAGTCTATCGATTCCTATGATAAAGTCATGTGTTTGGCCACATGACTTCACTAAGCACTAACACATCGATTTTGACCTATGGAAATAATTTTTTTCACGGTGCTTGGTTCTTACTTGCAGAGGATTTGGGAGCCCCACCCACAAATTAAAATAAAATAATCAAAAAAAGAACTTGTTTTATATAATATCATGAAGAGTTTTATAATAATTTGAACAGTTTATAACAGTTTAGAAATGATAAAAAAACTCTTGGATCATTTCGTGTCGTTTTAACAAATTCATTTTGTCAATTTTAGAATTTGTAAATTAATTTAACTGATCTTTTGCCGAAATATATCTTGGTATGTTGAACATGATTCATCTGGGAAAAGTTTAAATTGCATTTTACGACTCTTCAATTGTCGGTAGTTGTCAAACAGAACAAATGCACTCAAATGTTAATGGACTCCAAATGTCAATGTATGGTGAATGGTGATATACAGGCCGGATGTACAGCCGAAGAAAATAAGATCTTTACATGACCGCAGCTAGCCTACACCAAACGTAGGTCGGAGATTGTCGGTCGTCGGTCGTCGGATACCTACCTGCTAAAGTCATAAAACCAAAGGGTCACTTTTGTTTCGTTTCGTTTTATTTTTCTGTACCTATGTATGGAATGAAATCGAATTTCGTCTATTTATATATGTTTCCGATATCCGAAACTGACAATAGTGCATTGTAATATTTAATGTATTTTAAAATACACAGTAAATTAGTTCTTATTGTAAGTAGGTATACCGACAGCTTCAGTCGGTATACTGCTGTTATAGTTCTAAAGATTGTATCTGCAAATTTGTTGAATATTGTGTTAAGCACATTTTTAAGTCCTTGATCACCAGGGCGCCGCCGGCCGGCGTATGTCTGAAACACAAAACCGATCATTATATTCGGCGTAAATAATTTTTAAAAGATTTCTATAATTTTGCATGTAACTGAAAATCTTATTTGTCCCGGTTTCTACTTTGCTGCAGATATGCCCTTTAGAACTGTTGTTCAGCATTTTACTTTAATTATAAAAATGTTGTTATTTTTTGTTTATTCAAATTATATTTTGACGCTCTATAATAGCATCCATACGCATTTTCTTATGTGTGATATGTAAGGGGATGATTTACAATCCAATACGAATGATATCACATCAGAATAATATGTCGATAACTTTCAAAAAATGCAAAAATTAAAATTTATTTAAACTTCAATCTATTATGTTACTCAATTTATTATCATTAAATTGTTATTTACCTTAATATTAATTAATCAATTGAATTTTATTATTTGTTATGCAAGGTATGGAAACGACAAAATCTCTGGAACGGATTGCTATTTTAAAAATCCTCCAACTTGTCAATTTGTAATTATCAAAATATACATATATATACATACCTATATTAAATTCAATGTCCAACCTTCAATTGTTTTTACTTATGACGTCATCGATAGTTTTTTAATCGCCATTCCCTTTTTTCTTACTGATTTTGATATATGTATCGCTCAATTGTCTCGACATAAGACATTTATAATCTTGTGTAATAATAAAATTTACTCAAAATTATAATAAATTGATAACATATTTTGTGAGTGGCCTGTGAATATGGTAAGGATTATTTGTATGTTTTATATTTGATTTTCCAAGTATTCAATTTTGATTTTTGTGGAAAAGACGAGCAGTCAATTCATCGCTAATTTGATTTTTGTAATGATAAAAAAATTTATACTGGCTGACTCGAATATTCAAGACACCTCAAAAGGGTCCCTTAGAAACCTTGAAACATTGAACTTTTTATCTGAACATCAGAAAATTGACATTAAAAAAAAACATAAAATGGCTGTATTCAAAGTTATCCGTTGCTGCACAACAATTGGTAATACAAACTCGGTTAAATTACAAAATTAAAGGGCCGGGATTATATTTTATATAAAAATTTATTTTGCTAATATTTCAAGTTTGCTGTAACTTTTTAAGGATTTGGAAAAACAATTAGGTCCATATGAAAAGTTTTACTCTGAAACATTTAGTTTCTAAAAATAATTTATGCGGGAAAAAATGTGGAACATATAATAAATGTGAATGTTTTAAACTCTTAAGTAAATAAATGTGCAATACAGTCAAAACCTCTATAAATTATAATGAGTAGCTAAAAGGTCGTTAAAAAATGTCCATTGGTGTAATTAAAACACCAAGGAAACAAACAAAAAGCACTTCAATGATTAATCTAGGCAGCTATTTGATTAAAAATCATAAATTTGTTGGACAACCACAATTAAATCAATTTTGGCTGATACAACAACAAAGGATTTTGTTTGTTTCCTTAGTGCAACATTGACGATACTTATGTTCTGTGTTTAGATTGTCATAAATGTATCATTTCCTAAAACAGCAGGTCATACCAAACTCAACAAATATGAAATAAAGGCACTCCAAATTTATATCACCTTCGACCTAACAGAACACTTTTCTTATTTAATAAATGCTTATGTTATTACTATATTATTAAATGTTTGTTTTTTATGTTATCACATATATTTATTTTAAGTTATTACATATATTATATTTTACTGTTATATATCGACCTATTATTTTTATCTATACTATTATCATTTTATATTTATATTATTTTTGTTGTATACATAATTATATGCATAAATAAAGTATATAATATCCATCTAAGTGAATTTTTTGTAGTTTACGGAGTTGCCACTTTTCAATTACTTATCATAACTTAAATTAAACAAATATAAAATTTTTTTAGATAAAAGTATATTATCTCGGTCTGCGACGAAGTAGAAACCGAGTTAGATTTTTTCACTTACATGAAATTCTTATCTGGGATTACCTTCCTTTAAAAATTATTGACAGCGGATATCCGATGTAGTAATCGGTTTGCCTTTAGGCGACGTAGCCATGATGATAAAGTATTTTAATATGTGCCTAATTCAAATTTTTATAATTATAACTAACGTTACTATGTATTTGAGTATAAATGAAATTGAATTGCAATTGCAAATCGAAACAAAAATATTAACGAATAATAATCTTTAGCTACGAGCGGCAGTTTCGCTCGTTCCAAATATCGAAAATATATTATATTAATACGAAACTCAATTTCATGCCATCTACATACAGAAAATTTAAAATGAAATGAAACAGAAGTGACCCTTCGGTTTTATGACTTTAGCAGGTATATACGACGACCGACAATCTCCGACCTACGCTTGGTGTAGGCTTGCCGCGGTCATGTAAAGATCTTTTTTTCTTCGGCTGTACATTTTTAAATAAATTAAAATTACCGCCACAACCTGGATTTGAACCAGGGGCCTATCTGTCGTTAGCACAATGCTCTCACCAACTGAGCTATTGAGGCCTATGACATATGTTAGGGAATATCATCATATCAAGGAAAGGAAGTAGTAAACACTTCCTAACCTATCATGACACCTATCAAACGACATCTACATGACGTATATATCACCATTATATCACTATACATTGATCACGGTAAGTCCGTATGGTACGGTATATCCGTATGTTTATATCTTGTTAGACTCAAAATGTGGTTTCCTTCTGATTTTTCATCAAAATTTACCGGGTACAATCTTGAATAAATTTTAAGATTATTATTATTGTTATTATTGTTATTAAACATAAAATCTTTTGAGATAATGCACTGTGTGCTGCCTGTGTGACTGAAATAACAATTTCAGAAACCCCTCGTGTACTTGGATCGGATCTCCTTATTATAAAAGCCGACTGATCGATATGTTGTAAATCCGGAGTGGAATCTACTATTACCTAAATATTTTGCTTCCTTAAGGTTATTTAGTATGTACCTTCCTAACTATTAAATAAACTGACGAATTGAAAAACAGCGTTGAGTACAAGTACCTACGACAAATTTCCACATCCACAAATTGCGTAATTAAAGTTTTGAAAAACTTGTTGCTTAACATAATCAAAAATGTATGATACCTATAAAATTAATCCTTAAGGTTATTTAGTATGTACCTTCCTAACTATTAAATAAACTGACGAATTGAAAAACAGCGTTGAGTACAAGTACCTACGACAAATTTCCACATCCACAAATTGCGTAATTAAAGTTTTGAAAAACTTGTTGCTTAACATAATCAAAAATGTATGATACCTATAAAATTAATCTTTAAAACGTTATGGGAAAATGTTGTGGCCGGGGCCCCCAAAGCCCGGGGCCCCTAGGCACGTGCCTTATGGGTAATCCGCCTCTGCTTACTTACATTCACATCGCTGGGTAAGAATTTTGAATTTTTTAATATTGCAATTCAACGAACAATAATTACGAAATAACATCAAATTAAATAAGAATCAACAATAAAACAATAAATATAATCAATAAATAATATTAAGAACCAAAAATACCTACCAATAAACCTAAAATAATAAGAAACTATCAAGTAGTCGTGTGCCGGTCTGGAACTATTTGCTCCAAACGAGCGAATCCACCTCCGGAATCAAAAGGAACGAATCCTACCCGCCGTCTGGATTCGCTCATTTGAACCTACCCCATACCCTACTAACCTAGACATGCCACCTACGCACGATGGCTGGTTTGGGCGAGAGATTAGAAAGTCGCGATTTGTTCATTGCAATCGATAATAACACCTAAGTGTTACAATGGTAAAAAGATCATTGGAACTATTCAGTAATATGGTAATTCTGGTAGAAAACAAGGACTATGCAAAATGCAGTTTATACAGTGCACTATTTTCTTATGTAATTAGGATCTACCACAACTTAGAACGTACGTTCCAATAAATACATCTCCTGCGACGTTAAATACAAACAGAGCAAATTATTACGAATTTATTTATGGATGCCATTTTCAAATTGCTCACGATAAATTTATGTTCCTAAACGGCAAAATATGCGTTTGCACGACAAAATTTATGTTTTAACTACAGTAATCATAAACGAACGGGGAACATGTGTTTTAACGACAAAAAGTGTAAATGAACGGCAAAATATGACTTAACGACAAAAGTTGAGAATGAACAGCAAAATGAGTTTTGACGCCAAAAACTGAGCAACAAAATATGTGATTTATTCGCCTGCCCGATATGCGAAATAAGTGCATTAATTTTGAGGTGAAATATTACACAATTTAATGTACAAATAATCTGATGTGGCCAGACACATGACCTTATCATATTACACATCAGTGTCAAAGTATGTCAAACGCTGATGTTTTGGCAATACTGTCAATAGTATCAAAATATCTGTCAAATCCTGGCTAACTAGTTTTAATGCAGACACGAGTGTTCTCGATCAAATAGAATTTGCTTATGTAGGTAAACTATTAATCTTACCAAAAAAGTCATAGACATAAATTGTACAAAATATCCTCTACTTTACTTTATTATTTAAGAAATTGCGGCTCATTTGCAAAATCTTTAAAAAATGCTAAGAGTAAACCTCCAGTTCCTTTGGACCCTTTCGAACAAAAAGCTTTTCAGCTCTAGGTGTGGTCATGAAACTTTTAAATATGTTTCGTCCCGATGCCTTTAGTAGCTTCTCCGAAATCGTCGCCACAAAAAAAGCGGGTCCAAACATACATACACACCAGGGTTGCCACCTGTCCTCGTTTCGCGAGGATTGTCCTCGTACGAATCATTTGTCCTCGTGTCCTCGGCGTGATACCATTTGTCCTCGTGTACACAGATAGAAAAGATTTCTTGTTTTTAAGAAATATATTCTTTTGAATTTATTTTTTGGATCAAAACATATTTCTTTGATGCCAACAATATTTACTTCATTGAATACTCTAGTTTATTTGCTTGTAGAGATTAGTTTATTTGCAATATTTATTTAAGTCAAATAAATATATTTGGACTCAAAAAAAATAACTTTCTTTTAAGTAATATTTTCGTTTTGATTTAAAAAGACGTTTCTTTCCACCAAATAACTCTAAGTTTGATTCAAATAGTTATATTTGTATACAAGAAGAGATTATTTCCTTCACAGCAATATTTTTGCTTTGGCTTAGAAATAAGTTTACGTCCGCCAAAGAACTCATATCTTGATTGAAATGAATATATTTTTAGTGTGAATACCTCGCAGTGTGGCCTTATCTTGAGTATATATCGTAGTCTGGTGAAAGCCTACCGCTCAATTGGTGTCATGCGTCTGGCTAATTTGCTAAAAAGGCAGTGTGATCGGCAGTATAGAACACAGTACATGCAGGTTCAAGTTCCGATTCCGAATCAGCGTACACTTTGCTACCCTAACCGTGGGGTAGGTCTAGGAAAACCAACCACTCGTCGAGGATGTGCGATATCCCAAAAGGCGGTAAAAAGGCGGAAATTTTGCTCTACTGTACCTTTCGAAAAGTTCTAGTCAATAATAGGTCCATAATTTCGGTAATCAAAGAACCATTTATCGCAACCTTAAAATATCGCATTGTAACTCAACCAACAATTTCGTCAATTTAAAAAATTATAATTCTTTCACTCAACACAATCATAATTATTTGAACTAAATAAATCTCGTTCGTTATATGTATAGACAAATTGTAAATTTCAACTGAAAACATAAGTTGTTTGGCACAAATAAACGCTCTTTCTACCAACCAAATATTTCAAACGTAAACGTAAAAATACAAGATCTGTCGGGCTGTCGACCTCAGTTGTCGTTACGAATCCATAGTTTGTCGTGATGAGTACATATTCCTCGTGTACGCCTTTGTCGTTAGGAATCCCTATTTTGTCGTGCTGAGTACAAATTCTGACGGACCGATCCCGACTGGGTGCGTTGCGCACGCGGTTTGGTCTATCTACTATCTACTATCTACTATCTACTATCTACTATCTACTATCTACTATCTACTATCTACTATCTACTATCTACTATCTACTATCTACTATCTACTATCTACTATCTACTATCTACTATCTACTATCTACTATCTACTATCTACTATCTACTATCTACTATCTACTACTATATACTAAAAGTCTAAGAAACTCCGAGGAAGAAGTTTACGAAAATCGGCGAATCGGGGGAAAGGTCTGCTCCTCGGAGAAGCGAAAATCGGCGCCGCAGGCGCCGATTTTCCGCCTGAAATTTGATTCTACAGTCAAATTCGTCAAATTTCCGCCCAGTTCTCGTTATTTTTTACCTTGATTCGGCTAAATTTATGGATTATCGTTTGGAACTGTACTGGTCAGCGCGTCGCCATGGCAATCGATCGAGGTTGCTAGGCAACGGCCGCGCGCTTCGCGACGCGGTCACCAGACGGCGACACATCATGTCGCTGTTGAGGTTACGCTACTAAGCAATAGATGGCGCCCCGTAACCGCGCCTTACGTACGAGCATAATCACATTGCGCGTGTAAGAGCATCCGGGCTTTATGTCTCTCTCTCTCTCTCTCTTAACGTTTCGGCGATCTACCTAGGTCGACCAGCACATTCTCCTAGTATGTACTAGGTGCAAAGGAACGAATCCGCTGGATGCGTTGCATTGGTGAAAATTGAATAAAAAAATTTAAATTTATAATGGACATGTTTCAGAAAATTACTATAGATAATATGACGTCATTTCCGAAAAACTGGAAATCCTACTAATTAAAAAATATCAAAAAGGCATATTTGACTAGTCCAGCATGAAAAAATATTGGGCGCACCTGTGCCGTGGATCATCCGGTATATGCTTTAATAATTTGTGTTTCATTAATTTGGTTAGTACAATACGCTGCCGAAGGAAGTAAAACTGAATCATGCAATATAATGCATAAGCAGCGATGAATCGCCTGTTGTCATTTGTGCCGCAAGTTGAACTCCTTTTTTTTCGGTGTATTATTAGCAAAAATAGTAAGAATATTAATTGCAATTCTTTCAGAATTGGTTACAATTTATGGGCGTATGTTGATTTGCTATACATAAATAAGTCGACTGTTGCGCATTGCAACATTGTAAGCTTACAGGATAAGATTACCTATATCTTCAGTCGTGCGTCCATATATAGAAACTTGTAGGTATTTAGGTTGCGAACTGGATGATGAAGCGTTCTTTGCCACCGCAAGAATTATTGTCATTCATTCGCGTACAGCGAGTAAGTGCAAGTATTCAGCAGGTACGTATTCAGATGAATCTTGTTTTTGTCGGCAACCGCAAAAATGTGGCACCAATTACAAGAACAAGCGGCGTATGGTCTTTCCGCAGAAGCTGGCATTTACGGTGCCATAATAATAAACGAATAAATTTGTTCGTAATCAAGTGGAAAATTATTACTCGGTTTTGCTAATTTGTCGATAATTTAAGTCATAATCAACTCTATTGTTGATTGTACACCATCGTTAAATATAATTATACAAGTGTCCTTCAGGAGCATGCTAAGCAAGTCATAATATGATGAAAGCATGTGATTTTTTTTCGTTATCGCTTTTGTTTCCTGTTAAAATGTTACCTACTTAGTAAATCACTTTCATTAGTTTAACTTCTACGACAGCACAGTAAGAAAACTGATCTTTTGCGAATAGTCACTCACAAATATTCACACAATTACAATATCCTCAAAACCCGATGCCGTTTTTTTTAATGCAAATCTTTAACCCACTACCCAAATAACGGTTAATTTTCGCGAAGACTGTTTCTAATTGTTGCGTATAGTTATATACAGTTTGCCGCTAAAGACTCCGTGCACGCATGCAGGGCACGTATGCATTTTGAGCATTTGTAATTCTCAAAATTGTTTTTGTTAAAAAACTGTTAATTTATTGTAGTTTTAAATTTTTTTACTTTATCATACATTTATCATATAGTAAAGTATTGTAATTGTGTCTAGAAAAAGTTTTGAAATTTTAGCTGTGTACTCTTACCGTTTTTTAATGATCTTGGAAATGAGCCGCCATTTCTGTAATTTCGTCAAAATAGGTAAATATTAAATTAAAGTAGAGAAAATTTTGTATATTTTTTGTCTATGATTGTTTCAAAATCTGATGTGGCCAGGCACATGACCTTATCATACTATATATAAAATTAATAGTTTAGCAGCATGAGATTTGATCGAGATCGGTCGTGTCTGCATTAAAATAAAACTAGCCAGAATTTGACAGATATGTTTATGCTATTGACAGTAGATATTGTCAAAACATCAACGTTTAACACTACCTACTGTCATTAGAATGAAAATATCTGTCAAAGCCTGGCTAACTAGTTTTATATTAATGCAGACCCGACCAATCTCGATCAGATGTAATTTGCTCATGCAGCTAAACTATTAATTTTACCAAAAAAATTTTATAGAAATAAATTACACAAAATATTCTCTACTTTAATTTATTATCTAACTATTTTGACGAAAAAGGGTATTTCATCAACGTTTAACACTACCTATTGTCATTAGAATGAAAATATCTGTCAAAGCCTGGCTAACTAGTTTTTTTTTTAATACAGGCACGGCCGATCTCGATCAAATAGAATCTCATGCAGCTAAACTATTAATTTTATATATAGTATGATAAAGTCGTGCCTAGCCACATCAGATTTTTTTTATTAACAATTATTCGCTCCAAGTGTGATGGGGCGGACACCCTTCTCAATATTTATTATTATACTTTAATCAACTCTAAACTGAAGGGGCCCCTGTTAGGGCTTTGCTCAACTACCTAACCTTAACCTCACATGTTGAAGGTGGTAACTCGCCCCAAGCGACGCTTGGCGACGCTAACACTTAAAAATGTGATCTTAATTAATCTTACGGTAGCGTGAATTAATTATCTCTCTTACGGAGGCTTCAAAACGTGAGTTCTTTCTCTGAGACTTTGTCAGAGACGTGTGAACTCACTAATTATTAATCACTATATGCAAGGCTAAATACTTTACTATAAAAGGGACAGGTTTATATTATTCTAAAATGAATATGCCGAAGAAAACCACAATAAAATCTATTAACAAAAATATATACAACAATGCAGAACTGCTTACATGAAATATGAATTTTAATCCCTATTAACAAAGATGATATACTTTGGCAGAGATGGATAAATCAGCAAGTACAGACAACGAATAAATACCTTATTATTTCGGTTGAGCACAAGAAACACGAGACAGCACAGTTTCTATAACTTGGCCCCCATTGGGGCCCTACGCTTGGGCGCGCGTTTTGACGCACGACCGTCTACTTTCAAAGCCCGATGCCAAAGAGAACCTTTTCTTGTCCGTTTACTAGTTCCTCGACTTTTCGCGCCAAAAGCATTATATCCTTGCGCGGTAATCCTGACGCGACTGCAGCGCCACTCCGAGCGTCTGTTAAATACCAACTTAACACAAAACATGCCAACGTTTGAATTCAAATGTCCATCCAAATTAAAGTAACAAATCCGACTTGTTACACAAGCATCACAGATAGTTACAGAAAAACAATATGATGATCTTTTCTTAATGAAATGAAATAATGAAAATTATTTCCCCATTTTTAAACACAAATTACATATAACAAAAAACTAGGAAATTAAACTGATCACACTTACAAGTAATCGTGATCAGCGAAACGTAAAATATAAACTAATTCCTAACTAGAGTCTAGTCCGAATCAACAATAAAAAACAAACTTAAAGCCGCCAGCGTGGTGCTACAACAAAATAACTAATCTGAGCCAAATTGGCACCCATACAAGAACCCATACAAGTCTACAATCTAGATACCCATACATACATAACTTAACAACATCCGCACAGTAACCGCCGTAAATACTAATCACAACATTAACTAACAATGCTCATGAACGAGCAAACATCAACGATATCCAACAACCATGCTGCTTGAAAAAGACTTAACATTATCGCAGTGTTTTAATTGAACTGGCAATCTGTTACAAAAATGTAGCCCCAAAAACTGGAAAGACCGTTTAAAAATTTCCTTATTTGCATTAGGGGGTTCTGAAAAAATTTTTGAATACATTTCTTGTACTGTAAAACAAATTCTGAGTTCCATTGTTTCCACACAACTTATAAAATGTTCTGAGCACTTTAAACACAAACAAATTCTGGATGGGCAATACCCTGAAAATATACAATGGAAAAGAGTTCTCTCGTTTATTTTTTTCTCAAGAAGTTTTGGGTAATTCTCAACCGATCAATCTTAAAAGTCTTAAATGCCCTCCCCAAAATACCACAGCATACTGTAAACGAGAATTCTGTACCAGAAATGGCATGAAATGGCTCCACTGGTAGCTGCAGATGTGGTGTACTAATGCGAAAATCGCTACTCTTTGCTGTCAGTGCTGCAACATTCTGTCTTATTTCATCATTTCCTGATGCCTGTCGATTTCTTTGACGGAATTAGAGACTATTGATGTCCGTAATTCCGACAGCCCTGTCAGAATTAGGAATTATTGATGTCCGTAATTCCCACACCCGTGTAGGAATTTGATATAATGCGTACAATGAATTGTAGCATAGCTAACGATGCAAAAAAAAATTATTTTTTGTGTAAAGAAAGCAATAGAGCCATGTGTGTTGGTTCACTATATCAAACGAGACCAAGAAAGATGTTTCATTGATGTTTAGTCGTTTTGTCTTAGTTATAGAATCAGGTGAGTATTTCATATTTTAGTTTAAAATTAAGCTGTCTTGTAATGATATTGTTGAGGTTGCCCGCCAGTCTGTATTCAAATTTTCAAATTCAAATTTATTTATTCCAAGCATATAAGCACAAATATTACAAACAGAAAAACAAGCTCGCCTAGGCAAGAATTGCCTGTGTGCGAGGTGAGTAAATACGTATTTACTAAACGGGAAAAACTATAAAAGAAAAGTAAGAAAAATACAGCAAAACTACAAAAGATTAAACTTAAATTAAAAATCAAATATTTAACTTCAAAATAGTACTCCTATGGTATTACCTATGCTATGGTATCACAGGAAGTTACTATGGGTCTGATCGGTTTGTTGTTCTTGTGCAGTTTAATTAAACTGTAACATTTAGGAGTGGTAGGATTCATTTCAGTGAAGCTGTGTACACCGTAGAAGAAACGCTAATTAACAGTAAAGACCATATACCAACAGCGAAAACACAAAAAGAAAGCGAAAAACAACAACATTTAATAAGCACCTAGTTGAACATAACCATACAACCAACATTGACAATGTCAAGCTATTGCACAGCATAAGAAAATCAAAAATGAATTGACTACTACGAGATATATGAGATAAAACAAAACATCGAGCAGGGCCTTAATATCAGTAACGAATTTAACGAACACTATTTATTTGAAATTTTCAACAGGTAAACACACCGTGCAAGTGCCTAATTCGTCTCTGCGTGTTATATACTTTTCTGCCTTCAGTTTGCTAACACATGTCATCGTAACTCCATGTTTGTTTATTCATTACGCACCATATTTTATCTATTTTGCCTACTGGCTGTGAGTGACGTGGTGAACTATAAAATTATGTATGTACTTAATGCTTCTAATACCTTCCAGATCAGCAGCCCCAGCTGATCAACAGCCCCAACCGTCAAAATGAGGCAAAATTCTGATGGAGGTACCCCAAGGAAGGACGGCTCCTTGAGGGCAGTACAATGTAACCTCCACCATAGTCGTGCAGCGTCAGCTACTTTATGCAGGCACCTCGACATGATGAAGACTACCATAGCTCTGATTCAGGAGCCCTGGACCGCAAGGTACAGGGTTCTGGGTTTAAGTGGACTTACCGGCTCTATTTTCAGTTGCTACGGACACATCAGACCCAGAACAGCCATCTATGTTCCGAGGCAGTTCAACGCCCATCTGCTCCCGCAGCACACAGATGGAGACATAACCACCATAAGGCTGCAGTGGTCAGAGGATGGCAGACCCCAGGACCTAGTGCTGTCTTCTGTGTACCTCCCGATCGAGGACCTCCCCCCATCAAGAGGTATGACTGATCTGGTGGAGACCTGCGCCCTCAAGGGCTGGCAGCTCGTAATCGCCTGCGATGCTAACGCACACTCCACATCCTGGGAAAGCATCGCAGACAATTACAGAGGCATTAGGCTGCTCGATTTCATTTCCAGCAGTAACTTAGAGATAGCGAATCTGGGTACGACTCCTATATTCGTGAATGCACGGAGTCAGACTGTGATTGACATCACACTAACTAGCCCAGGCATCTCACTTGGTCCATAACTGGGTGGTGTCGGAGGAGGTCTCCATGTCCGACCACAGATGGATTACCTTTGACCTTGGCTCATGCAAGGTTAGTCATAGATTGGCGAGGGATGCCAGAAGGACCGATGTCATCACCTACCGTGAATAGATAGATCTATGTTCCGATAAATAGATAGAATAGATAGATATCTGGTGAGTTGCATAATCTAACTAGTTCTTGTCCCCAGGACATCAAGCAACTAGAGCAATATTCATCCTCCATTAGTAACGCCCTTATACTGTCATACAAGAAGGCCTGTCCGTTAAGGAAGGTGGCCGGGCCCGGACGCGCCACCCCATGGTGGTGCCCAGAGCTTGACCTCCTAAGGGCCCAGACCAGAAGGGCGTACAACAAAGCCAAACGCTCTAAGACTGACGACGATTGGACCTTCTACAAGGACAACCTCTCGACGTACAAACACACAATCCGCCAACGACAGAGGAAGTCGTGGCGGAATTTCTGTGAGGATATCGAGAGCGTCACAGAGGTCTCTCGGCTGAAAAAAACTCATCTCTGCCGGTCCCAAACGGGAGATCGGAATACTACGGAAGGCTGATGGGCTCTATACCAACAATCCCTCCGAAAGCTTAGAACTACTAATGGATATTCATTTTCCAGGTTCAGTAGCCGCTCCCCCTACCTCCACCTCCGTTCTAGAGGAGGATGGAAATACCCCGACTGAGGAGGACTGGCTGATTGCTTCTCAGATCAGTAATCTGGACAGAATCAGGTGGGAAATCAAAAGTTTCTCGCCATTCAAGTCACCGGGACCTGACGGAATCATTCCCGCCCTGCTTCAGTAGGGTTTGGATATGATCGCACCGCATCTTGAAGGTCTCCTCCAGGCGTGCCTAGCACTCCATCACATACCTGTCCGTTGGCGGGAGGTCACGGTCACTTTCATCCCCAAGCCAGGTAGACAGGACTACTCCATTTGAAAGTCTTATCGTCCAATCAGTCTTTCATCCTTCTTCGTGAAGACCCTAGAGAGACTGTGCGATCGATACATTAGGGACAACGCACTCACCAAGGAGCCACTTCACCCCCGACAGCATGCGTACACCCAGGGCAGATCCACGGACACAACGCTCCACAGCGTTGTCAGCGTTGAGAGATCTCTTGACGCTAAGCAGTCAACCCTGGGAGTATTCATTGACATCGAAGGAGCTTTCGACCGTACAACCTTTGGAAGCATCCGGTACCCCTTCACGATCGTGGGGTACCGGATGTGGTAAGAGGTTGGATCAACTGCATGCTTAGTCAACGTGTGGTAAATCTAAGAGTGGGCGAGGCCACTCTCCGGGGAAAGGTTGCGGGTGGTTGCCCGCAGGGCGGGGTTCTTTCTCCCCTGCTGTGGAATCTCACGCTGGACAGCCTTCTCCGACGGTTAAACGACCGTCACTACCACACAACGGGCTATGCAGACGACCTCGTTATCCTCGTGAGAGGAAATCACAATGACACGCGATCACATGATCACATCTGATAGGATGCAGGGAGCCCTTACCATTGTAAAATCATGGTGCGAAGAACACTCCCTGTCGGTTAACCCGGCCAAGACAGAGATGGTGCTCTTCACGAGAAACCGGAATCCCGGAAACTTCAGGCCACCAAAGCTCTGCAACTCAACACTGCAGCTATCTGACGAAGTGAAATACCTAGGTATTATCTTTGATAGGAAGTTGCTATGGAATAACCATTTAACGAACAGAGTTAAAAAAGCATGCATAGCTTTCGGTCAGTGTAGGAGAGCCATGGGACGTACATGGGGCCTGTCACCTCAGCTCACGCTTTGGATTTACACGGCAGTTATCAGACCCATGCTCACATACGGGTGGCATGGTGGCCCAGAGTCAAGCTGGCCTCCACGATCACCAAACTGAACCGCATTCAAAGAATGGCTTGTCTAAGCGTCACGGGCGCTATGAACTCAACCCGCACTGTTGCGATGGAAAACATGCTGTATCTGCCACCCCTTGACATCTTCGTAGAAGAAGTGGCTCTACCACCTTTATCCAACCTCCGCACAGTGGGGTACTCCTGGGACAGTCATGTTGGTGGCAAGAGGATCGAACTATAGAGGAACGTCACCAAGGGTAAGCCCTTTCTGGAGTGTCCTACAGATTACATCCCTCCCCACTATGTTTTCAGGCAACCATATCTGACCCACACCACAGCCCTAGAGGTTGATCTCAGCAAGAGCCTGAAAATCTACACGGATGGCTCCAAGAGACCGAACTGTACAGGTGCAGGCATCTTCTCGCACGACTTCCAGGTTCGACGGGCGATCCCTCTCGGTAAATTCCCTTCTGCCACACAGGCGGAACTTTTCGCCATTAAAACAGCCTCAGACATCATTAGTCAATCTAACAAGTCAGGCAAAACCATAAAGGGCACTCAAAAACCAATGGAGGCAACCGGTGCGCTGATAGACTAGCACGAAGAGCTGCTGGCCAAACAGCCGTTGCACCTGAACCCGTCATTCTACCCTCAAACACTGCCCTAAGGAGCATGGTGAAGGATATTACCCAGAGCAGCTTCACTCACAGGTGGGACACCACACCAGGCTGCTCGTTGGCCAAGGAGACACTTAAGTATCCATCCACAACGTCAGCCAGGAAATTTTCTGAGCTTCCCAGAGGTAAGCTCCGACTCATTACTGGACTACTCACGGGTCATTATAAAGTACGGAAGCATATGTTCAACATGCGACTGACCGACACGTTCACCTGCCGAGCTTGTTCGCAGGACGAGGAGACGGTAAGACACATCCTGTGCGAATGCCCCGCCCTAGAAGACCATAGGGTAAGTGCTCTTGGGGACCCCTGACCTACCATGGACAGAATACGCAATGCTCCTCTATCGTGCCTCGTAACTTTTGCCCAGAGCCTGGGCTGGTTTACGAGTCCAGAGTGAGCAGATGAGGTTTGCACAAAGGGTCCAGTGGGGCCTAGGTGCTTTGGGACTTCCCAGCCTCAAATACCTACATACATACGTTCCAGATTGGGCTGAAGATGTTTTTTTTTTAAGACCGAAATCGTTCACCTGTAATAAAGGAAGCTAAAATTCACAAAACAACCATTGTTTTATTCCTATATATTTATATTGTAGTTATTGTCCAATTAACTGTGGAGGATCAATGGATGGAACGCATATTCGTATAGTACCACCACTACATTCGGGAGCAACTTCTACAATATTATAAGAACATTTACAGAATTATTTTGATGGCTTTACTGCAACCAAATTATGAGTTCATATAGGTTCATATAGGTTGGAAAAAAAAACGGAAGATTATCAGATGGGGGCGTCTAAGAATATACGGATTTTTATAGAAAACTTAAAAATGGGCAGCTAAATTTATCTGATAATGACGAAACCATAAACAATTATATTTATGTATTTATTGAAACATAGTTGAAAATGCATTTGGAATTATTTCGAGCACGTTTAGGATATTGCATACAGCAATTAATATGAAACCGCAAAATATATGTCATGTACTACTGGCGATTTGTCCATTATATCATTATGTGCGTGTATCCAGCACTTCCTATTTACCACACAACATAGGTGGAACACCATGCATAGCAAAGATTGCTGACCCAGTGGAAATGATTCCTTTAGAAATAAATACGAACAACCAATATACAACTGTTGAAGCAAAGCAAAACAGAGAAAATTATAGAAGATACTTATATTCCGAAGGCACAGTAGAATGGCAAGTTAACATGGTAGCATCTGGAAGAGCTTAAATTCTATTTTATCTAAGACTCACATATATTAACTTCATTGCATACGCATCTATGACTATATAATCCCCATCGTGATACACGCCAATGATTATAATGACAGTTCGTTTAAATAATGACTTCATTATTTGAACGAACTGTCATCATTATACAACGCTAGTGACAAAGTCTGTCAAAATCTACGTGGATGACAGTTATGTGACAGTTTGCCTCACCTTCATCGACAAATACAATTAAAATATTTGATATAAAATCTAATTTATGAGTTGTAGATAAAACGACGTATTCAACCGCACACAACCGATATAAATCGCCAGCATGTTTACATGCTCGCCTACGGCTCGCGTATAAACTTCATGCTCGCGATTTATATCCTTAGTTATGTGCTCGTCAAATAATATACCATTAATTACTATGTTCAAATGAATAAAATATTTACATACTTACTTCTGGTTGATTAATTTCTGAACTCATGGTCGCAGTTCCTTGTATTTTTTCACCACAAAATCTCTGCGTTTGAAACCCACGTAAAATTTATAATAATTTTGTATGCTTCTGCTCGCAAATTTTTATTTTTGTACTCCCGGTTTTTGACTTTCCATAGACATGGAAACTGTTTATATACAAAAAATGCATGTATACAGGGTGTTCCTAAATATCATGTAAATACAAAAAGGGGTAATTCGTTGGCTTATTTAATGACTAAAAATTCATATAAACATAGGTCCGCAAACGCTTCGTTGCCGATCTACAGGGTGTTGAAATTTCAAGATTTTTTTAGTTTCTTCTTTATAGCTCTTGTAGTTTTTGAGATATTTAGTTCTAATTTCTAATTTAGGTTACGCTGTAGGACTTACTTCATTGGGCATACCAAATGGTTTTAATAATCTACAGGGAGATATTTTTTCAGGGGTCATGCCCCCTTTTCTCCCCATGAACTTTTTTTCGGTACGCCGCTGGTGGATTCTAAAATACAAAATGCATTTTTTGTTTTGTTCTAAAGCATTCTAATCTCTTGTAGTTTTTTCGTATTTAGCACCGTTATCGTGAAAAAAATAAATAAAAGCTTTTCTCTGTTTCGCTAGATGATATAATTTTTTTTAAATAATTGGTCTAGTATGCCTTGTAGATCCTGTAGATCGGCAACGAAGCGTTTGCGGACCTATGTTTATATGAATTTTTAGTCATTAAATAAGCCAAAGAATTACTCCTTTTCGTATTTACATGATATTTAGAAACACCCTGTATATCATATACATATAGTTCTTAAAAATCAGTTATAATAGGGTATTCCGGTCAAAATTTAAGCAGATATTCGGTTTAACATATTGTACAATTTATGAGGATTCATAAAGTTAAGCTATGAGCTTTTTGATTTAGTTTTTCTATGAGATAATGGGGTATTCCGGTGTTTTTGAAATTGTCATTTTTTACAAAGTATGGGTGCTACTGTTTGCTACTTCACAAGTAAAATATCAAACATTGTTTTAAATTAAGAGAAATCGTTGTTTGAAGTTTGAATTAGGATTGGTCTTTGTGACGTCACAAAGACCGCTCAAAGTGAGCGACTTGACAACGTTGCTATATCTAGGGTGCACGTAGTAAATTTTTGTCTTCTGTTGTGTCAACGTTTAGAATCGCTCGTTTGTTGACACCTGCTTTGGTTATTGAGGTTATATCAAACACTTGTTCAAAATGTATAAACTCCAACGCCGACATTGTTCTGTGCCGGGCTGTAACAGCAGTAGAACAGTAACTCCTGATAAGATTTTCTTTACTTTGCCGACTAGCGAGATGAGAGATGTTTGGTTTCAAGTTTCAATGATCAAATCATCTCTCAAAAAAGTTACCTTTATTCGTTGTCAAACAACAGGGTCGCCAACCGTCAACTTGGCCGATCAGCTGTTCAGGAGCTGTCCGCTGTTGCCACCGCTACTAGGGATCGGTAATCATCGTGTATTTCCGAGGGTGGTCGGTGAATTCAAACGAAATGCACTTTTAATTGCAATTATCTTATAGAAAAACTAAATCAAAAAGCTCATAGCTTTACTATATGAATCCTCATAAATTGTACAATAGGTTAAACCGAATATCTGCTTAAATTTTGACATGACCGGAATACCCTATTGCAACTAAAAGTGCATTTCGTTTGAATTCACCGACCACCCTGGGAAATACACGATGATTACCGATCCCTAGTAGCGGTGGCAACAGCGGACAGCTCTCGAACAGCTGATCGGCCAAGTTGACGGTTGGCGACCCTGTTGTTTGACAACGAATAAAGGTAACTTTTTTGAGAGATGATTTGATTATTGAAACTTGAAGCCAAACATCTCTCATCTCACTAGTCGGCAATGTAAAGAAAATCTTATCAGGAGTTACTGTTCTACTGCTGTTACAGCCCGGCACAGAACAATGTCGGCGTTGGAGTTTATACCTTTTGAACAAGTGTTTAATATAACCTCAATAACCAAAGCAGGTGTCAACAAACGAGCGATTCTAAATGTTGACACAACAGAAGACAAAAATTTACTACGTGCACCCTAGATATAGCAACGTTGTCAAGTCGCTCACTTTGAGCGGTCTTTGTGACGTCACAAAGACCAATCCTAATTCAAACTTCAAACAACGATTTCTCTTAATTTAAAACAATGTTTGATATTTTACTTGTGAAGTAGCAAACAGTAGCATCCATACTTTGTAAAAAATGACAATTTCAAAAACACCGGAATACCCTATTATAAGTCCATTGCTATATATAGCTAGTGAATAAACTGTTTGACAGGAGGAATTAAAGTGACAGATATATAATTTTAACGTGCACTATTGCGCAAACCTTGCATTTGATCGCGTGAAAGCGTCGACCGATGGAATTGTGGCAGTATTGCCTTTAAACGCAAAATCTATCGCACGCACTTGCTAAAATTTGGTGAAAACGCGCGGAAAAGATTTGGCGTATAAAGGTTGGTTTTCCTAGGAGCAGGTTTTTTACGCAGCGTACAACGTAAGCGTACAGACCGCAAAATGTAATGTCAAAATACCAAATGTCAAAAGTTCGTTTCAAATTGTCAATAGTGACATGAGCTAGTTAAGATGCGATTGTCATGCATTCATTCTTTCTACGACATGTGAATGACTTGAACGTTGGACGTACGTCTTCTCAGACGACTGTCACTTTTGACAACACGCAAATATCACTTAACCAAACTATAAGTAGGCCACCTAAATAGATACTTGACATGCCTCTATTCAGTTGTACGCTGCGTAAAGAACCTGTTCCATGCCTGTTCCTAGGAAAACCCGCCTTAAAGGGCCCTATTATGTATAATAGCAATGCTACTAGCTTCCTTTTCTTTTGTTGCAAACGATTCATCCTCGTATATTTGTTTCAAATCACCAAGCACGAACGGTGCTATTTAGACCGACTGTTTTCAGACCAAACCTTAAAACGCACACTAATATTTAAGAAAAATAACCAATTCATTTGAACATTTTAATATTAACCATAACTCAAATTATACATATCGTCTTGCATATCGTCGTGCACACACAGGCGATCAATTCCGATTGAAGGTATATTTATTTACTCTTCGGCCCCAACATATTTTCAGGTTTCACCCAATCGTTGAATTGCTGTTCTGTGAGATGGCCCAACTTTATGGCGGCTGCCTTCAAAGTAGAACCTTCCTTGTGGGCGAGCTTTGCAATCTGAGCAGACTTATCGTAGCCTATGTGTGGGTTCAGTGCAGTAACCAGCATAAGACTCTCCTTCATAATTTTGTCAATCTGTTCCTTATTGGCCTGAATACCTGAAACGCAGTTCTTCGTGAAACAGCCGCAAGCATCCCCAATCAACCTAGCCGATCGTAGAACATTAGAAACTATCATTGGCTTGAAAACGTTCAATTCGAAGTGCCCACAGGCACCTCCAACGGTACAAGCGACATGGTTTCCGATTACTTGTGCGCATACCATAGTCATAGCTTCACATTGAGTTGGATTTACTTTGCCAGGCATTATCGAACTTCCGGGCTCATTCGCCGGTAGGATCAGTTCACCCAGGCCACATCGTGGCCCAGAAGCTAGCAACCTAATGTCGCTAGCTATCTTCATAAGCGAACAAGCTATCGTGTTCAGAGCACCGGAAACTTCAACCATGGCGTCGTGACAAGCCAAAGCTTCAAATTTATTGGGCGCTGTTATGAACGGCAGCCCAGTGATTTCAGCTATGGTGGCAGCGGACTTTTCAGCAAATCCTTTCCACGTATTCAAACCTGTACCGACAGCAGTTCCACCAAGAGCAAGCATGTACAACCTAGGCAATGTGTCCTTGAGCCTATCAATGCCAAAGGTTACTTGTTGTGCGTAACCGCTAAATTCTTGCCCGAGTGACAGAGGAACAGCGTCCATCAAATGGGTACGGCCGATTTTGATGATCTTGTCGAATTCTTGAGTTTTCTCATCCAGATGGAATTTCAAGCATTCTAGTCCGGGTAAGGTGCAGTGGTTGACCTCTTCGGCTACAGCAATGTGCATGGCTGTAGGAAAAGTGTCGTTACTACTTTGGCTTTTGTTCACGTGGTCATTTGGGTGTACTGGCTTCTTGGATCCTAATTCACCACCCATCTTCTGGATGGCTCTATTACTTATTACTTCGTTGGAGTTCATGTTGGTTTGAGTGCCGGAGCCAGTTTGCCAAATCACTAAGGGAAAGTGATCGTTGTAGAGCTCTCCGCATATTACCTCATCGCATGCTTCTGAAATCATATCGGAGACTTTCGCGTCAAGACCAAATTCTTTATTAACTATAGCTGACGCTTTCTTAAGAATGCCCATGGCGCGGATCACCTGTGGAGGTATACGTTCAGCAGTGCCGCCAATGGGAAAATTTAGTACGGATCGCATGGTTTGGCAACCGTACAGTTTATCAGCAGGTACTTTGAGCTCGCCCATCGTATCCTTTTCGACTCGAAATTTTCCTTCTTCTGCGTACCACCTTCGGACCTGCATCATCGAGTCGCAGGCCCTTCTCGATATAATTCTAGTGTTGACCACGGTGTACAACATTATGAGGACAGCTTAGAGCTAATTTTTGAAGAGCAAATTAAAGTTTAGACTGCATATGTACAATTGGTTATGTCAACTGTCAATCATAGTTCCATGGCGACTGAAGGTAAAACTACAGATTACTACGATCTTATTTTAAGATTCAGAGAGATTCATAGGTACCCAGTACCTTGCCCAGTACCATCACCATTCAATATTTCACAAATGGCCAATTTTTCCTCGGTACCCAAAATTTGTCACTGTCAACTGTCGAATCACCAACTAACGGATATGTCTACACCATGGTGTTATTCTATACTATTAAGATAAATCGAAAATCTTAAGGCGTTGTATCAGCGGTCCTATCCTTTTATCAACGTTACAGTTTGTAAATTTCAATCAAATAGTTTATCCTGTAGTCACCTGTATCAAACTGCCGATTTTGATAATGCGAAGGGAATTGGTTTTGATTTATTAAAAAAGTTGACAATGTTGGAAATGTAAATTCTACATACAAATCATATTAGCTTCTTTAAAAAATCATACGATTTTGAGCATAATTTCAATTCAATTGAATATACAATTGCAATTGTATGAAAGTGCCCTGTATATTGAAGGTTCCATCGAGAATTCGGCGACTGTGGCGGGCGATGCTAAGATTATAAACAATTTGGGAGCGTTGCTTTTCGAATCTATTAGCTATTAACCCAATGGTATCGAGATTAATAGAATTAGAGATCCTGGAATTACGACACTCCTCAAAGCATACTTATGCTTAAATGAAAATCAGTACAAAGCCCTTCAAATTGCTGGATTAGTATATCCACCACGGTATATTTTATACTCTACATAATAATGATACATTCTCTCTACGGATACCAATAAGTTATCTGTTTGGTGTATTTCACAATTATAGACGGGTCATTCAAGATCCTCACAAACTGCGACTAGTTCGAGCCAAATCAGACAATAACTGCTATCAGATAGTGCTCTCGGTCAATTGCCCTTTTCGACAGTTTCTGTCCTTGTTGTAATTTAGGGGTGTTTTGTGTTTTTGTTCATCTTAGAAATTATTACAGGAACAAAAGCATTTTAATAAAAAAAAACTTCAAACCTGTTTTAGATCGTCCAAGACAAAATAAAATTTTCATTTTATTTTATACTCACTTGAAAACAAAATCTTAAAAAATAACATTGCAGTTGGCTTTTAGAGACAAAAATCTATACATGATCATCACATCATGGTTATCAACACTATTATTAAGAGTCTTCGATTGTTTTTTAGCTGTCCCGGTTGCAGTGGAGTACTTAGGCCACCCCAAAATATGTGCGGACCCCCGCACATATTTTGGGGTGGCATTCTTTATATTTCTGACTAATTTATTTAAAAATAAAAATACTATAATAATGTTGTTAGCAACGGAATGAATGATTATGAACAACTTAGCTGCTAATAATTTCTTTAGCGACTCTATCGGTCAAGGACGTTGCAATAAAAGAGAATTCTGCATTTGGATAAGCATGAACAAATCATTCTTTAAACTTGGCATGTGTACACGCAGCTTCTGCCACAGTAAATTCCACAACATTTTTTGGGACTATCGAACACTTGTTTTCGTTTTTTCGTCTTCCACTCATTGATGAGATATTTTACTTTCTGTCACTGGTGAAGGTATTAAGCACAGTGTAGAAACTCGTTGGAACGCAAGAGTAGAAGTAGTAACAATAATTGTAGAAAAAAACATTTCGTAAACATTTTAAGTGCGTTGGACAAACTCACATCTGAGGAAAAATTATTATTAAAACACGATCAGACGCTGGAATATTACTCCACTCATTGGAATCTTTCTCTTTTATGTGCTAGCTCAATTTAATGCAAATCCGTCCTTTGGAAGTTAACGACCCACACAATACCTCCAAACAAAGGGGTTAAATATCCATCAATGTGAATTAAAACAATTTTTTTACAAATGTATTTCAGTGGACAAAGGGACACGCTGCAAAACGCATTTACAGCAGCAAAAGAAATGTGTGAAGAGTTGGAGATTTTCAGTGAGCGTCGAGTTAGAAGGAAAAGGATTATGAGTGGTGAACATTCGTCAGACGTGGGGATATATTATAGGAGAGGCGATACAACTGAAAATGATTTTGTCACTGGATTGAGTTTTCCAAGAAATAACACTTCGTTTTGAGCAACTTCATATCCTTGCAGAAAAGTAATCTTTCCTAATACCATGTAATCTTGTAAACACAAATTTTGAATATCACGTGAATAACTTTCTTGTCATTGACGACGAGCAGTTGGAAAAGCGGACAAAAGCCTCTTGAACTCTTTATATTCATTCAAAAAGACAGGCTGGGAAACTCTGTTCCAAACAAAGTACTATTGCTAAGAATATAATAGCCGTAAGTGTCGTCAGTTGTGAAAGCAGCTTTTCCAAACTGAAATGGATAAAAAACCATCTTCGTTCAACAATCAGCGATTTAAGATGGCGAAATCTAGCGATACTTTCTATAGAGGAAAAGCTAACAGATAATACTAATAAGTTTTGATTATGTTCTTCAAGAATTTTCGAATAAAAAAGCCAGAAAGATAAATTTATAAACACGCTTACGTGTTATATACATTATTATATGTATATTGTATTTGTACAATCCATGGGAATAATCTGTTTAAGCAATTTGTGTTTATTAATTTGTGTTGATGTCCAGTAATGTTAATAACCACCACCACTTAATTTTGATTGACTTAGAAAGGGCGGCAAATTGGTGACCGCCCCAAAAGCTCTAGGTACGCCACTGCCCGGTTGTAATACATTATGCAAAGCATACTCAACGAGTATATCGACACTACGGACTTGAGAACCACTAGAAAAGTGTTGCATACCTGAATTAATGAAGAGCACAATATTATTACCGGACAATTCATATTAGCTTGCGCATGACATAACAATATATATAATATAAGTCATAACATTATGCGACTGTAGGTGTTACAATGGGGAGCTATAAACGATTGACCTATCCCAGCACAAAGAAGTCATACGGTTTAATTGGTAGAGTGAAGGTAGCACACCACTTATTACACGGCAATAGATCAATTTAAAACATTATCCGCTGTCGTGAAGGTGAATTGTGCAAGAGAATATCTCCGTATATTCTCTCTCTGTGGAATGAAAGTTTGTCTAATGGTGGTTAATGAGGAAAATGCAGTTTGTTTGGAACAGTACCCAACGTCGATTTTTACATTACTGCCTTTGCGTGCTGATTTATTGGGTAGAGAATTATCGCATATAATCTTCTCTTTTATCGAACATACGTCGGTACTTCCTCTCCAGTAATTGACATAATGTATGTCAGCCATTAAAGCCTCTACGCTGTATTGGCCAAACGCTGTTTTAGTACATACCGTAGCAACAACGTATTGCTGTTTCGATTCTTCTAGTTATGTCAATGAATCATTACTAATAGCATTTTCGACTTAGCCGCTCTATGCACGCTCTCAGTGCGACCCGGCACCGTGCCAATGGGATGTGCACCTTTTTCGTGCAGTTGGTAAACCGAACGCTTCAGAGTGTCACAAACTGTCAATGGTTAGAATCACGGTTAGAATCATATTTTAATCAATTATAAATAAATTTGATATGTCCAAGAGCTAGAACTTTCAGAATCTGTCCCTTTTAGCGTAACAATAAGATAATATCAAGTCTGGCAACCTTCCGAGGGTGGTTTTTGCGCCCATAGATTTTTAAAGGGTAAACAAAATCAAAAAGTTACGTTATTATAATCAGTCTGTCGGTTTGGGATATCAAAAGTTGATATCAAAATTTTTTATTCGCGGCAGTTTTTTTCTGCTTTTCTGCATGGCAATTAAAATATCTTCTTCGCCCGCAGATGACGAAGACGATAATAAGTCCATAAGCCGTGACACTATCACTTTGGCGCAACCTGACATCGCTTGTTGACAGTCCGCCATATTGCACTGACACTGCACCGACTCCAGAAGTCGGAGCAAGAAAATTGCCCTCAGTGCGCACTGAGGACAACTTTGGTCGTAAGTCGAACACGCCGCACTCGACGAGTGCCACCTGAAAATTATAAGTCGAACACGCAAAACTGCCCCGGGGCAAGCCAGTGCAGAAAAAGTGCAGTAAGTCGAAAACGCTATTAGTATTTAAGTATGTGTTCTATACATAATATAGGGCTGCCAACCGTCCGGTTTTAGGATGTATTGTCCGGTGTCATGTTGAAGGTGCAAACCCTATGCCAAATGTCCGGTTTTTAGTTACCTATTTGACTTTTACAAAAGTAAAAAAGTATTCGATGGCACTATTTTATAATTGCAGAAAATGTGTTATTACTGTGATTATCACTGCTCCAACTACCCTTAAACCCTCTCTCTGTTGACATTTCACTTACGTTCACTTAATTAATGAGCTTACTAGCGCTTATTAGATTAACTTTTAAAAACAAACATTTTTAGTATCGTAAACGTGCAAAAAAAAATTGAGATTTTAACGGAAATATGCCCTTTTGGGTTCCCTGAACATTTTTGACCAAGGTACAAAAAAAATGTCCACCAAGGTTTTTTTTCAAAAAGGTCCAAAGGAACTGAATGTTTACTCTAAGCATTTTTCAAGGATTTTGCAAATGAGCCGCCATTTGTGTAATAGGGTATTTGACTATTATTGGAAATATTTCATAAAAATCAGCGTTAAAAATTGAATCACAAAAAGTCCCGCCGAAACGATACTTTCTGTTGTGTGACGTCACCGGTTAGTAGATGTCAAATCAAAATGTAATTGTGTTGTATGATGTGTTGTTTTCAAATTTCTACATAAAAATGAGTTATAAATGGTGTATAAATCCACAATGCAGAGATACGTCAAGAAAAACTCCGGATAAACTATTTGTAGCTGTTCCTCAAGTTTTGAAACTGCGAAGAAAGTGGTTGGCTCGTAGAAATCCAAATGAAATAAATAGCCGCCAATACAAGTGTTTTCTGTTGTCAAGATTACTTCGACATAAGTAAAACTGACTAGAATAAGTTATCTATCGTATTTTCGAACCAGGTATTATCTGATCTGACAGCTTAAGGTTAGGGCTATCCTAACCTACAAAGTTATGCTTACATGGCGCTTTCGTGCTATTAAATTCAAACGGGAGAAGCATTAGAGCGCGTTCGGATAACCCGGTATTGTACGGTGAGAGTGACGCGCTGCATAATAGGCGGACTAACGTCATACGGCGTTTATCTGCATATAAGAGAGAGAGACAGCCGACCCAAGTTGTCTGAGCATTGCTCTCCCTATACCCTACCCTGACAAACCGAACGCGCTCTAAACGGACTAACGAATGACATCACTGGAGACTGAGCCAATTACAGAGCGTTTTCAATCACGTGATAGGACGTGAATAAAATTCAATTTTAATTTTGGTTTTTCATAGAAATAAAGCGTTTTTTTTTTTTGGAAAGTAATAACAAATAGTTTTCTTAAACTGTAATCTATTAGGGTGACTATAACACATGCCATATTTTTAAAATAGTCAAATACCCTATTTCGTCAAAATAGTTAGATAATAAATTAAAGTAGAGAATATTTTGTGTAATTTATGTCTATAAAATTTTTTTGGTAAAATTAATAGTTTAGCTGCATGAGCAAACTACATCTGATCGAGATTGGTCGGGTCTGCATTAATATAAAACTAGTTAGCCAGGCTTTGACAGATATTTTCATTCTAATGACAGTAGGTAGTGTTAAACGTTGATGTTTTGACAATATCTACTGTCAATAGCATAAACATATCTGTCAAATTCTGGCTAACTAGTTTTATTTTAATGCAGACACGACCGATCTCGATCAAATCTCATGCTGCTAAACTATTAATTTTATATATAGTATGATAAGGTCATGTGCCTGGCCACATCAGATTTGTACTTTATCATACATAGTACGACAAGTATTGGAAGTATTGGAAGTATTGGATTTTAGCTGAAATATGTCCTTTTGGGCTCCGAAATTCTTGACCAAGGTACAAAAAATATATGTGTGGGTGTGTGTGTGTGTGGATGTGTGTGTAGCCGTTTTTTGTGGCGACGATTCCGGAGAAACCGCTAAAGGTATCGGGACGAAACTTCATATTTAAAAGTTTCATGACCATACATAGAGCTAAAAAGCTTTTTGTTCAAAAGGGTCCAAAAGGACTGGAGGTTTACTGGATTGATGATATATATTAGAGAAGATGTAAACTTTGAACAAAAAAACATTAAAAACTAAAACACGTGGAAGAAATATTACTAACAACGGGAAGTATATGCAGACAAACAGGAGCTTCTAAGAGGAAACCTTTCTTGTTCCTTTATAGACCACCGGATGGAAACCCTAAAGAAGTTACAACGAAACTCATTGAATTAGTCAGAGAGCACAAAGAGAAGAAATATGCGGAGACACTAAAGGATATGAAAATACGATATATGGGAAGGAATTCATGAGAAAAATTGGTACCTACCTATACAAGAGAAGCAATCAGATTATCCGGTTATCCCGCCGATGCCCGATACGTTCCTTCCCTAATTTTAATACTGATTATTGATTTTATTATTCTTCAGTTTTTAAATAAAAATAAGGAGTTTTGAGGTGTTCTAAAAAAATCCTTTGTGATAGTCAGAATTTTGATTTAACAAAAACGACGAAAAATAAGTTGTTACATTTGCAACAAAATAACCTATTAACTGTTTTACATTTAATTTAAAAATGTCTTAGGGAGTAATTGTTTTAAATGAAATGTTACGCTCAAATATCAAATTGGACTATTGTATTTCAAATCGCAAATCTCGTTCCAGTTAATGGCAAATTTGAAACGGTACGTCTCTAACTAAAGCTAATAGAGATATGAAATTTCGTAGTCAGGATTCTACCCGTTAAGAATTTTGGTTTAATTAAATAAAGTTAGGTCCATATGGGGACCAGTGGCGTAGCGTGGATATCAGCCGCCCGGGGCGGAGGAAAATTTCGCCGCCCCCTTATTTAGGTATTTCAATTTAAAATACTAAAAATATACAGTAATTCCAAAGAACTATTATATTGTGTATTGTTCGGTTTACAAATGTTGATCTTAATAATTTTTGATTAATTTCAATTTTGAAAAACTCCTCTCACAGCTTGCATAGCTTGAGGCAATTGTAAGAAATATTCGGAGCATAATTATAATATTGGGCAGACTATCTTCCACAAGGTTTTTATGTTTAAAACAGTTTGTTTTAAAAAGTGTTTTAAACATGTTTTAAAACAAATGTTTTGTTTTAAACTATTGTTTTAAATGTTGTGTTTTAAACTACCGAAACATTTTTTGTCGTTCTTCATCAAATATAGTAGGTAATACAATATCAGTGGTAGCAAGTAAAATAAGGAATGAAAAGACGCCGATTAAAATGCCTACAAATAAAATAATTGCGTGATGTAGAACATGTTAACAAGTTTTCTTTTCTGTTTAAAACATGTTTTTTGTGTGCTTTAGAACATATTTTATTTCATGTTTAAAACATGCTTTTTTGTGAAGTGTTTAAAAACACTGTTTCGTTAAAAAACAGCATTTTATAAAAGAATAAAATAAAATAAAACGTTTTTATAACAACCCTGATCTCCCAGCTTCGATTTCACAATAAATTTTAATAATTCAAGTGGGCAATACAATTTGTCAATAAAGGTCAATAATTTAACAATCACTACACGTAGGTATGTATACAAACCTACTTTTTTGTGGTGACAAAAACTGAATTGCTTTTTTGTTAACCATTTTAGAAATATGAAATTTCACCACTGAAGGCGATTTAAATAAGTAATAAGGATAGAATTAAAACCTTGTAAATTTGGAAGAATGTGATGATTGACATAACAAACGGAATAAATTGTAATTCCATCGGATAATGCCTTTTGTCTCAGAACCGTGCTCAAAGATTTTATTACATTTTGATCGTTTTGTTTAGTTTGTGAGGCAAAAGTTGTTATAATCCAAAAAATTTACATTTTTACGAAATTTTATTTTATAATATAAACAATTCTTTAATTCTAATTTTTTATGAAAAAAAAACATATTTTATAGTATTATATTATCCCTTAACTGACTTTTGTATACTTGCAGTGGATTAGGCAAAAAAAAAACGGTACAAATATTCAGTTACTCGTATTTCCAATAAGATTTAGTCAATTCAATTATTTCTCTCAACTTAAGACTCGAAAAGCTTATATGTATTGTGAAGATTACAAAGACACCATATTCGCAATAATATGACATTTCAATCCAATGTTATGTTACTTTAGGCATGAATGTGCACCGTTTCAGGCACGACACATCCATTTGCGTAGGTACGTAATACTTAGTTATCTTTAAAGAAGGTGGAGAAACAATGGCCAACTTTTCCCTTTTTATGGACGCCATGCATGATTTTAAATTTTTTTAATGATGACTTGCTTCCGATTCACGTATTGTACCACAAAAACGAGCCGCTTTTTTTTTGTTTTTTAATACATGAACGCAAAGAATGGAAAGGGTTGCTTTAAACTTATGTATCATACTCAAGAAACGTTAATTTTAGCTCCGAATCAATCTTTGCAAAAGCAAACATAAAATTCTATAATATTACTTTGACTTAGTTGTCGTTAAACATTTTCATTCATAAAATACTAACTAACATTTATATAAAATTTACAGCTAAACAACAAATGTGACACATCACAATTGAAACTGAATAAAACACCACGTAAAATGTTAAAACCAAACATGGCACGACACACACGATGAATACAAAAAGTTTGCAATGGTTTCTCCAAATTGAATTATAATATATATAATTAATGTGCATTGCCAGTGCAGTTCTAGGGTGTACTAGTTTTACCAAAAGAAAACGCTATTAGTAATGAAACATTCCGAGCTCAATTCAATCGCCCCGAATCGTAAGTGCGACAAAAGTATAAAATGAAATAGTTCGAATTTTTTTTAGATGATATTTTGCCGCACCCTAAAAGTACCGCCCGGGGCGGGCCGCCCCCCCCCCCCCACCGCCCCTACTACGCTACGCCACTGATGGGTACACACGGTATAGATAAATTTGTATTCTATTATTTTACGTATGTGATCACCACAAATAAATATAAACCGGAGCTATTTTACTTAAATTAAATTTTGTCGCTTCATTAGCATTATGTATATATATTTTTCATTTCTCTGTGATAATGTATACCGTGCCCGGCAGAAAGTTGGAAACTACTGGATTTTTTTTTATTATTAACCCTTAAAAAAAATAGTTTTTAAGCTTTTGAATTGTCTTCAACTTAAAATGCAAAATTTAGAATGTGATCATATGCTTGCATATACCAGGTGTTACAAAAACTATGAAAAAATCTTAAGAGTAATGTGCCTTTGTGTTAATAGCTATGCAAAAATGTTATTTGAAAAAGTATTTAGAAATATTCACCAAATACCAAAGAGGTCACCAAACACCGGGTGTTTTTATTAGTAATTAACATTTTTATTATCAATTTCTCATAAAATTATATTCTTCATAAAAGTGTTGAAATTGTCTTAAAATGCAAATATTAGAATGTATGTATTTGCTTGAATGTACCAGATGTCACCAAAAAGTATGAAAAATACTAAAGAGTAAAATACCTTTATGTTTAAAGCTATGCAAAAATTTTATTTGAAAAAATATTTAGAAATATTAGAGGTCTTTAAATACATATTTATAATGATCTTCTCCGTTACATATACCGCGTGTTGCTAAAAAGATGACAATGACATAAGAGTAAAGTACCTTCATCTTATGTAAAAATATTATTTGAAAATATATTTCAAAATATTAGAAGGCATTAGATAGGAAATTTTAGTCACCTTCGATGTTTCATATACCGGGTGTTCATGCAACAAGAAAGAGTTTCGGATTCTGATTTATCAAAACCGCCGTCACTCTCATCAGCAAGTACTAATTTTTCAACGCAGTTGGCTATGATATTATATTTCATAATGAATTTTAGTTTTAAACTGTTTCAAAATACCAAAATTTCAAAATTTTTGGTAATTAATACAGTCAGCGTGTGCTCAAAAGGGCCTCTGGCGGGTAAGTTGTGTGAAGTTTTGATTTCTTTAGATGTTTACCTTTTTTTATGTTTTTCGGGTTGCTGAATCTGAGCCTCAGGTTTGCTAACAACATTTTGTGACGCAATATCGAAGAAAATTAAAAAAGAAACAACGTAAAAATATTAATTTTGTTTTGCTTATCACTCGAAAACTATCAACTTTTCGTAAATAACCTCTCAATTCAATTTCCTACAAACTTCACTTTTCAGGTTTGTTCCTTGACAAACCGTTCGGCCTCAAGCGATAGTTGAAAATTGACGTATTTAATCTGTCTGCGCAAAAACCCACCTTTTCCACTCAAATTGTATGAAAATTTATTATTAAAGAGAAGAAAGGTAATTTATTATTAAAGGCTGTCAATTGGAAGTATCACTTGAGCCCGGACAATTTGTGAACATTGTAGGAAAGTTTATTCAGGCCCATTTTCAATTGTGAGGTTATTTACGAAAAGTTGATAGATTGCGAGTTGTAAGAAAAAATTAAAATGTTTACTGCAAACTTGTCATATCGAAATCGCCGGCATACCTTCATAACAAAATATCATTCAGGACAGACGTGCACCATCTGAATCTCCGACATAAACATGCAATAACTGTACCAGCCCACTCAACCTCGTTTTTCGAAAGATGTTTCTCGTACAACATTGCTCACATATATAATGGTTGTCCTGAAGAATTAAAAAAGTTTTCACTGATGAAATTCAAAAGACGGCTTCGAGGTGTCATACAGGTTTCACAGAATTTGAGTTATCAGTAGTGTTTGGTTGTGTGTAGCATGATTGTGGTGTGATTTATGAGCGCGCAATATCTATTCATAATTAATAAATGCCGAATTTATTATTATTTTTTACTTTTTAGTTACTAGTTTAGAGTTTTGTTTTGTTTTTGTTTCTTCTGTTAGGCAACAGTTGGCATTTTAACAATGTCAAACTGAACTTCGCCCATTGTGAAAAGCTCTATAACCGTTAATTGTGAACAGCATTGTAATGTGTTATAATTTGTCTTTTCGCAATAAAGGTATTTATTTTACTATTTTTGTATGTTCTTCAATGATGCACCACAAAATTTTGTTAGCAAATCTCAGATTTGGATTCAGCACCCAAAACAATACCTTCTGACATATAGAATGGAAGACATAAAAACTACACACAACTTCCTGGTAAAATCACAATTTGACTGGATTAAATGTAAATGTACTTAAATTAATAGTTTCAGAACTGTTTCGTAAACGGTACACCAATTAAATAACTTTAAGGTGAAGTTTCTGTGATATTATTAAGTAATAAAGAACTATTCAATTTGTTGCATATTTTCTGGGACACATTGTATATTCTAGAATAAACGGCTCAAAATGGTAAATATCGCTTAAGGTCGTGACCTTCAAGTAAGCAACACGCAAGGGCGTAGCCAGAAGTTTTTACAGGGGGGGGGCAAGGAGTCAGAAAAATACCAAAATTTAAGTAAATAAATATTTCTTATCGCATATCTTTTTGTTTATAAAAATATATGTATGAGGTATGTACATAATATGAAATATGCTAATAAAACATTACGTAATGTTAAGTTTCCGCTTGTTTTCGGAAAACTTCTGCAGGACAGATTCTTTGAATTGCTCTTGGTCTTCATTTGCAATGTTGCGATGAACGCTGAGAATGCTACCGAAACAAATATTCTTGGAGGACATGTATCAAATGTATCAAAATGTACATATAAGTGTACAAGAACAGTAATACTAATATATCATAATTTCCAAGATATTTGCGAACAGCGAATTAATGCAACAACCGCCATAGCGCCATCTATTGCTTAAAAGACAAACTATAGGTAAACGGGTTGGCATTTGCCAAACGAGACCAAACTCGAAACTCAACAAAATTAGACTAATCTGAAGTAATATTTAGCTATATGCACTTAAACTGCAATAATTACGTGATTATAGTGTTACGGCTACAGTGATAACACTGTGATCACGTAGGTAATCCTATAACTGAAATACTCTTTAGGACCAGTAATCCTAATCACCCAATCATACAACGATATAACACTGGCTTCCAAATAATAATTAATACTTAGTAAAATAGTTTCTTATATCCTTTGCAAAAAAAACACTGCTTTATTATCGCGTTCAATAACTACACATCACACAGACTCCAGTAATATACAAAGTAGATATGTGGTTTTGGTTGCCAACCGACAAGTAAATTGAAGATATAATTTTAGATTGCTTTATTACAAATAACATTATATTATTATATAAGGTTATTTGTAATAAAGCAATCTAAAATTTTTACTTCAACTTACTTGTCGGTTGCATTAACAATTCCTCTATTAATTCCCAATAAATCAACTTAACAACAAATACCTCACCCTGTATTGAGATTTGGAGGTAGGTACTGGTATTTGAGTTGCATACTCGACGGTAATTTATTAAATTACATTTTCTCATAAAATAAGCACAACTGGCTTTTACAGTACATGTTATGTGTCTTTGTAAATTTATTATGTACCTAATACAATTTTGTGCATTTTTATTTTGAGCGCCAGGGGGGGAGGTGCCCCCCCCTGCCCCCCCCTGGCTACGCCCTTGGCAACACGTGCAACACAATTGCAGTGACCAATCTATGGAAACATGAATTTTTTGGTTGGTCGGCGACCCCCAAACAAACGTAATCAGTACTTCAATGCCACTTGTGAGCAAACTAGGATTTTAAATAATAAGTACATCCTTCAAGCATTACTTTAAGACTCTTTTGAAATCTCCAGATTATTGGCTTACGTCGCAATAAATACGCAACCTTTGCAAAAACGCTTTCAAATATCAGAACTTTGAAACACTTCTTTGGGTCTAGGTTTACATACCATTTACATTTACATACAATACCCTACTTCACTACTTTAAGCGAAATTCGTGTGTTACAGACCATCTTTTCCTTATACAAATTCATATATTGCCTGTGGAGTTAGATATATTTTTGTCAATACTAAAACAAGACATCAGCACACCATTAATATATAGAGATATCCCGAGGCCTACAGTTTTTCGCGATGGCAATAGTGGAAAAGAAATGAGAGCACTTAATTACGCTGGTGTCAATTGCAATCTGTATCAGCTATCTAATCTGTTAGCGGAAACTGTTAGCAAGCCAATACGAGGACTCTGGCACTGGCGGCTGTTAGGTTACTTAAAAATACTAAACGCATTAAATATTATACAACATTTCTATAAATAAGAGCGATAATTAACTTGGAAATATTTTCTCCACCCATTATAAAGCGTATATGTACCTATCTTGTTTGCACACCGCGCCTAGATCGTCATCTCTGCATAAAATGAAATTGCAGTTGCAGTCCAGACTCGAGCAGAGCTGATAAAAGGAAGAAGAGTTTTAATTGATCAAAAGTTAATTTGAATAGTTACCTACTACAAAAGTAGTAAGTGTTTACTATAATTAAAACAATCTATTTTTCGATTGTAATGTTCTTTATGAACAAATTCAATAATGCAACTGATCAACTAAATTATCTTCCCTGTTTACAGGAAGTACGTACTTACTATAACGCAACTTACTAACTTAACGTACCTTACCCAACGACTTTTTTAAGCTAAACTTAAAATGTAAGCTAGTACTTTTACAGAACTTAAAACATTGACAGCCAAAATAACCCGAATACAATGTGAACTCTACTTCCACTTTTAGTCCTGTCATTACGTCGGAAAAAAACGGGTTAGAAATGCAAATGAACCGAGAAGGCTAAATTTTTGATATGACGTGGGGGACGACTAGAAAAGCTTAACTTCAAATTGTAGACCAAGATTTCTTATGTGCGTTTTACGCCATCTTGGAAAAAGAGTTAAATTCAGGATATTTACAATAACTCGGTTTTCCGTTGAGATACGATAATTTTGAATGAATTCTTTTTTGTTGCCTATTTCATGTTCTACAATTTAGGTCCTATACAGTTTGTACCTGTTGTTCATGGTTATTGATATCAATCGAAAAAGTCAAAAATTTAGGTAGTGAAATTTGTTTATTGCTATTTTCTCTTTTCTCGTGATAGATATCGAAAAATTGTCTAGTATAAAACTTGTAGAACGTGTTCAGGCCTGCAATCTCGTTCTTTTATATTTTTCCTCCGACCAAAATTACGACCTATAGCGCGCCGCAAATTCGGTAAGTCCGTGCCCCGTTTCGATTTAGCCGCTCGCACGATTGTATGCACACGTCAAAACGGATAAAAGGTTGTTCGGGGAATTATTGGGTTACAAAATAAATAAATAAGTCAGACAAATTATGAAACAAACATGAAATTTATTGAACAAATAATTTTTTGTGTAACCACAAATAATAATTAAGGGCCTCCTTCTCTATATTTTTCGTCGTTTCGTTGGTCCTGGCTGAAGAAGTTCTTCTTCGGTTAACTCTTCGAGTTGTGGAGACGCTCGAACCGCAGGGAATGATGCTGGGATGGTCAAACATCATCGTCCCAAAAATCTCCCGAAAAACTCCCTCATCCGTTTTGCGGTGTGTATACAACCGTGCGAGCGGCTAAATCGAAACGGTGCACGGACTTACCGACTTTGCAGCGCGCTAGAGATCGTAATTTAGGTCGCAGGGAAAAAATAAAAACGAAATTGAAGGTCTGAACATGCTCTAAAAGTTTCATAATAGACATTTTTTTTGGATATCTATCGCGAGAAAAGAGAAAATAGCAAAAAACAAATTTCACTACATTTAATTTTGACTTTTTCTATCGATATCTCAATAACGATGGACGATAGGTAAAATATGTAAGAGACCTTAATTGTAGAGCGTAAAAAAACTGGCACCTATGAGAGCTGCAACCCCCATAGATCCATAGCACGGACCGCCATTGGTTTAGAAGCTGACTACGACTAAACACTAGACGGCCGCAGCAAAAATAAAACTGATTGCAGACAGCTCAAGATTGAGACAAAGGGAAGCATTCAAGGCCCAGCAGTGAACTTTGATGTACTTTGTGGATGGAAAGATACGTTACATTAATTTCCTTGTTTAAATGTCTATTATTAAAAAGATAAAAGGAAAAATAATGACAAAATTGACAAAAGGCGAAAAGGAAGAAATCTACGAAACACACCAGAAGGGCAAAATGGACGAAAATGACGAAAGGTCGAAAAAGCCCTGCTAGTCCTGTAGAACAAAAAGGACGAAATAGACGAAAAGTACGGATAGGACAAAAAATACCAGAAGGCGAAAAGAAGGAAAATTATGTCAGGGACGGAAGGACAAAAAAGACAAATAAGATAGAAAAACAACGGATAAACGGAAATAGATAATAGAACGGACATAAAGGATACCCAAGGAAAAACGAGTGTTAAATTAAATGCACTGTTCTCTATAGTTTTGTCAGGATATTTAGCTCTTCCCAATTTAATGCCCTCAATTATTCTATTCTTAAATGCCCACAGCAGAAAATTGATTCAAGGGAACGGATAAAAAGATTGCCGGAGGCCCTGTATGCTCATAAACAATAGAATTACGTCCAACAGATGTTACCCACTAATGGAATTACCGCAGTGCAAATATTAGCTCCGCGGAATTTATTTTACGAGTTCGCGGCCGGCGACCGTGCGACAAAACAGCACAAGAGCTGAACGTCTTTTGTTATTGTTATCGGTTTTTTCGCCGTGAGAGAGCGCTTATCCGCGGGTAGGTAAGGTAGCTCACTGCTTTGGCTATTAAAAGGCCTGCCGCGACGGCACACACGCGAACTCTTTAAATTGACGTTAAAATAGTTTCGCCGCAATTACTTCCGACAAATGCGTACGCTAAGGCAGGCCATAGAAGAGGAACTCTCTTTTTGTCTAGATGCCTTTCAACAGCGGTGTTGTGAGAATGGTATAAAATGTTGATAATTAAGTATACCTAAGTTACATTTCGTTTAAAATTAGGATTCAAAACTGTTCTTTTCCTAATGCTGTTATGGTCCTCTTGTGAATACTAAGCAGACATTTCGTACATCTGTCATTTAGGAAATTGGGATGTCAATTTGGAATTTGGAAATTGGGGTCTCCTTGGCTATATCGTACAAGATTTACGGACATCTCATGTAAGAAGATATTTTATTTGCAACGTTTCAGCAGACTCGCACCTGCCTTTTTCAAGCATACAAAACTAATTGAAAAAACTTTTTCAATTAGTTTTGTATGCTTGAAAAAGGCAGGTGCGAGTCTGCTGAAACAAAATATCTTTTTACACGAGATGTCCGAAAACCTTGTACCGACTTATAAATAATGATCGTGAAAATATAAAATTAAATATATATATACAGGGTGAGTTATTAGTATCTCGGCGGTCAATAGTTCATAAATCGTTTGAGAAAGAAAAAAATATTTTATTCAAGTTGTTTGACTCGCCATTTTCTATAACGTAAAATTATTTTCATTTACACAGGGTGTTACCTTTAGGTGTGACAGAAAGTATGTACATTTTTTTAAATGGAACGTCATGTATATTTTATTGTATTATGTCAAAATAGCAGGTAGTTCAATGCCAAAATAGCAGGTAGTCTTACTTTCCTCTCGTGCAGATGAATGAAAAGCGGAAAGAAACTTAAAAAGAACTACCAATGATAGAACTGGTGCGCGGCGTCATCTCGTACAGAATCCCGTTCTTGTTCGCGGGCGTAGTGAGTTTAAAGTGCCGAGTGGTATTTGTGTGCGAGTGCTTTTTATAGACAACCTCCACTGGCCGAATATGGTTAGGTTTAGTTATGATTCACACTCTGATCGATGCTGGCGAGCCAGCTCTGGCCAGCCGAGTTCTCTATTTGGCAAACACCCTCATTGATGTCAAGGTAGTCCGTGCTTGTCGAAACCGTAACGGTATTCAGTTGTCTGTGTCTTTTTTCTTTCTTCTTGTTGGTACAGTCTCTGGCCTCTTTACAACAGAATCAAATTCCAAATTGTTGATAGCAGATTCCTGAATTTATGACCATCCATAACAAGTTGTTTACCATAATAAAGGACTAATGAACACTCCCATTTTCACCCCTGAAACTGGATATTTGGAAAATAGTAAAACAAAGTTTTCATTATTTATAAATGAGAATCTAAATAGTATTTACGCTTTAGTCCAGTCATTATGTTCTTTCGTGGTGCAAAAGTTTGGGGAGTTTTGAAATTTAGCAGACTCCTTGGGAGACTTTGGGGTCCTAAGTATGACACCAAGTTTACGACCTCCGGAAACAGCCGCTCGTGCCATTTTGAAAAATTGCGTTCAAAACTTATAGTATACCGGGTGATTCAATTTCGAGGCTCAACATGGGGATCTCGCTTATTAGTGGATATAGAGCCTATATTTAAATTTGGCAACGTTTTGTCTTTTTGTGCTGATCAATTATCTGAAAAGAAATTTTAGCTATCATTTTTTATTTTAAAGATATCCACAAAAGCTGAATTGTTAAGATATTGTTTTTAATTTTTTATTCAAAACTAAACGTAGCTAGACATTTGAAACAAAAACATTCTACCGCTACTTTTTAACAAGGAATGCAGTGTCATTTTTTAATATGAAATAACATTAAAGATGGCGGCGTAACCATGGCCAACTTTTGTTTTTCTTATGGGCGCCATGTTGAATTTTAGCATTTTCCGATTATCGTCTTTTTTCTCATTTCCGCAATGTATAACATGTTGGCATTATTTTTTAAAACAGTGATTTAATAATAAAAAACTTTCTTCTTTTTCTCGTTGTTTGTCGTAATTATCGGGTACCCAACTGGTGCTTGGTTACAGACCGCTGGCGGCGGACTGACCAGAGTGCTTTGGATTAAAAACATTCAGATTCAGAGAGTTTATACAACAAAAAGCTTATTTTTAAGTAAATGTTCAAATTGGTCGCCATTCTCTTGAAGGCATAAAATCGAGCCAGCTTTTCTATATGTTGTTATGCTCTTCTAACTATTCTTTCCGGAATAGCATTGACCGCATTTGTTATTCGATCCCGCAGATCCTCGATATTTCTGCGAGTATCGTGATAAATTTCGTCGTTCACAGTTCCCCATAGAAAATAGTCCAGAGGACTTAAATCAGGAGATCTAGCAGGACATTCCACCACTCCACTATTACCAATCCAGCGATTTGGAAATTGTTGATTCAAATAATTCCGCACAACTGCAAAGTTTGACTTGTGTGGGGCTTGTACGGTTTTAATTTCCTTGTTCGTAATGCTCTCCAAACACGTGTTTGCGGCAATTCCAAATTAGAGACTACTTCCCGCATAGAAATCCGAGGATCGTCATTTATCTAAAAACCAGTAATTGAAGCATTGCAAATTATGGTAATCTAACGTTCACCATTTCCAATATATCTCTTTGATCGTTTTCAACATTTCCATGGGGATTATAAGAATTGCGGGATTTACTAAACGATCCATGGTCGCTAAATTTCAGTCCAATGTTAGGAATTTTGTACGATTGGGTATTTCTATGAGAACAATAATAAACCCTTATCATATCACGCTTTTCGTTATTGGTAAACGAAAATCTTACATCTTACATCCACAATCAACCACAATTAAGGTTTATTTGGTTAAATTGCAAACCCAACGCTGAGCGCGCCGCTTGATCCAAGTGCATTTTGTTGACGTTGCTTGGCAACGAGTCGGGCGGTCTGTAACCAAGCTCCAGTTAGGTACCTGAAGGTTTTTTTATTATTACACCGTTGTTTTAAAAAATATTGCTAACATGTTATACATTGCGGAAATGAGAAAAGACACGACTATCGGAAAATGCCAAAATTCAACATGGCGCCCATAAGAAGAACAAAAGATGGCCATGGTTACGCCGCCATGTTATTTCAAATCAAAAAAAAATACACTGCATTCCTTGTTAAAAAGTAGAATGCTTTTGTTTCAAATGTCTAGCTACATTTGGTGTAGAATAAAAAATTAAAAACGATACCTCAACATTTCAGTTTCTTGCCGATATCTTCAAAATGAAAAATGATAGCCTAAATTTCTTTCCAGATAATTGACCAACACAAAAATACGAAACTTTGCTAAATTTAAACATAGGATCTATCTCCATCAATAAGCGAGATCCCCATGGTGAACCTCGAAATTGAATCACCCGGCATAAATATATTGTTGTAGACTTTAGAGAAAAAGTGTTTTAGTAAATGTTTACGTACATTTTTTTCATCAGATTTTTTCATCAAAAGTTGTAAATAATAGTATTGTTGGCAATGCTGTGCTATTACGTTTCTTAACGTTTTCTATGCATTCGTAAGGTCTTCCAACAGTGCCAACGTAAGACATTTTGTTTTATATTGACATACCGCAAAAACGTATACGTTTAAGCTCACAGTGAAGTGCTACGCTTTGTACAATTTGTTTGATTTATGTAAATTACTTTGCACTGCCATATATTTACAGCAAAATATTTCAGAAATAAACTGGCATAAAGTAAACAAACAACATAACCTTTCCGTGTTGGCTATTCTGAAATAGATAAAAAAAAAGTGTGTCTAGTATACCCATCTCTCGTTACTTTAAAACTTTTTCTTGTTACTATAAAGAAGTTTATAAAAAGACGGAAGTAGTGTAACATAAAATAGCTTTAAACGTAAACGCAATTATGGTAATTTGCACGAAAGGACGGAAAGATAAACTCTGAATTTTTGTGTGTTAACTGTTCTTCTTCGTTCCACCTGCGACAACCTCCACTTATTGTTGCAGATGTTTTTTTTTGTAAAATCAACCTGAATTTCTGAATTATTTATGTATTGTGGAACTAGTACAAGAATAAACGACCGTTGTAAATACGTTTTAAAATGATTGATGTCATATTTTGAATAAAACTACATGATTGCTCTACACATACAGGTTTATTAAATCTTATGGTGAAAATAGCGTACAATAATCAACGTAAAACATATCTTAATACTACCTTGTCGTATTTAATTTACAAAAGGAGTGGAAGAAATGACACAGTTTATTCGTATGGACAAATTTTAATGGTGGCATTACAAACAGGGGAAGTGGAATACTGTAACCTATAAAAATCAGAAGTTTGAATCTTTGTGTTCCTTTTCATTGCAATTTTCCAAAACTGACGTAAGCAATTACATATCCACGGATTTTGATGGATTTCAATCACTTCAATGACCGTGTAGGAATTAAATTTTACGTATCGCACCTGATTGAATGCAATGGATAAGTAGCGCAATTTCGCATTATCTAAAAAATTTCCTTCTTTTAAGAGATTCTGTTGCAAATGCACGTGTGAAAATTTTGAAAACGCACCATTCTCTATCGTGTCTATTTGATTATTATGCACCGAAATATAGTATCCAATGTTTAGCATTGAAAATGTGTCTGCATGCAATTGTGTTATAAGATTATGAGCTAATCGTAGATGTACTATCTTGCTATCCTTAAACCAGGTCTTTTGAACTCGTTCAATTTAATTATAGGACAAATCTAGAGTACGAAGTCCTTGCATTTTAACAAATGCTTCATCGTCGATTTTATTTATACGATTTTTTATCAATGATATTATTTTAAAATGTCTATTAGAAAATATGTTATTCTTGATATGGGTTATTAAACCATTGTGTAAACTCACTTTCGTAAGAGATTCTGTTACTGAGAAACAATACGGCTCTATGCTATTAACAATTCCGGTGATATTTATCTCTTGTAAATTTTCGGCATTTTTCAAAAACCGAAACGTTCTTCTCTTCAATGTAGTGTAGTCTTGTAGATCATGATGACAGCGGTGGCTATGCTTTTCTGGTAGTGTTAGAATATCCAAGACACCCATGTTTTTTGCACACCATCGGTTTGTTTGGTTATTGTTGTTATGATTGTTATTAATTGTCAGAAAAAAATTACCGTAAGTCGACACCTCACAAATTACAAAGAACAACAGGACCTTCATATTTAAAAGACGACCTTTCCTTATGAGTGGCAACTAGAATACTAAATTAGTTGCGTTTGAGCGGCAATAGGTGATTTTAGCGATGACCTTTTAGCGATGAAGAATATTAATTGTAGATAAGAAATGAGACTCTGTTTACATACATTAAAATTAACTTAATAACCGACATTGCAGCGGCTCATTGCAACATACAGTGTGTCCCACTTAAGAGTGTAACACCTTTATATCTTTTTTATTTTTAGTTAAATTTTAATAATTTTTTCTTTCAAGTATAGAACACATATTGCTCTATTTACTGCCAAAAAACCAATTGTCTTCTTTAAATGCAAAGCACCTTGTGATGGCAATATAAATGGCAAAAATCAAGAAATCAGTTTAGGGAATTTTTTATCGAAAAGTTTTACTAGTGATAATTGTTCAGAATTGCCCAAAAACCATAAATGCAAAATTTCATGAAAATTAAAAAATATTGAAATTTTCTTCAAAAATAATTCTAAGTCCGTAAATATTTTTTGCATAGGCAGCTGCGCTTAAAAAAAGTGTGCTGTGGAAATTTTGTTTGAAATAAAACCTGAACTAGCTTTGTCGTATTTAATTAAGATAAGATGTTGCCATGTTTGTAGGTTACTCTTTGCATAATAGCCTTTATTATTCAATAGAAATGTAATAAATAAAATTATTAATAAAAATTCGATTCATTTTTTTCTCTTTAATTTCGCAGAAAATTTACAGCATAATAAATACAAAGTACAAATTAGATCTTTTTTTGTTCTATTAGACCTCCATCAGCTTCAATGCATGCATTGATGCGCCTTTCATTATGTTTAACTACTTTCCGGAGAGGTAATGGCGTAATCTCAGCGCAAGCTTGTCGAATGCGGGTTTTCAGTTCGTCTCTGTTTCTTGGCTGAGTCTTGTAGACTTCGTTCTTTAGAGCTCCCCACAAAAAAATAATCTAGAGGCGTGAGGTCGGGTGATCTCGGAGGCCAATTAATTAATGGACTATTTCTTCCAATCCATCTCCGGTGAAAATTGTCGTTTAACCAATTTTGCGTAATCATTGCATTGTGAATTGGAGCTCCATCAAGTTGAAATATTATGTTATTATACCTAATAAGTGGAATATTTTCGATTTCGTCTGTAAATTCAATTTGCAAAAATTGCAGAAAACGCTCCGCATTCAAATTTCCCTCAAAGAAATATGGTCCAATTAGTCGCTCGTTAAGGATACCGCACCACACGTTAACTTTTTCTGAATACTGGCGTCGACAATTTATAACCCAATGTGGATTGTCAACAGACCAATGCCGCGTGTTTTGACGGCTAACTCTGCCATTAGTAGTGAATGTGGCCTGATCGGAAAATAAAATGTTTTTACTCTCCCTGGCACCAAAGGCAATATTCCAGTCGCCTTTCTTTGTCTCCTTCTTCTAATGTTTGTAAGAATATTGGTTTGAAGGGATGTAGTTTATTCCGACGCATGCATCGCCAAATTTTACTTTTTGATACGTTTAAAATTGCTGACATTCTTCTTAAGCCCATCCTTCTATTACGTCTTACAAAGTCAAGTATTTGGTCATCACCAACATGTACCCTCAATCGTTTCTTCTTTATGTTGATTACCGTGCCCGTTCTATTAAATTCAGTATTAATTCGCCAAACTCTTACTTGATCTATTCGAGGACGACCCTGATGGCGATTATTAAACTCTTCAGCTGCTTCCCTTGCTGATCGCGCGTTATCACCGACTAATCTTATTATTTCCACTTTTTCGGCAAGTGTAAGCATTATTATTCAGACAATAATTAAATACGACACAATACAACAAAGCACTTTGACAGTTCATATTTTATTTCAAACAAAATTTCCACAGCACACTTTTTTTAAGCGCAGCTGCCTATACAAATAATATTTACGGAGTTATTTTGAAGAATTATTTTTGAAGAAAATTTCAATATTTTTTAATTTTCGTGAAATTTTGCATTTAATGTTTTTGGGCAATTCTGAACAATTATTACTAGTAAAATTTTTCGATAAAAAAATCCCTAACGTAATTTCTTGATTTTTGCCATTTATTTTACCATCACAAGGTGCTTTGCATTTAGAGGGGGCAATTGGTTTTTTGGCAGTAAATAGAGCAATATGGGTTCTATATTTGAAAAAAAAATTATTACAATTTAACTAAAAATAAAAAAGATATGAAGGTGTTACACTCTTAAGTGGGACACACTGTATACAAATCCACTATTTCAATATTTTTCAAATTTTGTAATTAGGTTATACCAGGACTTGGTAATTGGTAAATGTCCGAAAAATGGTATTTATCAATATAATTTCCAATACGCAATGGTGAAACCTAGGATTTACTGGTCGTGTTGGAGCTGTTGGTGAACCTCAGACGTATTTATTTGCGCACATGCCGCACATACTTGCCTGTGCTTAGTTTAGACCAGAGCAACAGATGGCGACAGCAACAGACAACAATATTGGATCAAATATATTGCTGTTGTTGACAACTCAAATACAAATGTTATTGATCAGATAAGATCCATCAAAGGAAATTACATGTCGCACGCTACACGCTACATGTTGCCAACTGTAGCCCAGGAGTAAATTGGACTTTAGCTACGCTATCCTGATTCAGCTGATTCAAGAGTCATCAATGGTTATGTGACAGATATATCAGATTTGTTGCGTCATTTTAGCCTGTTAAATGAGAAGATATGTGTGAGGCGATGGATGGGTTGCGTATCGTTTCTTTGTGTTCACTCTGTGTCACCGCCGCCGGTACATCTTCTCATTTAACAAGCTAAAATAGCGCAACAAATCTGACAGATCTGTCCCCTAACTATTGAGGACTTTGTAGGTATGTAAAAATATCAACCCTAAGTGCAAAAATCTGTACATTAGAGAAGTCTAACGCAATTTGATGTTTTGAGTATTAGTGGTGAGGAAAAACTTATCGCACCGGTTTTACCAGGATGTGAAAACATACGTTATTTTGTGAGCTATGAATATTTTTTAAAGACAATAGGTCCGTTAAACCAAGGATGCTAAAAGCAGACTAAAAAGGTACTAAAAATCCTATTTATAGCAGCAATTTAAAGAGGGGACAGTCAAACATCTTAATTATACTATAAAATACTTGAATTCTTTACCGACTCAAAAAACAACAACGCTTGGTTTTACAAACAATGAGCATCTCTTTAACTCAATTAATTCAACTGTAGGTAGATGGGTTCTGATTTATAATTTGTGTTATTGGATCCGCTGAATCGATCTCCATGGCCAAATCCCCTTTCCATCTCCTATGCATTCAATATAAAAAGATTATCTATACTTTCTCAAATAACTTCATTCGACAGGGGAATTGAGCAGTGGAAAGAAGCTTTGATGACAAACAAACTGTAAACAAATATAACGGTGTTGATATAACATCCGGATAAAAAATGATTATTGTTTGTCAAACCAGGCACAAACTAGAAATAAATAATAAAGAAACAAAAATAAAGAACATTTTTTTAATGGTTAATTATTGTTCAGGCTTCTTTATTATTATAAATATCAGGAAATTACTCACGGTAATACATATTGACGGTAAATTGCCTTTGATAATTTAACTGTAAATTACTGTAATAAAAAAATCTCGACATGACACACATGCTACGGGCCACAGAGGTAGAACAACAACTTTTAGGGAAGCTAACGATTGTGCTATATCTGCAGTTGTGTGAGCCATGCCAAAGAAATTCCTTAAAAATACTTATATTATATTTAAAATATTATCGTTTGCCAAATAAAAAAATATAATATGGCCAGGCACATAACTTTATCATACTATATATAAAATTAACAGTTTTTTTAACAGATATCGATCGTGTCTGAATTAAAATAAAAAGATATATTCATATAGTTACATATTTTCGCAGATCATTCGTCTAAGCAATTTAAAAATCGAAAGTACACAAATATACAGAAAGATACAACTAACGTACAGAGTACAAAAATCGGACGCACATACTTACACATTGATGCAAGTCATCGGTTACGTGAAACAACTTAAAAATCAGAAGCACACAAATAAACACAAAGATACAACCAACATACAGAATGCAATAGTAATCGAACGCATACTAATGGTCAGACATATCAGCAAAGCTGTCCCGAAGGTATTCCTCCAAACTGTAAAATGCCTTCCACAGCAGGTAATTTTTCATTATTGATATAAATTTGGTCGGATTGAGTGCCTTAACATGATCGGGAACGACATTATAAAATCTAACACCATAGTAATTTGGTCCGTCTCTCGCCCTATCCGTTCTATTAAAGTTAAAAATGAGATTGCTCTTATTCCGGGTATTATGACGATGTTCGTCCTCATGTCTTCTATATGCGGCAATGTTTGCCCTAACATACAACAGACAACTTAGAATGTACACACACGGAAGGGTCAAAATGTTTAGTTCTTTAAAGCTCGCTCTGCAGCGCTCTCTGTAATTCAGGCCACCTATCGCTCTGACAAATCTCCTCTGAGCTGGAAACAATAGGGCGGCATTGGCTGACTGACCCCAACATAGGACGACATAACTTAAATGGATATAAAAGTATCCGTAACAGGCGATGTAAACACCAAGGTATTTGACAGGTTTATTATCCTCGACTATCTGAGGCAATGAAAAATTTAACAATTGCGTCTTGGCTTCGTTAACACATACAGAGTTAACGGCAAACCACTTAAAACACTATCGCGTGTGTTCCCAGTGCGCAGCTTTAGTTAGCAAGGATTTGACAGATATATCGATTCTATTGGCAGTAGGTATTGTCCAAACATCAGCGTTTGACACTACCTACTGTCATTAGAATGAAAATATCAGTCAAATCCTGGCTACTAGTTTTATATTACTGCAGACACGACTGATCTCAATCAAATACAATTTGCTCTTGCAGCTAAACTATTAATTTTACCAAAATATATCGTAGACATAAATTATAAAAATTTCCTCCACTTTAATTTATTATTTAACTATTTTGACGAAATTACAGAAATGGCGGCTCATTTGCTCAATCGTTAAAAAATGCTAAAGTAAACATCCAGTTCCTTTGGACTCTTTTGAACAAAGTTCTAAGTTTGGTCATGAAACTTCTAAATATGAAGTTTCGTCTCGATACGTTTAGTAGTTTCTCTGGAATCGTCGCCACAAAAACGGGTACACACAGAGACACACACACACACACACACACACATACACACAAACATTCTGTACCTTGGTCAAAAATGTTCAGGGGACCCAAAAAGACATATTTCCGCAAAAATCTAATTTTTTTTTCGGCACGATGGCAATACTTTATAATACTACGTATGATAAAGAAAAAGAAAAATAGGTTCATTGCCACACGACACACCTTACCACATCCACATCACACAAAAACACAACACACTTGCGAAACTTTACGTTCATTGCCAAATTATCTATTTCCAAACACCAATTGAGAATGTAACCCAATTCGCCACTGATCGCCTGACTATTTTTAGCGATATATGGCGCTCTGGTCCACTCCAGAACGGTCAAACCTGGAATTCAAGATCAGCATTGCGATGAGCAACGCATTCCGACCGAGCTCCGTGGAAAATCGTCCATAGCTGGGCCGAGGCTTGTCCGATCGCGGACAGATGGCTGAATGAGACATGCCGTTGTTGTGTAGGTCAGTGCCGATTGTGCAACAGAGTCGCGCATAATATGCGACGTGACATGTGTGCGGCTCATTCACTTGTTACTCGGGCATACCGAAAGGAATGGCGCAACTGTTAATTGAGATTTATTTCGGCATTGAGCAGCGTATGGTATTAATGGCAACCGAGAGTGAAGACGGTGTGCCAAATATGTCCGAAAGATGCAACACAATGGGATTGATTACATGTTGGATTGAGACTAGGGTTTCCACCTTTCAAAAGCTCGTCACGAGGGCAATTTGAATAGCGGTGGTTAGGCTACAGATGATTCAAATAAAAACAAACTTTCTTGTAGCGTTTCCACAAGATTTGTGAAACACTGCCGCCTTAAAAATGGAAACCATTCTTTAATAGAAGTTGAAGTTTCTGTTTCTGACGCCAGAAACTGTCAAACTAGCTGTCAACCATAACAACCACACAAAAGTTGGGCAAGAAAATACCTACTGAACAAATACTAACGTCCTTAGATGCCTACAATCATCAGTTTAGTTTCACAATCATAGAACCACACTTTGATAATATAAGGACCGACAAGGGTCGCCACCCGGCCGATTTTAAACCCTTCAAGCCGCTTTTTTGTTGTTTATTAGGCAAAAAAAGTTTCTAATAGTCAGGATTATTTTGCCGCTATAAATTTGCGAATCATTAAATCGTTAGCCTGGGTAATTAATTATATTATGTTTCATTATTGTATTTCTGATAGATAAATTAATTGGAAATCTGTGAAATGTTCTGATATCTACACTCAAAAGCTTATGGATATCTTTTTTGTTAGCTTATTCATTGTGGTAAGACTATTGGTTACTACAATATCAAATATGATCTTTTTTGAGTAGGGTCCTTGTTGAATTAATTAACCCCATTCAGACAATACCAATAGTTTTTGGAAATTTTGACACAAGTTCATAGCCAGTATCTTGGCATGATATTCAACATTTGTGCCCTCCCTCACTATACATTTACAAAATATGTTATCATATATGTATGGAGTGCTGATTTTATTGCAGAACCATTGACAGAGGTCGTCAATACATGCTTTGAACATGGCCAGGTCCCAGACCGCTTGAAAATTGCCAGAATCATTCCAAAATTAAAAAAAGATGATTCAACCGACTGCTCCAATTACCGACCAATTGCAATACTGCCAGTATTCTCCAAGGTCTGAATCAGCGCTATTAACGCGTCTGCCGGAATCTTTGGAGGTTCACAACATCCTGAATGACTGTCAGTTCGGTTTCCGGAGGCGACGTAGCACAATTGACGCAGTGCGATCCCTAATGGATTCCGTCTGGGCCGCCATGGAAAGGGGATAAGAAACCCAAGCCATCTTATGCGATCTATCAAAGGCCTTTGACTGCATCCAAACAGTCGACTCCTCGAAAGAATGGAGAGTTACGGGATCAGGGGTTTGACCTTGAAGACATTCCTCTCCTACCTGGTGAGGGACGACTCTCGGAACTACAATCCGTGAGGAATGGAGTACCACGCGGATCCTTGACAGCTCCTGTTCTCTTCTGCCTATTCATAAATGACCTCCCTGAGGAAGTATCGGGTAAAGTGGTTCTGTGTGCAGACGACACTACACATTTTCCTAGTGACAAAGATATGAAGCTAAGACGGTTTGATACTAATGGCCCCCAACTCAACGGAAGCAAAACATCGCAAGTACACTTTACTAGCAAGCGCAACATACAGGGCCTGGAAAAATCATCAGTAAAGCTACTAGGGATCACTGTTGACACACGTATCACCTGACACACATCGAGACGTTGATACCAACTCTCTCCAGAGCCACATACGCTATAAGAAGGGTGCGTCAAATAGTTGGTCAGGATGCTGCTCTGCTTTGTTTCACTCAAGGCTAAGCTATGGGTTGGAGCTGAGGGGAAGATCAGCTCACGCTGGCAAAATTTTTAGACTACAGAAAAAGGCCGTTTGCGCCATTGAGCAAGTCTCCTGGACCACACACTGTAAACCGATTTTCGAACGGCTGAAAAGTATGACACTGCTATCGGCGTACATCTACCAACTTTTACTACGTGCAAAATGAAGATGGCCAATATGTCGACCATAAGTGACACAACATCTCGAAATCTACGAAACGCAGGACACGTCAACATCCGATTCCACCGAATAGGTACTACAGTCAACCAGCACCTTCGCCTCCGCCTGTTCAACTATATGCCCGAAGGCTGGAGGGAAAAACCACAGAAAGAACTCAAGGAAGATCTGGGGAGAGATTTAATCAATAAGCCATTCTACGAGGTGGCTGCAGCTATCGAATATCTGCAACATAGATTGAATTGAACAGATTTATTTGATTATCATTGTTTTTCATTTCTTTTACCATGACGTTTTCCCTGTACACCGTTTATTTGGCGAAATAATAGTATGTATATTAATTGACGAGCACATAACTAAGGATGTAAATCGCGAGCCTGAAGTTTACAGTCGAATACGACGTTTTATCTTCGACTGACAATTCCATTTTATATCAAATATTTTAAATGTACTCGTCAATGATGGCGAGGCGAACTGTCACATAACTGTCATCCATGTTGGTTTTGACAAATAATGAAGTCATTATTTGAACGAACTGTCATTATTATACAACGGAAGTGTCATTATAATCATTGGCGTGTATCATGATGGTGATTATATAGTCATAGATACGTATGCAATGAACTTCGTATATGTGAGTCGTAGATAAAGATAATTATTATTATTATTATGTATTATGTTATCAATTTTTCTTTTTAATAATAATAATTCTCTTTAAATAACCATGCTAATATTTTATGGTTTTATAGCGTATTACGATTCTAAAGAAATCTTAATCGAATATTTTCTTTTATTAAGATAATAATCATGCCATGCAAATATATTGTAGTGGAAATAAATGTAAAAAATGTTTGTTGATGTTTTTTAAATACAAAAAAAAGCAAACATGTAATATTGTCAATATCCAAGAAAGTGTATAGTTTATCAGGCCAAATGTTGGCCGGATAGTTCGGTATTCGGTTTTGTGTTTTGGCCGGATATCCGGTGTCCAACCACACTAAAAAATCATTCTTCAAGAATGTGTACTGCAATGTTTATTAACTAGTGGTGGTGATCTATATTACCAGGTACTACTTGGCCAGTTTGTCTGGTGCAATTCAACTAATTAAACCAATCGAAAGTAACAAATCGATCCATTTTAATGATCGTACCAGCAGAACGAACTGACCGAAAAGCGGTCGTGACAGGGCGAGGTGTGTTGAAACCGATTCACGAGCACCATCTATATCTAACACGCCAATTTTGACCGTTTTTATGGCCTGGCCACGAATCAGGTTGCCTATAAAAGAATAGGTACGCAGTTAATTCACACTTGCTTTCACACATGCACGACTAATTCGAAGTACATAACTAACAATCTCTATATACAGTACGTACATTCGTGTGTCCTTCAGCTCTACCTACTAATGGGAAGTGCACACTTTATATTATTGTGTCTGTATTGGATGCAATAATCAATGTTCTATTGTTAAGCGATGAGATGAGTTATGATATTAAAATTTCGATCAGCAAACTCGATATATTTTTTTTTGTTATTATTTTATTTATATTTTCTTGTTAATAGAATACATAAATGGTCTACATATTAATAAAAACCATTCGCTCCTTTAAATTCAAAACCCCGGTAATATCATAAAATAAATGAAAAGAATACCCAAAAACCTTAAACACAAAGTTTCACAAAAATTAAATAGTTGTGTACTTTTCAAGTTTGATCATTATTTTGAACTCAGCAAAATAGCGTATAAACTTGACAAAACATTCACGTCAACAATTACTTTTTGAATTAACAGTATGCTTCTGTCAAAACACTACTCAAATTATATTTTTATCAATCATTTTTTTTATAGAAGTTTCAACATGGTATCATGTCCGGTAGAACGTTGGACATTAATGGGAAACATTTTTATTTTAAGTTTTCAGAAAATTTTATTCTGAAAAGCTTCTGGATTGTGTTAAACCAAAAATAGAAATTTAGAATTTATATATCTGCTTGCATGTACTAAAGTTACCAAAACTAAAAAAAACTCTTAACAGTAAGTACCTACCTTTATTTTAAAAGCCATGCAAAAATGTTATTTGAAAAAATTGTTTAGAGATATTATGTCATTTTGATCTGTTTGGCAACACGCGGTATATGCATCGGAGAAAGTGACTATAATTTCGTTTTTAAAGAACTCTAATGTTTCCTATTGTTCTAATACTTCTTTCAAATACAATTTTTGTACAGCTTGAACATAAAGTTACTTTACTCTTCAGTGTATTTCATAGTTTTGGTAATACCCGGTATATGCAAGCAAATCCTTACATTGTAATGTTTGCATTTTAGGTTAAGGCAATCCAGACATTATTATAGAGAATAAAATTTTCTGAGAAATTGATAATACAAATGGTAATAAGAATGTAAATTGGTATTAAAAACAACTGGTATGTTAAATTGGGGAAGTTGATTATAATTTCGTATTTGATGACCTCTAATCTCTCTAAATACTTTCTTCAAATAACATTTTTGCATAGCTTTTAACACAAAGATGCTTAATCTTAACAGTTTTTCAAAGTTTTGGTAGCACCCGATTATATGCAAGAAGCAATTATAAATAATGATAATAACAATAATAATAATAGTAGGTAATAATAATAATAATAATAATCCTAATAATATAATCTTTATTAAAAGAAAAATAGAAAAAAGAAACACCATACAAGAAATATGACTAAACAGAATTATCTGTAAAGGGACAGATATTTGCCAAATTAGGTAATTAACAATAACAATGTCCAACAAAGATAAAGGTAATACATATTACTTCAAACACATATTCAAGCGAATAAAGATCGCTAAACATGCCACATGCCATAATTGAATGAACAATTGTGTGTGACTTTAAATTACTGAAATTAATTTTTAATTAATTATTACATTCTAATATTTGTATTTTAAGTTTAAGACAGTCCAGAAGCTTTTATCAAGAATACAATTTCTGAAAATAGCAATAAGATTTTTTTCTAGTATCCAACTTTTTGCCGGACACGGTATATTTTAATTTTTATAAAAGTTTGAGTTTAATTTTTTTGGGCACGTCCAAACAACTAATACTAGAAAAAAAAAGAGACCGTAGGGGCTTTGCACTTGATGAATTTAATTTTGTTATATCTAATAAGTAGACCATTATGAATTATTATCTACAACTTTTCCATATGGAAGAAACGTGCAATACAAATACTGTTACTGCTTTTTACGGAGCGGTTTTGAAAAGGAATGTTTGGACAAAATAAAAACAACCCTATAATATGTACATAGTATATCACTGTTTTTAGTAAGTTCCTCACCATTCCATAGAGTAATTCCGAAAGTTGGACAACGTTTAACAATTTCATAATTTAAGAAATTAAATTATGAAATATACATACCAGCAACGAATTAAAACTATTTTTTAATATCGTTAAAAATATTACATACAAACTACCAAATAATAACTAAGCTACATAATCTACAATAATAAAAACACCAAATACACAAACCTTAATACGCATTCAACAGAGCAACTGAATTCAGTACAACGTGCGCCATCTATTAAGCTGCCGCCGCACTGTCTGTTTATTAGCCCGCCCCGCCGCGCCGGACGTACACTGAAAAAGTACCTACCATCTTATATATTTCTTAATTCCATAATAGAAAAGATGATGTTAAATTACGTGGTCTTATTTATCCTATTTTACATATACAACGAGCCATTATTTGGACAGGCCTTTATTTTACGAGGTTTGCGTGTTCGCCGGTCCGCCGCTGCTCGTCGCAGCGTCCGCAGGAATGTTGCATGATTCCTGCACCGTAATGCGTTCTGTATTACATCTGACGGTATTCAATAAAGTAGCGCTTTTTAATTGAATTTTGCATACTTAATGTGACCGCTGATTAACATTTTTCGCGTATACATCAAACCTCGCTGAGCGAGTTCCGCCAGGTTATTTACTTGAATGAAGGTATTAAGCTGTAAACTTTTTCGCTTTTTTGGTCTTTAATAGTCGAAGAAATGTGTTGAATAAACTATGTTATAAGTACAAAGATTGTGAAGGCATAATAAACTAATTTATTCGCAGTCATTACATTACACAAAGTCTGAAAGAATTTTCCTTTGGAGTAGAAACATTCGGTAGTCAGTATTGCCGTCTTATTTTAAATAAATAAATATGTTTTCAGCAAATCACCATCGTAAATCCGCCAGGTTATAGCGCAGGAATTGCAGATGATGTATTAATAAAGAATTTTCAATAGTTTAGTTCAAAATTTATGGGAAACAAAACTAGTAACACTTTTTTCTTCCCGTTACTCTAACCATCAACGAACTAATGGATGCATTTCTTGAAACCATCAGCAGGAGTTGTCCGAACGGACAGAAGGAGGTTCCTTAGGAGGTTATAATGTCAACGTTCCTGAAATCATTGTTCCTGAAAAGGTGTTTGCCGCACTGCATATTAAACCGGACCTGATGAAGCAGTTTGTGAACCTAGTTTAAAACGAGTCTCAAGCCTTCAGATGCCTTCATCATTCTTTCATGGTAATTTTCCAGTCATTGGTTGCAGTATGTCCTGGAAGGTACACATGTTGGACTGAACAACTTCAAAGATAATATTATAGCATATGCAGAAGACATCACATTTAAGATTTCTTTTTGTTTTTGTTCTTTCACGTTTGTAAAAGGTCGTCAAATGTTGAGTTTAAGATTTTTGTTGGGCGTTTTCTTCACATATTGAAACATTCAGATATGGTTTTATTAATTCTTCGTCACATTCATGTGCCATTTAGCTTTAAAATTCTAAGAAAAAATCATTCCTTTTATCGGAAGAAAAGAAAAGCTGAATAAATTGGTCAGCACGTGGGTTTTTCGCTTCATAATTTTAAAGTTTTAAGTTTCGCTTTAATTTCAGCTTTCCATCAGCTCGCATTTATTTTTTGGGACAAAGTTGGACCAAAATAAGTTTTAGTTGCTTTTGAAAATTTTCAAAAATCCTTGTTTCAAATTGGACATACCAACCTATAATTTCACCAAGTTTCAAGAAAATCGAATCAAATATGCTCTAATCAATTGCAGTGCCGTCCTCACGATTGATATTGTTAGGATGTTTGTAAATTTCAATGGGTTCTCTAATAAGCCTTCTATGATAATTACCCATCTTCACTTCATCGAAATCCATTTTGTGTCCCGACTCATGGCAGTGTTGAGCAACAGCGGACAGTTGAATCTTGCCTAGCCGAGTGTCACTACTGTGCTCCTTGACTCGACATTTGATGATTCGTCCTGTCTGCCCTACATAGCAAGTTCCATACTTACATGTTATCTTGTATACCCCTTCGTTCTTCAGGAGTGGTCCTTTGGGCTAGGCAAAAGATCCTTTACCTTAGCTGGTGCTCTGTACTTTACCGTGATACCCCACTTACGTATGGTAAGCAAACGAACCCCTTTGACTCTTGTGGTTCCTGTGGGCCGCAAGAGTTGTCTGTGAGCGGCTTTCTTTATGTGGCACCCCGTATATCAAGCTTGGTGTATCCTTTCTGACGTGTTTCTGTGGTTCCGTTCGTCGTCCAAGGTGCTGGAGTCACATTCCTTCTCGCTTTGTTGAACAGACTGTGAAAAACACTTCTCTTCTGTTGGGGATGGTGGTGTGATTTGGCATTGACATTTCTATTCTGTCAACGTAAAAGAGTATCCCAATGCTGTCCCAATGAAGATTTTTCTTTAATAGATCAACATTATAATGCGGTCACATTCAACATGCAATGCAAAATGCAGTTTTCTTCTACTGTGTTCTACGTCGTCTACAAAAATTGAGATATTGGGATCAATCTAAAACCAAATAATTAGAACGATGAGGTAATTATGGTTTCTAAGTCCGGGTACCAAAGATGTCCTCGGGTGTTGGAGACTAAGTTCGAAGTGCCAAAGACGTAATTTTATTTATTTAATGTATTTTAGAAGTATGTATGTATAATATCGTTTTTCTTATTTTCGCAAAAATTCTTTATCTCTAAATACACACATATTCTCTAAACTCACTTAAAAAATCTAAAAATAATACGAAAATTGCGATCAAACTTCTCATAATTATCTAAAATACAGCAATAAATAATATAATTAATAGCTGGTCAATTCAGCCCCTAGGAGCAATAGTCTGAATTTTTGCAAATACCATACGTCGGAATTGCACTAAGATAAAAAAATCAAACAGGAGACTTAGCAAGTTATTGAGTGCGTTGTTTATTTCAAAATTCCTTCAGGCGTTCGTACGCTCTCCAAGCATTGCTTTTCTCTCCACACTACAGGCATTTCCAACCTTGAACACAAATAAATAATTATAAAAAAACAATGTCAGCATGTTATCTTCCATTTCTAGATAAGACAAAAGCATAAAAGTACAATAGCAAGGATACATTTAAAGGTAAAGACAATCCATCTAGAGACATAGGTACTGATTTTCAGTTCATCGTTCATTCCAAACCGCACCAGGCACTTCAAATCTGTGACCTAAAATTAACAATTGAAAACAAAACACACATGGTTTCATGTTATTTCTTATTTTCGATATCAAAATATTTCTATATTAAAATAGATTATTTCATCCAGTGTATCCCTAGTATGTTAATAACAATTTCTATCCAAAATACAGCAATAACCAACAAACTACAAGAATGATCCCCACCAATCCATCAAGCACAACGTGGCTGACACAGAGCCACGATAGTGACCAAATCACGAAGCAGCATCGAAACCGAAAATGACTTTGACAATTTTTTTATCACAAATTGCGAAGAATTACCGATTCTAGGATATGACACGGAAAACGTAGTCCGGTAGACTATAAACACTTTACAATACCTGTTACAGCATCTCCAGCTATTTCACACGCGAAAACCAACGGAAAAGTTGATAACGTGTAAGGACGCAGTGCAAAAGTTTTCATTCTACGCGACGCGGACGTTAGCGGCCGATGGTAACACTGGCTATGGTCAAACTTTGGAACCGTAGCTTGTCGAGCGAATAAATTGATTTTTTGATTGAGAGTTTTGTTTGATTTTATGTTTTTGTGTTGGATGTAATTGGTAAAGTGAACAGTTGGTGATAGTTTTTGTTAATTTTGAGGATGATTCGGTAGAATTTCGATGAGACATGTGCCAAATATTGAAGGGAATGTGTCAGATGATTATTTGATTGGATGGACCGCTCGGACCATGGATTCCTGGCATCGAAGTCCGGTTGTTCAACTCCGATTGTTCTAAATAGTTAGGCACCAAAAAATTATAGTAAATTAAAGCGCGATACTGCTTCTGAGGCAGCAATTCTACAAGTGCATCCTACCTATAATGCACCATAACGTCATAACTAATTCTTATTAGATTATACGCCTCGGCAACGTGCATCAGGTAAGTTAGCAATAAAAACGCGTTATTTGCTTATTAATTCTAAAATTAAATTTGATATTTATCACGGAGTTAATAACTTGGATCTCAATGCACCTGCACTATGTGCGCTTTTATCTGCAAAGTTGAGGCACATCTATCCAATTTGAGAGAATAGTTTTTCTTTTTTATTCATACCGTGGTGTGACTAAACATTAAGCATCATCGCTATTCTGTTTATTACCATTATTATTATTACCATTCTATCGATATAATAGATAATCCCCTGTCTCAATTATGTTTTATTGCCATACTATTTATTAAGCAATTTTTGTGGGTATCTCTCACCAGATCTATGACTATATCGAGTATAGTTCAGTGGTAGGCTCAAAGCTAATACAGATGTTTTTATCATAATCGTGCTAGTGAACAATGAAGTATTTTGGATTACGATTCCTGATATCTAACCAAGGTAAATGTCACATTAGAACAGATGTATGTATATGAATGTGGGCTTGGCATAAATATGGTGTACAATGAAAATTACCTGTGTGGATAATATTTGATGTCTATAGATATATATGTATGTCAATGACCAACATTTTTGCTTATCTCTCGTGCTTACTATTACGACTGCTTGCACTTGCGATAATATTATTGATATCAGAAAACATAATAAGGAAAAAATGTTTTGCAATTTAAAAACAAATATGGAAACATTTACAAAGATCCTTCCTTATTTTAGTACTTTAAGTATCTCTGTGTGTTCGGAAAGTAATTGGATCCAGCTAGGAATGGGCCCCGTTATCTGGACGTACAATTGGGTTTATTAATCAAAAGCCAAAACAAAACTATTTTTTTTTATTATTTTTTTCAGTAACAAATAAAACAAGCTGAAAACTTGCACACGTTACCAATATTACCAATGTTAATATTTTGTCTGCCTTTAATGATTCATGAGCGGTGATTCTACAATAATAGTCCGAGAGGTGAACGAACAATATCATGGCGATAAACTTACAGCACAAATAATTTTTAAAATGGTAATACAAACCATAACTTACAAATTGCTTCCAAATTAGGAAATAATAGCGGAATTCACTGTATATAGTATTAAAAATGGTTAAAGTGTAAAACTCATGTAAAACCACATCGAGTTCGTAACATGTAATTGTGCGTAATAATATAACATTATTGTCTTACTACAAAGGTATCCTTTATTTTAGACCCAATCCGACACTATATTGGTATTATTCTCATACCACCGGTTTGCAATTGAAAAATGATTTGTCCTGTGCATTTCCGACAAATTGTAAGTTGTCAAAATGTGTACTTTGATAGAGAACATTGTAATCTCCAATTTGGTGACAATTTCAACCTGTAAGGTTATGGGTTAGTACTGTTGAAAACGAATGAAAAAAACTTTTGTGCACAAGGTTAGACTAGTTCGATTAGTATGAAAACTTCAGTGATTTATATTGGTAATTGGAGAAAATTGAGAATTTGAAGATCAACCAGCAATTATAGTTGTATAAACGTTTAGTCTAGAGCAACATAAAAAAATAATACCTCTAAATTAAGTCAGTGTATTACAAGTGAGTAAAGCATGTTCCTCGGTTCGTCATTATATTTCCTCCCTTTTTCAAGGTTAATAAAAAATAAGAAAATTACTTGCCTTCTTACAAGCATACTACATACTAGTAACTGTTAAAATAACAACATTTATGTCTTTTGTCAAAATTCATAAAAAATGTTACCTCGTATAATTATCAAAAGTCCTCATCAAACTGAGCTAAAAAAGCGGTTCTTCTCAAATATGGCGCTTATATCGGTCGGTCGGTTTATTAAAAAAATAGTAGATAAGCTAATCTTTTAAACAGTGTCTAGTCTTTTACTCCGAAAAGTGGTTTTGAAGTTGTACATAGAATTTTAAGTGCTCTTTGTTTATATGATTTATACTAGTATATAAATATTAAATTGTATAACATTACGGCAGTGTGGAAAAAGATAAAACATCATATCAAAACACCTTAACTTGGATAAACCACGTCAACTAATAACTTGTTTAGGTCATATGACTTTATTTACAATGACTAAATTAAGATGTGTATCTACTAAAATCCATCTTGATTTTAATTAATCCGCAGATTGTTTGCTTTTGTACTTTAAACGACTGGAGTAAAAAAATAGTATAAAACCCCTGGCTAAGGAAAAAGTTAAAAAGTCGATCCTGCCAGGATTCGAACCTGGAATCTTCTGATCCGTAGTCAGACGCGTTATCCGTTGCGCCACAGGACCTGCTACAGTGGCGTGCCAGTGTAGGGAATGGAGCCATCGGGAGCTGGTATTAAAGACGCTATTTTCAATTTATTTCCAATGCTCTCTGCTGCTTTGTTTCATCCCGTGATTTCAAATCTTGCCACGTTCTCGTTTAGTAGGGTCTTTTCAACACTTCAACTCACTGCCCATTTACAAAATACATGAGATCAATATTATTTTCTGTAATAATTGCCTCTCAACAACAATGATAATGTTGTATAATTTTATACTATAAGTTAGAGTGAACAACTTTAGTTTATCAGTATATCACAATTTAAGATATTACACCTAAATAACTCTTTTATTTCAAATCATTATTCAAATTTTTCAGTTAGGTATATAGGAAATTAAAAGGCATATTTTTGCTAAAGTAGACTATTTCAGTATAAAAATCTGGAAAACATAAATGCTACTGTTCAAGTAAAGTCATATCAGGCATATCTTATCTTATCTCAAATCAAGAAGTATTTACAAATTCTAAATAAAGCACAAATACCATGAAATATTTTTTTTTCTTTTTGCTAAAGTAGATTTAGAGGCGTTGAAAAATTATCTCAGATGGATTTAAAATACGTTCTTACACATTTTGCTATGATAATTATTTATTTATGTTTTCTAACCATATAAATTTACATGGAACAATTTGTTATATCTCAATCTTTTTTCACCAAAATTTGATCTAAAGGTGCTCTTACACGTAGCCACTTTTGTTGCGCGAGATTCTATTGCGACACTATGAAATGGCATGTTGTGTTCACACGTGAGATAAAATCAGTCAAAAGTTGCGCCACTTTCGACTAGCGCCAGCGCCAAGTGGCAGCCACACATTTTAAAGTTGCGATGCTATTCACACAGTACATGCCACTTTTCATTGCTGCAACTTGTAAAAGTGGCACGTCGAATGTCTAGAATTGGTCAAGGAACGACTGCGCACCCTCGTACTTGTAGTGGTTGTGTTTATATTCTGCCTCATTAAGTTTTAAGCGGCGATAGTGATACTGTGTTGTTGTTTATTCCATAAAAAATGGATTCAGATTCTGATGCCGATGAGAGGACTAGAGCAACTGCGTGTTATGAGCTAATGTTAATGAGCTATTCAAGGCCCGTAGGAAAAGGCTCTTATTGAAATTTTAACTTTGCCGCGTATTATTGCATATTTTGTCGAACCTATAGGAGAAAGTCCCCAAGAATGATAGGAGGATCTAAATGTAGAAAAATTTCATTTTAAGTTTAACCTAACATTCCCATCAATGTCAATTTTTACGATCGTAAAAAAATTATTCGACCAAAAAGTCTCGTCTTGGGTTGGGTTGGGAATTACTTTAACAAGTAGAAAGAAAATTTTGCTAAATGTGCATTATGCGGAAAATATAAAATCAGTTGTTTATTTACGAGGACTTTAGTTGGAATATTTATTGTAATATTTATTTACCTATTTTTTTTTAGAATGACATATTTATTCGAAATTCTTTTTAGAGAAGAAGGATTTATTTTAACTTGTTTCTGTTGTTAACATTGTATGTTGAAATAATAAATATTTATTTATGTTCTTTTCTGTTTAGAGAATTAGTATTTATCGGTTAGCATCCTTTATTTACAAAATTACAATTTAATAAGTTTTTTACTAAAGGGTGTTGAAGTTCGATAGTTATCGATAGTTTTAACACTAACTATCGGACACGCCAACTATCGATGTTTAACCAACACTACCGTATATACATCTATAAATGTTGCGCCACTAAAGTGGAAGTGGACCAACACGTCGGTCCATTTCTGTGTGGCGCGAGTGCCGTGTTTGTACCTGTTTACACGCAGCAACATTTCAGCTGTACGCAACTTTAAAAAATTGCGCGCTGTACTGAAAGTGTCGCAATATTTATAGTTGCAGCGTTGTTCACACATTGCAATACAAGAATTGCGCCATTTTTTAACTTGCGCAATACGAAAAGTGGCGTCGTGTAAGAGCACCTTTAGGGCATCTTTGTTGGAGCAGCTGACCTTGTACCCGTTTCCCACCACATGATTCAGTTGAAATTGTTTCCAAGTTGCTCTTCAATTTTTGGTTTGTAAGACATCAAAATGAATTCTACTTGATTGCTCCTTTTCTTTGTGGTGGTGATATCGTGTTACGTAGACGTGTTATATACATATACTGAACTTTTGGCAGATTTAGTGGTAAGGCCAAACAAATTTATTCACCAAGTCTTAATACTTTAAATTATTATTTTTTCTTTATTTCCTGAAAATAGAGCTCTTGCACTGACTGGACTACGTAGTAATTAAAACACAAAAAATGTAGGTACTAAAAGTACATATTTTCATATTATTTACAAATATATGTGCAAGATTGTGTCACAACAACGACCATTTTAAACTAATAGAAACACATTCCGTGCATTTTACATGTTCAATCAGTAGATATGATATAGATTAATTATTATTAATTAGATGGGGAGTAGAAATGGTCACCATAAATGCGTTTTCTCTATTAACCTGACTAAGCATTTATCTTTCTTCAGTATCAGTTCTGATCATGTTAAGGGCGTCAAAAGCAATGACCTGAGAAAAGAACGTGCGACACACCAGTTGAGAAATCGAGTCATGGTTGCGGATGATAAACTGAAGTCAATTGAAGAGGCAAAAGAAGATGTATGTATGCCGCCAAAAGAAGATGTCACTTAAACATACTTCCACACATATCACTGTTTTTCCTATTAAGGATGTAAGTCCTCCCTGGACTTAGGGCAGTTCGTTCCTTTATTCTTCTTAAAGTATGCGCAGAGTTCGGTATGTGTTCGATCTTGTGTATGTCGTACCTACAAAAATTGTAAATACACCATATCAATATTTTTATGGTAATTGTCAAACACTTACCTAAAGATAGATTCCGGTTGGCTTAACCTTAAGCACAAGGCCACGTTATTTGAAAAATCGATGTCTGCGTTAAGCAATAGAGTGGGCTCTATAGACATCTGGTATTCAACTCCCAAGTTGACAAAAGGCGTATCCAAACGCATGGACCCTATTCCATAAAATCCAGCCCTTAAACAAACCTTAATCACAACTTCACCAAATATTTCTGGACACCTACGATTTTTCTATTAAAGCCTGGGCGTTACGGTACCATAACGACACTTTCGCGTTTCCAGACAAATCGAAAGAAGCACCTCCTTTTGTGTCAACATCAACTATTAATCCAGAACCCAGCCTCAATTGCTCTTGATGGTCTTGTAAAAGAATTAGAGCCTACAAATTAAATACATCAAACTTACTTTTAGTCTATATCTTCTATTGATAAATAAATGATATATCAACATAAATGCAGTACAACAAAATCAATTACAGAAGTAAACTTACTTGGAACGCCGTAGTTCGTTCTGAAGCAGTACCAGACCACACATGGCCCATGAGTTGTCCATGCCCTTCGAAAAACGTAAACGGTCTGATATGGGTGCCCAAAATTGACAGTTCCATCCCAGCAATTATTGTTGACTCGTCCTCCGAGTCTGGTTCGCTTGACATGAAGTTCCCTAGTCCTCCAGAAAAGATACCCAACTGAAAATGATATTTTCGTTAATTGTGGCAAATTATTGATGCAAATTAACTTACACTGAACATTTCTTGCGCTTGTCCATTCTTCTCCATTAGAACAGTGACCACACCTCTTTTTACAATTCCACCGGAAATTTCTTGTGCAGTTAGTAAGCTTCCATTACTAGATGGGGAGTTCATGAATGTTCTTCTTAAAGCTATTGAGAGACCCTTTGGTGATAGCGTTGAGTAGTTGTTAAGTCTTTCATCATTGCTAATAATTCCTAATACGCGTGCCCTGAACGTTGCATTCTCATCGCTTAACATCTTGATTTGCTGAAAAACGTATTGTTTAACCTCAAACTGTGTATCTTCTTTGATCATATTGTATAAGAAACTCTTAAGAGTTTCATCTGACGGATTCGATTCTAATATGATGTCAGCTGCTAACGTTCTAGAGCTAGAATCGTGTAGTTTGTCTAGTTGGTAAAAAGTTCTGTGTGCCGTCGATAATACACCGTCAGTCCATGATATGGGATCCATAGCTCGGATGGCTTTCCATGCCACTACAACTTCTTTGGGAGTTCCATGTTTAACCACCTCCAGTAATTTTGAAGTGATTCCTGGAACTTTTAGATTTCTTAAGGCTCTCAAAAACATAATTCTCTCATCTCCTTTAGCCGCGTCGAGGTTATTAATCAAAGTTTCTTGCACATTATGAATAAGTTTCGAATGAATAAGCGTTTTGGGTAATCTTGATAATCTATGGGCCATTGAAGCAATACTTAGGAGTAACGTTTCTTGGATTTTCTTTGGGATATTCTGCGTTCTCTTATATTTATTCAAGAAATCCGTTATTATGTTTGGATGTGGATGTATAGATAGTGAGGAAGACCAAAGGTATCTTTCAATATTATCTCCTTGTGTTTCATCATCAAAGTGTAACTGTTTTATCACGGCATTATGAGCTTCTGTAGTTTGGGCATATCCAAGGATATCATAAATTTGTGGTCTGAAATCAGAAAAGAATAACGTTACCAAGTTTCATATTACTTCTTAACTTCCGTAGTTGATATATTGTTTATAATAACAAAATGTGATAACTAGCGTACAGTCGTATTACTTACATGATATTTTTGTTTTTGGTTGAAGTTAGCCCTTTGATAATCTCTTCAGTTGTGCTAACACGTGCTGACTGTAGCAGAGGAATCAGTGCTCTCGCTGAGGCCAGCTTCCCTAAATTTGAAGACATCAAATTGTCTCTATTCTCGCTAATAACATCTATAAAATCTTTTGCGTCAACTCCTTTGGTGATCATTCGATGGGTTAACAAATTATCTTCAGTAAACACGCCGAAGTCATTAATTAATTTGAGTTTCGCCTTTTCGTAAGTTTCTTGTTTCATAGTATGGCATGATTTGCTATCAATGAAATCCAAATTTTGGTGGACTTCGACCATATTTCCTATTTCTTCTTTTGCTGAAAGGTACATCTCGTGTCTTTCTTCCGATTTAACGATCTCTATAAATTCATTACTGATGCTGATGTCGTACTCAGCTGTTCTGGTGGACTGTAACTTTGTAGCGAGCAAAAGTTCTGGATTGGTTTTGATAGGTAGATCATCACTGATGCAATTGAACTTAGTTTTATGTAGTTTTCCGGGAGAGAATAACTCATACCGAACTTTGCAAACGCCCGAGGCATCAGATTCTAGCATCTCCATGTCCACCAGTTGATACTACAACATTGAAGAAATAAGTACTTGGCGAAAAGGAAATTGTAGATTTTACACACTTGGAAGAGACTGGCAATACCCTTCTTTAGATTCACCATGGTTATTTCCTCGTTGCTCCGAAATAAAATCTTTTCGACAACTCCATTATGCCAGAGTACATAAAATGGTTCATTATACATTGAGGTAAGAGGAGTTGTCTTTCCTAAAAACCCGTCAACATCCTTGGAACGAATAAGGACGTGTGGTAAATCAAACTAAAAAATAAATAATCATAAATCAGTTATGCGCAGCTTATGGAATTTTCATCAAAATCAGTTTATTTCCGATTTTTAATGTACAACTTGCTCTGGGATAAATTTTAATTTGGGACAGTGGCGGCTCGTGCATTGCAGGTTTGCGCAACCCCCAAAAATAACAAGAAAACAAAAAGAGTTTAATTGTATGTAAACAATAGTGTAATAGTCAATACGCAACGATCTATAACATATAATTTAATAAAATATCGAGCGCTTTCTCGAGAATTTCAAGCGCAATTCGGCTATACGGCTTAGGGCCGCAGCAAGGCCGCAACCGTCTGCTACCGCTACACTGCGTATCGACGCTTGAATTATAGCCCGCGAGCGAGCGAATTGGGCCGTGTCGATTGGTTCGTTTACTCTGAAATGGTTGCAAGTATCTAGTACACCAGAACTACTGGGCCACGCCCCCAGTGGTGTCTAGAAGTGCAGCAACGTCATGCTTACGCGACTGGCGACGTGCATTATTACATTCTGTGTGTAGAATGTAGACAGTTGACTCTAGACACTCGTACGCTGTGTAGTTTGGTTGCCCGTGAAGCCCTTATTACACGAAATTAAAAACAAATAATGCATTCAATGCAGAGTTTATTAGCTCAATCATTTAGCAGTCTAAATTGCATCCATAAGAGCGAAATAAAAAGTCTTGGGAGGCCTACCCCTAATTTAGTGATCAAACAATGCGTGTCGACTAAATCTCGGTCATTTACAAGGCCATTTAATGCTGATGTTTACAGCAAAAATAAGTGGATTTGTGGGTGTGACGTCAAAAATGTTTTTTTTTGTTTTCCTTGTCTATTATTTGGAGCCGATGACCGGTGGACAAAAACAGGTTTTACAGATTTAAATCATTTATCTACGACTCAGATATAATAAGTTCATTGCATACGTATGCATGACTATATAATCCCCATCATTATACAATGCCAATGATTATAATGACACTAGCGTTGTATAATAATGACAGTTCGTTCAAATAATGACTTCATTATTTGAACGAACTGTCATCATTACACAACGCTAGTGTCAAAGACTGTCAAAACCTACGTGGATGACAGTTATGTGACAGTTCGCCTCGCCATCATTAACAAATACATTTAAAATGTTTGATATAAAATGGAATTTGGAGTCGTAGATAAAACGTCGTATTCGACTCGCACATAACGGATATAAATCGCTCACATGTTTATACGCTCGCCTACGGCTCGCGTATAAACTTCATGCTCGCGATTTATATCCTTAGTTATGTGCTCGTCAAATAATATACTATTAATCGACCGAATTAAGAAGTTAGAGCTGTTTAAAATATCGATTTGTTAATATTTCAAACGGCTGTGACTTTTTAATAAATTGAAAAACTTATACGTCCACATGTAACTTTTTACTCAGTGTGAACATGAAAAAAAGTTCTGCGGGAAAAAAGTGGGACACCGTAGATAGTAGTAAACAAGAACCGGGATTTGAGACACATGGGACGTAGCAGCCAAAGAGAATTAAAATTAGATTATTTAAGAATAAGAATGAGTCATTTTTTAGTGCACAGATAAAAATATTTTTCTATAAAACATATATGTCATATAAAACTGGTAGGTACCTGAAAGTTGCAACCCCCATTTTTCTAGATCACGAGCCGCCATTGATTTGGGACCAAACAATTACAACTGGAAATAAACATGTAAATTTGATTGATTTATTTACGATTATTTACGATGGGCATCGTATAACGCTTAATGAAGAAAAACGCATTAACAGTGAAATTTTGAAAATTGTGGCAAAATTTCCAAAAGTTTTTCAATTTTTTTATTCCTTTATGCATTGTCACCGGCAATCTGTCCACGTGCAAAATTTCAACTCGATTGGATATTGGGAAGTAGGTAAAATATCGATCACAAGATTGTAGCAAACAAACAAGTGAAGTTAAGATAAGCGTAATTCTTCTGGTTTTAATTTGAGCAAAAATATCAATAATTTTATCCTTGGTCTCTGGATGAAAACTGAGGAATTTTTTCTCTATTGAAAGCACTGCAATTGTTGTAAAATACGTATTGCCTTTTGATATGCCATCCGCAGTTTCTAAAACTACCTTCCACCAGCCAAGGGTCGGCACGGTCAAGAGGCACCCTATTCTCGTCATCTTTTTGAAGCGAATGCGAGTCTTTTCGAATGGTTAGGTGGAAGGAGTGGGGATATCAGCGGTTTCCCTCTGGAACGTATCTATGAGCAAATTTGCTTGTCGCTAACAACAATAACTCACGCGCCACGCCCATACGAACGTATCTATGCGTATCTGTTCTCTCTAGTCTCTGTATCTGTATTCTGCCTCGCTTGCCGCTGTTGTGTCCGCATGCGCAGAACAGCCAAACAGCTCGCCTACTGGAACTGTGCAGATCACAGTTCCATACAACGATTTTTGAATCTTTTTCTTAAACTGGGGGATGGCTACTGACATTAAGGATTATACTTTGTACAAGTGGGTATAAAGAAAGAATTAAAGGGAAAAAGACTGATTATATTAAATGTTATCCATAATATTAAGTAGAAATAATAGGGGGTGCTGCAGTTCCACAGTGCCTATACGCGAGCCGCCACTGGTTTCAAATAGATTAAAAATTATTCCCCAACACTTTTTAAAGAAACTCTAAAACACAATTATTTAAGAAAACAAAACAAGAAGACCTCAGTTGTATATTAAACAACTTTTAAAATGTCAAGGCCGTAATATTTCGGCCTTGACATGGTTGAAGCAAATTAATATATTTATGTCAGGAAGAAGCGGAAGATCAAATAAAAGAACCCGTTGGACCACATACGGGTAGATCTAATGGTGGGTCCATATCTTGAAAAAAGAACGTTGTTTGTTAAATTTGACAAACATTTCTTCGTATATAGACGAATTTTTAGAACACTCGCATGAACTGTGAACACTTCAAATTCACGTCATAACTCTACACAAACTAACTTTAAATTAACTAAAAAAAAAAAATGTGACTTACGGATATCTTCAAGATTCGGCTATGCCCAGATCCCCATATGGACTCCAATGTAAGTTTACATTTCAGTATGAAACCTACGTCTTTCTGGCTTCTTCCTTTCTCATTTAGAATCACTTTTATTGTGTAGTTATAATTCCAGGATTTACCCGGGGAGAATACCTGTCCTTCCACATTTTTCCCAGATTCAGAAATTGCTGATGACATAAGAACAAATCCGCAGCAGTTTCCGTAGAATAACGCCAACACAAAGGCAGTTATATTCCACATTTTTAACATCACGAATTTGTGATGTGTAGAACCTTTTACCCCACGTGACTAAGAAAATATTTGGTATACTAACTTTGCTTATCACAGTTTAAAGGTTACGATGATTCGCTTTTGTTTCTATGATTTTTAGTACTAGTTATTAATTTGTGTTAACAGTCTGTTGTGACACCTACAAAGTACAATATGATTTAAATAAATATTATAAACTGTTTAAAAATGTAATCTATAAAATAAAACCTACACCTTACTGTTAGATTTTGAAATTGGAACCTACCTCAAGTATCAATATAAAATATCACATATTTTAGTTGACGCACAGTAACATTATAAGTGACATCGACCAAGTAACAGAGCAAACTAAGAAAAATTTTGGTTGTAGTACTTGGGAAGTAGGGGTATGGACAATAGCGGAACTATTGATACTATTGATGTAGGATTCAATATGAGATATAATAGAGTGGGAAATCCCGAAGTTCCCAAAAAAAGAGTGTGCCTGGTAGTGGCGCACACAGGTGGTTTTACAAAGGACTGATTCGGGTAAAAGTTCAGTTGTCACTCGAAGTTTTGTCCCTAAAATAACGTATTAAAAAGAAATACTGGAAATTTGTGTGTACCCAGGTGGACCTAACTATTCCTATAACTAACTATTACATTATCGAATTAAGTTGTCAAGTATTTGTTATTTATTGTAATAATGATGTTATGAACATAACTTGAACTTAACACTACTTTTCTCTATGACAATTAAGCTTGTGAAAAAACCGTTTCTTTACTTTTCGGTATCAAATATTATTATTTCTTTTTTCAATACAAACCATAATTACCAGAAATAAGGTTTTTTAAATGTCAAATCTATTAAAAAGTTTTCAGTTTAATTTTTAAATCAGAATAAATTGAATTAAATAAGCAGTTGAGAAAGAAAATAAAGAATAAGGCTTTATTTTGAATATGTACTTAATTAGCCCAGTGAGTTAGAGAAATAAAGTTATTCACTTCGGAAAAAAAATAAACCAAGCGGGAGTTTTGATACACATTTTCACAAATCACGTGCAAGGATCAATGATAAAAATTGCAATGGCATGTAGTCATAAGTTGGACGTTTATGAAATAAATTCTTCACAAGATATGGGATTTTTCCAAAGTATCGTTTATAACAGGCCGCATGTAAAGTGATAGGCGAAACCGGTTCGGTTGGCCTGGTTTATAGCGTAGATTTGACAATATGACTTGTGTTCGATTGCTGGCCGTGATCATCATTTCAATCTGATTCGCAATCTGGCTAAATGGTTATTGTTATTTCCGGTGTTTTTGAAATTGTCATTTTTTACAAAGTATGGGTGTTACTGTTTGCTACTTCACAAGTAAAATATCAAACATTGTTTTAAATTAAGAGAAATCGTTGTTTGAAGTTTGAATTAGGATTGGTCTTTGTGACGTCACAAAGACCGCTCAAAGTGAGCGACTTGACAACGTTGCTATATCTAGGGTGCACGTAGTAAATTTTTGTCTTCTGTTGTGTCAACGTTTAGAATCGCTCGTTTGTTGACACCTGCTTTGGTTATTGAGGTTATATCAAACACTTGTTCAAAATGTATAAACTCCAACGCCGACATTGTTCTGTGCCGGGCTATAACAGCAGTAGAACAGTAACTTCTGATAAGATTTTCTTTACATTGCCGACTAGCGAGATGAGAGATGTTTCGCTTCAAGTTTCAATGATTAAATCATCTCTCAAAAAAGGTACCTTTATTCGTTGTCAAACAACAGGGTCGCCAACCGTCAAGTCAACTTGGCCGATCAGCTGTTCGAGAGCTGTCCGCTGTTGCGAATACCAAGGAATCATAGGATCATAATAATAGGGAATCATAGGGATCGGTAATCATCGTGTATTTCCGAGGGTGGTCGGTGAATTCAAACGAAATTGCACTTTTAATTGCAATTATCTTATAGAAAAACTAAATCAAAAAGCTCATAGCTTAACTATATGAATCCTCATAAATTGTAATAGGTTAAACCGAATATCTGCTTAAATTTTGACATGACCGGAATACCCTATTGGGCCAATGCCGTTCGATTGCTGAATTTTTTCGGTGTTTCAATTATCTTGAAATAATTTCATCCCCGTTATGTTGTTTTTATTTACCACGTCAGATGAGGTTTGTTGGCAATATTAATAAAAAGAATAAAAAAAGCGCCCAACGTGGGGCTCGAACCCACGACCCTGAGATTAAGAGTCTCATGCTCTACCGACTGAGCTAGCCGGGCTTGTACTTTGAGATCCGTTATTTTCGATTACATGCCATTTATCGTATCTGAAAAATAAATAAAATAAAATTGCACACCGGACCGTCGACCATAGACGTCAACGTGACAGACGTCTTCAAAATTGTACGTAATCAAAAACTTTTTTCATAACATTTTACAAATATTTGAAGAATTGTAAATCACCACGTGGACGCAACAATGAAACCGCACTATACACTCGCACAGTACCCCAAATATTCCCATGGGACCAACGCCAAAAGTTAGGAGTACCGGTAAGAGACATTATCTTTTAATTTAATGAACTAGTTTCGAGATATTTGTACAATGTTAATTATTCAATTAATAATAATTTTTGCTGCTTTTGTCGTCCACCAAATTGAAAAAAAAATTAGTCCAAATTCAGTTTAGTTTTTTTTTTAAATCTTCTCTGGTAGAAGATCCTTGACAAATTCTCTACGCGCTTGCTTTAAAAATATGTTTTATATAAGGTACGGACGCACATGCTTAGTTATAAGCATGCTAGTGAGCATGCTTAAATCGAGCATGCTTGTCAGCTGTTCACATTTGCTAGTAATAAGCATGCTAGTTTTAAGCATGCGCCCTAAATAAGCATGCTTAAAAGCTGTTCACACGTGCTCATAGCACATTCATTATGTATGTGCTCTGATCCAAAGGTATCAAGAAATGTTGGCAACATTCGGAATTAGCAATACAATGTTTTATCCTCTGGAACATGTATCACTGTAAATGGAAAATAATTTTTGGGAAAGCAAGATTATACCAAATTTAAACAAGTTTATGCCAAATTTAAACAAGATCGATAACACTATTTAGGTAAACAAACAAATACACTTTAGAGACATTACCCGCACTATCCACATTCATTATTTCATTTAGTGATTATTTTAGTACATATCATCTTCAATAATATGTTGATTGTATCTTTTCATACTTCGCAGTAAAATATTGAATTTGCAAGAGGTCGGAAAATGGAAATAGGTCGAACTACCCTCGAACATTGCATTCCCGCATGCGCTACCGTGATAAAGGGGGACAACAAATACTAAATAAGGGTTAGTGATATCAAATCAGCCGCAAAGAGCAAAGCTTTGCAATGTCTTCCACGCATCTATATTGCAATTTAACATAAACAAAGAGTAACAATGTGCCTCCCGATGCATCAAATGCCTATAATATTCGACCTACCACCCCTATTACGACGCAAGCACCAATAATTAAATTAAGTGCTTAATTGTTGATTAGCAATCTACATGTTGTGTCCAGAAGTGTAAGATTGCTGTAAATTTCTTAAAAAATAGTGTTTAATTTCGGAAATACAAAAATATATAGTGTATTTTAAAAAAATGTCGATAGTAATGTGTTGTTTCAATTCATCTGATGTCTCCGATGTTATCGAAGCCATGGTACAAAAATGTACATACACAGGTTGTAAGTATCTAAAATTAGTTATAAATTTAAATCTACATGCGCTTTTTTATAATTTATACGCAACATTCAACACAAATATAGCAATTAATTTGTAAATGAAAAAAGATCATACCGATGATAATTTTAAGTTCATTCTAATATTACGAGCAAACTAAAAATAAGCAAGAAGATCTCTATTCAGATTGCGCGACATACAGGAATAAAATTTGCATGCTAATAAATTCAAACGCGAACTTCGCATAGTGACCTTGAGATGGCGCGCATGGCCAAACGTCAGATTTGCTTGCAATGATGGTTCTGTCAAGTAATTGTTGGAACTTTAAACTTTAATTGTTGATATTATATAACCGCAATAATTTAGGATGTTTGGTAAATATATCGATATAATCTCTATCTTTTGGAATTATGCCGACAGATAACCTCGAAATTGCTCTGTATGCTTAAGTTTGTGTTTTTCTTGCAGGTTGTTGTGGTTGTTGTAGTGCCCTTAGGCCTAGGTATAAAAGATTAGTTGACAATATATTCCCTGCATCACCACAAGAAGGACTCATCAAAGCAAACCTAGAGAAGTTAACATTTTACTCGTTAAGTTCACCCGAGAAACTTGATCGTATAGGCGAATATCTGTATCAGAAAGCAGCAAGAGATATTAATAGGAAGCGATATGGGTAAGCAAGAATTTTACTTGTTAATATGAAGTGTTAGTAATTATAAAGTATACTTGCGTTTAAACATATAAGAACGGTGTTCCTTTAAGAGCATAGGAAATATTTTTATGTTGGTAGATAAGATAGAAGTTATATGTTTAGCCAATAATCTCCATAGGTATTCATTATATAGTATGACTAGTTCTTTCCAACCAATTATTGCTGAATCTGTATACATTTTCTAACAATAATACCTAACTTTAAAGAATGTAGGTTTTTTGGTTAAATATTCATGAAAAATTTCAGGATAATTGAAATCAATAGTTCATAGTTCCATAGATATAAATGTTTTAATATTTTTTTGATTTTGTTATGTTATGGTTTATTTAAGTACCGTAAAAAGAGGCTATTTCTAAATGTATGCAGTCTTTTTTAAAATCGCGTTGGTGTCGCTGAACGGTTAAAGTTAGGACCATAATTACCATAATTCATTCTGCGTAATTTTGAAGCACACCCTGGGGGATGTACCTAGAAAAAAGTGTGAAAAAATAATTCAATTTAAAATAATTTTTGAAATGAGCTCCGTGTATTAGGTCCTTGCCTCAGACCTTGCCTTGTCTATGACGTGTTACTGATTTAGGACAACTAAGTAACAAAGCTGCATTGTTTTTGTGGTTCTGCCATGCCACTGCTCTAGTCGCTTTGAATTGCAACGTTTTCGTCATAAAGACCAAGTGTATAATGATTTTAACGTAGTTTTTAACCAAACCAAGATCAAACAAAATTTTATAATCATTTTTTCTTTTCATCTAGTCTCCACTCCAGCATTACATGAAAAGAAACGATTTAGAACCATATTTTCAAGTAGTCCCATTGCGGGGTTACTTGAAAATAACGACTTTATATTTTTTTATGGAACATTGGTGGGTGCTAATCTTTTTTTTAATTCTGTATGAGCTTCCTTAAACCGGAGTAAGTTTGTTTTTTACAAATCTTTATAGTGGGCTGTTCCTACTGTACAAATACGTTTGTAGCTTTGACTTAAGTCGATGTAATTTTGTCTACAGCAAAATATACAGTTGTGCCAAAATAATTATGTATTAATTTGTGTAATGTGGTTTTATTATTTTCATGCGATAATTACAATTTAAATTGTTAAACTGATAACCTATAAATGATGAGAATATTAATTTTTAGGACACATTAATTGAAAAGACATTTTCTATTTTGCTATTCTTTATACTTTATAGATTATAATGAAACCAATTTACTTTAAATTTATACATACTATAATAGGGTATTCCGGTCATGTCAAAATTTAAGCAGATATTCGGTTTAACCTATTGTACAATTTATGAAGATTCATAAAGTTAAGCTATGAGCTTTTTTATTTAGTTTTTCTATGAGATAATTGCGATTAAAAGTGCATTTCGTCTGAATTCACCGACCACCCTCGGAAATACACGATGATTACCGATCCCTAGTAGCAGTGGCAACAGCGGACAGCTCTCGAACAGCTGATCGGCCAAGTTGACGGTTGGCGACCCTGTTGTTTGACAACGAATAAAGGTAACTTTTTTTGAGAGATGATTTGATCATTGAAACTTGAAGCCAAACATCTCTCATCTCGCTAGTCGGCAATGTAAAGAAAATCTTATCAGGAGTTACTGTTCTACTGCTGTTACAGCCCGGCACAGAACAATGTCGTCGTTGGAGTTTATACATTTTGAACAAGTGTTTGATATAACCTCAATAACCAAAGCAGGTGTCAACAAACGAGCGATTCTAAACGTTGACACAACAGAAGACAAAAATTTACTACGTGCACCCTAGATATAGCAACGTTGTCAAGTCGTTCACTTTGAGCGGTCTTTGTGACGTCACAAAGACCAATCCTAATTCAAACTTCAAACAACGATTTCTCTTAATTTAAAACAATGTTTGATATTTTACTTGTGAAGTAGCAAACAGTAGCACACATACTTTGTAAAAAATGACAATTTCAAAAACACCGGAATACCCTATTAAAACATTAGAAACGATTTAATTATCATTTAATATTTACAGCTATGTTATTATTGCCATGGAAGCAATGGACCAGTTGCTATTGGCTTGTCATGCCCAGCAGCTTAATTTATTTGTGGAGAGCTACCTTAAAATGGTACAGAAACTCTTGGAATCTACAGAACCCCAATTGCAGATCCTAGCTACACAATCGGTATGTATAGAAAGTGAACTTTAATAATTGAAAATGGTGATTGTTAATGAGCGCTGTTTTGAAAATTTGCATGCATGGGGGGCAAGGGACTAGACATTGTTTAAGCTACATATTTAAGAGCACTGTTTAAATTTAAAAAAGATATAAAATTTATCAGGTTAAAAGAGCAAATATTAGAATGACTGGAAAAATGAGTACCAAGCACAAATCTGAAAAAAGAACTGTAATCAGTTTCATAATTATAAAATATTTGACCATGATTTAATGTTAGGAAAAATCAACTAACAAACTTTGTAATTTTTCTTTATTCATGTAGCATATTATTAATTTTTGTAATTTTCACCTGAAATCTTCTTGTATTTTAAAAGGTAAAACGTGCACGGAAGATTATCTGAAACTTTGTTTTTTCCTTTACATTCACACCTCACTATACAGCCTAGATATGTTCCTGGAAAATTGGCCATAAATCTAAATATCATATAACAAATCACTTATTATCGTATAAATAAAACCAGACAAATTCCGTAGATCAGTTCAAATTTCACATGGATAAAGTGCTACAAACAATAATTTTATTCATGATTCTGTGTGTGTGTGTGTGTGTGTGTGTGTGTGTGTGTGTGTGTGTGTGTGTGTGTGTGTGTGTGTGTGTGTGTGTGTGTGTGTGTGTGTGTGTGTGTGTATGTGTGTGTGTGTGTGTGTGTGTGTGTAAACCATTAAATAAGAGTTAAAGAGTATTCATTGTGATTAAGAAGTATTGTCATTTTAGTTTGTCAAATTCGCCAACATAGAGGAGGACACGCCATCATATCATCGGAGGTATGATTTCTTTGTCAGCAAATTCTCATCGATGTGTCACAGCGGGGCGGCCGGCGACAATCGAGACAAGATCAGGGTGGCCGGCATCCAGGGCTTGCAAGCCGTCGTCAGGAAAACGGTCTCCGATGATCTCGTCGAGAATATCTGGGAACCAGTCCATATGGACAAGATAGTACCTAGTTTACTCTTTAACATGCAGGTACTATTATTGTTGCTATTATAGTTAAACGAGTAGAAAGTGATCAAAACAGACAACTTTTATCATTAATACAATTATTAGTCGTACAATAGATTGGGCTTGCTAATCTAGCATGGTAAAACCATTAGAAAAGTAGTGGCGAAAGGTCAGAAAAAATTCAAATAGTTATAAAAACATAGATGATCAAAGTTGCACCTAGAAATCAATTTTGCCTCATTGTTTGGTAGGTATGGAGATTTTTATTATGAGTTTTATAGGAGTCAACCTTTTATCTGAAGGAAGCGGGCACTGAAGATTCTATTCTTCCTGAGGAGCAGGCAAATGATCCTCCCATGCTTGCGGAAACTTGTCTGCGGGACTTGGTGACGAGGGCTTCTTTCGGACATATTCGAGCAGTATTGCGGCCAGTATTACAGTAAGTGACTCTTCTATATATGCTTAAGGGGTAATGCCACTCTAGCGCGAGAAAAAATAGCCGATTTTGTAGGTATATTTTTTACAATATAGTAAATGAATTACAAAAGCTCTTTGAAGCCCCTGATTGTTCATATTTTGAGGAATATTCACAATAAAAAAAAACGAAAATAAATAAAAAATAGCAGCGTTAGAGGACATCAAAGGAAACCTCTTCCGGCGGACAGGGTTGCACGGCCGGAAAGATTTTGCATGCAGTTTTTCACTTAGCCATAAAAACAAAAAAATAATGGATTCTATATAAGATTATCTCGAGAAGTACGTACGGAAATTAGAAAATTCCGCTTTAAAACAAAATGGCGCATGTTTGAACACAATATCACTTTTAGGTACTAAATTAGGTTAAAAATTGTTTATAACAAAAAAAGTTTTGAACTTATCGTAAAATCCGTACGTACTTCTCTAGATAATATTGTTCTGAAGCTGCATATAAAATTTCAAGTGAATTGACGATGATCAGTTGCAGTTATCGTTCCGGCCGGTTTGAAAAATGCGATTTTGAGAAAACACCGTTTAAAATATTGTGTAACTTTGATGTATAGAATTGTTATATTTTACTATAGTCGCGCCTGGACCATATAATTATCTTTTCAAATTAACATTTTCCTCCTCTTGTTTCTTTCTGTTTGATTTTCACGACAGACGGGCCTGTTTTGCAGCATCAGTCGGGGATGGCTCTGTAAACATGATGCGCCGTGCGTCAGCCTTTGCGCAGATATTATTGCAGTTTGGCTAGATGCTCATACATAATACCTTCATAATCTTCATAAGGCTGAATAATGCATCATTGACAACACATATAGCTATACTTGCTGCAATATCCACAATTACTTTGCCACTTGAAAGAGAAAATAAAAATGAAATCACCAGGTGGCATTTCATCGGTCAGAATTTATGATACAGTGTCGCCCAGATTTATTTTCTTCATGTTATCAATTGAATCATGATTATGGCGAGTCCATCATAAATTGAAAGCTCATTTATAGACTTCTGGGTTAACTTCCCTTTCTCTTCGAGGCCCTAACTGGTTTTTTTATTTATGAGAATATCAACAACATTTCTCCAGCTGATAAGCGCCACCAATCTTACAGAGAAGAAAAGCTATGTTTTCTCTATGTTCCATCGTCCGACACAGTTACGCCATTATTTTTTTACTATTTTCAATTGACTTTTAGCCCTCCCTTCTTCTGCTGCTTTCTGCATACTTTGTTGACAATGCTTCTCTTTCCACAAAAATGGTGCGAACAACTTTATCGTAAAATGAGTGAAAAATCTGACAAGGAATATCCTTGAATGAGCAAAACTTTTCAATTACATCTACACCTATTTTTATGCGCATGACAAGGATAATTCTGCTATTCATTTCATATCATTTTTGAACAAATCGGCAACTTGGAATGAAAGTTTGTTCAAAATTCTCACAAGAAACCACGATTTGAAATCCTAAGTCACGGCTGCCACTTTCGGCCAATTTCGCATTTGATTTGCACGTTTTACAGACTACAACTTGTGAAATAGCAGAAAACACAACAACAAAGTTCGAAAGATGATAATTAAACGTCATCCACTCCAACGTTATAATAGTCTTCAACCGACATTACTTTTTTACCGGTGTGGACTGTGGATGCATTGTCAGGCAGAGGCGACTCTAGTTCCAAACGATTCAATGTTTGCCATGTTAGTTCTATTTGACAATCTGCTGCTTCCTTTCGATCACGATATACTCCAACAATGTCACTAATTATTTCTGCTATTTTTTTAACAACTAATCAAGAACAACACACGTTACATCAGACAGCTGTAACATTGTGCGGCTAGCGTCAGTTCAACGAACGTACCAAGGATATTTCCACAAAATCTTTGTGTTTTATAATATTTTATGTTATATTTCACACCACGCATGTAATTCCTCCAATTAAGATAAGAGCGTATAGGTGTCTAGGCTGTAATCTCTCACGCTAAACTTTTTGCATGTACGCTCGGCTAGACGCTAGGCCGTATGTTCATCAAATAAGCATTTAAAATTTTTTTTCCGATATGAAACGTATTGTATTTCTAAGATCTCAAGACATCATTTAAGCAAAAAAAATTTTTTTGATTTTTCAAAAAATCTAGAGTGGCATTACCCCTTAATATACATAAGATGCAATTTTTTGAGTTATTCTTATGTGACTTAGTGTGACTCCTGGTTTTCTCGGAATTGACTTCATATTTTTTGTTTGTTAATCTTGGTGGCTTTGAATGGGTTAATATAGTCAAATAAACACAAATTGAAATCATTTGCACTTTTTTACTCCTCCAAATTAATTTAGTTAATTTTGCTTCATAAATAACGAAAAATAAACATGGCTTGTGAGTCGCCCAGTACATCATATTGCCCTCTAGGTTTTTATAATGTACTTTCAAATCATCTTTGTCCAAAAGCAAATTATAAGTTTATTAAACAAGAACTTATTTAACAATATTGATATACAAGTAGAAAACCCTACTTTCCCCAAAAAATATTTTCCTTGGCAAGAGGTGTCATTAATGGCGATTTAGGATAATATATTATTATATTTATTTATTAAAACAACCAGATTCAGCAACCCATGAAAATTTGACTTATAGTAAACTTAGTATAATTTGACACCTAGCCATACAAAAATTTTGAAATCTTAATAATTTTAGGTTACATTTTTTGGTCTCCTGGTCCACATGCATTGTATACATTCATTAGGAAAATTTGCTCCCATTATGTAAAAATTGCAAAAGATTGATTAAAATAATCAGATTTCTTAATCAGGTCTTTTAGTGCCTATTTTTCTATATTTAAGTATTTCAATCATTTTTTGTTTTAGGCATTTTGATTTGCACAAATTGTGGGTACCGAATCAATTTGCAATTCACACGTTCCGTATTATAATTTTCTCCATTCAGGTAAGACATTGAAAAATAATTTTTGACTAACCTTTCTTTGAATAAACATTTGTTGGTTTTTAGGCTCAATATTCGTATACGGTCGTTGAGACATTGATGGCTCACCTGGATGAAAACTCAAAATCAAACCCAAAGATCAGAACCAGTATTGTGGATGTCCTTTCAAAGATTATCGCTATTGCTGCTGGTGAAAGTGTTGGTATGTTGTTTTTTTTTTTTTTTCATAATAATAAAGTTGTTGTTTCCTTCATGAGCATTAATCTCTATATAAGGAAGTTTGACTGTTGTTCTCAATATGTCAGACTGCACAGTTTTGCGGACAATCTCGAAGTTTAATCAAATTTTTGCTTTTTTTCTGGGTGTTTTCTTTTTCTAGTTTAATAAACTTGTACTGAAACACCTTCAATAGGACTATGTTTCCCTTGACTAATCATATAATTCCTAGGACCAAGCGTTCTGGAAATCATCAACTCTTTACTCAGTCATCTGAAAGACTCTGTGAAGAATGGTACAAGCCAAACGGAGGAGAAGATGTACCAGGACGCTCTTATCAACGCGCTGGGAGAGTTTGCTAACCATCTGCCTGATTACCAGAAGATCGAGATCATGATGTTCATCATGAACAAGATTCCATACCCGCTGGTCGAAAATCGCACTCCAGCCGATAACATGCTGCAGAGCATACTGCTCAAGAGTTTACTGAAGGTCGGTACGAAATACCAGACGATCCACCTCAACACAACTTTCCCGGTATCATTCTTGGAACCGTTGTTGAGGATGTCGCTCGCACCTGATCCTGAAATGCGGTTGCTCGTCCAGAAGATCCTCCACACGCTCATCGATAGGCATAATAATTTGGAGAAGTTGAGTAAACCTAGGTGAGTTGTTTTTAATTTGTGTGTGATTCTAGTTATAACACTCAAAACATGAAAATAAAACATGGCCACTATCAAAATAAATACAATTATTTTTTTTTTTATAAAAGCTTATGGATTATGTACTATCATGGCCATATATTATGTCCCCTTTTGATGTCGATTTTCTCGCCAATCTAGGGGCGAAAAAATTTGAAAAAATTCTGATGATTTCCTTGATTAATATGCTACAACTCATAGAAATTAGAAAGCTGTATATGTTAGCGTTTACCCGACAAATTGGCGCTGTTTTTGCGCCATAAATTTCATTAGTTTAACTCTAGTAATTAATTACTCCGGAAATAATCCATAGATTTCAACGAATTAAAAATTGAAATCACCTGCGGAATGGCAGCTTTTAATGTGCATTTTTGTAAAATGATCTGGTTAGTGGTTGACCCACAAAAAGCTATATTATGCAATGCCAGCAATTCCGTTTTTAGAAGAGCTAGGATGATAAAGTATCGATCATAGGCTACCTAATAAACCATATGTTTAAAGTTTGTTACAGAATCATTGTTTATCTTGCATGTTCCCTACAAAAGATCGTGTTGAAGCATCTCATGATCGCCGCAATTGACGCGGCACTCTTCGGTCTTTGGGGCGGTGCGGGGAAGGGTTCGACAGCGACGCTGCCGGTAGTGGGGTATCGCACGGTGCAATAGTAAGAGTACAGTGTTTACAGACACAATATAACGACCTATCCGTTTTATACGCTCAGAGCTGCCGTTTGTAATATATGTAATATGTATATCAAGAGTTGTATTTATGTTATGTTGTTTTTGCCTGTATTTAAATATTACAAACAAATAAACACAAAAACGGACTCAGACGGAGTCACTGACCGATCTGCGCAAAATATTGTTCATGTTTATTTCGGTCTTAAAAATTAACAAATGGTCGGAATGCTATTAAATTCAAGGGACATGTGACGCAGTAAATAAGGATTATATGCATGCTAACTGCGTTGTCCTGTTAACATTCCTTACTTATCTATCCGCTTCCATCAAAATCTTGTTTACAACCTTATTGTATAAAAACTGAAGAAAACAAAAACGCCAATCGGTAGAAGAGACTCTGAATGCAACCTGAAAAAACATTGAAATTTTTGTGGTAAGCGGTTTAGGAGAAAAAAAATCGGAAAGACGACCGTTAATTTAGAAATGCAAAGATCGGGTACATTTTTTCACTCCTCTCGCGCTCATCTTCATACCGAGAGGCAAAAAATTTTGATAGTCACTTTATTCCAATTTTTTCTGTTCAGTAGTTTTGAAGTTATGAGACGTCAAACACAGGAGTCAATACTATCGAAACGAGAGATGGCAGTTAGGGTATTTCTCTCGTAGCGGGTATACATATTATAATCAAAATTCTGAATTAAAAAATTAAGAATTTAATTCTGTAAGTTAAAATTACTACCTTGACATGTTATCGTTCTTTTTGTGTATTGGTAATCAGCTGTCCGCCGTTCTCTGACTGTCGACAGCACCGCTAACGACACCCTTCCCAGCATCACGCCAAAGACCGTAGAGCGTGGGAATTCACGCGGCGTTTCAGCATGATCTTTTGTATGGAAAATGCAAGATAAACAATGATTATGTAATAAACTTTAAACCTATGAATTATTGGGCAGCCTATAGTCTATATTTCATTATTATAGCTCTTCTAATAACAGAATTGCTGGCATTGCATAATATAGCTTTTTGTGGGTCAACCACTAATCCAATCATTTTACAAAAATGCACATTGAAAGCTAACATTCCGCGGTGATTTTACTTTTTAATTCATTGAAATCTATTGATTATTTCCAGAGTAATTAATTGCTAAAGTTAAACGAATGAAATTTATGGGGCAAAAACAGCACCAATTTTTCTTAATTTTGAATTATAGGGAAAATGCCAACATATACAGCTTTCTAATTTTTATGAGTGGTAGAGTATTAATCAAGGCCAGCATCAGAATTTTTTCAAATTTTTTTCCCTAGGTTTGCGAGAAAATCGACGTCAAAAGATGGGACATAATATATGGCCGCGATAGTACTCCCAAGGACCAAATGAATGTTTTCTTGTTATTTCAGCATAAATATCACTAAATTAGAACTGACGGTGGAAAAATCGTCCAGGCCTGACCTCATATTCATAAACAAGCACGGCCCGATCATCTACGACGCTCTCTACACAAGTTTGCAGATGAGCTCTAACTCCGTCGAGAACATAGAAGCAGTCTACACAACTCTAGCACTTCTTAGCATCGAATTGGCAAGCTCGGAGACAGCTATCGACATGCTACAATTGTTACTGGGGTACGTAGTCTTTTTTTTGCTTTGGATGTTTTTCACATAAATATGTATAGAAATTATCCTCCATTCTCTTGAATTTATATCAAGAGTTATACCTCTGACTGGATTATAAATGTTCATCATTTTAAAATTCCATATTGACTTGAAAACAGCCATGATTTGAAAAAAATTGCAGAAGATTTTTCAGAACATTTGGAGAAAATATTAAAATAAAGAAAATCTCCATTAAAAAAAATGTAGTGATGAAATCTGATGTGGTGCCTAATGCCTAGAAGAAAAACTATGGTGTCACCACTATATAAAGTTATTTAAAATTCAAATATGGTATAAACAGAGAAGTCGCTTGCAGTGGGTAGACCAGCTGGCTTGTTCTGTAGAGCGGACAGCTTTCTTTTGCAAGACCAATATCTTTACAGAGTGGGCTGATTCTCCCCACAATTCTAACCCATAACTTAGTCTGGAGTGGAATAGTGCATGGTACGTTTTTCCAGCCGCATCTCTCCCGACAATCTGTCTCACTCTTCTAATAGCGTATGTTGCTGTAGAAAGAGCCGATGTAAGAGCATTTGTGTGATCCAACCAGCTGAGACGTGAGTCAAGGGTGACACCAAGTAGTTTTGTTGAAGATGCCTGGATAGTTGTATTCCGCTTGCTTGTGAAGCTTATTGCTGATGTTTTGGTGTCGTTCATCTGTAAAGCATTTGCACCAAACCACTCCTTAGCTTCAGATAACGCTGAGTCAGTTTTTGACTGGAGGGTGTTGATATCTGCGTCCCTGGTAAGGAGTGTCGTGTCATCTGCAAATAGAACAGCTGTGGCAGACATGTTCTCTGGAAGGCCATTGAAGGTCATTAGCGACAGTATACTGTAGTTGGGGTAGTCCAGCATTGCAGATGTTCAAGACAGTTCAAGTTTCACATCAAGTTTTCAGCATATGTGCTATTATAAACTGTTTTGTAAAAAAAGAAAGAATCAAAAAGAATCACCCTCGAATTGTAAAGATGACAATATTGCACAATCGATCGATGCTGATTGATCTTCGATCGCCTTGATCTTTTTTTGAAAGATTTATCAGATTTATCACAAATTTCCAGACAGCTCACCACTACCCTGTAGTACTAATATTGTTAGTACTACTGGTAGTACTAAGTTAGTATATTATCAAAATATCTCAATTAATAATAATCAATTATTAAAATATTTCGATTATACCTAAATAAATTAGTAGTACTAATTTTTAGCTTTTTAATTAGTAGTACTAATCTTTAACTAATAACTTAGTGTTATTAATTTTAACTACTAACCTAGTACTAGATTTTGACAACAAAAAACTTAGTACTACTAATTTTTTACTTAAAATTAAAACTATTTCTTTTCAACTTCTAAAATAGAAGTACTAATGTTTGACTACTAAATTAGTAGTACTAATTTGTGACTCCTAAATTAGCACTACTAAATCTTTTTAAAAAAGTAGTATAAAAATTAGTAGATTATTTAGACATCTTGATTAATAATAATTCGTTATTAAAATATGATAATGCCCATCACTACTCCTGATGTATTCATTAGTTTATCAGTACAAAATTCTTTCAGTATTTTGTAGGTATTTTTTTTTAAACAAAACAAGATAGGTTAAATTTCTCTTGAGATAAATGATCAGTCCCATACATGGGACTTACACACCTGGTAGTATACAAAGTTTTTTATATTTCAGCGTCCAAAGTCTAGCCTTAAACAGCACAGTTTTATCCAACGACCAGAAGCACAACCTACACACGGTAGTTATATGCTTGCTGGTACTCGTCCCGAATACGGTTGCTCTGGACAATCTATCCGAGTACTCGAGGAAGTTGGTAGCGGCTAGAAGGAAAGAGGCTCCTCATTTGCTGCCCGAACTAATGGACCACTATCCGGCCAATTGCGAGCTGGCAAACAAACTTCCGCATTTATTGGTCGACCAGATGGCGGTGTGCGAGTGCGTCAAGAGTGGTGGACTGGATGCCACAAGATTGGCGCAAACTTCACCGTACGGCGCAGGAGGTCCTGGCTCGTCTTCGGCTGGCCATCGGCACAGTTGGGTCGAACTGAGTGCTAGGAGTAGTGTTGCAGAAATTGCTACTACGTCTGAGATTGATAGCGCAAATAGTTCTCCAGGAGTACAAAGGGTAAGGTTGATGCTATTTATTGATTTATTTCAAGTTTGTGTGGGTATCGATATAAAATTGTCAATTCATATGATACAGCAGTATCAATAGTATCAATATTGAAAATCAAAAAGGAACATAATTATTTTTATTACATATTAAGCTATAGTATTGAGCGAGGGCAATTTGTATTGATACTTTTAACACTAAGGGCCGAATATATTCACCTATCGTGAAACTGTTCGTCATCTAAACGACAAGATAAATGGCAAAAAGGTCACCTGTCGTTAACGTTACCGACCAGATAAATACGCTTAACGAATGAATTTATTTAGCGATGGAATGAACCTGCCGGTAAACTGTTGACGAACACTTTGAACCAATCACAGAGCATGACTGAATGTCAAACAAAAAGTCAAACTGACAAATATTTATGTACGTACGTAGTACTGTCATAATTGAAGTCATTATTTAGTTAATATGGCCGAATTTGCGGAATTCGACTTTCATACTATTTTTTTATTTTTGGTTTGGGTCTTTTTTAATTGTTGCGGTTAGAAATGGGTTCGAATGAATTTTGGTTACGTTTTGTCAATGTCATTTACGGTGCTGCATCTAGCGGCAATTAGTCCAAGTTATGGTCCAAGTGTTGATTTAGTACACCTTTTTTACCGACATTTGATATTATACTGCCGAAAAACATTCGTTAGCGATGTTTACATCCTCGATACCTGACGATAACTTACAGATCGGTGAAAAGACACAATCATTTTTAACGCGAACGTTAGCGTGATTTGTTCGTTGGCTAACGACAACTTTGACGATAGGTGAATATATCGGCCCTTAGAGCGGGTTTTTCAATAACACCTTAAACTACAAAACACTATAGAACACCATTCATTTTCCGTTGAAGGGTGTTTTTCAATGCTTGATCGTCATTCGCCAAGAAACGGTCAACGTCGACCATTTATGTAACATTCAGGATTGTTTGTCAAGGAATCACGGGCAAATTATGGATATCATAACCTAATGTCACTGTCAAGTCAATAACAATCACAACACCACCGTACGATAGGTTATGTGACAATTTTTTTTATGTTTACAAGGAAACCAGAGCGTTGTGATATTGGCGTTTTTTTGTTGTTGTATGTCACTCCGTAGGGATTATGCTTAGTTGGACCTATTCTGTCAGTTCAGTTGAACTGCTGCATGCTGCATAAATGGTATTAAAAAAGACATTTACCGTGAACGGCGATCAAGAATAGAATGGCATTCGGTGGAACGCAGATATAAACCCCTATTGCAAACCCCGCTCTTACAATGATCATTTATCCTGTTACCATGTCAACCAAATCCACTTTCAGATTGGGAATCATTGGGAACTCAAATGGCCTCTATTTTAATTTTTTTTTTGTTTATAATGCTACTTTAATCATTTGAGATGGTTGCACTTTATACCGTTTTTATTTTTATTTTTGTAGACTTGAGTCGTATGTAAGTCTGAATAAGGCACATATAACTTGGCATGACGTCTCTTCATGGCAGACTGGACGTTGACATCAAAACCCCACAGTGTCAAAATTTTTCCAACACGTTCATAAACCTGTTTTTACTTTTTTTATTATTCCGTATAAAAATTAGCACTGGATTAGACAAACGTTTTCAATTTTTTTACATATTAGGTTTGTTTTGGTTGCCTACACTTTATACTTTTTAGTGTAAATCAAAGCTGAATAGGGTATTTGACTATTATTGGAAAACCATCTTAGTGTGTTTATTCCTTCACTCTACATTGTAAATGCATTATTTTTGTAATTATTTCTTCAATATTTCATTAAAATCAGCGTTAAAAATTGAATCACAAAAAGTCCCGCCAAAACGATACTTTCTGTTGTGTGACGTCACCCGATAGTACATGTCAAATCGGCCCATATGGTCTGTCAGCATCGGCATCGTCGCCGTTTGGTAAAATTATGTTGTATGATGTGTTGTTTACACAATTTCTACATAAAAATGGGTTATAAATGGTGTATAAATCCACAATGCAGAAATACGTCAAGAAGAACTCCGGATAAACTATTTGTAGCTGTTCCGCAAGATTTGATACTGCGAAGAAAGTGGTTGGCTCGTAGATATCCAAATGAAATAAATAACGGCCAATACAAGTGTTTTTTGTTGTGAAGATTACTTCGACATAAGTAAAACTGACTAAAATAAGTTATCTATCGTATTTTGGAACCAGGTATTATCTAATCTGACAGCTTGAGGTTAGGGCTATCCTAACCTACAAAGTTATGCTTACGTGGCACTTTACTGCTATTAAATTCAAACGGGAGAAGCATAAGAGCACGTACAAATAACCCGGTATTGTACGGTGAGAGTGACGCGCTGCATAATAGGCGGACTAACGTCATACGGCGTTTATCTGCATATAAGAGAGAGACAGCCGACCCAGGTTATCTGAGCATTGCTCTCCCCATACCCTACCCTGACAAACCGAACGCGCTCTAAGCGTACTAACGAATGACGTCACTGGAGACTGAGCCAATTACAGAGCGTTTTCAATCATGTGATAAGACGTGAATAAAATTCAATTTTAATTTTGGTTTTTAATAGAAATAAAGCATTTTTTTTAAAAGTAATAACAAATAGTTTCTTTAAACTGTAATCTATTAGGATGACTATAATACAAGCCATATTTTTAATACAGTCAAATGCCCTATTCAGTGTAAGTTTGTCTATGCATAAAAAATGGAGCAGTTATTATTGGATTTTGTTTTTCTTCCATTTGATGATGATGGTATTGAGATAAAGCAACTGTTTATTAATTAGATATTTTAGTGCAGTGAGGTGTTCGTTGCACAGCCGGATGCTTTCTTCCTGATAGGCTTTACAGTTGGCAACATACTCTTCGTTTTCGCTGTGCCAGAATTTCTCGTTGTATTGAGTCTCGTCGGTGGCCTTGTTCAGTAAGCACCTCAGAGTGTGGTGATTTATGGCCTATTGGAATTACTCCAAAGCCTTTTCTGTTTTGTTCATCCTCTTTTGTTGTATACTGCCACTACCAGATGGAACAACATCACTAGCCTTTCCCACTTCCATCAATGGATCATATCCTGATTGATGCTTGGCAAATTCGTCTACTGAGCATTGGAAGCTCTCTACTAACAGATTTAGTAATTTCAATGGTACTTTAAAAATAACTCCACCTGAAAGAAAAAACAATAATAGGGTAATGGCGAGAAAAATGTAATGAAAACCAATATAAAAAATAAATAACTTACTCTGGCAAAAGCATGTTACACATTTATCCATGTCCACTAGTAACTTCCCGTCCTTTCATCGTAGAACACTCACTGTACCTATTGATTCTGCCATCCTAAGCAATTTTCTTTCCTACACTTTATATTATTAATTTTCCTTCTCTTGCACAATGATTCAAGTTTTCAAGTTATCCGAAAACTTCAACTTAAAAATGGCGCTTGTGGCTACACCTCGAACTAACAATTTACATCTACTCCAAAGCTGGTGTAAAAGTGTTGAAACAATTACACTAAATTACACTTGCAACAAGAACACTTCTTATGACGTCACTAACAAATACACTTTGCAACCAAAACAAACCTATTGTTATTTGCACCAAATAAAATATGATACAGTATGTTCAGAAAAAGGTGTCGTCTATAACAGTGCTCCGCAACTTTCTCCCGCTGTCCTGTCCCGCTGTCCCGCTTACGGCAGTCTCATAACTCCGTTCCGCATTCACTGTGTACAGTGGTTGCGGAGCACTGATCTATATCCTCAAGTTTTAGCCACCTGAACCTAATTGGTACGAAGTAATTTGAGCCACTATGATGAACATGTCACTATTTGTCAGGAGAGATTGAAGTTATTTGTGTCTGTGCTTCTTCATGTTGTGATATGTCAAACAATGCGATATATGACACTTATGACTTATCGTGATGTTTCATATCCGGACACATGTGTCCTTCTTGACTGTCGAATATATGGTTATTTTTAATTTTGTAGTTACTTTTTGAAGATGAAATTACCATTCCAATTTAAAAATTCAAAATAATTTAATTTCTAATTTCGCTTATTTTGCTGAATCGTACAATATCCTAAAATTTGGTGCTGAATCTTCTATTTTAACTTCTCAAGCTTCAAGTCACCCTGTGTAGGGTGACCATGTCAGTTTTTGTTAAAGATATTGAAGTCAAAATTAAAATTCTATTCAATTAAAAAAGTTATTTGATCTATACTGACATAACTTTGCTCACAGTGAACAATTAGTATAGGGCAATACCATCAAGTTTTTACAAACTCTTCTCATTTTTTCAAAATGACAATTTTAGGGGATTTTTTTAAAAGTACAAATGCTTTTATGGCCAGAATTAAAGTAAACTTCTGACAGTTGCCATTTCTTATAATACTAAATGTTTTGTTAACCTTGTTGTAATCTTTAATATGGTTAACAAAACATAAAAATTTTGTTTATCTTCATACTTAAAGAGCTTTTTCGTATTTTTCTTGATATGTATAGCGCCCAACTTACATCAGCAATTTCCTTCAATTAAAGCATGAGATCCTGCGTAGGATAGAGTCTGTGCGATCAAAACTGTTTGATTTACACAAGAAGGCATGCTTCGAATGTATCTGCTATGTAGCAACCACCACTACCACCTCTCCCTTTCAAAACCAAGACTGTGAAAATATCGACTGCGTTGAGTGCGTAAGTTCCTTTTCCTTCCTATCCAAACCTTTTCAATTAAACCTAAAAATTAAGTAGCTTTCTATACAGGTGAGACTTATCTATAACTTTATTTTTCGTATAGAAATTACCAGAGGAGGAGTTGACATTTGAAAGCATGAAGAAGATGCTAACGGAAAATGCGGAAGCCAAGAAGGAAATTGAAGCGGAACGCCGTGAACAAATAAATCAAACATTCCGCACAGCGTCATTTTCAGAATTGGTTAAAAAAACTCAACCAAAGGTAATTTTTCCTTGAGTATTTTATCGAGAAGTATAATTTGTGTTGAATGTTTTTTAGCACGATGCATTGCAAAATAAGTTGAACGAGATATTTAAGTCTTTGTCGGTGAATGACGGCCATAGGAGTCCGACGGACAGGAAGAGTAACGTGCCTGTCTACGAGCAGAACTTCCCAGAATTGTTTGTACATTAGAGAGATACTATTACATATATTGTCTATTATAAATATACTTAAGTATATCTATTTGAAGATTGTTATTAATGATATTCTGTAGGCTAGCGTATGTAACATAAAAAGTGCGGTTTATGTTATTTCTACTCTTCCTCCGGGTTTTTATATTTTTTAATGGTAGACGGAATTTCTTGTTATCTAAGATGAATACTTGTGATTGGAAATAAATCTATATGTGATATGGAAATTGGTAGTTTGTATTTGTGATTATTTAACCCCTGCCCCCCTTTGGAATAAACATTTAATTTAACCTAGTAATAAATTTAGTCAGTCATTATTATTCATAAGTAAAATTTTATTTGACTAACACAGGCTACATATTCAACTACCAGCCGTATCGGACCCAGCGCTCTCTACCGCAGCCCTCTATTCCATGTGTCTCCCCATTGTGTATGGAGTCTTACTATCCTGAACCCCCGCGGGTATGAATCCACACACGATTTGAAGTCATGGTATAGGAATCCCGGGGCTGTATTGTGCCTACCTCATAGTACTGCAGCTGTGGAGCGTATTTTCAGCGCAATTAATTGAAATAAAGCAAAAATTCGGTCTGAGCACGGAGACAGTAAGTGGGATTATCTACTCATAAGGACTTCTATAAAATCAAAGTGCATTAAATTTTTATATGCCGTGTGATATGTTGTGTAAACAAAGTAATAGCATATATAGCTAATAACCATAATGCGATTTTAAGGGGTTTTTTTGGAATTTATTTTTATTTGTTGAACTGAATTAATTGCTTTTTTTATTTGTTTTTTCTAAATTTATGGTTTCTGGGGGAAAAAATATCAAATCTGGGGATATTTTGCCGGTTAGCCTGGGATTAGCCAGAGTTGACGGCTGACTGCCATCTACTGTCAGTTGTTATTAACAAATACAGGAAGGCGCGGGAAATATACTTTTTGTAATAGAGATGTGTAAAGATTTCCAAAATTTGGCAATTTTAAAAACGTAGGTACAACAACAAAATATCAGCAAATCTAATAAAGCATTCCAGAACATTGTCGCTAAAAACCTGTGTAAGTAGAACACAAGTAAATGAACTTAACCAAACTTTTTTATTTGCTTCATGTTAGTCTTTCTTTAAATATATACATTTGTTTTTATTCCTCAGGAAATGTCTGAAATGGAAGACATTCGAGAAAACATGGATATAACAAATGAAGATAAGGAAAATACAAGGTAAACTTATAATACAAAAAATTACATACTTACACCTATCGAGTATTGTAATGAAAGTAATTTTTTGCAGTGCACACGCAAACTTTGCCAAAATTGATGAAATGCTTCGCATGGCAAAAATAAGTGAATCGGATATTCATCCAGTTTCACAAACTATTTTTTTCAGCGAGAACTTCACCAGTAACAAATACTTTTTGTTAGAATTAGACAAAACATTGGTGGATCATTTCTCTAACTCTCAGACGTTGCAGTTCAAAGGTGAAGATGAAGAAACGGCCGTGGTCTGTACAGAAAATCGTACTTACGATTTACTTCAAACGGAAACTTCAAACAGTTTATTACTCGCAAATAATTTAAAATTTTCAGAATGCGTTAAAGATGGTTTTGAGAGAACAATTTCTGAAGTGAGAAAAAGTTTAATAATATTTATTTAGGATTTAGGACCTAATTATTTGTATTCTATTTAAAATTTGTTTAGGTGCGCATCTGCGGCAATATTTCTGAATATTTTGAAGCCAATCTTAGTAGGCCTAGGATCCATAAGCTACGTGATATTCTCGACCTAACTCAGTACAAAGGTCCAGAATATGAAGGAACGATTACTGAAAAACTATATACTTATGAAGAATTATCTAATGTTATTCAAGCATCAAAATTTGAGTTAGATAATGCACTTCGAGAATTATGTGCTTTTTCGATACAAAATCATATACGTATGCTTGACTTCCAGTATATTTATTATGTCGTGAATGCTATCATAAATTATGCAGATAGTTGCTCATGGGGACAAGATGAATTAGATTTGAGGGAGATTCTCAACGATCTTACAGAAATAATTCGAGAGGAGGTATTATTTTTTTTTTATATACTTCTAAGATCCCCTTGGCATTTGGCACTTGTCTCAAACTCTTACAAATAAAAAATACTAAATTGTTGCTTTTACTGTATAACCAAAAGAGTAAATAATAACTTAAACTGTTAAAACATTAATATCACTATGTTCAATTCCTGTAAAAAGCGTTTTTTATTGCATAGTTCGTGTTTGAGTAGATTAAATTATTTATATTACATAATCAGGTGTGCTATTTTTTTTCTAAATCTTTTAGGTCTTAAGTAAAGTTTTTAGCTTATTTGCTATACCAACCCAACGTTCGAAAACCGACAGGCAATTATATAAGTTTGATGAGGAAAAATTAGCAAAGTTATTCGCTAAAACTCTGTTATACACTTCAAGGAAGTTTCAGCTGGAGGAGTTTTTAGCTGCTTGGCAGCTTTCAGTTCCATATGAGATTCAAACAGGTGAGGAACTAGTCCTGGAATTTGCTGTCATTGATCGTGAGGCTAAACCGCCTACAATCTCTCTGTTTTGCGAGCACGAATTGCCTGATGATGTCACAGAACGATTCAAAGTTTTGTTTGCTACAAAGTCTAAGTGGTGCGAAGATGAGATAACTCCATTTATTAGGTGAGTTGAATGTAATAGGTAGAGCAGGTAGAAAACTGTGGGTATGAGGATTGATTACACGAGTAAACAAAAAAAATATTTTTTTCTTAACTGGATTAAAACCGATATTTCCTGATTCGCCATGTTGAGAAGCATAAATAAATGCTGATTATTCTATTTTCTATCTGCTTTCGAAGTGGCAGCACTGCTTCAAATTGTAAAAAATTACGTTTTTTAACACATTATGATGTGCTGCGAAAAGATAATCCTAGGCTATAGAATTCTTTATGCAGTCGGAAATTGAAGCTTTAAACTTTAAAAGTATGAAATGAAAAAACATGAAATAATGTAAGGTTCCGAAGCACCGCCATTTGTACCCGAGTGTCAGGTGTCAGGTGTAAGTGTAAAAATTCACGGTTTTTTTCTGTTTTTGATTCCATCTCAAATAATTATACGAGGCGGTAAAACTATCCTAGTTGTGTTAAATAAACGCTTAAACATTGAGATATAAAATGATGTATTGCAATATCACGTGCGAATTCTGTGAATCGGTAAAGATACGAGTTTACCAGGACACTCTTGAGCACCTTACTGTCGCGCGACCGACCGACAGAGGCCATTTGCACGTTTACTGATTAGATTATATTGATATATCTTGATATATTTTGACAATTTCGACTATGGTGATACAACATAACCTTTCTCCGATTCATTTAGTGCTGTCCCTACTATTCGACACTGTGGTATGGCTGTTACAGGACACATTATTTGATAGGTAACATTTCCGAAATTATGTGGAGACACGAAAGTTCGGACGCGCACGCACGCACGCACTCACTCACTCATTCACACTCACTCACACTCATTCACACTCACTCACTCAGTCACACTCACTCACTCACAGTCACACTCACAGTCACACTCAAACTCACTCACACATACACTCACACACACTCACTCTCTCACTCACTTTTCTATTTATTTTTCTACTTTGGTCAAAATTGTTCAAGGGCCCAAAGGGACATATTTCCGCTAAAATCTCAATTTTTTTCGCCACGATTGAAATATTTTGTCATACTACGTATGATAAAGTAAAAATATGTTGAATAAAGAGCTTTAATTACTCAGGGGAGAAACGGTTGGAAGGGATTTCAGGTAGTGCCGTGGTTCGTAGCTGTCTTGGCAATCATAGAACTTAAAATTACGCGAAAATTGGTTTATCGACGACACGTGTTTCGGACTTATTAACACGTGTTTCGGACTTATTTGTCCTCGGCATAGCCAAGGAGCAAGATGGAACCTCAATGAAGAAAACACACAAAAGGGAGACCATAATCAGGGTGACCAATGTCGCCAATTTGGTGCTTCAGTCACAACATCCTCGGATTCGAAGACTAGAAGTAACATCGCGCTGGAGGTAACCAGTACACCCCAGGGTGAAACCTTTAGCCCATGGTAATGATGCGAAAATTAGAAGGTAATTGTCGGGCATATCCGTCATTAAATACCTTGTACTTTTTATATTTTACCGTCGATAAACCAATTTTCGCATTATTACCATGGGCTAAAGGTTGTACCTTGGGGTGTACTGGTTACCTCCGGCGCGATGTTACTACTGGTCTTCGAATCCGAGGATGTAGTGACTGAATCACCAAATTGGCGACATTGGCCACCCTGATTATGGTCTCCCTTTAGTGTGTTTTCTCCATTGAGCTTCCATCTTGCTCCTTGGCTATTCCGCCGTACTGATGAGGACTACCAAGTCCGAAACACGTGTATACGGCTGCTTTCTTAATGACGGATATGCCCGATAATTACCTTCTACTTCTTAAAATTATGCTTTCGTCTACAAAACTTTACATAGCCGCTAATCTTAGCGGCTATCTAGCTACCGAACTGGTTTTGGGTTCATTGGAAAGAATATAATTGTCTCTATTAAAATCATCCCAAAACTCAAAATCGACTTCTTGACACATAAACCCCCTTTCCAAAGTCCAGGGCACATATATGTTTAATATATGTTTAAAGGCTACCTGGGAGCTACATTTGGAATTTAGTGCGTGATGGTGATGGCGTCCATAACAGAAAGGCAAAACCAGATGCTTTTAAATTTTGTTTTAGCTTTTATACGTTGTTTTTCTACGGGTGTCTCTAGATCTATGGGTGTCTCATAAAGATTTCCCATAACGTTCGTTGCCATGGTAGCTAATATGTTGTTGTGACGTTCAAGCCTTTTTGAACATTCAAGCGTTGGTATTGTCTACTTGTTAACCTAAATCACCTACAAAAGTCAAAAACTTACGGATGTATTTGGTTGCCTAAGTGTCCGAGTCAACATCCTTCTCGCAGTGACGTCATGCGCAGAAATGAACGAATTTAAGACACGAAGTGAGCAGAGCGGTATACTGGATCATGATTCAGCCTAATTCCTAAACGGCTCATTTTCGAACATTATTATTGACAAACAAATGCTTGTTTAGAAAATCGTATAGGTGTCCCCTAGAAGTCCTACAACCCCTTTGAGTTTGTTGCAATCTGTATGGGACATCCTGTATATTACTGTATGCAATAAATTTCTTATAAAATTTTCTTTTACGACGTCTTCCTATTGAAGTCAGTGGCGTATCACGCCATAGCTGAATTCGTATGCAAACCAAGATTGCCACACACAATACACACCAGTAACAACTGAAAAATTGTAACTGAAAAAATTATATTCAATTATACTTCACACAACGTTGTCACAGATACTAACCCCTATACGCGTCCGCACAAAATTAAAGTTAGCGCTTCTATGCATGCGTCTGGTAATAAGGCCGGTTTACATGATTCCTTAATTTTTTTAGTTCATGGTTTTAAAGTTCACAGGGTTTAAGCTCCCATTTCTGGCTTCATAGAGACGACAGTAGAATTATTTTTTGGGAGAGCCTCAAAAAGTACCAGAAAAGCAGAAAAAGCATTTGTTGACACTTTGAAGCACTGCAGTCACTACAAAAGCAGATAGAAATCAAAATAATTGTCATTTTTTGTTTTTCTACATTAGGAATTAGAAAATGTATATCGCAATCCAGTCGCAAAAATGCTGTTTAGCGGTGATCCTATGTTTCTGTGTATTGATATAGGTACACAATTCGATTTTATTTTTTTTTGTGTAAATGAGTTAAAAATTTTTGGAATGCAATGATCAGCAATGCATCAAACTTTCCATTTAAATTGGGTATAATCTAGACTTCACTTTCGGAAAAGCGGAAGTGATATTAACCTAGAAACAATTTATATTTCATCTATTTACCTTGTCGGCAATTCAACAAAAACTGACAAATGCAGTACAGTAAATAGTTATTACTTTTTGGTTTTAGGAATTTGGCAACTGAAAAATTGAACGCAAGTGCTCTATTGGCAAAACACGCTAGAGTTTCCACGATGAATGGAAAAAAGTACTATTCGTCAAAGCATGCCAAATAGTTATTATGTTACTAATGTTCATATTTATTTAATTATGTATATATTTTTTGGAAATATATTTTTTACTTTTATTTTCTTATTTATTTTAGTCTATCATACATCGTAAGTCGTCTTTTGCTTGTGTTGAGTAAAAAAATATGGTATTTCTACCAAATTTAAGGTTAAGTACCAAGTTTCCGTATTAAAGGGGCTTCAAAAAGGTGGCGACTTGAGTAGTGGCTTTGAAGGGTATCCTGGATTCACAGGATTCTCACAGATTTAGCATATTTACTGTACATATATAAGAACCACCATCCAAAAAAATTAAGCGGATAATAAAAATTACAGAAAGGAGTGGGCACAATATTTAATAGCCCGTTATACAGCCAAAATTTTAACTTTTTTTCTAACTACATGATTAGAAATTTTTTTAGTCTGGATTCGTCGGCCGGAGCAACCTTACTATTCGGCGGCCAAAGCAAAGAATTACGTCATGTTGACATGGGATGTTTTTTGACGTCTTTCACCTCACAACGCTACTTTTCGCAAATCTATTTGAAACTTTCCATATATTTAGTGACCCAATTAGTACCAATTGGCACCACCAACTGCGGAAGTTGTACCTCAACGAAACATTCCCAATTTATGAGTAGTTCTTTTGAACGTCACCTGAGAACGCCACATTTCGTAAAACAACTCGAATGACAACTTTTGTAAATATTTAAATGTACCTCAAACGAACACCCCAAAAGCGGAGGGTAAAGATGGCACGCGTCACCTCGAAACATCTCTTGTTGAAAAACAACTTGACTGTATCCTAGTTTTTGTACCCAAGGATTTAGTACCCAATTTGTATCCACTCAAAACACCAACCACTAAATCTCAGGATCAAAGAAAGTTTCCAACTAGCATTTCACACTCTATCCAAGCGGTACATTAGGTTATGAACTTGTATAACCATGGTTGTACGCTTGAACGCTTGTATACCAAATTTCAAATCAATTACTTCAGAATTACGGCAGTTATCATGTGTACAGACGGACAGACAGACGGGAATAGCTAAATCTATTCAATTTTCAATGCTGATGAAAAATATATATACAAGTCTATACCCGCTTCCTTAAGGGTGTTACAAATGACAACCTTGTGAGACAAATGTGACAAATTCAATATACCCTCCCACAGTAAATGTGGGCGGTATAAAAACTAACAAAGAAACGGTCTTGTCAAAGTTACACATGCTTGATTTAAAATTAATGTTTTAGAAGTTGATGTTGATTATTATTTGTCCCCTATATCTAGCGCATAGTTGCATAAAACAATTTTTACAAAGTACAGTTGTGATCAAATTAGTTTTTACGAGAAACTGATAGTTTTCGAGATAATCACAATAAAAACACAAAAGGATGTATCAGTACCTACACCATTGTTCACTTCTGAAGTACCATTTAAAAGGTCTAAATAAAACACTCTTGAACAAAATTGTTTTTTCAAAAACAGAATACAAAAGGAAGTACATATATTTTCACCATTGTTCACTTCTGAAACATTGTTTTAAACAGTTTTAGCACTCACAAACAAATTATTTTTTGTGGTCGTGTTTGGCACAGATCAGGAACGTAAACAACATATTCAATGGTACGAAATCTACGATTTACAAATGTGTGTGCTCATTTATGCGCACACCTTATGTAGTCAAGTTCAGAAATGTTTTTCAATCAGCTGCAAATTTTTAAAGAGTATGAATTTTTGACAATGAACATATAAATAATTTTATTCTGTCCGTTCGATTTTTTAACGCTACTTTTTTTCAACTAATATCTATAATCATATTTACACATTACATCATAAGCTCTTAATACATTCAACATTAATCATGGACACATTCCAAAAATAAGCACAGACCATTGAGTCTGCATTGTTTCGCGTAACTTTGTTTACAACTAGTAATCTCTTTATCTTCCCCGAAATTGATAAGATTGCAAATGATTCCACCATTCGTGCAGTCATCTAAAGTTGTGGGTGTATTCAGTTACGTTATAAGCGCATAAGTTACTTTTCACACATGGCAAGCAATAATAAAGCTGCAGGTATGTGTGCAATAATCGAAAAACATGTGATTTATCGTGTTGGATTTCTAGAAATCATCGCTAGCGAGTCTTTTATTGGAAAATTTAAAAATAAGTATGGAGAGCATGCAGTACCGTTGTATGTCAACACTCTAGAATCGCTGGATGCAAGAGCCTGTAGTGATGAATTAAATATCGACGTAAGTTAAGATTGTGTGATAAAATATGTATATTTGAGAAGTAGGTATAAATTATCTGTATCAGCTAGTAACACTTGAATTCTTTCAGAAGTGTTTGGTGATTTTATACCTTCACGTAGACAATCATCAATTCTCATTCGATTTCTGCTCACACCTCCAAAATAAAGAACTGGTCGAATCAATAACAAAAAATAACTGTTTCTTACTAGCATGGGATTTATCCGTATCCGAAGAATTAGAATTTTTGATAGATTCCGTGAGATGCACTCTGGGTTACGGGGTTGTCTATCAAAATCTTAAACTAATGAAACCATCGGTCTTCCTAATAAGGCCAATTGAACATGACGTAATAAAATGCATTGATAGCATTCTCCATCTCAAACATTTTCCGTTTACGCTAGACCAGATTATTGCTTCATGGCGTTGTAAAGGAGAAGAAATAATCAAGGATGAAATCGATCATCAAAATGATGCTGCGATTAGGTGACAATAATAGTTTTCATGGTGATTTTGCTCATTTATACATACGTAACTTAATTCTTTAGTTCCGAGAGATTTCAGCAGATGATGTTCGAATATTTAGGCGATAGAGATTTCGATTCGTTTGAGTGTGATGAGCACGAATACTTGAAGAACAAGATCTATTTTGCAATATACGGAGCGCCGGATACATTGGAAAGAGATAAAGAAAGGGACAAAGTGGTGAACGACTTATATAATTTAATACGGAAAATAAACAGTAAGTTAATCCATAGTAAACACTACTAAAAACTTAAATACATAATATCGGGTGTTTTATTATTATTATATAATTTATCGTGTCAAAGGCATCAGGTGTAGTAGATATTTATGCAAAATGTGTCTCTTGTATGGTATATTTTTGGTTCATCACTGTCATTTCATATATTATTCTTTATAATACATTTACGAAATAACTTCATGATGGATACAATTGACCAGAAAAAGTTTAAGTGATATTTTTATAGATAGTAAATTAATTCCTTAGTGTTTTTCTTCGAGCGTCAGTTTTAAACACTATACAGGGTGTAGCAACTAGGAATGTTTTAACACTCATTTGATCATCTGAGAACCCTGATTTCGAGATTACAGCTGTATACGTATCTCGTAATCCGGTGCTGAGTTTCGTCTGAATACCGGGACTACGGTGCTGGTAGATTTTTAATAGAAAATCATGATTCACAAATACATTAAGAGAACTGAATACTAAATTAAATCCAAATGCCAATAAATAGGGCATACATAAGGTTCATAAAGATAAGGTACATAAGGACTATTTCGCACCGAATTTCCGGGGACCGTTTGCAAATATGAGGAGCGTGCTATCTGACGTCACCAAATATAAACGTCAAAATTGGAACAATAGTATTTTTACTAATATTTTCTTAAAAATGTTAGTGATTTTAATTAAGGCGGTAGCAAATCCTAAATGTTAGTTTAAAATTATGAAATAAAATAATGTAATTGTTAGTCAGGTCATACAACATTTTGCAAAACCGTATTAAATTTTCGGCAATGACTAGTTCAAATTTCTGGTAAAAATAAGCCAAATATGGTTTATTTTTCTGTTGGTGTCATTGATGTGTAGGTATATATAATTATTATATCTTGATAGAATTCCACAATTCCGTTAATTTGTGCATGCCAGATTTTTTAGGACGCGTGGCAGTTTTGGCCCTTCGTTTAACAGTAATGAAATAACACTTCATATAGTCAGTGATTAGATCCACTCTTCTTTGCAAGTTTCAAGATTCAAGCAGATTATATTTCAGCCTACCTAAAGAATGCAGTGCCAAAAAAAAAACGAGATTGTTGGTATTTTGATGCCATTTTTGTGATTTTTTGTTAAAATCGAAGAAAAAAAACTATCGTAATGATCTGTTTTTTTCCTTGCGAGACACAAAAATGCTCGAACAATATCGAGTATTTTCAAAACCGTACCGCAATATACCCAACGCTTTATTTTCTATGTGACAAACAGCAAGCTTTTATATTTTGGGGAATTCACATGATATCAATGAAAATAATTCTCAAAACTTGCGTAAATAAGTAAAATAATATGTAAAACCCATTTTTGGGGACTGGTGGCTTTTCATACATTTGTAGACAAACGTACATTCAAGAATATTCATGTGTGTACAAAATTAATAACGAAAATTCAAAATGTTGTTTTTTGTTGATATCTGGAAGTTGCTTTGATCAGCAAAAAATACGTTTGCCCGAATTTAACTCTTGTATCTCCAAATAAACGAGAAAAAAAGGCGACCATCCTGTATTTAAGATTTACGTTCAATTTGCTTTTATCTAGATTATTTCCGAAATAGCACGAATGCTAATGCAAAGGAGAAAAAAAATAAGGAAAACTGTAGCATAAACTGCAGAACCCACAACACTTTTAATTATATTTTAAAAAACTGAAAATGACAAAAAAAAATTTGTAGCTTCTAGAACTGCCAAACTTGTTAGTTGACCTACACTCGCTTATAAAGCCACTGTTATAGTTTTAATAAAATAATTTTAGTAAGTTATTGTACAACATATTTATAGAAATAACAAAATATATTTTATTGCAGTTGCCCAAATTTTATAGACTTCTGACAAAGATATAAATGTCGATGAACAAAAAATATAAATAGAACAGTTTTATTAAAAATCGCAGAGATTTCTGCAGTATTTGCTGAAGTTAAATTTTATTTTAGATAACAAAATTTAATCCACCTCTCCTAATGTCGAAGATTATTTCTAACACGACCAATCAGCAATGCCGAGAGATCATTTTCTATTTTAAGCTGGTAAAAATTATTTGCGCGGTACGCTTTCGGAGTAAAACCTCAACGCGCTTGCAAACTTGAAAAGGATTTTCTAAAAACCCTCTACTATGATCATATAATCAAAACATTTATTGAAGCAAAAATCAGAAAAAGAACATTTTAGGTTTGTAACATAACATATTTTCATTAAAAATTAAAAAAAGAAAATAACTTAAAAATGCGATTTTTATTTCTTTAAAAATATTTTTATTATTGGTCTTGTATCATATACAGGGATGTAAAAGCGTAATTTACAGCGTAAATTACCGAATTAATTACCGTAATTAATGGTAATTTACCGATTTTTAATTACCGTAATTTACGGCGTAAATTACTGATAGTAATTTACCGTCAATTTACATTACCGTTGGTAATATACCGACAATTTTGATTACCGTTGGCAATTTACCGGAATTTATAAATTAATTTCAAAGACCTTCCATTAGTAGACGCATGAATGCGCCCCACCCCTCCTAAGCAGCCGACAAGTGCTCTGTTGTTTGCGTTTGCCTGGGAAGTACCTAACAATCCGCGTGGTGCATGGTCGGACTCGTGAGTGACAATGTTATTCAAGGTGTCATTTAGCCAATAGAAATTGGTCTATGGGTAAAGTTAACACATCCAATGACAGTCCAATTGCCCGTAAACGTTATATTTTTACTATTCAAAATCATCCGACATTATTCGACACTTGAGAAATACAGAACTAATATTTTGTATTTAATGAATAGTGAAGTGGAAAGCCCCTTCGCCAATGGCGACCAATTCAACAAATCCGATAATGCAGCTCTGAAATCAGAAGCCATTTATTATCAGAATTCACTTTTTAATAAATATGCCAGTGTTAGAAAAATGACAAATGACAACCGGAGAAATGTGAACCGGAGAGTTATTTTGTGAATGTGGACAGAATTAAATTGATTATTTTCTACTATTATTATTCTGTTTGATTTTCTTGCTTTTGTTGTAGTGCTATAAATAGTATTTCTATGTAGTCTTTCCTTTGGTTTTAGTACTATCAAATCAGGCAAAAGATCAGAGATAGCTAGTTATCCACAAAATAATGATTTAAGGTTTTACCAAACATTTGTATTAACATTAGTAGTAATCATAACTTACAGTGATCTGTTTAATTTAACATTTTGAACTTTTAATTGCCCGGTAATTTAAATCAGCGTAATTTAACATTTGAATTTTTAATTACCCGGTAATTTAAACAGGCGCAATTTACCATTTTGAATTTTTAATTACCCGGCAATTTAAACCAGCGTAATTTACCATTTTGAATATTTAATTACCCGGTAATTTAAACAGGCGTTTTACCATTTTGAATTTTTAATTACCCAGTAATTTAAACCAGCGAAATTTACCATTTCGAATTTTTAACTGCCCGATAATTTATGCCATCGTAATTTACCATTTTTAATTTTTAATTACGTGGTAATTTAATATTTGGAACTAATAATTTTAACGGTAATTTACGAAAAAAATTAATTACCGTAATTTAACAACCCTGATCATATACGATATGTAGGTTGAGGAGCCCGGATTTTGAGGTGTGCCTAGAGCCCGTAAAACCCTAGTCGCGGCCCTGCTACCAATACAATTTTATGGTTTGTTTTAGCCTAGGATTTTCCATTACACATGTTGAAAGCTTAAATTTACTCAAAAATATTTACAGCAGCTAAGTATTAAACAGGACGTCGGCGTCGGGACTTTTTAGACAACTTTATCGGGATGTCAGGACAAGTAGGTCAATATCGGTGACTGATGTCCCGATATATCAGGACAAAATAGCAACCCTATTAACCTATGTCACCCTTAATAATATTTAAGGGCACACAAATGTCGAATTCCCTTAATTTTTATTTCAGATTAGCCAATTTAGTGCAATTTTGACGGAAATGGCGGAGGCGCAAACGCAAATGAATTTTTAGTCAAATTAGTTTGAGGTAGAACTATTATTCATACATAACATATAATATTATTTTACTTTATACTAGTTATGTCGCAGTGACACAAAAAAAAACGTCATAAATCCGTGGCGATATTATGATTATGTTCTATGTTCTCGTCGCTCTATAAATTCAAGTCAGAGTTAACCTCCTCCGTTAAATGGCGTCTTATGTCCTCGTTAGTCTTAAGTTATGTGGATTATTGTAACCCAGTTTTCTACCCTCATTTGACATCATATAACAGACATAGGCTCCAGGTACTTCAAAATAACTGCATGAGATATGCCTTTGGCATCTCTAGGCGGGAGCATATTACGGAATATTACAATAGTAATAAAATTTTAAAAATGGATAGCCGTTTTAGCCTTCTGTTTGGCTCTGTGCTGTTTCGAATAATATATACACATTTGCCGTTTTATTTATTTATTTTGTTGAGGAGAAGATGCATATGTTTTCAATACCGATTTTTAGAACGTCTCAGTTTACATGTTGTTTTAGCTATTTGGCGGTCAAATCTCTGAACCAATTTCTATGTGATTTTGACAACGCAAATTGTTGTTACAAGCTAAAAAGGGCGCTGAAGGTTAGATTGATAGCCAAACAGTCAGCAAGGCCATAATTCTGTTTTTTTTTCTCTTTAATATTTCGGTGTTATTGCAAACCGGCTTTGCCGACACATCGCCGTTTAGGTAAGGCTCACTTATGTTAGAATTTCTGTATTTTCTTTTGTATTTTATCGAGTTTTGATGTTGTTATATTGTGCCTTATCTAATAAAGCTTATTATTAAATGTAGATAGTCATAATACCGGACAAATAAACTTACTTTAAACCATAGTTTTATTATTATCGTAATCATCACCTCATCAGATTGGAACGTAGAAAACAATACTATAGTAATCATAGATAAATACAAATATTTTATGTAAGAATATAAAAGGGACATGTCCCGTTTTTCTACACTTTGTCCCGTTGGCGTTGTAACGAGAAACATTACCAGCCGCTCAAATAACCTGTTTCTTCATTTTTTACATTGGGGATGTTTAAACATTTGATAAGTAGTGGCACAACTTGCTTCGCATAGTAAAATGCCAATACAAAAGCATATTTTCGATAATAAAGTAGGCTTGCTATTACAGACAAATACATCGTCGTTCGGGAAAATGGCCTGCAGAACCATATTATCTAATGATTTATTTTTAGAATAATAATACTTAAATAAACGTATTCTGTCACTTCTCTCCATTTTTTTAAGTACATTGTTGTAGTATTTGCACATTTATATTTCAGACAAATATTCAAAATGGAACGACAGAATAGTCACATCCTTTTTATACAACTGCACAGAATCCCTTCAGTGTGTGATGGCAAATATGACACCTATTCCACTTTTCGTCATTCGAAAATGTAAAGGAAGTAGCAATCCCTGCAGAAAATTCGTCGATTTAGATCTCAGAGTGTACGGATCCTGGAGAAGATACCTTAGGAAGAACAAATTACCGAGCTGCAACATGGTGGTCCCGAAAAACGGAAGATATCGTGGTGATTCCCTTGGAAACGTTATATTAGAAACTCACAGGTCGCCTCAATGTACAAACTCGGCGTATGTGCTAAAATTGACCGATATCGCTGCAACCGTGTTGGCAATTTTCGCTGCCATCTTGATGGTGGGCAGTTTCATTTATCCACCGATTGCAATACCAGCAGGTATATTGGGGGTAATATGCGCTGTTTATTCCATGACTAGATCGTCGTTTCAAATTCACGATAGAAGAAAACATCGAATGGTAAGTAGAATACTTTGATGCTGCAGAGATTGTTTTTTAAGATTGTCCGTCTTTATTTTTTGGTTGTCTAGTCCACAGATCCCGAAAACTTTAAGAGGAGGGCCATAAAAGAAAATAAAAAAAAGTTAAGTGGGCCGCATAAAAAATACTACCACTGTCGTACAATACGTGCCCCATTGATAAATTTTATTTTATCTCAAACCAATATTCGTATTTGATAACTCTATTCAGAAAGCTAACAGAAAGCTGACTAAGGGCATCAGTAATAAGCGTTCACAAATATAATTATGTATGTGCAAAATTATCTACAGTAATAAGAAATAAATGTACAAATAAAGGCAAATAAATCCAATACAGTTGCCTTCTTGGGATCCGACGCGGAAAGTGTTGAGTATCAATTTTACTATAGCCTCGCACCCTAATAACCACCGCTAACGTAACCACCCCTTTGTGATTTTACCGCAAAACGGTGACGATTTCGCAGTTTCAGCATCTCTACAAAATTAATCCTTATAAAATTCTGCACAAAAAAGGTGTATTCCACTTTACAGCGTGCTGAGTTTATGGTAGTTATGGCAACGGGATCAAATCATAATTACAACGACAAAAATTGAAAAAAAAATCATTTTTTTCATACATTTGCACGTTTGTCAAACCTCACAACTCCGTTAATACTTGACGAATTACGTCATCATTGCAGCAATCGAAAGCACAGATCTCGCTTCAATTCTCATAGCTATGGCAACTTAAAATTATAATAACAAGTCATGTAAACAAATTAACAAACCTTTAATGTGTTTATATGGTATGTGCGTCTAAGGAGATACGCTTTATAAAACAGGTTGCCTAATGTCATTTCTTTTCATTCGATCATAACCATAATCATAACAATATGCACATAGAACGAAAGAATGGCCACAGTTTGTGAGCTAAACGGAACAGCGCTTCATAAAAGAAGTTGCATAAGTCATTTCTTTTCACCTGATCGTGACAATATGTACATCAAACGATAGAAGAAGTCCACCTCTACGTATGGTAGTTATGGCAACTAGAAATTAGGTTAATTAGTGGTGTAAAGAACGACGCCAGAAATGCCGCGGAGATGTTACCCATGAAGTCGTAACTTTTTTGCGATTTTTTTTTTAAATGAGACATACCAAATGATACAAGTGTTCATACGTTATACGGTAGAGTTTTTCTTCAAAAATTCATCAAACGGTTTTTTTGGAAATTTAATTTATTTTAGAACGGTTCAAGTTATGACTTATGACTTGGCAAATGGATAATTACAAATTACTCTTTTCAGCAACATCGTAATGAACCAAATGTAGCAACTGTCAAAGCGCATAAAATTATTCATCCAACAATGGCCTCGAAAAGGTACTTCCTAATATCCTAAGACTTACCCCCATACGACTATTTTGAGTATTAGACATTGGTCCGGGGGTTGGTCCTATAGTATATACATATTTGTTGTTTCATTTTGTCCAACATTCTTTTTCAAAGCATTCGATAAAAAGCAGTAACAGAATTTTTTATTATTGTATTCAAAATGCTTTCCAAATATAATTTATAATTACTCGTTAATTACACAAAACTGCCAGATAGAAAAAAGTATTTGAAATTATTACTCCATTTATCAGGCTCTATAATACCTAAAAATTAATAAAACCATTTTATCTACGACTCACATATAATAAGTTCATTGCATACGTATCTATGACTATATAATCCCCATCATGATACACGCCAATTATTATAATGACAGTAGCGTTGTATAATAATGACAGTTCGTTCAAATAATGACTTCATTATTTGAATGAACTGTCATCATTATACGAACGTACTGTCAAAGTCTGTCAAAACCTACGTGGATGACAGTTATTTGGCAGTTCGCCTCGTCACCATCGACAAATACATTTAAAATATTTGACATAAAATGGAATTTATGAGTCGTAGATAAAACGTCGTATTCGACTGGCACACAACTAATATAAATCGCTCGCATGTTTACACGTTCGCCTACGGCTCGCGTATAAACTTCATGCTCGCTATTTATATCCTTAGTTATGTGCTCGTCAAATAATATACTATTATCTACGACTCACATATAAAAAGTTCAGTGCATACCCATACGTATCTATGGGTGCGTTCTGCCAGTTTAAGCCGCTTAAGGCTTCGCGTTCATGTTGTTGCTGCCCAATTGCTGCCGTCCGCTGAGTCCAAGCGGTTAGCGCCTAAAGTGGCAGAACGCACGCAATGACTATATAATCCCCATCATGATACACGCTAGTGTCAAACTCTGTCAAAACCTACGTGGATGACAGTTATGTGACAGTTTTCCTCGCCATCAATTACACATACATTTAAAATATTTAATGTAACATGGAATTTATGAGTCGTACATAAATCGTCGTAATCGACTCGCACACGACGCATATAAATCGCTCGCATGGGCGATTTAGGCGGAGGCACAATCGGTAACACACGATTTTGGGTTGGCGATTTATTGGGTTTATAGGGGGACTTATTTCGATGTATGTAAAATCGACTATTAAAAAATTGATTATTAACATATGTATACGATGGGTTGGGTTGGCGACTTATTGCATTCTAATCGATTATGTAATGCGAATGCGCCCATCACATGTCGCGCGTAGTGAGCGGTACTTTCCACCGCTACACTTTCGCCAAAAAAAATACGGAGGCGAAGGCGGAAACCGAGGTAGAGGTTAAATAACAAGCGAAAGTTCCGCCTTTACGGAGGCGGACCTCCGTTACGTCCCTAGTCTTAAATTTCAAATACCGATATTGGAGCTTGCAGTTTAGGAACCACTGAAGAAAAAGTAGAATGCACCTTTTTTGTGCCAAATTTTAGTTAATTATTTAGTTTAATTATGTACAGAGCTTAAAGTTGCGAAATCTTGCCCGCGGTAAAATGCAAAGAAAACTGCAATATGCACGTTAGGGGTGGTTTTTAGGGTGCCAGGCTATCGTAAAATTAGTGGACGCCAGTATATTGAAGCTCAACACTTCCGCGTCGGGCAACTGTATTAGATATTTTTCCTTCATAGCATTTAAAAAAAAATGTTCGTCGAATTTGAATGTACTAGTATTGTTTTGTATGATTGCAAATCTGGCAATTGTCATTTCATATACGTTCTCATATGCATTCTCAACACGAATTTGTACAGAAAATCAAATGGTTCCACATCACGCAGGTACACAATGTGCTGGATTGGGTGCACTAGATATCGTGGGAGTTGACACAGAACTCAGAGAAGTAAAAGTCATCATTTAAAATTGAAATTTGCTAAATTACAATTTCTTTTTTATAATATAATTACAATAGACCCACTTCTATGTAATTTTTGAGGAGGAAGTTTCGTGTCAAAAAAGTGTAATACAACAAATCTAGAAAATGTTTCAAAAGGTGATTTAAGCTAGCATTTCAGGTAGTGAGTAAAGAAAATATTCATGTATTTTAGCACCGTGGGTATCTCATCAAAATCTTCGAAAAAAAGTTCCAATTAACATCGTGGATCTGAAATTAATGGCAAATACAAACTAAATTAAGAGCTTTCTTTTTCAAAAATGTGTATAATACAAATTATACAATTTAAGTTTAATGGTTGCGGGATACTTTATACTTTAAACCATTATCTGGTTTACCAATCTAGATCTTATTTTGCGATATTTAGACAAGTAGATATTAGAACCAATCGATGTTGCATTATAATATTGATATTATTTTAAAAAGCAACCGCGAGCCGGGTAACCTAGCAGGCCGTACTTTGGGGACCCCTGCTTTAGTCTAGACATTTGGTTACCAATAACTTCACTTTTTTACTAATTACAGAATATGAGCATAAAGAACCCTGATGCCAGAGGAGCGTATTTCAACATAGCCGCAAATTCCATAGGTATTGTTGGTGGTGCTCTCACAAGGACTGTTACAATTGTTGCATCGCGAGGTGTAGCCGTTGGAAAGGTAGGAAAATGTCCTATGCAGTTTACCATACTTGTCATTTGTTTCTTCCTAGAGCATACTACTGACAGTGAACACGATCAACTACGCTGGACTGGCAACAGACGTGCTTGGTCTGATGAATGCCGTCCACGCGTTGAAGGGATCAAAACGGCCAGACGCTTTGCAGATTCTACAGTTCAGTTTTTCACTTCTGTTCTTCAACAACTCCATCATCACACTGGCGAGAACTAAGGGCCGTCTAGTTCAATCGGAGATTTCGACGGCCATCAGGAACAATAAGACTGGGTATGTATTATTATTATTATTATGAACGTTTTGAAAAATCATGATAATTTTGTCCCACCGTTCTACAAAAAGTTTGTATCCCTGTTGCCTTTGGTAAAATTAAAATACTATATTTTATTGATTCCTCAATAAATATCTACTTATCTAACATACATTAAATAATTTTCAAGATATCCACCAGCAAATGGCCAAACCATTACCCATCTCCGAAGCGTCCACTCTCAAGATGTCATGAAGATCCTAGGAGTGCGAAATAACCGCTTGTCAGCAGCAAAGTTAATCACGTTCTCCAACCAAAAGGGCAACATATCCCTAAATAACGTACCTGTGACTGTCCTCAAGCAGACAGTAGTCAAATTCCAAGGTCTCAGCTTACCTCCTGTCCAATACATAACGGAAGTAATCCAAAAGAAATTCCTAACTAACGAAGAAAACGTCCGCTTGTACGCGGATATACTGTATCTCTTCCCAAAACAAACCCAGGACTGCATCATCAAGATCACAGAAAGTCTACTAACAGCTTTAAAAGAGGAAGATGTCCAATTTCCTGAAGCAACCAAGAAGATTTTTCCTCATTCTACTTATACCTGTAAAGTTTTAGAGGTTGTGGTGCTATATTTGGAGAACAGGCACTGGAAGGAGTGTCAGAATGCAAGTGACGACCAGGAGAATAAGGCGCGGTTGTTTAGGATGATAGAGGCGATTGGTGCTGAGGATACTTTGATCATAGAATTGGTGCAATTTTATTTAAACTGGCTGACAACGGCTATATACGAGCACGAATACGCAAATATCAATAGGGTCAATCGCAGACAGAATCAATTGAACTACAAGACGAAAGTTGATTGTAATATATGCGGTGGTTATTATTATAAAACTGCGAAGAAATAAGTAGGTTTTATTGGTAGACTGTGGTTTATTCTAGTCATTTGTTGAAATAAAGGTTTGTCGATAGAATGTTGAAATTGTGTTTCCAAACATTGTATCTGTCCCTTGTAGCTTGACTTTTTCTAATCTTTAGCAGGACTAACTTCAGGACTATACTTACAGAAAGATATTTATATATTTTTTTTGCTATTTTCTCAGAAAAAAATAAGCTTCTCAAAATTTCGTTACCAAATTTCCTATATTTTTTTTTAACAGGTTTCGAGAAAAATAGCTGACAGTAGATTTTTTTTGTGGGTTAGCCATCATATTTTTTGAGAAACTAATAGTTTCCCTATTACCCCTATTTCCTTAAGACTTCCTTAAGTATTAAGACTTCTTCAGGCCCTGGGCCCCTATGCAAAAGTAGATAGGTCCCACCTGCGTCTCTTTTATTTCATTAAATGTAAGGTTTAACAAAAGCAATCTATAACAATATTTAATATTTATTAGAAAATTTCTACATTTTGAATTCGCAAAATCATTATTTATCTGTTCAAAATCAACTGTTAATAATATATCATTTTCAATACTCATCAAAGTTGAATTATTCAAACGAGATTCAGTCATACGATTTCTTAATTCATTTTTGACCAGTTTGAGTTTTGAACGCTCACCACTCGGGTTAGTAATCATCATCGACATGAAAATTATCATTACTATTTCAATATTTGGGAACACTGTGAATAGTCTTTCATTAATAATTATACATGTATGTATAGTGTGTTGATACCAATCCCAATCTCCTCATCCAAATATTCATTGTCATCGGCATTTGTAATTTCGATATTTTCGTGCTTGCTATTTTAATTTCTATGTTATCCAAATTAAAAATATTTTAAAAACCCAAACTGATTTTCGCTTTTGTACTAAATGAGTAATAATGGTGCATGGCGCCGACGGTAGGGGTAGTACTAGGCCTATAGGCAGTACGGCCTACGAAAATAGCATTTGCCGATTCAATTATTCGCATCATGATCTTATTGATTATTTCGCTTATTGATTTATTGGCCGGGCCCTTAAAACGTCCCTGCTAGACCGTTATGTTCATTATTATAGATCATAACAAAGTTCCGGTAGAATAGCAAATGTAATAAGAATTATTTTGTCTAAGTGACGCACTAGTTTTTATCAGATGTTGCACTGTCTACGCCATGTAAACAAAACAATGATAACAGAAGAATATATTTATAAACAGCCAGCTTTCAAAATATGAGTGGTGTAATTTATTACTTGTGAGATCAAAAATTGCGAGCGACGATTGCTGCACATAATAGTTATTTATGTACCAAGGACATTAGACGGATGTTTATGCCCCGAGGGTGATGACAGTTTAAAAAGCGCGAGGGCCTATCGGCCCGAGAGCTTACATCAAGTAATGCCCGAGGTACATACAAAATTTTGTCCTACAATGGTTTTGTTCGTCCGTTTGAATAATATTAATAAATATTTGGACGTTATCAAGTGACGGCGCATCTACGGAGTTGAATAACCATACAAACAATTCGGAGTTGAGTGACAATACACTATACAGACAATTAATTGTCAAACTTATAACATTAATTGCCAATAATTGACATTGACGATTTAAAATTTACAATTTGAATGACAAGTATTTGATATATTTGACATATAACCATGGCAATCCTTTATGCCCTAGGATGAAATTCAAATTTCGTAAATAGTACCTACAAAGTAACTCAACATTTAATTTAAAAAAAGCTGAAAATTTACAAATTAGCTTTTGTTTGAATTTTAAGATCGAAGTTTCACTGATTTATGAGGTTCAGCCTCCAATAAAAAGTATTTTATATTCTCTAAGGTAAAGAAAGTATAACTCGATCCTCTAAACGGCTCAAAAAGTAATCGTGCATGCCAGCTTGAAATATCGTGCTTCTAGAAAAACGCGTCGGTTGTATCGGTACCTATAAAAAACTCTACAAGAGAAGGTTGAAACTGTATGCTTTTTAAAACTCGCTAGACTGTTATGTTCATTATTATAGATCATAACAAAGTTCCGGTAGATTAGCAAATGTAATAAGAATTATTTTGTCTAAGTGACGCACTAGTTTTTATCAGATGTTGCACTGTCTACGCCATGTAAACAAAACAATGATAACAGAAGAATATATTTATAAACAGCCAGCTTTCAAAATATGAGTGGTGTAATTTATTACTTGTGAGATTAAAAATTGCGAGCGACGATTGCGGCACATAATAGTTATTTATGTACCAAGGGCATTAGACGGATGTTTATGCCCCGAGGGTGATGACAGTTTAAAAAGCGCAAGGGCCTATCGGCCCGTGAGCTTACATCAAGTAATGCCCGAGGTACATACAAAATTTTGTCCTACAATGGTTTTGTTCGTCCGTTTGAATAATATTAATAAATATTTGGACGTTATCAAGTGACGGCGTATCTACGGAGTTGAATAACCATACAAAAAATTCGGAGTTGAGTGACAATACAGACAATTAATTGTCAAACTTATAACATTAATTGCCAATAATTGACATTGACGATTTAAAATTTACAATTTGAATGACAAATATTTGATATATTTGACATATAACCATGGCAATCCTTTATGCCCTAGGATGAAATTCAAATTTCGTAAATAGTACCTACAAAGTAACTCAACATTTAGTTAAAAAAAGCTGAAAATTTACAAATTAACTTTTGTTTGAATTTTAAGATCGAAGTTTTACTGATTATATGAGGTTCAGCCTCCAATAAAAAGTATTTTATATTCTCTAAGGTAAAAAAAGTATAACTCGATCATCTAAATTCTAAACGGCTCAAAAAGTAATCGTGCATGCCAGCTTGAAATATCGTGCTTCTAGAAAAACGCGTCGGTTGTATCGGTACCTATAATAAACTCTACAAGAAAAGGTTGAAACTGTATGCTTTTTAAAACTCCTTCATGGAAATATATTAATTTAATCAATATAAGCACCTAGATATACCGGGTGACCAACGCCATAGGTTCTCCCGTTTATTTTTTTTGTTTATAAAGCCGGACGAAAATTTGGGAAAGTGTTAATAGACAAAAATGCCATTCTTTGGGATACTCTTGAGGTTAATATGACTTCCGGTTTTTCCGGAAATGACGTCATCATTGAAATTTTAAATGGCACCCTATATTCTTTGTGTGATATTTTAAATCAGGATGACATTCTGAACACAAAAACATATCGATCGTCAATTTTTATCACCAAGGCAACGCAAAAATAACTTTTTTGTGTATTAATCTAGGTGGCTATGAATTGGTGAAAATAGTCGAAAATTGTCAAATAAACACTAACTAAATCGATTTTGACCGACATTGGATTACTGGCGCCCTCTAGCGTGGTTTGATTGGTTTTTGGCAAGTGGGTCATTTTTTTAACGGATATCCAATGGCCACACCCTGATTATTCGATAGAAAACATCTTTCCGATTACAATGATACCAAATACTTGATATTTTGTTGAAATTCGTAGCGTACAGAGGTTGTTAAGAAGCAAGGAAATAGAAAAAAAATATTGACCTAATGATCAAAGTCAGCGTACAAGTTAAAGTCACTCAATGGACTACTCGAAGGAAGTACCCTTAAACGTCATTTTCACGCTACGATTATCAGCAAAATATCAAGAATTTGGTATCATTGTATCGGAAAAATGGTTTTCCTCGAATAATCAGGGTACTTCATTCGAGTAGTCCATTGAGTGACTTTGACTTACGCTGACTTTGATCATTAGGTCAATATTTTTTTCGATTTCCTTGCTTCTAAGAACATTTGTACGCTACGAATTTCAACAAAATATCAAGTATTTGGTATCATTGTAATCGGAAAGATGTTTTCTATCGAATAATCACGGTGTGGCCATTGGGTACCCGTGAAAAAAGTGACTCACTGGGCAAAAACCAATTAAATCACGCTAGAGGGCGCCAGTAATGCTATGTCGACCAAAATCGATTTAGTTTTATTTGACAATTTTCGATTATTTTCACCAATTCATAGCCACCTAGATTAATACACAAAAAAGTTATTTTGCGTTGCCTTGGTGATAAAATTGACGATCGATGTTTTTGTGTTCAGAATGTCATCTTGATTGAAAATATCACACAAAGAATATAGGGTGCCATTTAAAATTTCAATGATGACGTCATTTCCAGGTAAACCGGAAGTCATATTAACCTCAAGAGTATCCGAAAGAATTGCATTTTTTGTCTATTAACACTTCCCCAAATTTTATTCGTCCAGCTTTATAAACAAAAAATATAAACGGGAGTACCTATGCCGTGGGTCACCCGGTATACGTTCTCTAATACTGTATCCAAATTTCACATTCCTACTTTAAAGTGTAAGCAAAAATTATCATTTGAATAAAATAAACATATCTCTGCGCCGCAAAGAAATGCAAAGAAATGCGCCGGAAATTTCGACCGTAAAACATTGAAGCTGTTTGTTATTTTCAAACCACACACGACTTTTAATAATTAAAATATACATTTGTATGTACATATATAAAATTAATAAACGACTTTAATGTTTTACTTATGACGGCATCAACATTTTTTAAGGCAAAACTGTCATTTTTACTAATTTTGGCAGAACGTTAAATATCACCATGGTAGCACACAAGCTGCAACCTAAATACATGTGTGTAGATTTGTTTGAAAAAGACAATTGAAAATTATTAATTGTGCTGGGAACATGGATGCAAATATGCATGTTCGGTTCATTTTTAAGACTGAAAGCAAATCCAGATTCGAAAATTTAGCATCTCATATTATTTACAAAAAAGTGAGCCTAAAATAAAAAAACTGGTTTCAGCAATTTTCAAATTTTACTCCAGCTGAACTCATAAAATACCAATACCGTAAAAAACTGACTTGACAAATACCTATACTTTTTCAGAGCATTTTTTTTATACAAGTAACTTTTCTATAAATGAGAGTTCAACTGGCTATTAAATTTTGTTCCTCCTCCTTTCTGTAATTTTGAATATACATATATTATTTTTGGATTGTTTGAACAATCTACATGTCATTATCATTGGATTTTTCCAATTCCCTAAATTAATTTAATTTTTAAGAAATTGCACCCTCTGTGGTTGTATAACAAACATTATGTAGTGGGTTATCAAGAATCTAAAAGGCACAAGTAATTCTGACTCCTTTTATTTTTTGGACAATCACATTTCACATATAACTATCAAGTCCTAAGGCAAAGATATGAGCAAGAAACAAAAACAAGGTCTTTTAAGCACACTTCCAAAATACTTTATTGGTTAAGTTAATGAAACGTTACATTCGTCCTAAGGAAGGTGTACGACGCTTGCTGCTAAACTCCTTGAAATCTACTAGATGAACATTACGATAAACCTGTCAGAAGTCTGCAAAAATGCAAATCGCCTGTGCGGGTCGAAATTTTTTGTAAATGCAAGATTATTATTATTATCATAATAATATTAATTCACGTTAAAATTAAAAACGCTAAATATTTATTATAAATCGAGAACTTAAATAATGTAAATTTGTGTGACGTAAGTTGTCTTTAAAAGATCCTATTCGACCCTGATTAATTCGACATCGAATATGAGTGTCGCATTTGGGGGGATGATGCCCGGGTGTCCTCTAGATCCATATGCATAGTCAGGTGAGCAGATGAGACGGGCCCTTTGACCGACGCTCAACTAGAAAAAAAATGGAATTTAAAATTTGTATAGGTTTTACACACTTGGTTTCATAGAATTCCCAAGTCAGAGTTAACCGATTTCGCATCAATTATATCAGAGCGCAAGGATAATGTATTTCATCATTCTAATCAATAATTCAAATTATAATGAGTGATTTTAATTACCCTGGCTACACCTTCATCCCAGCCTTTGATTACTTCTCCCTTCCCGATACGGAATTTGAACGGAGATCCCCTATCACGGGATGAGTCGAATTTCGTTCCATTCTGAAGGGTTCCAGTGTAATGGACCACCACAGTCTGTCCGGTCTTGGGGAAAGTTTGCCCTGAAAGAATGTGCACATGACATTTCAAAACGAGTCACCACACAAGGTCAAACTATTTTACAATAGTTAACACCTACCGCGATTCGTGAATAATTATCTATTGCTAACGGAAAAGGAATATGCGATAATAAAAGTTACTCACCGTCACCACCGCTTATATTTTCTATCTGTACACCCATTCTGAACTAAATTAACCTGCAAATAAAACGGCGAATGTAATGTACGAGTTTGTCTATATGGACATGCAACGTTACCTTAATTAAAGCAACTCAGAAAAAGCCGGTATGGACAATCAGGTACCACTTGGTAAGGCAAATAATGGCGACGGTATCCCCACGCAGCCTCAAAGGAAATAGTGGAATGATCGATCAATTACTTGAGCGTTTGGTAGACGTGACGCCTAGTAGACAAAGCTGTGCTGTATCATATGTCCATAGATATCTTATTTCTAGATTGCTATACGGATAGGATATGCATGTCTCAACATCACGTGCCCTAATATCTGATTTGCGTAAACAAGAACTTAAGAACTGCTATCTGTGAACAGCAAAATATTTGTTTGTTGTACATTTGAAATAATTATTCATTTGAAATACAAAATATGACTGCTCGTGTTTAAATTTTCCTTTCCTATGTAGCTCGTCTCGGCGAATACGTGGCGTAGACTATTTAAACAGACCAACTACAGTGCGATAATGAGGGCTGTGATTTGTTTGTTTAAAAATGTCTGTGAGTTGAATCGTTTGCTTTAGCACCACCTTAACGTCAACCCTATTTTTACATCTTGTGCGTAATTCATGCTTTTTGTGTATTGGCCAAGTTGACAATTATTCTTCAAATTTAAATACAAAAACGCAAAAAGAGCAATACAATCATTATTTTCTGTTGAAGTCGCTATTTTCACGTTGTTTTATGCACTTTTGTATTTTTTTGTGGTAATTTTATGGTTGCTAAAAGGTGGTCGATCATATTCTACGTGGTTCCCGGTCAATTAATTAATTTGCATCTTATAAAAAATATTAGCGCCGATTAGGACCAGATATGTATGTCAAAAAGATGGTACTCCTCATGGTACTTAAACTACGTTATTCAAGGCGCCTCTGAAAATGTGTGAATTATTATTTTTAGGCCCCCCACATTTACGGTGGTATTGCGTTTGCCACAATGTCCGTCTGTCTGTGTACACTTTAACAGCCGTCATTTTGAAGTAATTTATCGGAAATTTGGTATACAAGCTTATCTCTTAAAAAGTAAGGACAAGTTGGTGAATGGGCAAAATCGTTTCACATTTTTTTTAAAAACATTTTACGGTGGGGGTATTTTACCTTCAGCACGGCTGAAGATAAGTTTCTTACTAGTTCTTTAATATTTTATGGTGTGAGGTATTTTAACTTCAGCACGGCTGAATTTCTCTTACTAGTTTTAATTGTGGATCATTTTAACGTTTGGCAGAAATCATAAACTTTGTAGTATTGACCAAGCGCCAAGAGTGTGCTATGAAAACTAAAAAAAAAAAAGAATAACGAGTTTCTCAAGAAATTTTTTTACAAAATTATACGAGTTTACAATATTTATTTGAACGTTTTTAATGCACTTCATAGGTGTTAATTTAATATTAACTTTGATAATGTACATTTTTTATAATAAATAATAGTATATTAATTTGACGAACACATATTAGACGTTTCTCGTTCTGGTTTTTGATCTTACGATGTGCGCTCGCATTTCTCCCAGGACTAAATTAAGTTGGCTACTGTGCTTTGTAAAAAGCCTAATTAGTATCAAATGAAATGTAATTGATAAAAGATAAGTGTGAGAATGACATGCATTCATTGAAAACTGAATAAATATATAGAAGTGAACATGAAAACTAAAATACCTACTGTGTTTTTAGGTTAGGACAGTTCAGCAAATTTTCCAAAGTACATAAAAACAGGTACACCTGCGGCAAGCTTCCTTGAGTTGGGATACGTAGATATAGAATACTTCACGATTAAAGCCGAAATTGGTAATTTTACATGGAATGCGTGTTTTCTGGGGAATTTAAGTAATATTATGTTTGATTATGTTACCAGATTTGACAGCGGCGCCAATTCTTTTGCGCATGTTGTCTAGCGTTTTGGGTCAGAAGTAGAAGCCCCTATTAAGTATATAAATCGCGAGCATGAAGTTTATACGCGAGCCGTAGGCGGCGTGTACACATGCGAGCGATTTATATCCGTTGTGTGCGAGTCGAATACGACGTTTCATCTACGACTCATAAATTCCATTTTATATCAAATATTGTATGTATTTGTTAATGGTGGCAAGGTCAAATGTCAAATAATTGGCATCCACGTAGGTTTTGATAGACTTTGACAGTACGTTCGTATAATGATGACAGTTCGTTCGAATAATAAAGACATTATTCGTACGAACTGTCGTTATTATACTACGCTACTGTCATCATAATCATCGGTGTGTATCATGGTATGCATAGATACGTATATGAATAGACACGTATATGCAATTAACTTATTATATGCGACTCGTAGATAAATAATGTTTAATAATTCATAGCGTTTTCTTTGAGTAAAGCTGGTACACCGAAATGACGGAACCATGCAATATTATGCGAGTGAAGTGCATGCCAGTGTATGTCAGTGCAGGTCCAACTAAACACTTATTTACTGTTATTTGAATTGTATCAGGCTTAAACGTTTAGCAAATAAAATGACAAAAAATGCTGTCCATGACGTCCGCCATATTTACACAATCTCCACGACCTCGCGGAGCTCGACATAAAAAAAGCTCTACTGAAAACGGCCGGTACAACTCTACAAAACAAAACAAAACAAAAAGTTACTATTACATATCAGATTTCCCTTTATATAAAAGCAATCATGAATTCCTGAAAATTAAATAAAGCTTATGATTGGAAACCAATGGGCAACATACAGCACTTGTGTTGGCAATATTTTATCGGCATTGAATTATTATATTAGCAGTGCATAATATAAACATATTGCATCACAAACAATACTTTAACAGTGGAGCTGAAATGATTGGAAGAAAAGATTTTCGAATACCATTTTAATTTTCGTATCATTATCTCTGCCAGAATCTTAGTTTTAGTTTTAGGACATCCAAAATTTCTTAGAACATACAAAGAACAAATGATTTTTTTGTATACCTGGTACAATGCACAACAACTATGCTGTCGTACCTATGACATAATATATGTTGTGTATATGTATTTCAATTAGTCCAATGTGGTTTTCATATATGTAGTTCGATTCAATTATATTCTTTAAAAAAATGCGAAAACGATTTCAACACAAAAGGAGAACAAATTCCCAAGCCAAAGGGAATGATGATGAAAAGGGACATAAAATACTCAACTACTTAAGATAAAAAATGTTTCAATTATTGAAAATATTTATGTAGTTATCTAATAAGTAAAATAACAAAGGAACACAAAATAAATTAGAAATGAAACTAGGCTAGAAAAGAGATACTTTATTCCTTGTTTATAGAAATTTATTTTTTTAGAAAAATACATAGAACTGTATTTATTGGTACGTACGATTTGATATAAATCACAATAAAAAATTGCACAGGTATGCAACTGTTCGAGTATACGAAAAGTCAGTCTAACATAAAGCCTATAATCGCAAAAACTTCTGGAAAAAAAGCTGATGTGAAAATAAAACTACATTCCTAATACTACAAAATAAATAGATCATTCTCTTTATATACACCTCTGTACATTGATAAAATTTAACATCTTAACTTAATCCGTTTCACTTAACATTATATTTCCTTCTCGGCAACATTTACTTTCCATTCTGCTGTTGCGGTCTCGGTAGTGACCTAATAGGTCCTAAAGTCAATACTGATGAAACACCCAAGTTCCCTAAAGTACTCGCCACATTACGATTTGTCGCTGAAATAACCGGTAGGGCGAACGTAGATTCAGGGGATGCACCAGGCAATGGTATGTAGTTATAGATCCCGAAACTGGTCAGTTTGTTAACAAGTCCGGGCTGTTTGAGATCAATCAGTGGCACGCCGAATTCAGCTACACCTCCAGTTTTGTGGAAGCTCTGCCGATGCTTGTTCAGGCTAACCGAATTCGGATACTTAGCAGGACACAGATCGCACTGGAATGGCAAAACCCTTTGTGATTGCGGCGTTACTTTCTGAGGCACAGGTTTGGGCGGCTCGACGGCCGAATCATCCGTCAAGTCCACCGTTGGTAGTTTCGTGTCCGACGCGCTCGATGTTGGACTCTGAAATACAATTTTGAATTTAGTTGTGTGCAATTTGTTTGACACGTTTACATTTCAGTTTTTCCTTGATTGTACGGAAGTTTGTAGTTTTCTTATAATTTCAGTATTTTCCTGGGCGAGTCACATGTAACAGTTGACAACTTTTTCATACTAAAAAGTACTAATTTGTAGTCTTGTAGTATTTGGTAGGGTATATTGAGTTTGTCACAACATTTGTAACACCCTTAAGAAAGCGGGCAGGTATAGAGTTATATTTTTGAGCAGTATTGAAAACTGAATCGATCTAGCTATGCCCGTCTGTCTGCCCGTCTGTGTACACGATAACAGCCGTAATTTTAAAGTAATTGATTTGAAATTTGGTATACAAGCTCATCTTTTAAAAAGTAAGGACAAGTACGTGAATGCGCAAAATCGGTTCACTCATTTTTTCTTAAATATTTTACTGTGGGAGGTATTTTAACTTCAGCCCGTGTGAAGATAAGTTTCTTACTAGTTTGATCCTACAAACACAAATTTTTATATTAGTTCTCAGCGCCTACTTCGACTACAATCATTTATAATGAGCCTGTATATATTTTAATTAAATGCCCCATTATCTGTATATTTTCTAATTCTTTGAACAAGTCTATTAGTCTGTTGCACGTTACACAACATATTACATTACAATTCATCAATTTCTCTCATTAGCCGAATCGGGCGCTGTGGTCGATAAATGCTAATCATTTATTTTTTGTTTAGCTACACTAAAAGTCGAGCTTTGTGCAGTACAAACTACTACAAACACTATTTGATAAATATTAATTAGATAGCCACAGAGCAAACGAAAATGCAGCAGCTAGGAGTCATCATGCCCAAAAAATAGGAGAATAGCAAATAGCTCACAAATAATAGGTTTGTTTTGGCTCATCAAATTCTTTGCTTATTTAGCACTTTCAAAATACCTAACTAATAAGCAAATTTGTTTTTCGTTTGTATGTATATAAAAAATTAATGCTACAATATAGGAGTACAATGTGTAGATCCTATAGTTTCAATCACAATGTAGACAAGATTGTTTAGCAGTGCATTTGAAGTGCTACCTGTGAATGTACAAAACTGAGACTAAAAACTGAAAAATTTTCTAAATCCTATTCTTTCTAGACTTTATTTAGAAACTTTTAAGAACGTCAATAGAAAGCAATCAATTTACCTTTGAGGAAGCTGGACCTTTCTGTGTTGGGATTATGCTGACAGCGCTGTTCAAATTAATGGCGACTGGCGGCGGCGGAGAGGCTTTCTTTGGCGGCGGGGATTCCGACTTCTTCGGCTTCGGGGCCGCCGTAACGGTTATGCCCCGCGTTGCCAGGATGTTCGCCACCGCTTTCGCGTCGGACTTCTTTGGACTCGGCGGCCTAGGCGGTGGATTCCGGACGGACAACGTGATCGAATCCGACAAATGCATCACGCTGTTGTCGCCAGGCTCCGGAGCATTTCCCTGCAAAATAAACATAGCGCTGCGCTGTAGAAAATGCCTATGTATAAGTTTTAGTTTTAAGGAGAACAGCAAGGTGCACTTTAAAATAGACTTTAAATTGTGTCATTTTTGTTTATTTATTTCTGTTTACTTTCATCACCATGCCGATAATTATTATGTTTTTATTTAACCTACAAAGGGGTTCAAACGGTCAAGTAAACTATCAAAAAATAGAAGGTGTTCCTATCTTTTAATACTTGTTTTTTACTTTAACTTTTCTAAAAAAAAAGTCCAGTTCCAAAACAGAAAACAAGAATGACAATCACAGACAATACAGACACCGCAGCGAGATAGCAATGTATGCCCCATCCCTCTGTCTCTTTTCAACTCATTAATTTTGTATATCGTTCCTTTTAGGATGGTCCCTTGGCCAGGGGGCGCTATTTACCATGTAGAATTTAAAGAAACCTGTAAACATATATGACTAACTTGGTTATATAGTTCATTGATGGCGCCACATTCGGTAGAAATATTTTGTGAATCACCGCTTGCGTCGTAGTTTGAAGTTAGTTGTCACTGTGTTTGAATTTTTCAACCATTGTTTGACAGTATTTTGGCGTTTAAGCTTCTATTTGCTGTGTGATTTGCTGTGTGACGTTTAAAAAATATGCTGTTGTGTATTGTGTGCGGCGATTCGGAAGACGAAGGGCGAAAGTTGTTTTGTTTTCCAAAACCTCATGATAGGTAAGTATATGATAACATATTGCTAATATGTCCAGGTAATTGTTGTATTGTGATCTAAAACATCTTTTGACTGTCGTAATTTTCTCTAAACAAAAACACTGTACATACATTTAAGAGTGTTCGGTCAAATATTTTATTATTGATGCCCTGCGATACAGATGTTAGGTAACCGATGGGAAGCCAACCGATGATATAGGTACGTACCATCTTTGATTTTTTGTATTCAAGAAACTTTTTAATGTGGTCTTTAGCCCTATTCAATATTGCATATAGAATCTTATACAGTGCCTTTTCCCAAATTTTATTGGATTCTTTTTTATTTTTAAAGCACCAAGAAGCAATACTTTTACAACTCATATTGAAATGAACTTTGAACATCTTGCGGCCATAAATAACTGTCAAAGTTTTACCACTATCACGTTTGCACAGAGTGGTGTATCACCAATATTGCCAACCAGTAGTATGGGAACTCTCAGAAGAGTGACCCGCTTTTTACTCAGAAGTAATTATCTTTATGTAAAAGTAGTAAGAAAATTATCTTCAGCCATATATTAAAGGAAAAAAAAACAAGTGAACCAATTTTGCCCATTCACGAACTTGTCCTTACTTTTAAGACCCAGTTCTACCTCTCCTAAAACGCGTTTGCAAATAAAAGCGTTATTTATTGTTCAAAGTTTATGAAATTTTTTATGTAACTTCCTAGATAAATAACGAGTTGGGCTGGATGAAAAAAAAATTTTTTTAAAGATAAAAATCAATTTTACTTCTACGTCTTTGGTTTTTTTCAAATATAAAACATTTAGCCCAACTCATGATACAAAAATAGATTTTTTATTTAAGTACAATTTTAATCTAAACATTATAATTGCGATAACAAAGCGTAATTGCCAGAAATGTATGTAATTTGCCTATATTACGGGCCCGGTGTAGACAGCAGACGTTAGCAGTTTTAAACACCGCCTATAACTACGCCACGCCTACTGCTATTTTTAAATTAGACTGTTCACAAGTTACGACCGTATATTGAATCAGGAGAACCGAGTTCTCGCATTTCACATTTATACGCACGGTTTACAAATTTAACACACGATAAAAGTCATATACTGTATGATATTATACTTAGTGTAGTTATACCCGCTAGGTGTTAGGTACATTTGTTTAATAATGGGTAGAAGTCGTGGCAAAATACCTAAACATCCGCATCTGCCCTCTAGACGAATTAGTAAAAGACGACTACGTACCACCTAAGTTAAAATATATGTATAGATAATCTAAAAGAACAATATTGTAATTATTTAATTACAAATGAGACAAAGAGACCAGAACAGGACTCAAATAAACATTTTATTTAAAATGTCGGTTTTGTGGACAGGAAGAGACAATTAGCAGTGACGAACTTGGGTCGGCTCTAATGGATATTAGTTCAGCGACTGTATTGGGCAGTGTTACAGCGAGAATTGGATATAGCTAATGCCTGAATTTGTTTTCATTCATGAATCTTGCATTCATGATGCCCAAAACGTTATAAAATATAGCGAACTTGTAGGTGACATAATATTTGGGATTTATATAAATGGTTTGGGGAACTTTGCACTATGTATATTATGATTTTACTTTATCATACGTAGTATGTAAAGTATTGTAATCGTGCCAAACAAAATTTTTGAGGTTTTAGCGGAAATGTCTTTTTGGATCCCTTGAACATTTTTGACCCAGGTAAAAAAAAATTCTGTGTATGTGTGTGTGTGTGTTTTTTTGTGGCGACGATTCCGGAGAAACTACTAAGGTATCGGGACGAAACTTCATATTTAGAAGTTTCATAACCAAACTTAGAGCTGAAAAGCTTTCTGTTGAAAAGGATCCAAAGGAACTGGAGGTTTAGTCTTATAGCATTTTTGAAAGATTTTGCAAATAAGCCGCCATTTCTGGAAATTTGTCGAAATAGTTAAATAATAAATTAAAGTACAAGAAATTCTGAACAATTTATGACTATGGCATTTTTTTGGTAAAATAAATAGTTTAGCTGCATGATGAAATTCTATTTTATCGAGATCGCTGCATTAAAACTAGTTAGCCAGGATTTGTCAGATATTGTGATTCTAATGACAGTAGGTAGTGTCAAACGCTGATGTTTTGACAATACCTACTGTCAATATAATCAAAATATCCGTCTAGTTCCAGTAGCTTTATTAGAAGATGCAGACATGGCCGATCTCGATCAAATAGAATCTCATGCAGCTAAACTATTAATTTTATATATGGTATGATAAAGTAATGTGCCTGAACGCATCAGATTATTTTTTTTTATTTTTGTCTTCGTGTGTCACTGCCGTGCGTTCGTTCGATATCCAGCATGTTTATAAGTAGATGTATTAGGTCCTCATTGCTCGATTTTAATTAATTCCTTTCTAAATTGAAGTCCATAATTCTGCGATGAGTTATCATGAGTTAATACATTTTTGTCAATTTACTATACTGTATGTATGTCACCCTGTTAAAAAGATTAAATATTATAATAGCAAGCGCGCTCTCTCTAAATTAAATCAATATATTTTCTTTTACCGCCTGGTGGCCGCCAGCCAGCTGTATGCAGTCTGGGATGCATATGCGTCCGTGATGAGTGAGAACACTAATACATTGTAACATGAGCGAAAGCGAAAGCGCCGACGCGCGGCGACAAACTGGCTGAGTACTTCCCCTTCGAATGTATTCGCGTCGACTATGCTCCGCCTTTGCCTGCTTCCTCCAAACCCCCCAACTTCCCCTTATCATAAAACTGTGGCCTGGTTGACGTTGGTGGGGGCCAGGCAGACCACTCCCAGCAAAAAAAAACATCGCAACGAAATATTTCGTTTGGAAGTTGCGATGTTTTTAAAACGGAGCCTTAAGAGATAAGCTTGTATACCAAATTTCAGATCAATTACTTCAAAATTACGACAGTTATCGTGTACACAGACGGACAGACAGACGGACATAAATCGATAAATCGATTCAGTTTTCAATTCTGATCAATTCCATATATATAAGGTCATATTTGCCACGCCTGCTTAAGGGTGTTGTAAATGTTGTGTTAAACTAATATACCCTCACCACATTAAATGTGGAGGGTATAAAAATAGCTGGTCACCCTTGTCTGTATGTGATAAGATATAAAATAATTTTTTTTTCAATCAGGTCCATTGAGTTGCAGCGCTCTATGTGTATGGTACTATCACGCCTACGCCTAGAACGATTCAAGACAACAGTCTATAAATAAAAGCCTAGACAAATGAAAAATGATGTAAGCATAGATTATTGTCTATGGACAGCGACTAAAGGAATTAAGAAACCACGCAAATTCTGCTAATGACTAAACCAGATGGAACCTGGGTTTAGAATTGAGAAAAACAGAACCTTAGTCAAAGCAGTGTACCTAGAACAATCCTTCTCTCCAAATGAAGTCAACTTTTGGAAGAAACTACCAATTGTACAATAATCCAAGGAAATCAAATACTTCCGTTAATCTTAAAGAGGTAATAAAAAAAAATACGTTAAAAAGAAATGAGAACAATTGGGCATAAGACACAAAAAAAAACTTGTGGCTTATTAATAGAAAGCATGATTCTGTCGGCATATAATAAACTCCTACTTTACAAGCTGTACCTTAAACCTTTTTCTTTTTTTTAGTGGGGCTGCACTTAGCCAAGCATTATCAGCATCATTCAACGTTTCCAAAATAAGGGGCTAAGAAACTTCGTGGGCCCACTTTGGTATATTAGAAATAGCTGTCTTCACAGGGACCTAAAGATGGAATTACTCTCAAACGAATTGGAAAGTTGCAGAGAATCATCAGATCTTCAGCACACGAATGTGAAAGCAATCCTCCCAGGTCCTTGACAATTGTGACAGTGCGAAGCTCAAAAGAACTAAACCTTTTGACTTGACGAAGAGATGTGACAAAATCAGAGCACAGCCTTATGTGAGAGATATGTGACCAAAACACAGCAGTGTGTTAATTGCATTTGTGTTAATTGCCCCCCCCCCCCCCCCAATGGGGATCACTTAATATCGTTTTTATACTAAGCGTTTTTTACTTGTGTTATACACAAGAATTGCTAAAAAACAATATTTTTTGAATCAAGTCAAGTTTTTTTGACAAATTGACATATACTTAGCGTTCATATGTCCAGTCCGTGGAAAACTTGATTGAATTTATATTATATATTCATCATCAATTTATATTCATATAATTTATAATGTCACAAATAATAGATTCTTCAAAAGGTCAATCAATAAATCAGCATTGATGATTGGGCAACAGTTGATATTAACATTTTGTACTCAGAAAACAGAGAAGAAATTAATTTTCTTATTGCTTGATTAAAAAGAAATCTAATGTGGCTTGAACATTTTTAGAAATTTTTGTTTTTCAACACCATTAAACGTAAAGATCAAAAAGTGTTTCAAAATTAGTATTTCTTTTTTTTTTTCATTTACTATGTAAGCAAAAATTAATTGTTGTACACCTGATTAGAAATGTAATACCTACTATACGTGTTAGGGTTGCCTTCGGTCCTTCTTTCGTGAGGATTATCTTCGTTATCATGCTTGTGTCCTCGCTTCCTCGGCGTGACACCATTGCCTCCGTAGAACATACTTTTTGCTTAATTTCATTATATATTTTTTTGTTTTCGAATATCGGTATACAGAATTGCCAAAAACTTGTGCTGAACAATTATGTAAAAAGCTAAATTTTATATTTTTTCTTAAGAACAAGAATATTTTCTTATATTCTTTAAATATTATTATTACTATTTTAGTTTGAGGTGGTAGCATCCTTAAATATTATTTTAAATATATGGAAAATGGTGCAATTGCTTTCTAAGCATAAAACCTTTTGAAAAGGCGCTGCTTGAAAAAATCATTGTAGACATCCTAATAACTAGGTTGTCGACTTTCTAGAACCTGTTTCACACAATTGTAAGCGCCACACGTTTTCTTCAAACAAATATAATTGTCAAATTATTATATTTATCTAACGTAAATATTAAAAAGATGAGTAAAAGCTACAGCCATACATCGAGACAACACAAGTTAAAAACTGATGGTTTCTCTCATCATTCTCACAAAAAATGTCTCAATAATGTGGTCACAAATTACAAGTTATGGGCTTGAATTAAAATATAATACAAAAACATTAATTTTTTAGTTAATGTAACGAACAATTTCATAAAGAATATCTGATAGGTATGCGTTTTGCCATATCTGATTCAATAGACAGAAATTATTAGCCAACTCCTTTTTGCGGAAAAGTAACGCAAAAACACGTAGATACCAGATTCACATTATGCAAACAAAATCGATATCTTTTCTTCTTGGCCAATGTAGTCATCGGTGGTCGTCAATTCTAGGCTTTTTGTCAACTTTTGCAAATTTGTCATTTTCATGTGACTAACGAGGTGGGATCATCCAAAATTTTCAAAGCTGTCGTTATTTTTGTTCCAAAATAATTCCTAAAATCTAATCCAAATAAATATCAGGGATTCAGAAAAAACAAACGACATTTGGGGATATCAATACTAAATATGAGTTTGATTTTGAGTAAACAATACTAGAATTTTTTTGAAAATTTTTATAGTCATTGGTGCACGGCATAATCCAAAAGCTGTACATATACATATACCTACATAGTAAATAGGTTAAGCCAGCGCACAAGTTACGTTACTTTTAAAATGTCCTTTATTTGTTCCAGTATTTGTTAAAAAGTTTAAACTTAAATCAGCGGATGACAATTTCTTATAATTTTGTGACGACAAGTTGTGCATGTTACATTCTGGAGTTAATAAAGTATTACTGTTTTATTAAAACCGGTTGTATTTATTTTAACTTGTGCTATTATTACTGTATAAGAAAATAATAAGTTTGTTTTTTATATATGCTTGTTAGTTTCATCATTATTGTTACATAAATTATAACGACTAAGTATTTTATTTTAGTATGTCTCTAATATTATCTCATCTTATATTTTTTAAGTATATTCAAAAGATCATGATGAGGACTTTGAATATATTTGTTGTTTTTGTAAAGATCGTTAATCGCTGGTTCCAAAATATTTGTCGAGCGTATTCTTCTGGCCGCGTCAACACAGATTTTCATCGTCAATGTCATCTGACGTTGAAAATTTACCTCACACAATATTAAGCAAAATGGTGAGTATGTAAATTTACAATTTATTTGGAAGGGTACAATTAATTTGAAACCATATTTTAAATATGGCGCCACTGTGCTCTCAGCGCCACCTACTCGCGGGCCCATCAAAAAAGAGAGAAAAGAGATGGTGGGGGAGAGAGTAAGAAGATGTGGTAGGGGCATCGAAATTAACGTTTGCTGCGGTGTCTGTATTGTCTGTGATGACAATGAAACCCAGTGCTAGAATGAGTAATTTTATGGCATTTTTGTTGTAAAAGTGTTTCCTAGCAACCAGTGAGGAAGAGGCGACATAAGAATACTAGATTCTTACAAGGATTGCTCAATCCCTATCTTTCAATGTTAACATGTGCTATGCACATGCGTTCAATGTCAAATTGTCGGAACACAAGAAACAATGATCGGACGATTTCACCGAGTCGGCGTACCGGGTTGCCTACACAGATTTGTTAAAACTGACACACTTGACACGTAAAAACGCGGGGATTTCAAATAGACCAACAGTGGCGCAATAATCAATGTTGTGGTTATGTTTGTTTGAAACGTCAAAACCAGACACACTTGACACGTAAAAGTGCGGGAATACGATAATACACGTTGTGATTGTCATTATCTGAAACGTCAAAAGCAGCCTTGAAAAAACACATTTGACATTTGAAGCTTGAAACGATTGTATTGCGGTAACCCAGGGATGAGTGAATGTATTCATTGTCAAAAACCTAAAAACATCTATTGAGCAATCCTTGCAGATTTAGTATTCTTGGAGGCGACAAAGGTCAGTTTGACATTAATAACTACATACTCCGTGTATACAGAGGATTGACGTTCCGTGTCTCAAATATTTTTAGGTCGAGCAAGCAACAACTGGCAAAAATCCAAAGAACTTGTGGTCAAAATTTGACAGTTTCCGAGGTTTTTATGAAATACAGACCCTGTTTCTTGTAGAATTTTGACATTAGACTGACATTAGAAATATCCGTTATAACGCCAAACGATTGTTTTATAATTGTCGGTTAGCATAATAAATGTTCATTCTTGTTAAACTATCCGTTGACGTTAAAGAATCGCCAAAAAATACTTGAATCAATTATATTAATAGCGTTTTCGACTTATCCATGACATCCGCTCGATGCACGCTCTTAGTGCGACCCGGCACCGTGCCAGTGCAGTGGTGGGATGTGCACACGATGTGCAGTTTTTCGTACAATTGGTACCTAACCCGAACGCTTCAGGTATTATTATTACCTCAGATTCATCATACTCGTCATTAAAATTGCATTTTCTTTTTATTTGCGGCAGTTTTTCTTGTTTTCTGCATGATAATTAATACCTCTTCATCGTCCGCAGATGATGAAGAAGATAATAATTCCATAAGCCGGAACAGTTTCATTTTCTCGCAACCTGTCATCGTTTGTTGACAGTCCGCCACACAGGTCCGCCATATTCCACTGGCCATTGCCCTGAGTGCGCACTGAGACCAACTTTAGTCGTAAGTCGAACACGCCGCACTCACCTGGTGCCATCTGAAAATTATATGCCAAACGCGCAACACTGCACCGGGGCAAGCCAGTGCAGAATAAGTGCAGTAAACCGAAAACGCTATAAATCAACTGTTGATTTTCTCGTATAGGATCCCGAAACCTTTTGATGACAAATTTTATCTGCTACAGTGTGGTATTTTTATTTTTACTATTAAATCAGTGAGATTCGTGGAAATGGTTAAAATCTGACAGGCACAATTGTTCGATGTTTTTCATTAATTATAAATTTTCCTATTAACTATCATTCTAAACATGTTAATAATACGTTAGGTACAACGGGAACCATAGAGCTATCGATTGATGTCAGTTTCAACGGTTGCATTTGGTCTTCATAGGCACAATCTAGAATGACTGGACTGTTCCACAATAAACATCATATGTTGAGAAAGATAGCCGATTGCTAACTTATCATATCACTGACAAATATTATTTAGTTATTAAGTTATTGGTTGATCTGAATAAACATGAAATACACGTCATGCTCATGAGTATACTTTATGCTCAATATATTGATGTATATGCTCCAATTCACAAGCATAAAATCTTGAATATATGCTCACTGTCAATATACTGAACATAAATTATATACTTATTTTTATGCATATCCCCCATTATGAAATACCTACAAATCCCTACAAAATTGTGAAGTAAGACTGGCCACAATTGCCTGTAATACCGTCAGTATAATATTGTATATAATACTGTATTTATATACAAAAAAGTTAACCTTATCAAGGCGATACTTCGGAATTAAGATAAGTTTTGACTACATGTTTTTGTTAATAAAATGTGATCGATCGTTCATGTATTTTTAATGATAGTTAAAAACAACTTTATGGCTTGTTCAGTTTTTTAATACAGTCGTAGTAGTCAGTATACAGTCATATATTTCTTTTTATTTGTTTATTTTACGTCGGTCTATTTCCGCAACTTAGGCCAATCACCGACGCTGAGCGCAGGCTACACACACCCAGGAATTTTGTCGAACTGAAGGAATTCCAACCTCCAGTAAGAGTTCTTTAACGTGCACGTCGCATCATGACAGCACACGGGGCCACCGGCTTTACTTCCTCATCCGATGGAAGGCGGCATGCAAAGATATCAGTCGTATGATACTCTTTCAACAAGACTTGTTTGTCATTTTGACAAATGCCAAATTATTGCCGTTAAACGATGTACTATCGTGAGCATAAAAAACGAGGACAACAAAGTGAAATTAGGCACTTATATTCTGAGCAATTTTGGTTGTGTAACATTTACTTTGACCGTATTTGTTAACTTATGAACTTATGAAGTCTAAACTTTGACAGTATCTGTCAACCTGGAAACTTGTTCTGTTTTTAGGTTTATGACAAAGAACGCAGTTCACGTCATCGTTGCCAGGCTACCGCAATATAAACAATTCAAACATCAAATGTCAAATGTGTTTTTGCATGGTTTTTGCGATGTCAGATTTTGGCAGTTTTAAACAAATTTAAATTATAACCTGGATTATAGCGCTATGATTGGTCAGTTTGAAATCCCCGCGTTTTTTGTGTCATGTGTATGACGTTTCAAACCAACAATCACAATCTGGATTTTCGCCGTATGATTGCTGTTTGAAATCCCCGCATTTTTTGGTGTCAAGTGTGACAGTTCAAACAGATCTGGTACAATGAACGCATTTTACGTCATCATCCCTGGGTGACCGCAATACAAACATTTCAAGGTTCAAATGTGTTTCTTCAAGGTCTGCTTTTGACGTTTCTGATGAACACAACCACAATGTGGATTATTGCGCTATGATTAATCTGTTTGAAGTCAAGTGTCTCTGCGATTCAAACAAACATAACCACAACCTCGATTATTGTGCTACTACTATTGGTCCGCGTTTCCCGTATCCCCGCGTTTCTACGTGTCAATTGTGACAGTTTAAACAAATCTGGGTAGGCAACCCGGTACGCCGACTAGCCGATATCGTCCAATCATTATTTCGTGTGCTCCGACATTTGACAATGAACCCGCGTGACGTCATACCGCTGGTAACATTGGATAATATTGGGATTGAGCAATCCTTGTTAAGATTCTATTATAAATTATCCTTGAGTAGGAAGTACATACATAACATACTTCATAACATCATTTGACAATGATCCCTTAAAGAAGTTTATCTACGACTCACATATAATAAGTTCATTCCGTACGTATCTATGACTATATAATCCCATCATGATACGCGCCAATGGTTATAATGACATTAGCGTTGTATAATAATGACAGTTCGTTCAAATAATGACTTCATTATTTGAAGGAACTGTCATCATTATATGAATGTACTGTCAAAGTCAGTCTAAACCTACGTGGATGACACATTTAAAAGATTTGATATAAAATGGAATTTATGAGTCGTAGATAAAACGTCGTATTCGACTCGCACATAACTGATATAAATCGCTCGCATGTTTATACGCTCGCCTACGGCTCGCGTATAAACTTCATGCTCGCGATTTATATCCTTGGTTATGTGCTCGTCAAATAATATACTATATGACATTCACACATTGTATTCATAGATGGTTATTATATTTGCTATATTGTTACGGCATCACATTTTTTTGTTATTCATATTCACAAGCGATATGCTGATTATCTTCGATTGTATACTTTAAACACGTTACACGACCGACTTTGGCGATATACAGGAATACACAAACATTACTTCCGGATCATGCTGAGTCAAAATTCATAATACCTCACGTTTCGCTGTACGGTAGTTATCAATATTCTTCTTTGTATGCCGTTTCTGTAAAACGTTGATGGCTGCCTGAACCCCACTGCATTGGTATTTTGTTGGCAATGTGCAGAAACATTCTATACACTGTGTGCTAGGGTACAAACACTGTGTGACCTCAGCACACAGGTAAACTATCGGTTTACCCCTCCGTTAGCAACCTACCCCCATAACAAAAGAAGATAGTGGCCACCCCCTTAAACCAGATTCTTTTGTTTACTTGAAAAACAAAATATCCTGAGACAACATTGTATGGACCAGTTTCCCGTTAGTCGAGAAATACCAGTTTCAAAAGAAATACCAACGCAGATAACAATGAATCAACAAATTTCTTACCTGAACACTCTGAATCTGCGGCAAGCCTGTGTTCTTGGGTTGCACAGAGATCACCTCGCAGTCTGCGTCATCGTGTTTATCCGGTCCGAACACGTTCTCCATCCTCTTCCGTTTCGCTGCCTGCTGTTGCAACGCCTGGAGCTGTTCCGGGCTCCGTTTGATGACGCGCTGCTGCATCTGCTGCTGTTGGTTGTTAGGTGGTGTCGCCATGCGTGGTCTACCGCCACGCATGGGCATGGGGACGGGACCGCGCGGTCGAAGCATGGGCGCTCGTTGCCTAGGCGCCATCTGTCTGGGTGGTGGATGTCGTTGGCCGCCAACTTGTCCTCTAACTTGCTGGGGTTGCATTGGCTGCCTCTGTGGCATACCAGGTTGCCTTGGCGGTGGCTGTTGACGATATGGTTGGCCCATTTGTTGCGGAGCTTGTTGGGGCATTTGTTGCTGGCCCATCGGGGGTCTGGGTGGGGGCATGTGCGGTGCGTACCCGGGTCCCGGCGGGTAGTACATAGGGTTTGGGGGCCTATAACAAAAGACGCAAACATGCGATAAAATGATTTTTTCTACTTTGCATTTACAATTCACACATTGTAACTTTGTTTTCGGTGTTACAATTAGCAAATTGTAACACCGTTTTTAGTAAGTTTTTTCTAAGATTGGTCATAATAGTTGCGTTCAGCAACTTTAGGCGTTTGAGCTTAGCGGACGGCAGCAATAACTTTTGGATAACACTTTGGAACAAATTCTGCACGTGTCAATACCGTATACGTTTTTGTATGTCGCTTCCGACTTCGTCTTAGTTCTTGTTTTGTGCAACGTATTTATGTTTCCTTCATTGCATGTAATTTTACTAAGTATAATTTTATTATTGAAATAAATTACTACAGTTCGATTTTATTGGAAACAACTAAATTGGACGAATTGGACGAAATTTGGCCGTGTGGTGCGTACGACTAACCCAGTTGAATCCGCAGTTGAAATTTTGAAACTGCGGCAGTACGATTCCGTCCAACTCGACCAATATTGGATCGTGTGGGGTTGTGCACATTGAAAATTATTGCCTTACCAATATTTTCTGTTCGATTTTGCTCAATTCAACAGACGTATTATATGTTCTTTTTTAAGTTTAAATCTCGCATTTTTACCGGTTCTAAAACGCTTAAACTGGAGCAAAGTTAACCTAACCTAACTTTTCTAGATTTGTTTTTTAACTTGTTTATTTTACGTCGGTCTATTTCCGCAAGTTAGGCCAATCACCGACTTAATTTGTTATATATTTTTCATGCAAAACCAGTGAAGCAACATTTGTGGTGATAAAGACAAATATAACCCATATTTTATAGTAAATCATACTGAAGTGTTGGATAGTGAGTGGCGCTGTCACCTATACTGCTAAATTGTACAATTTTGTTGTACGATTCTGTTGAACTGCGGCCATTGAAACGTAAATAAATAAACTGGAAACGACGCAACATGGTGAGTAAGCGAGGCAAATGCATTTGGTATGCAACCCGTAGTAATGTGGGCTAGACATCTCTTTCTATCTCATACGGTACCATGGCCGTTTGACATTTTTATTTGAGACAATGACACACACCCCACAGTCCCCACATCATCGCTCTGTCTCTTTTGCTTGCGCCTGCCTCAATTCTCGCCAGGTAATGTAAAGCGCGCGTCCCTTCCAGTTTGCGGCGCAATACCGTCAGTGGCACCTATGTAAAGTTAGCCCCCAGCCCCCTCTTATGGGAATTTACGTGTATAGAAAAACTCTAATTACTCGAGTACCCTTAGAGATACCGCAACGAAACTAACACTGTTCGAACAAGTATTCTTCGGCCAATCTAAAAAGTTGAAAAGTCCGATCCGAAATATGTAAATTAGTGTCCGTAATTAATTAATAACTGATTAAGTGACACGGAATATTTGCAAAAATCGGGATATTCAATGGGCTGTATCTCGTTAAGCCTTTGTTCAATCTTAATAAAACCAACACCATTCGATTCCCCTCTTCTTCGACTATAGAAATGTCAAAAAGACCGCTCGCAATTACCTAGGTTTGAGGTAGTATGCCTGGGCGAAGGTCGACAGCTTGCGTTGTTAACCTGGACGGCCCGGCCGGCTTCCAGCCCCCTCTTATGGGAATTTACGTGTATCGAAAAACTCTAATTACTCGAGTACCCTTAGAGATATCGCAACGAAACTAACACTGTTCGAACGAGTGTTCTTCGGCCAATCTAAAAGTGGAAAAGTCCGATCCGAAATATATAAATTAGTGGCAGTAATTAATTAATAACTGATTAGGTGACACGGAATATTTGCAAAAATCGGGATATTCAATGGGCTGTATCTCGTTGACCATTTGTTCAATCTTAGTAAAACCAACACCATTCGATTCCCTTCTTCTTAAACTATAGTAGTGTCAAAAAGTCCGATCACAAATAGTAGAGTTTGAGCTAGAATGCGTGGGTAAAGGTCGGCGTGTTATTGCAGTCCAAGTTTCCGCTAATTAGTGGTCTAAAAAAATTCCTGAACTTTGACTATTTTTATCCAGGGATGCGAGTATGGAAGCATACACCCTTCCAGTAGAACAGTAACCATAACCCCTTTTTATCATCCGATTGTAACAAACTATACACCAAACGAAAGAGGAAGCTTGTCTGCACTTATGCAAGTTATTGCAGTCCAAGTTTCCGCTAATTTGACGTCTTATAAAATATGTATAATAATATACTATTGCAATTACAGATGTACTACTATTAGGTACTAACTTAAGATATTTTTTACCTACTGATCTCATTGAAACTGTTCTCATTTTGAGTTTGCAACTAAAGTTTGCAGGTAATTCGTCGAACTGTGCAGTTTTTTCTCTCAGTTGACTTATTCTATGAACTTTGTGTTTGTTCTTTTAGTTGCCTTCATCAAGATTTTTAAGGGTCCGTGTTTAAAATAGGAAGACTTGTCGGATTACTCGTTTGTCCGTTTGTGTGATCCATTTGCTCAGGATGGAATAAAGGTATAAAGCCGAAATTTGGCATAGTTTGACAAAAGATCTATAAATTATTTTAAACAAAACAGAAAAGAAATGGGTACCTGAGATATTTTGAAATAACGACGTATTACTACAAAACCGATCTACAAGAAAAAATATTTTATTTGGTCACTCACTTAATCCCAATGTTCAAAAATATGAGACCATTATACTGATACTCGAAAATTTTCCTAAAATACAAAGGCAAACTGAGCTGCACTAAAGGATATACCAAAGCAAGCAATTTTGACCAATAAACCCATATCTTGAAAAAAGTCGATTTGCCTATGGCAAATTAAATTAAATACTACCTTTTAAAATGTAGTCCATGTTGCTCAATAAGTTTTGGTCAAATTCAAAAATGACTTTGCAGTACTCGAAGCGACATACAACTAGCAGCTAACTAAAATTGTCTCCATATTGTGTCGTAATTTTTTGATCTTCAAAAAGATAGTTTTTAATAACTTTTGACCCCACCTGATAAGATAAACTATGACAGCCCTTATAAAGAAAGGTGTTGAATAAACGTAATGTTTGGAAATGAACTGTTTGGAACTTGCAATGAGTTAAAGACAACTGGAAGAAAATTCTTAGAAAAAGATTAAAAAATGATAAAATTTGTTTGGTTTTAACCAAATATAAAATCCTATTCAATTTTGCATGTAGATTTAATCAAAAAACAACAGCCTGAGGACATTGAATTAGAATTTCCTAAAAAGGGACAACATATCGACCAAATAATTCTAATTTTTAATTTTAAAACCCAGAAAATGTTTGGTCTTGTGATTATTGGTTACTTACTGGTATTGGTATGGTTGATGGTACATCGGTTGGGGCGGTACGCCAGCGTGCGGAGGATGTCCATACATAGGTGGCGGTTGGTACCCGTGCTGAGGCGGTGGCGGCTGTTGGAACTGCTGGATGTTAATAAGTACATTCTGCTGGTGCATTGTTCCATTATTCGGCTGTAGTCTTGACACTTGCTCGGCAAGTTGTTGCATCGGCAAACCTGCCAGGGTGGTCAGCGTATTTTGGGAGTTTGCAGTAGCCGCAGCCGTACTGTACACTTGCTAAATAGTGAGAAGGTTAGTCAGTTATCAGAGAATTGAGCGCAAATAAGAAACTTACCATTGCAGTTCTGTTACGATCATCAAACCGTTCCAACGGCATATACTCGCTGTCGCTTGTCGTAAAGCCCAAATCTTTCGCCCGGTCATAGTTGTTGCTGATCAGGCTGGATATCAGGGAGCCGTCTGAGCCATTATTGTCGCCCATCTGACCAAGAGGATCGTCTGTTGACGAACCTGACCAGTTGGAGTCCACACTTTCCGCCCCATTGTTACGATCTAGAAATTAAAATAAGTTGAAAACTACCATAAGACAAATTTCCGTAATCATTATTTGCGCAGTAGGTACTTTTTACGAAATTTATTCGAATTGTGGTATTTTTAAACATAGTATTTCGATAATTTAGAATCATTTAGCCATATCGATCCAGGACCAAGTTTTCAAAATTGTGTTCCAATGTAAAAAAAGTATCTTCAAACTTATTAACTTAACTTAAATTAACTTCAAACTTAACTCGTTATTTATTATAACATTAATTCTAGCAATCCCCGTCCGAAGCTTAAAGTTATCGAAGGGGGAATATGTTGCATGAACCATACACGCAAGAAATTTTGCAACCTTTCAATGATTTCAAATTATTGTAATCACGATCAAAATGTTTTACGTTCATGCTAAGAGTAGCCATGTTCGCACTCTGAGAACACATAAGATGTTCAAAAGTAGATTTGGAAATGAAAGAATGATGATTATACCTCTAATTCTGTTGTTGGGCGAACTCCCATCACAATCATCACTACTGGTATGACTCATCGAGTGTGGGAGTGTGGAACTAACTGTATCGTACAACTCAGAAAACAAATGGTTGTTTCAGTAAAATGTAGTCTATAGGCTGACAGCTATTTCTTTGATCCGGTTTTCGCCGTATGGAACATGAGCGATGCAGCTAGGTTTCAAGAGTTTTTGTCTCGGTAGGGCGACCAGTTTAATGTTATAAAAGGCCATGCCATATTCGGCACCTACCATCATATCCTATATGGTGGAATATATGCATATCGTAAATCTTTTTTGACACGTGATAGCAGTAACTTTTCGTGGCACATTCGTAACTCGTTTTGTTGATATAAACATGTGGTGAGCTCCACGCACGAAACGTGGTCCAGTCAGTGTTGCCAGTGTCATAAGAGAATAGTCCTCAAATTGTCACCAACATTCCTAAATTCGCAACAAGCAACCGATTTATTTATTTTTTGTTGTTGTTGTGTGTAGTACGCTTTCATAGAAACAATGTTTTGATTCCCGTATATCAATTCTCATCATTCTGGTTTTTCATTTATTCCATTTTCTGAATGTTTGTAAAATATACACAGTAAAAAGCTAGCTTTGATCTTGAATAACTTTTGCAATATTTGATGCAATTTTGATGGTTTTAGCACTACTGTGTATACAAATTCATCAACATTGCCACGCGCCGTGCTAATTTGTGACAAAGTTTAAGACAACGGAGTAATTAAGAATTACTTAACAGTAATTAAGACACTTGGTCAGGTTGTGTTTTACTCTATTCTCCTTCTATTCTCAAGAATTTGCTAACTTCACCGAGCACTGCTATAGACCTTGTGAATCAAAAGAAAATCATATTTTTAACAGTTAGTTAGTTATAGAAAGGTCTTAGGACGGTGTGAAACTGACGTTAGCTTTGAAATGTAGATTAGAACTTCACGCCTGATGGATGAAAAATGAGTCTTATTCCTCCATTCTGTCTAGAAATTATTTTACGTTTTCATTATAACGCTCAAAATTGTTTACAATTACCCTACTTTTTAAAACAATTAAATTAATATCGAGATAATAACCAGAAATAATAATGAAAACGATGGACAGATAATTAAATTTTAATAACTGTTACATAACAATGGTATTAACTGGAACAATTGTTTTAATAAGTTGTAAATATCCCTCTTACTGCAATAAACAGCACGCACCGACTTGACATCGAATTGATAACGGCTACCATTCGAACCTGTAGAATTGCGACCATTCTCAATTGCAATTTCATTAACAATTGAAAAGGTAATGGCTGCCATAATGGCGGAAAAAATAAAACAGCTAAAGGAATAAATTCAACAGTATTATGATTATCTTTCGGTTTGCCTTAATCTGATGGCACATTTTCAAAGTGGATCTAACCGAGAACTGATTGTTTTATTTTTAGTCTCTTTTCCTTTACTTGGTATGTTGTGTATTTAAAATTCAATATGTACTATTATCATCGTACTCACCATGTGTTGGGTCTCCATTCGGATTTTCATCGGTAATTTCCGTAATCGTCAAAGATTCCTTGAGGAGCCCAGCTTTGATCCTAATTTTGGGAAATTCCGGTGACGACTCTGGAGGCGGCGTCGGTTCCGCCCCCGGTATACTACCGTAGTCGCTGGTTGCATCCTCTTTCTCATCGTCCTCCTTATCATGGCTGGACAATAAACCATTCTCGCCGAGCAAGTCTGAAGGAAATGGCTCGTGGCCAGCGCCACCCTCGCTAGCTTTTTCCTCGACGGCGGTTTCGGTTTCCGCTGCCAGGGTGCTGCCCTCTTCCGTCTCCTCATCGCTGGTCTCCTCCTCCTTCACCTTGTAGAGAGCCGTCTTGGATTCGTCGGCGGAAGACCCGCTCTCCGACAGGATATCTTTAAATTGGGGGGAATTCAGGTTGTACCTGGTGGGTGATTGCACCACTTCAAAACTGTTCTTATCCTTGTCCGTGCTCTTTAGCGTGATCTTCAGCGTTTCCGGCACCCTCGTCAATTGTATAGACGGTTGCCTGATGTGATGCAAGAGGTGGTTGTTCAGGTGGTATTCGGATATGAAATTCACATTGCAGTCCCAGCACTTCAGTTCGTCAGGAGCAACTGCATTCTCTGCAAACAAATAACGCTATCGTCATCAAAAAGTATGTAAGCGATTTTCGTACAACTCAAACGAAAGATTAAGAGAAAAGCTGAGTGATTAAACAATACCAGCTTAAGACATGTATGTAGATAATAGACAAATGTCAAAATAATTACGTTTTTATGTTTATTAGGTTAGGCGCAGTTCGGTCGTTTCAGCGAGAGTTGTCCGGTATTATGTTGAAAAGTGTCACATCTTGCCGTTTTGTGACGTACCATCGCGATCAAAACGGGGACAGCAAAGTGAAATTAGGCACTATGTTCTCAACAATTTTAGTTGTGTAACATTTACTTTGACAGTATTTGTTAACCTACAAACTTGTTCCGCTTACGATTCTATTCTCCGCGCGTGAAATAATAATTTCTGAAATACTGATTTGATTATTGCCTTTTTTATTGCCTGAAAATCAATTAATTACGGCATTTTTATTTCTTGCGTCAAAATTCAAGATGACATTAATGTGCGCGTCCAGCAGACTCACCGGTAAGCCACCGGTTAGTCACCGGTGGTTTAGCGGTGGAACTAACCGGATTTGGCACTCTGGATGCGTTTTTAAACTTAGTGTCAGTGTCACCGATGTGTCACCTTCTCTGACAATGCTCCATGCTTATAATGACAGATTTTTTGTGATTTATTTATTTTGACATAATTTTACAATCACCAAATTGGTAACCGGTGAGACGCACCGGTTGTTTGACATGTACCAACATGTGCATCCAGCACAAATTTTACTGATCGGTATCTGTCGGTATCTCACCGGTGAGTCTGTTGGACGCGCCCATTGTGACATAACAAACATACTTACATGACATTACGAAGCTCAGTTTAATTAGTACAAATTTGTATTGTTCCCGCTTTTATAATCACAATGATCACGATAACACTTCAAAATCTTTGTTGAAAGTGAAAGTTATAGAAAATTAACATATGTCGGTGATTAGATGACGCAGATGTCAACTCTGGATAAAAATAGAGTATATGTGCCCGTTTCAACTTGCGTTTCAACGAGACTTGGAATACAACATTTTGACAAGTGTCACATTATTGCCGTTTTTGACGTAAATTAATTGCAAAGAACGGCTACCTACACCTAAACCTAATTTCCATGGTGTAAATCGTCTGGTGTCACCTTGGTGTCACTTTTAAGTATCAGTGTTTCTGTCAGTTTTCAGGGTCACGCTGATATTATGTATGTATTATAATTATTACAGATTGTTCTGTCATGTAAGATAGATTTTTGCAAGCAACTGTGCTTCAAATGACCTCTCCGTTGATATGTTATTGATTATATTAAAGGAATAATTGTTTATAGTTTAACCACAAAACATGTATTCTAGTTAGTTCTATTAACAAATTCAGTTATTGTGACCTTTATCAAGGTAATTACCGCAAACAATTAAGTTAGTAAGAATTTTTTTTTTACTGGATTGAACTTGGATTTTGCATTTACATCAAGTTTTTAAAAAAGCAGAGTACTTATAGTGAAAAGATTATTGATCATTAGTAAAAAAAAAACTAAAACAAACATTTTCCAAAATATGTAGGTTGAAGACTGTTATTTGTTAAACTTCTGACAATCTGCTCTGTTAAACTGAAGTGCTGTATTTTCATGACAACGACATCAGTTCCTGATGTTCAGCAACATACTCTATACTAACTCATAACTTTTGATTAAAATACATAATGTTATCTATTTAAAGATATCAGAAGTTTAAGTTTCAATAGAGCTTCAGTTTAGAACCAAACTACAAGTGGACCAAAACTAACAACTTAATCTGTGATACTGTTTGTAGTGTTTTCTTTTGTAGGGTAGTATATATCTAGACTATCTTTACTTATCTAGACTAGACAATAATTATAAACAATAAATACAAAAACTATAAATCAATTGAAAATTGACCTTTCAACAAATTTGACCTCCTAACTCATATCCACAACACGTATCGAACAATCGTGTGGCTGCAGCACGTGACGGCTAGTTTTGAGAACTCAAGATCAAGAAGGTAAACAGCACAGATGGTACAGAATGAGCTGAGTAAAAGAATGCTGAGTCTTGCTGAATTTATCTACTTTAAGAATAGATACCTATTGAGTTAGACCACTGATGTTTAGAATTTTATACAGTATGGAAATAACATGGTACCTACTTCTTTCCTCAAGTTGGACTGAAAATTAACTAAAAGAAAAATAGTGTTTAAATTAGAATCTTGTTCATCTTATTTAGATTATTGTACATTATAATCTTTTTTTGGCCTTGTTACAACTGGAAGAGTAGAACATGGCATTGGATAAAGGAGGCTTTCTATGGATAGTATTATTACATACACAATAATCATTAAGATTGGTGTCACGTATCTATGTTTGGCGAAATGTAAACACTGTCCATTGCAGAATAGTCTTGTACAAGGTCGTAAAATAACCTTGTCCAAGACTTTTTTATACACTGTGCTCACGTCAATACTTATCCCACCTTATCTTATCTTTAGATGTGGAGAGGAAACGAGTTGGAGCAACATGCAAGTTCAAAATTTCTGCTGAATTTCATATTTTATCGCTTCAGTCCCAGCCACCCTCGGCACCCCTTCGACATCAGACATATCATTTCAAAGAAGATGATTAGATGTTACAAAATCAAAAGGTTTAATCGGAAAATCAATTTCATCTGAAGCAATCCAATTAATCCAAATCTTGTCGAGTCCACATATTAAAATATTTCAGGTATAAATGAAACACTGTAGGTTTGTTGATGATATTTGTCTATTAGATATCTTGCAGACCGATTTTGAACTTCAGGTCGTCTTCAGTGCAAACATCTACATGTAGATATACAGCTATATACAGATATACAGCGGCATTTGTACTTACAGCAGACTTGCAGGTAAGATAACTCAAGAAGGCTACATGTGATCAATCTTAAATTTTTCTTATGAATGTCAAAATTTGGATTACTGTATGAATGCATTTGAATTGGGTTGAGTGAAAATGTATCGCTGATTTTTATTTTATTTTGATAATTTTCAAAGTTTCCATGGCTGTCTAGTGAAAAAAATCACACATAAGGTATATGTGGTTAAAATTAGGTTGTGAACGAGTTTTTCTAATAGCAAAATATAGCGAATTTGCCTCATGCGCAAAAAGTATGAGACCTAACATTTAACTTGCGGATTTGAAATGCAGTTCCTGAACCTCTGTACAAAAATCAAACCTCTACGTCTTAACATAACTGAAATACATGTGTGTCTCCATCAATGTATTTTAAGATTATTTTATAAATTTTAATATGCAATACATTTAAAAAGAAATCAACGTATTATCATAATTTAGTCTCAATTTTAAAGTCGTTTTTCTCGAATCGATTATCAAATTTTGGTGTTTTTATTAAGTTGTAGCTTCATTTGTCATCAGAATCGATGTTGTGATACATATTTTGACTTTCTGTACTTTTCAACTTTTTGACCAATATCACCAACTGGTTCTCTTTAATTCACTTCAGTGACGTTCAATAAAAACAAACTCATGACATCTAACACAACCTACTTTCCCATTTGTGGTTATGGCAGCACTGTAAAGTCTTTCATTGCATAGAAATTGCATACAAATACAAAACAATAAAATAACTCACATGCAGAAATAAGCGGTTTTAGTTTATAAACTTCGTTCATAAAGCTATCATAATAAACAAAAACGAACAAAATAAACAAGAACACATAGGTACATTAAAAGCAACATCTAATAATTATAAATGCCATGGATGACAAGGAAATATAGGAGCATTATAGGAGTAGTTCTTTTTCATGGCAACGGATTCACGAATAGCCGGTCTCATGGCAACGTTGCTCTCAACTTTTCTACACGACCCATGTTGTAGTGGCGCTCCCCAGCACAGTAAAGTAACCCTCGTCAATGTATTTATCTCACTCTTACATATAGCTAGATCTCTCTCATCTTTCTCAGCGGACAGTGGTAAATCCCACAAGCACAAAGTTGGATGAAGGATGCAGGATCCGATCTTCAATACTACGAAGGTTAAAAGCTGGCACATCATGTGGCGCGGAAACAAGTTTCGATAGCAAAAACCCTTCAGCGTATCCTCTCGTTTCTTCGCAAAGGTTCAACTTAAAAGTTTACTGAAGGGGAACTGAGGAATTCTACGAGCTCGTTAGCGCTTAATATTGAGTTTGTTAGTTGTCTGGGTTTTAAGTGAGATTCTGTTAGTGCAGCTAGTGATTAGTGCCTACGTACCAGAGTCTGAAGATTTTGTTTCATGTGGACCAGTCATTGGGCTGATCATGTTCCTGAAAAGCAAATAAAATAAAAAATAATGACTGAATAGGCGGGATGCAATCACCACTATACTAGTGTTAAGTGATTATTAATCAAAATATTGGAAAAGTTGAAGCCAAAATAAATAAATAATGAGTGCTTAAATCAGTTTTAAGAATAGTTTTTATTTACAAAGTTGTATGCGGTTCGAGGAATCACGTCTTGCAACTATGTGCATAATAATACATCATGTGGTTTGTTGACACTGTCGATCAATATTCAATTTTTCAGTTTATCATCTTCTTTTGGCAGTCTTATGGCAAAATAGAAAGAAAAGAAAAAATGAAATACATTTTCTTTTTTCATTTTCGAACATCCCGACATCCAGGTGTGCATCAGGTTCAAAAACAATATAAACAATATAAAAATACATAAATACTTGTTTATTATTTATAATTCTTTACTTCAAAAGCACTGCCAACAAACCCAAAAATCATTCAAACTGTTTTCTTTTCATTAGTACCTACTTCTTTACCATCGTCTGCTTAACAGGTTTCCAACCTGGTAGCCAATTTATGCCATATAACTGCCATCAGTGACATTCTTTGACATTGTTGTAGCGCATAGAGTTTATATTTAAAGTTCTGACTTATTCATGTCAAACTTGAGGATACTAAACTAACCAGCACTAACTTCGTTGGTGCCAGTAGCGATAAGTACAACAGTTTTCTTATGATTTGTTTATTTTTAGTTATTCGGATATGGAGTAGTATGAATGAAAATTATTATGGATTGGTTAATAAGCAACTAAATGAGCAAGTTGGTATTATCAGAAGAAAAAATCCAAGCCGTCTGGCTGTGGGTGTACTAAATTTTTCCCAAAACTTTAATGAAATATTGAGTCAACGAAATTTCAAATACCTAGATTGCAAAGAAAAAATATAAGAACACGACAAATATCAATCCATGAAGTTAAAAGTGCTTGCAGTTTTGATTTGATTCCCAAGTTGGAGATAAGCCAATAATAACATTCAAAGACATAAGTAATAAGACACTCATATGTTTTCAGGAAATATTTTCACCGTTCATAATCATTTTCGATCACCCGGTAGTTTATTTTATTTATAATATGCAACAACCATATCAACACAGAGAACATTTAGAGGTTGTGTCATGTACAGAAACATTCCAATGTTTTTACGAAAATTTACAATTACACAATTATTAATAATGTACCTTTCAAAAATACTAAAATAGTAGTAAAATTATTTTCTTTTTATTTATTTAATGGCAATTGTTAGTTTGATTACTACAAAATTATGCAAATTGACTGACTACTAAGTAAATAATTACATAAAATAATTAAACGATTTGACGTTTATGTGAAGCCAAGTCCATAAGTTATAAAGAAAAAACATGACAAAATGAAATAAATTAAAATAATGACCGGCTAATTGATATTGTCTTAATAATAGAAAATTATTTAAACAATAATAAACAATTTGAATCTTATTTAATCAACAGAACGTCCTTGCTTGCAACCGAACATACACCACCTAGAGTTTTGGGTTGCATACACGCCAGGTGCAATCATACCCGTTTGGTGCCTTGCTTACTGTCACTGCATCAACGCATGCTTATTTGTGTAAGTATGTATTTATATTTGGAATTGGAATAAAGGAACCAAAAAAATGACGCACGATACTACAAACTACAAGCGGCAGTCTACAAAAAGATAAACCGGTAAACATAACCTACGATCGTGCAACTAGAATAACAAGGCTTGTATAATTAGAATTACTGGACAGCGCCGAGTACTTACGGGCATCGTAATCATTCCTATTTCCGCAGAGACAAATGCCTGTGTTTAGTTATTTAAGGTTAAGTCCGTTCACAAACGTCAATGTTGACGGCGCCGCGTACGCGGTTTAATTATCAACGGGTAACAACAGTATTATTATCACCGAATTATCGTAGAGCGCGGGTGAAAGGGAACCGAATGATCTCAACCGGTCGACGTACTACTACACCGGAACAACAACAGTTGGCGGTAGCGTCAGCAGACTGGTGAAACTTACAGGGAAGCAACGTTCAGAGGCATAAGTTCGATAGAATACTTCGCTTCCATGGGTTAGGGCAGCCCAACCAACCCGCGCGCAGTCCTCTCGTTTTGGTTTTTGGTGGTGGGGAGGCCTGTTGTGCCGAACAGAGAACCATTTGGAACCACACGGACCCAGTGGGGGGAGAGTGGATATCGACAGAAATGCTCGCCTACCGTCTCTCTCCCCCGCGGCGCTCTCCTCTCGCAGAGTTGAAACCTCTCTCCATTGTTCACGTTGAAGTTTTATGACCCGTTTTCTCGTTCAACAATTAAACTCGGCACCGCTGCGTGCTGACATCAGCCAACTTGAATACATTAGCACCAATAATAACCAATACTAGTTTTGCCCCACTACCGCGCGCGCAATCTGTTATTACCATTTTATCGCGTGCTGATGTTTTATTTTGTTCCAACGTTGTTTGTCGCTATGTTTGTCGCCTTCCACTGCCACGTAGCACTCAATTGGATATTCGGCTGGGTACCGGATGTTATGTTGAGGTCAGGCTAAATTTATTGCGCGGCCGTTGCCGTCAGCGCGGGGTGCTGGCAGGCATCACGATGATGCACGTGTCCGCTTCCAAGTTTCATCTTCATCATCAGTGTGCATACTTTGTTCGTATCTTTCGAGTAGTTGCCTAATAGTGGGTTACCAACGATTATTTATGACCGCATTTATGACGCTGTTATGCACTGCTGATTGTAGATTCAGAACATCTTTTAACAACATTTCTATATTTATTTACGAACATAATTTATTAAATATTAATAATATAATTTATTTATTATAATTTATCTATTTATATTTATTTAATTATTCATGTACATGTTTGAATTATTATGTAACAATAGTTATTTAACCAACAAGTATATTAAGAAGAGCGATTAATGATCGAGACTGTTTAATCATTAATCGCCGTTTAATATTCGAGTTGGTTACAACATTTTTTCGTCGATCGTATTCTTCTAGCGTCGTCTACATCAGTCCCTGCGTCTTACCCTATTCGACCAATGTTAAATTATTCCGCGTATGAAAGGAGATGAGTAGAATGTTTTTGTACGCTATGCGCAGACGCGCTGATTCAATTTGACCGCGAATTTTAAACAACACTGTTGCGGCCTAATGTGCGCATGCGCGTAGAGCTCCCGTATGCGCGTAGAACACTTTCTAATTGTAGAAAGAATTAGAATAGAGTATCTTCCATTTGTCTAGTCGCATTATGGCAATACAAGCTATTTAGTCTACATAGATTTTTCTTCGCCGATGTCTTTTTAGGTTATATGACAATGTATGTAATTTGACACTGACAGTTCAGAGGGCGATATGTTTGGAAGGTTTCATTTCACATATGTTCGATTGGCCAATCAAATGACGTCATTACGTCGTGTGATTGGCTATAACAAATTATGCATTAATAGAAATCGTGCATTAATAGAGTTGTTCACTAAACTGACTCATAAATAAACGATCGACGGAAAAGTACTGATTAGTTATTATTAGTTATAACCTATTCTTTTAGATCTTTTAGATCCCCCTGAACATTTTTGACCAAGGTACAAAAAGAATGTGTGTGTGTGTGTGTGTGTGTGTGTGTGTGTGTGTGTGCGTGCGTGCGTGCGTGCGTGCGTGCGTGCGTGTGTGTGAGTGAGCGCGCAGCACACGCACACGCACCCACACACACACAATCTAAATCTTTGAACTTTTATGTTTTTGTCAACAATTTAATAGGGAATTGTAGGTTGAACAGTATCATGAAATTGGATACCTATTTGGCCAATTTATCACTCACGTCTACAATGGAAATGTGTTTTTCGAATGTGGGGTTTTAGGTTCCACTCACAATGACGATGTGGTCAGTCTATAATTACTAATATAGAACATGGTTCAACTTAAGCCAAAGTTTGTGAACGGCTGTCAATAAACATACAAACGGTTTAAAACATTCGGGCGCTCGTCAAATGAAGACGCTGTACACCGTAGCATGGCACAAAGTTCGTCAAAAGCTTTTTGGTAGTTTCTACAGACAACGATAACAATGATAATGTGAGACGATGATAAAATATTATAATCTCTTTAACATGGCATCTGTTAAAATAACGCTGAAAAACGTTAACGCACGTAGGTTCTATTGCGTTAGGTTCGAATGAGTTAATACCATTGATTGGGAGAACGGTTGCTGGTGCAATATCGGCAGAAGCTGCTTATGTGGGCAGGAACTTCTATCAACTTATAAAAATATATGAACCTATTAATGAGAAGGGTGCGAAAGTGTTGAACATGACAGAAATTCGAGGAGTAAAGTAAGTAAAAGTAAACTTATTGATGTCTTGTACATATAATGCATGAGACAAGTCAAATTATACTCAGAAACAACGAGAACTAAATGAAAATCATACAAATCACAATCAAGAATCAAATGAAAATCATTACAAATCAAAAATGAATATAAAAACAAACACAAAAACCAAAATCAATAGTAAGACAATCAAAAACCGACTAGACAAGAGCTAGGGCAAAGAATTCGTTGAAATTGTACACTGAGTGCTTTGACAATAACGATTTTAATTTTCTTTTAAATAAATGAAGTGGAAGGCTTTTCAAAAGATCTACAAGGTATATATTCGCACAACCACATTGTTGTTCCAAATCAAATATACTACGTCAGTTAAAACAGTCATTATCCTAAGTTTCTTAAATATTGGACGATATGAGGTTGTTTGAGGTATGCCCATTGTACACCTGTTATTTTTTGGGCTGTAAGCACACTTGATGCACTTGTTGACGAACCTCACAGCATTATCCCGTATGCAAGCCTACTCTGTACGGTGTAATGCACTGCTCAAGAAAATTAGGGGAACACTTTTTTCGAAACCTGTAACTTTTTATATAATAGTTCTAGGCAAATCAAATTTGGTATACTTCAACAGCATATATTTAACTAAAGAAAATTCATTCAGCAGGACGTCTATATACACGTACTCGACGTCGCAACAAGTTAAACGAAATCTGGACTCGTCTGTAAACAGTACAGGCGTCCAGTGACGAAGTTGACAATTTCTGTGATCCAGAGCAAACCTCATTCGCGCTGCTCTGTGATGCGTAAGGTGTGGTGCGCGGACAGATCTTCTTGGTTTCAAATTCGTTTCTTTTAATCTGTTTCTAACAGTTTGATCAGAAATTTCTATTCCATGTGCTCGTTTTAGGTCGTTTAGGAGGTCTCGTACAGTGGCAGTTCGCTGACGTAGAGAGGAAAGGACAAGAAATCGGACTTGATTTTGTGTAATTTTTCGATTTCGACCTTGTCCAGCTCTTCTAACGTATTGGCCAGTCTCCAGAAACCGATTCCATAAACGCTGAATAACAGAAGGGGGAAACTCGAAGGTCCCTGCTAACATGTCGAATAGAGTGGCCGTGCTGAATAAGGCCGACAGCACGAGCAACTTCCCGCAGATGCATCATTTTACTTCTAATGACCTTTCTAATGAACGAAAATTGACAACTGAATTCATTTGTCATCTTTAGTAGGCTTTCATACGTGAATTCAAAGCATACTTGACATTTTTTTCATTTTGTTTTGCGTTACATATTTACATTTTTAATTACTGGTTTCGAAAAAAGTGTTCTCCTGATTCTTTTGAGCAGTGTATATGCTTTTTAAATGTCAATATTCAATATGTTTCTTAGGCATCTCAATATGTTTCTTAGGCATCTCAATTTGAATGTTGCTTGACTAATCTGTTTTGGCAGATTCGTGCAGTGAAGATGCCACTGTAGGGTGTCTGCTATATGTATACCTAGATATTTTATTGACTTTTCTGTTCCCACTGTGTGGTCGTCTATGTAAGTATTAGAATGAGTGTCACTATTGGTTATATTGAAAATAAGACGCTTAGGTTTAACCACGCTTAGCGATAGGGAATTTGCAGAGCACCACTCGCATGCCCTATCGAAGCAGAGCCGTGCACCATCGTCCGTGCCGTTCCTGTCCCTTGTCACAGCTATTGTAGTATCGTCAGCGTAAATTATTGTAAAGTATTACCTAAAAAACGCAATATCGTCGTTGAAAATTGACAAAAGCACCGGAGCCCAGGCTTCGCCACTGTTCTCAATATTCAACGAGCGCAGAATTAATCTCTTGTACACAACTGGCTGAACCGTATTTGACTTGTACGAACTGGTATCTTTCACAGATATATGATGTGAGCCTCGGAATCAAAAGAATTATTTTTTTAGCAATAGATCGTGCTGGACGCAATCAAAATCCTAGCTTATGTCGCAAAAGAAGCCGATCGGCACCAATCGCTCCTCAAAGTCGCTTAATATTTTGTTGTATAAATCCGACACTGCGGTAGTTGTGGATTTGTTTTTGCAAAAATCATGTTGGTGACTAAGAAGTGCGATTAAGAAGTGCTTATTTATCAAACTTGTAATCCTTTCTAACATTGCGCATTCCAAAAGTTTAAAATATTTTATAGGCAAAATTATTTGTATTATACTCAATTTTAACATTTTCATTTTTCAAGAGCTATAAAACTCATAGAAAAAAATAGGCAAAATTGATGTATTAAGTTGAATTATGATATTTTCTTATTATACCCGTCAAACTGCTTTATTATTTACTTGATGTGTCAGATGTTGTTCGTCATACACAACGGTTTTAAACACAACACAATTCTAAATTTATGACTAGAATACGATTAGATTAAGTTGGTCTGACAAACAAATTGAATGTTATTGCTGTTTTATCATATCTCACATTTTTCTATAAACGTGTTTACATAAGCTGTAATTAAACAACGATGATAATAACCATTAATGTAGGAATTTGTTAAAGTAATCAACAAAATACTTGCGGTAAAGTACCACATTCTAAAAAAAAGGTAAAATTTGAAGTCACTGTAGTTACATAGGCTGTTTTGAACAACATTGCGTTATTAAAACCACCTTATCGCATAATTACCTGATAAGATGCTGATAAGCAATAAGCGTGCATATACGAAGGTGCCATTTATCGGATTATGTTGCAGCGTAAATATTTGATAATTTCTATGGCGCCATACAGTTTTCAACAATTTACATTAGGTGTCTGTTGTAATGTGTCCTTGGACAAAACCATATCCTATTGCTAAACGATGACTCATTTCCAATTCCAATATGTTCGTTTATCAACACATGGCTAACGAATCTATACTTAGTCATTTTCTATTTATCAGTCTACTGGTAATCGCATTCCATTAGATTATTATTAATAGTTATATTAACCGTTAGGTATTATATTCAGGTATTGCGTATTACGTGATACGTCCGGTAACTGTGGATATGTTTTATTACTGAAATAAATGTTATGATTTCATTATGGTTTCGTTTACAAGTTTAATAAACTGTAGCCTTTTCAGTGAGCCTTGGCATGCTGCATTTTGAACCAGTAATTTGAACATGCCATCTTTGGCCGGTATAGGTTCGTTTTCAATTTGCGCTCTTTGTGCCAATCGGCGCACATCAAGGCGATAATGCAGTTCTTTCCAAACCCTAACAATTCTGCATTGGCCATTTCCACAGCTTTCGTGATGCACTGTTTTGAATTTTTTAGAAATGAGCATAACATACATTTTGTTATTTTTGATGGTCATCAAAATTTAATTCGTCGTGATCTTTTTAAAGAAATCTCAGATGATGGTTTGAACCTTAAACTTTAAAGTTATGAAGCAAAAAGAAAATGTGTTTAGGATGATCTGGGATAGATCTTTCTATTTGGCGTGTGGAAATGTTCGTTCACGTTTGACAGTATTGAAATTCCACAGCTTTGAGTTATGGTTCAAGCTTTCATTTATAATATATAGAATAGCAATAGTAAGAATAATAAAAATTCAATGTTTATTCATAGTTTTCACAAATACGAAACAATCAACTGGGGTAATGGGGTAGGGCTCCAATGTGCATAGATATACAAGGTGTATACGAAATGAGTGCAATAATTTGGTGGAGAAATGTAACACAATATGAGGAACAAAAAAGTCAAAATTTTGCAGTTGAACATTTGATGTTCGCTACCCTCATGTTTTTATAATGTGTAGTACTACGACAAAAAGTAGTCCGCACCTGGCCCGTACCTATCTCTACAACTTGGATTTGACGAAATTGAAATAAATAATGATATGTTCAATGACTTAACAGACAACTTACCGAAAAAGTTAAACAAATTGCTCAAAGTGAGTACCGTTGGCCCCCAAACAAAAGAAAAGTTCCTGTACAGCGCCTCCAGTTTGCACTTTGCACTGTGCACATAGCACGCGGTGTGCTAGTTTGCTTTATATAATTAGGAACTATGTTCCACAACATTTCAGTCTAGTGAGAGATATATGTAAGGTTGCATTATTTTTCAGCATATCAAAAACGCAATTTGTACCTTTATTTGAAGTGTACTCTGATGAACACATATTGAAAAATTGTGTTTGTCAAACTGCACTTAACTGGAAAATAAAACAACAATAAAAGTGCCTATTATGTTTACAGTATTCCTGTGCACTATAGTGTAAAGTTTGGACTTTCTGTACATATAACTTAAACAAAATAAGATTTGTGATACGTCAAATAATAAATTAAACCGCTTAATCTACAGTGGTAATCTATAAGTTTATCAGTACCATATACAATCTTGAGCCATATCTGCTTCCATGATCAGTTTAGCTGTATTATTAACGGCAGAGAGGTTTAGAAAATGTATATCAGCTTCTACTTACATAGCTTATCAAGTTCTAATCGCAACATGTGCAAGTCTACGGTTTATTCCTGTATAAAAATTATCTATCTACCTATATATATATATATATGTATATATATATGTATAAGCGTTTTTGACTTATACACTTTTTATGCACGCACTCGGTGCGAACTACACCAAGTCCGTGCATAAAAGTGCAAGTCAAGCATAAGCCGAACATACAAACCCGCACCACCATAGTGCTAGTGCAGTAAGTCGAATACGATATGAGTATCTCTTGTTGATGCATTCCGACCTCATTGGCGATAAATACAATATTTTGGTTTTATAAATGCTATCAAATGATACATACACGAACACTTTTCCCAGGCTGATTCCAGGGTTGATACCATGGGAAGCATTCTTTTTATTTTCCCTCATTGTAAATCATTATACCTACATACATGTTACATCGATTTCTTATACATGTAAAAAAATTGATACATTTGATGAAAGCAGATGCATCTACTTTCATACCTTCCTTTTGATCCACCCTGCATTGACTGAAAATCTTTTGTTGGTGTCAGGGGAATTTGTAGGAGTAGTATCGACTCTATTCCCCGCCAATATTATTGGTGTTGGTGATCGTTGGTTGTTTGCCTAGGGTGGTCAGGTTGATCGTATGCCGCAGACTAGGAAGGAGCTAATTCTACTATCCCCTGCCGAGTCTGTCTTGCAGCCGGTCTATTTTTATCGCATTGCAGTACGAGTGTTATTTGGCTACGATCGAGGTTTGTAAAGGAAAGCTTTATCATCGGCAGTCCTTCAGGCTGCGGGGTCGGAAAAGACATTCGGCCTCAACAGCGACTTCTGATTATATCTTAGTAGTTGGTCTCCGGCTGGTACAACGACAAAATTAAAATCCTGATATTTTATAACTTTCACAGGAGACAATATACAGTGTGTATCTGAAGTAAGTGCATAAATTAGAAGGAATAATGCAACTCAATATACGGACCAAATAATCTTAATTACTTTTTACTCCTCGCAGTTGTCAACTTTATTGTTGCTAGATGCATGTTTTCATAGCGTGAAGTAAGTAAAAGTAATCACGCGGATTGTTTGTTTGACAACATTGTGCAAGTTTTAAGGAATACCTGATTTCAATCTAAATGTCAAATCAATTGTCAAATTAGAGGAGTAAAAACCTAACCTAAAAATAAATTTATCAAAAACATTTGTCAAATGGGTGGTATCCGATCGCCGCGATCAACTGAAGTCAACATTCATACAAACGTTGGACTTCAAATTCTGAATTTGTTATTCTGGGTAATAAGTTCCGTATGGAATTATTGTCTTTTCAGTTCTCAAAGCCGCTCCAAAAATATACCTGTCACCTGGTCCCGACGGAACGAATTCTGTAAGTAGGCTGAATTGAATGTTAAACCTCGAACTTCAAACCTATGAAGAAAACAGTGACAACTATGTGAAATAGTATTTCATTAATGGGCATTTCCAGCAGACTCACCCGTGACATACCGGTAAGTTACCGCTGGATCAGGTGACGACCGGCGGATCAGCATTGATTCATTCCTGAACTTCTTTTTCGTGTCACGGCCGCTGTGACAGTGGCACAAAGCAAAAGTTCAGGATTGCATTCAGGCTGAAAATTCCGATTATCGTCGCCGCTGATCCACCGGTAACTTATCGGTATGTCACCGGTGAGTCTGCTGCACATGGCCATTGCCAAACGCGGTACCAAAATTGTGAAGTGCTTTGTAATAAAATTGATCCTACACTACTTCACTGAGCACATGGTTTATCGTGTAATTTATGATACCCTATAGCTTTGGAGCTTTCAACCTTTAAGTTTGGCCTAATTAGAAATTCGGCTACGCCATATTTTTTAGATATGTTCTAAAGTGTAAAAATCTATCATGCATGTTTTAGTGGATTGTCAAAAATTATGTTTAAGTTTGAAAACAGTGGTTTTAATTGTTGTAGGACCATACACAATTGGTTAAGTTGAGCAGGCAAGAGTCTTTTGTGTTGCCCTGGACTTCGCTAACTGCATTTAGCTTATTTATGTTTCGTTTCTTTACTGTATTATTTTTTTCTGGGAGAATTAAAGACATTTATTATTATTATTATTACAAACATTGCATTGAAAATCCCGGTGAAGAAAATGCAAATATTATGGTATAGACAATGTTTGCTGTTGTTACTTGTTTTATTTGATGTAAAAATGAGAAGAACTAAGGAAAACTCTAGCGTAGCATTTACATAAAACTTAGATATCATATTTAGAAAATAAGCTGCTCCCGGGTTATGCCGTGTGTAATATTCGTAAATGCTAATATTTTTCGCGAACCATGTTGCTCACTTCTTAAGAGCTAACGGAATACTAAAGACTACCAAAGAAATCTGGTACTATGTTTCTAAATGTAGATGACTTCTAGCCTTCGATGATAATTACCCACCCTTGCCAACATCAGCAACAGCGGGCTGTTGAATCTTGCCTAGCCTGGTGCTTGCCTACTGTGCTTCTTGACTCGACATTCTATGCTTCGTCTTGTCTGTCCTACATAGCATGTTCCACAATCACATGTTATCTTTACCCTTCGTTCTGCAGGAGTGGTGTGATATCTTTTGGGTTAGCCAAACGATCCTTTACCTTAGCTGGTGCTCTGTACATTACCATGATACCCGATTTCTTCAGTAACCTACCGATTCTTTCAGATACCCCACTTACGTATGGTGAGCAAGCTAATCCCTTTGACTCTTGCGGTTCCTGTGCGACTTACGGTTTTCTTTGTGTGACACCCCGTATATTAAACTTGGTGTAACCATTCTGACGCAGGGTCCAGTCCAAGTGTTTCTATTCGTCGTCCAAGGTACTGGAGTCGCATACCTTCTCGGCTCTGTTGAACAGAGTGTTAATAACACTTCTCTTCTGTTGGGGATGGTGGTGTGATTTGGCGTTCAATTACCGATCGGTATGTCTTCTTACGGTGGACAGTATGTCCAAGCCTACCCATTGGCGTTCTGTATACCAGCACATCCAAGAATGGTATATGATAAATCAATCTTCTATTTCCATCGTGAATTTGACTAACATTGCTCAGGTGGTTAAGGAACTCTGTAATATTTTTCTCTACCGTGTGGCCAAACCACAAAGGTATCATCGACATATCTAACCCAATGCTTGGGTTTGTAGAGACTTGACCTAACGGCTTCTTCTTCAAACAATTCCATGAAGAAATTGGCGATTACCGGTAAATTAGGTAATCTCATGGTTGCACCCGCTACCTGCTCATACATCGCTCCCGTCCACTTAAAGTATGTGGTGGAGAGACAATACTCTACAAGATCCGGTACATCGGTTGGTAGACCTAGGACCTAGTGTAGATTACTGAAGAAATCGAATGTCATTGTAAGGTACAGAGCACCAGCTAAGGTAAAGGATCTTTTGCCTAACCCAAAGGATATCACACCACTCCTGAAGAACGAAGGGGTATACAAAATAACATGTGAGTGCGGAACATGCTATATAGGACAGACAGGCCGAAGCATCGAATGTCGAATCAAGGAGCACAGTAGAGACACCCGGCTAGGCAAGATTCAACAGTCCGCTGTTGATCAACACTGCCACGAGTCGGGACACACAGTGGATTTCGATGACGTGAAGATGTTGGCAAGAGTGGGTAATTATCATCGAAGGCTTATTAGAGGAGCCATCGACATTTACAAACATCCTGACAACATCAATCGTGAGGACGGCACTGACATTAGTAGGGTCTGGAAATCGGTCCTAACACGCTCAGGTGGAAAACCACATGGGAGCGGCAGCTCCAGATGTGCGCAGTGAGGTGTAAATTTAGGTATATAAGGGAGATTTCTTTGGTAGGCCTTCAGTATTCAGTTAGCTCTGCAGAAGCGAGCAACATGGTTCGCGAAACATCAGCATATACGAATGTTGACAAACGGCATAACCAGGGAGCAGTTTTTGTTTTAAATGATTCTGGCCGTGAAAGCATACGTACTTACTTAGATATTACATAAATATTATTGCGACAATAAGAAGAGAAGAGAGAATAACTGTTAAGTCATTGTTCTCATATACGTATTTTATATACATTATGTTTTCATATATTATCTTTTGCAATATTACATCTATTGGCTTGTTAAATTAGTTTGATAGATAAGGACAAATCAGCATAGTTGACCAGCTTGTAATCATTGAGCGAAAACCAATGAAATCACGCTAGAGCGGCTAGAGGATGCCAGTAATACTGGCACCGTGCGCAGTACGGAGTGGGGGATTGAGGAACGCTTTATGCGCCCATGGCGGAATATGTATCCGCCAGAAGATTTCTCGGTCACCGCTGCACGCAAAAGCGCTGTAGTCGACTTTATTTATTATTTCTGTCAGCTGATAGCGTTGTGCACAGACTAGCATTGTGTATACAAATATACAAATATGGTTAACTCGTGCTGTGTGGTGAATTGTCATTTACGTACGGTAACAGCTTTCTTGTTTATGTTTACTTAGTAGACGCGCTACAGGTAACTACCACGTGGGTGATTACTAGGAAGGAAACTGCATAGAACAGCGCCACCTCGTGGCGATCTTAGTCCCGTCCGGCGGCAATAGAGATCGGCATATCGTACGCGCACGGCGCCAATAGCGGCCAAAATCGATTGGTAACAAGCCTTGGTGGTAACAATTGACAATCGATATGTTTTTGTGTTCAGAATGTCACCATGATTGAAAATATCACACAAATTTCAATGATGATGTCATTTCCGGAAAAAAAACGGAAGTCATACTACCCTCAATAGTATCAAAAAAAATACATTTTTGTCTATAGCACTTCTTAAAATATCATTTCAGCTTCATAAATAAAAAATAGAGCACTATCTATGGCGTGGTTCACTTGATATAATATGTGCGTAGTATAATACCTAAACAGCAACCTAAACTAACTTTTGGAAGAAAGGTCGAATAGCTTGTAAAGTACATCCGTTAAGAATAGTGCATACAATTTGCGGTATTGCGTTGAAGTCGGAACCTTACATTTTGGATATAGGACAAATGTTAGTACGATCTACCTGATAACGTTGTGTACACTAATTAGCGTAAATCAATTAATATCCGACAAAAAATCCCCTATTTTGTAAAATATATTACGGGAAAACGGAAGCTAAACAGAGTGCTGACAAAAACTAATTGTTAGCACCTAGATAAATCTTTGTTTCTAACGGCAAAAAAAGAATTACGCCTTAGTTGGCAAATTGTAACCAGAAATTTACATTAAAAAAGGCGTGTTTTGCCTCAAATAGATCTCCGTCAAATCACTCCATCTAGCGGAGATATTACCAACCGCGTAGGACCGCCCTCCTTGATCCTAGTTCTGGCGTCTACAGCCTGGAGCAAGTAGTAATATATTTTGTTTTCGACTGTTACCAGTTACCACCGCCGGCCAAGTTTGTAAAAGTGACAGTATTGTAGTATTTTGTGAAGTTTTGTATAAGTAAGTACAGCATTAATATATAGGTACAGTTTCTTTATAGATTAAGATGTTATTTTTAACTTGCACGTTGATTTTCAGTCCACCTCTCCATATAAACTGACGCGCACGTGTTAGCTACTTAAGGTGGCTTGTAAAAAAATAGTAATTATTTTAATTAAAAATTCTTGGGAACGCCTTTACATAGGATCGTGAAATTCTAATATAGTATAGATATGGAGATAATCTAGGAGCCAATAGGTGTAAAATAATTATTTTTAATGAAATCATAGAAGAAAAAATGTTTAAAAAATGCCTATTTTGAAAAGAATTAACACGACAAAATTGAAGCGAGTTCAGACAAAAAATATCAGACCTTACCTTGCAGGCAATGACGAGAAATTTTATTATGAAAAACAGACATCTTTTGCTGCAAATACGCTGTGGTGTTGCCATATATTCGCGGGTACTAAAACCCACGCATGACCGCCTCAAGTTGGTGGGATACACGAGCCGACTTTATTACATATTTTTTTTACTTTGGATTCGTTATAAATTCATAACGGAACCGCTTTCGGTGTCGTTATGAAAACACTACAGCAGTAGCTTTTAGTAACTTTTAGTTTTCACTCTTAGTTAACACTCGTCTTATAAACGTATTGGCACACTCGTTACAAAACAACTCGAGCGCCAATTTTCGTCTTATAAAACTTGCATTATAATATACTATAATTTATAACGCAGGCCGACATGTTTTGAACGCTCAGATAACGTGAGTTTGACATGTTCGTAAAATAAAATTTTACGTGATGAGTCTATATATCGGTTACCAGATTTTTAATCTGCAAAGAAAAACATATCGAAATAATCAGTCATACATACATATAATGTAAAATAATTTTTATTTGTTTTCAGTTCTTACAAATGGGTCGCAAGCGACCAACCAGACATCCTTCTGTAAAAATGGTTATGAAAAGGTAAGTGATATTTTTAGTTATTAAAACTCTTACCTTTAAAAATGTTTGGTATTCTAGGCTTCGTGCTGCGAAAGGAGGGATAGCAGAGAACAAATCAAAGAATTCGGATGATATTCGGTATGTTTTTTATTGTTGTTAATGCTATATATAAATCACCAAAGCTGGGCAAAGTTAATTAGAAAGTTAACTTCGTTAATCGTTAATCCGTTAACGAAAAATTTAACATCGTTAACCAATAGTCCGTTAGTTTGTTACAAATGTAGCGGAAATTAACGTTAACCGTTAATCGTTAACTTTTTATAAAAAAAATATTAGGTTATGTTGAGTGCCGAACTGCCGGTGAGTATGCAACCCAAATAATTGCGGATCTTTCGATTGCATAAGCTAAAATTGTCAAACTAGGTAAAGTGTTAACTAAAATAACTACATTACCAGACACAAAATTTATAAAAGACATTGAAAAGATCAACTAAGGTGGTTAGTGTTAAGGTGTGTTGTGATAATTGCAGTGGTACCAGACGAAATTATAGTATGTCTTACCAGCCGTGATAGTGAGACATATGATTTTGCATGTACCTACATAAACATGAGTCACTCGCAATTTTGTATCAGAAAAACTATAATGGCGTCCGCTACCAGTGCCATTACCAGTAATCAGAACGCACCGTTAAGGTGCGTTGTGATTGGTGGTAAGGTAGCTAGCTAATGGCAGTGGTAGCAGACGAAATTACATACAAAGTAGTACGTCACAAAATCCGAACTTGCACAGAATGCCTAGATAGTTGAAATGAAATGTTTAATTATGATATTTTCGATTTAACGGGATTGAATTAACGGATGATGAATGTAACGGAAGTTAATGAGTTCGTTAAAGGTTTTAAAAGTTAACTTAAAAGTTAATTCGTTAGCGAAAAATTTAACTTCGTTAATTAACTATGTACGGATTAACGCTTTTGTGTCCAGCTCTGTAAATCACTCCGTATAATTTGAGTTCAAAGAAATATATATAGCTTCACTTTATATCAAATATATTTTATATTATCGTAAATCTTCCATTGGGTTCTATTCGCTTGGGGAACATTAACGAGTGTGCTGAAACTTAAGCATAAGCGTCAATTGACGGTACCAATTAGTGGGCTATAGTATTATAATAATAATAATAATACATATATTCTTCGTAGGAGTACTGATACCTATGTCAAGGTTACGTGACTGGGTGCCCATAGGAAAGAATTGATATACAGGGTGTGTCGTTTCGCGTCCAGAATATTTATTATGATAATGGAGTTTCCAAGATATGCCCTTCAGAAGAATAAAGTGCCTTATTATAGTATTTTGTATGCCTGGTGATTGTCATTATACCATATTCATGGGATGAATACAGAGTAACAGGACTATTACGGGGTGGCATGGGCGTATCCAGCTCAAATCGGAAGGGGGGGGGGCTGTTTTCTAAATTTACCTTGTTGTATGGGGGAAGGATGCCTATTAGGGTGGTTCAAAAATACATTGCAAAAATTTTTGTGATGATAATAAGAAACGATCCCCCAAATCGTTTCCAAATCCGTGGAAAAATAGTGGACACGTATTTTTTGTTGTTGAAATTTTGATTTTTAACCGTGCTTCTTATTCTTAAATTTACATGGGAAAATGCATGGGAAGAAGAAATTTTTTGGTATTTAGCAAATAATTGTTCGGGGTTTGGGAAAAGTTAAGATTACTTAAGGATTTGTACATATGGATTTGACGCCCCACAGCCCACCCCTCTAGTGCCCTGAAAACTACCCTTAAATGGAAAAAACGTACATTCTTCAGATAGTTGATCCTTCTGATCATTTCAGTCTAATGGAATGTTTAACTTATTTGTCAGTTAATTTACTATTTGTTTAAAGAAATTCTATTTGTTTAATTCGTTTTTCTCAAAAATCAGTCTGAATTCTGTTTTCTGAGTTCGAAATGGCAAATTATTATCTTACATTATTCATTAAAAAATGTCTTCCTATGCTTTAAACAATCAATTATTATTCGTTTTCAACTTTTTCTGATTATATTATTATTAGATAATAATAATAATAATAATAATGGACATAGATAACAAGTTAATATTTCTTAAGAAGTTAGAGCCATTTAAAATACTGTTTTATTAATATTTTAGTGTTTTTAAAGGTATTGAAAAAATAAATAAGTCCTTATGAAACATTTTAGTCTGAACAATAATTACATTCTGAGAAAGAAAGTGTGGGAATAAACACCCAAGTAGAAGATATTTATATAGGTACACTAATTGTATCTATCAGAGATGATCTCTGTATTTTCTCTTAAAGTTTGTGAAATAAGAAAATGCTTGCTCATACATACACAATGTTGAAAATTAGACTGATACAAGGTAATTTATAACTCGAGGTGAAAATTAAATGCAAAAACTTACCAAATTATAAATAAAAATATGTAAACCACTTTTAAATTTGTTTCATTGTCAAAATTAGTACTTACTTCAATTTAATTTAATTATTTTTCGTTTAATTAAATGCAGTCACGAAATTTGGAATTACACTCTAGTTTCCTGTCCGCATAAGTTTTCGTCTATAATTGCAACTCACTCTGTATATTTATTGATTTTCTAAGATGAGGACCGACATAATTTTCGTCATAGAAGCTCAGAACTTGTCTGGTGATAGGTTAGTTATCGTATCTGGAATGTAAGATCATATTGAAATCCACCACCTACAACTCGGTTCTTCTCCTAAAATACCTATCATCATGAGCAGCAGATTCAAATTATAGGTTTACTTTGTCACACATTTGGAAAGGCAAAAATATTGACAGCAAATAATGTTAGAGTTTGACCAATAACTCTGCCAGAATGTTGTTTCCTAGAGGTTATTTTGTTTTTAGGTAACAGATAATTGTATGTAATATTGTCAATTGAAGTTAATGAATAGTCTAGCATGTTGCCCGGGTGATGTAATATCGAAATAACAGTGGTTTATTGGGTTCGAAGGGCTCCAAATCAAAATTATTCATGGATTGACCTTGTTTATTATCCAATATTTCATATAATAATCCCATGGTAAAATAATACATAAAAATAGCACTGAATAATGTGCCCATGAAACGGCGACCGTCACCGCGATTTGTTACTATTTTTGCGCGGAGCCCCTGACGACATCACACGGAACCCCAGGGTTCCGCGCAACCCGGGCTGAGAAACGCTGCTCTAAGGTAATAAACTGCCATTTCGAACTCAGAAAACAGAATTCAGACGGATTTCCATTGTTTAAACAAATTGAAATTAACTGACAAATGTTTATAAACATTCCAGTTATAGTAATGATTTCTATGAGAAAAAAAGAGAATGAAATGGTTAGAACTGTCAATTTTCTGACGAATGTAAATTTTTTGATTTGGGTATTTTTCAGAGCACTGTAGGGGTGGGTTGGGGGCGTCAAATACATATGTATAATAGGTCAAATTCTTTCTTGGAAAGTCCTCTACAAGTCCTATAACTTTAACATAAGTTTTCCCAAACCCCGAACAATTATTCGAAAAATACCATAACATTCCTTTTTCCCATGTAAATTTGAGGGCTCGATAGGCACCATTAAAAATCAATATTTCGCCCAAAAAAATACGTGTCCACTTTTTTTTGGATTTGGAAACGATTGGGGGGGGGGGGGTCGTTGCTTTCTACATAAAAATAACCACCCTAGTGTCCATAAGGGACAGAGTGCTGTGTAATAGACATACTACCCCCCTGGATTCATAATGAACATCGAACGCAGAACGCGGATATACACACCCCGTATATGTTATAGCATCAATATAAAATCTTATATCAAGGTTTTGCGTATGGTTGTTCTTTCGAGGTCAAACTAAGTTAATTTTGTGTTCGTAGAGAAAAGGTTTTGTTCTGCACTATTTTCTGATGTATAGCTGTTTTTGGATGGATCTGTGAGATCGTCAATTACATAAAATGCCTTTTATCAAATGAAATATGTGTTAGTGATATATTATAGGTTTCTATAAACTCAAAATTCTACAAAGTTTGTCATATCAAGTCATACCTTTCTCTGAAGAATAATGATTAATAATTTGAAATGAATAAATGAAAACAATTCAGAAAAAAATTCCATACACCCTGGACTGGATTTACCACTGGATTCTCAAATTTCAATTTTTTTTATAAAAGAAGACCTTTAAAACGATGTTTATATAATATAATTTTATTAAGAAGATTAATCACGCAGGTAGTTCTAAAGCATGTCACCTGCTATGTCCTCTGATCTTTTTTCAACTTTATTAAAAAAATAATAAAATGCTTTCTTGCACACAAGCATACTAGTATACTAGTACATAACTGTTAGAATGGTAGCAATACACCAAAATTCCTTGCATCCTATAAATGCTGGATTTATTCAGCTTGAAATTTTATACTGAGGTAAAGAAATGATATGCATGTACTGAGTACTCACACAATGGCTTGCACTCCAAATAATTTCAAACGAGATAATTTATTATCTATAATTTGTTCATCAGGTTGTTTTGTCTATGAGCTACCACTGATGAGATCTTTCCATAAAAATAATATTGGCCGCCATCATCAAGATCGGGAAATGTTAAAATCCATTTAACGTTTCCCGGTAACCCGATTTTAAGCTCCCTGGTGCTTGAACTACAGTAGAACAAAGTAACTACTGCCAATTTAGCATACATATATTATTGCAGCTGTGCACAGCACCTAGGTAGCTTTAGATATGATCTGGATTATACGAGTTTTCTTCTTTATTTACTTTGCTAACCAACTTAAAAGTGTGGTTATTAAACAAAGACAGAGAAAACGACAAAACCGTATAAGTAAGCTGTATAAGTAAACCGACCTCCTTATGCTTTTCTTTCTATATACTTGCTACATTATTTTGTCAGTGTATAATGGAACCTTCCGTTTACCTGAACCAACAGTCCACAAACCGGAAATCCATAACATATACCGGCTGACTGTGTGTCTTTTGTTTGTTAAGAGGGGCGTTCCCCTTTAAAGTTAAACCTATATTACAAAAATCTAAAGCACCTTTTAACTACCGATCTATACAAGATTCCAGAGGCGCACACACATTTGTAACATCGATCGGATGAATACCTGAAGTGACGGAAACTGCGCACATCAAGTACCACTTTGAGAAAAAGCATCTAGTTTCCTCGCGATAGGTGCTGGTAAAATTGGGTTAAAATAGTACCTCTAAAAGAAAATAAAAACCTATTAGTTACCTATTAACATAGTTATGCAGTAGAACAACGCAACAAATGTGATAATTGGGTAAAGAGTCTTCATTCTCATTTTGGATTATCTTCTTCCGCTAGGTATACAAAGAGATGTTACAATTCTTATAATGTAAATGTTACTGATTTTATTCTTTGTACAAACTCTCAAACTAATCGTAAATTCAGGCTCTTACACAAGAACTAAGAAGAGAATCACAGGACAAAAGCGTATATATTTTCTATTCCTTTCTATCGATAGCCAAGCTGGCCTTCATTTACCTGTAGTTACGGTCAACACAGTCGACCTCCAAACTTACCTGCTGGTTCTGCTAAATAGCAATCGTCTGAAACCTTTTAACACTCACAATTAATTTAGCAAACTATACCAGCATAACAAGAAATTAGAAACAATTGTTTTTGTTTTTCAAATACACAGCATAAGGATTGTTTACTCATTAACTGAACAGTATCTGAACAATTAAAGTATAATTAGTTCGAAGGTCGTTTACTGTAGAAAGTTGCTACGCGGTTGTTGAACGTAGAAATCATGTCAGAGCGCTTGGACCGTTGCCATTATGTACTTGAAAGTTGGCAATGTTCGCCAACCGGCTTTCTATAAATAACTTGTTTCAATTACGTTTCTGAAATCAAAACATTTCCACGAAGTTGCATGACATCAATCACGTACTGAATCTGAAAACATTTTTGTTAGGCAGTCTAAAATTAAATATGTATGACAAAACATGACCTGTAGTTAATTTATTTGGAATTGTTAGCGTTGTAATGTTTTGTTTAACAAAAATATTTTCAAATTTTTTAGAGATTAAAAAGTGTCTCAAAGGCTCATGTGTATGTGAAAACTGAAAACACATGACTATCACGTCCACAGAAGGACCAATCATATCTCAGAAGTCCCGAGTCCGCACCGCTGTGTGCCTGCCTACCTGACGTCACAGCCTGAACATCACAACAGTAGCGGCTGCTGCAGGGAGGGCAGTGGGGCACTGCCCCCCCCCCCTGATAAATTTCTTCTAATAGATACATTAATTATAATATCTAATTTGTATGGTTTTCTGATAAGTTTGATAACAAATAGTAAGTTTTGTATGTTTTTAAGTAAGCAAACGTATGTTTTTACTTTTTAGAAGTAACAATAGCTAATACCTCGTCAGAGCCAGCGTCAACTTCGAAAGTTGCGAGCCTTCAGCCGGAGCATCTCGTACATTGCGCCCCGCAACGGCTATAGCGGAGTCGACTCAGACGGCGCGGCGGCTGGGTGGTGGGGATAGAACGCGATTGTAGCCTGCCAGCCGCCAGCGGGGCATTGTCTAGTTTGCCCCGCTCAGCGCTTAGCAGTGTGAAGTGACTTGCGTGTGTTTATTTCCCGTTGCTTTTTGACGTTCCAAGTGTTTCACAATGAATTCAGTAAATAATATTATCGACCTGATAAAAAATAATGCTCTTTTGCATGATGTTAAAACAGAGTTAAAAAATATGGGTCCCCCTAGGCCGGATTTATTAATTACGCAGGTAGAAAACTCTAAAGCAAATAAAACAGTGTCGAGAAAGTTTAACAGAAGTTCCTACAGTTTAGCCGAATGGTTGTGCGGGTGTAATGTGCAAAATGCATTTTTTTGTTTTGTGTGCTTAATTAGGAATTCTTCAGTAAGCGACCCTGCCTGGACTTCTAAAGGTATTCGCGATTTAAAACACCTTGGCGAAAAAGTAAAAAGACATAAAGTAAGTGAAAAACATCTAAGTAACATGATTGAATATTCAGTTTTGGGTAAAGTGAATATAATGTGCCAGCTAAACACTGCGTATAGGTTAAATATAATTCAGCACAATGAAGAAGTCACTAGAAACAGACATATTCTTGGAAAATTAATAGACTGCATTAAGTTTTGTGGCATGTTTGAAATCGCTTTACGGGGCCATGACGAAAAAGAAAGTGCAAATCCGGGATTTTTTCGTGGACTGGTCAATTTATCGGCAGAAATTGATAGCACCCTCAAGGACCACATCAACAAATCCAATAATAAAGTTTTTATGGGTTTGTCAAAAACCATTCAAAATGAATTACTGGACAGTATCTACCAAGTTTGTCGAACGTTGATTCTAGACGAAATTAATAAAGTTGACTACATAGCTATACAAGCAGACGAGACGACAGATTCGGCTACACTTTCTCAGTTGGTTTTTATAGTTCGATACGAGTTGAACGGAAAAATACAAGAACGATTTCTGGCTTTTCTGCAACCAGAGAATCATACTGCTGATGGCATTAGCAAGTGCATATTGGCAGAACTTAGGAATATTAAATTGGACCAAACGCCTGCAAAATTAATCTCCCAAAGCTACGATGGCGCGTCAGTAATGAGTGGTAGAAATAACGGTGTTCAGGCAAAAATAAAAGAAATTTACAAACATGCAAACTATATACACTGTTACGCGCACCAGTTAAATCTGATAATCGAACGTGCTGCCTCACAGAACAAAGAAGTGAGACTTTTTTTTTGCAATCTGGATGGCTTTTCAACTTTTTTTACAAGATCTCCAAAGCGCACTGCTGTACTAGATGAGGTTGTGAAAAATCGACTTCCGCGACCTGCACCAACCAGATGGAACTTTAAATCCAGATGTGTTGTGAGTGTCTTCAAATATAAAAAAGATCTTATCACATGCCTGACGCAGATCGTAGATGATGAATCTAGTGACCAGTCGACAATAAGGAAAGCTGTAGGCTTGAAAAACATTTTAAACGATTACGATTTCAATTACTGGTTACATTTTTTTAATAAAATTATGCCGCATTGCGAAATTCTTTACAACCAGCTACAACATCGTCAAGTTGACAGCATAAAAATGCAGTCTTTTGTGTCATCATTTAAATCGTCAATTCAGCATGTGAGGAATTCAACGGATCACGATTATTACAACGCAAATGGTGATAACGATGATGAAGAAGAATCCCGACGGAACAAACGACCCCATTATGAAGACAAACTGAAAATAGTTGCTAAAGAAGTGTGCGACATTATTATAAACAATATTGATGACCGTTTTATGTTTAGTGATCACCTATCTATAGCTCGTCTTTTTCAACCACAGTTATATTCTACATATAAACAATCTTTTCCCGAAACTGAATTCCAGATGGCTGTGAAGACATTTAATTTAGATTCAACTGCTTTTAAACATGAATTGGTAGTGTTATATAATAGACCAGATTTTGGAACTGCTTCATCTGCTTTAACATTACTGGAATGTTTCTACGAAAATAATTTAACAACTACATTTGTGGAATCTGTGAAACTATTGAAAATTATTTGTACCATGCCAATGACAACCGCTGAGAGTGAACGATGTTTTTCTACTTCGAAGAGGATAAAAACCTTTTCCAGGAATACCATGCAGGAGCAGGATAGCAGACTATGTGCCTTAGCGATGTGTTCCATTGAAAAGCAGTTACTGACGTCAACATCAAACTTCAATGAATTGGTTATTAACAATTTTGCTCATTCCAAGGAACGGCGAACGGATTTTATTTTCAAACAAGTGAATTCAATAGAATGGTGAGTTTTTTTCTGTACTTTTCGATATTAAACATTTTAAAAACTGTGATAAAATTGAAGCAAAAATTCCGGTCTCTATATGCCCCACTCCAGACCGCTCAACTCAAATGAAACGAATAGTACAGTGTTGCGATAGATTGGCAACCGAACATTCAACGCAATAAATATGTAGTCCAGTGATACCGATATTATCGGAATAAAATTACAACGGCTATTATTTTTATTAATTAAATATTAATCTTTAAGGCAAGAAAACAATATGCTGTAGATACTGTTTTCAGCACTATAATATGCCTTGTAAAAATAGGAAATATGCTAAAAATACTGGAAAATGTGATCTAGAAACCTTTTAAAGTTTTTTTAACAAAACAAACTATAACAACAGATTTATAAATTTAAAATTATTATAGAAAAACAATAAAAGACAATACATTACTTTTAGCATATTCCTGTCATGTTTAGTCTTCACTATTTGCAGTTTGTTAATATTGGAAGTTAGAAAGATCTTTTCTAAGAAAAACCGTGGGTACTTTTTCATTGGGCATATTTATTTTGTACAGCAGGCGCATATATGCATAATAGTTTGTCAATTTATAGGAATGATCTGTCTATTTCGTCCTTTCTAAGCATGGTTAATAGAGAAGTAAACAATTGCGGAATATCTGGAATAACAACAAAAGTTATAAATTTTGTGCTTCCCTTATCCCTTATACCAACCTATCCAACATATTTCTTGTATCACAAACATCTGCTAACCAGATGTTTTACCGGGTGTGGCAGAAATAACTCTCACATTTCGAAACATCACTGTGTGGTACTCAAAGTAAAGTACCTAAAGTTTGTGATCGTCTCCATGTTGTGGCCGGGTAAACATCGAGGTTTTGTAGTGGAAACTTTTTCTAAATGCGAATCTATAATTGCGACGTAGACGTGGTTGTGTTTACGTGCTACTTTTTTTATCTACATTTGGGAAATAAAAGGCTTTTGGTGGTGCCCCGTTCATTTTTTTTAAATCTCTCTTTGCAGTGTGGGAGTTATTTCTGCCGCACCCTGCATAAAGGTACCAAGATCCATCTAGAGATAGCGTGTCATCAGACTCGACCGTCTGCTTGAGACCTTTGAATTTGTTTATTTGCAACATAGCCAGAACATAAATAAAGTGACAAAACAAAATTATTTGTGTACAGAATCCTAAAAGCAATACTTATAAATTATAATGAATAAAAAAAAAAGAGTCGGTAATTTTCCGTCCAACGCTGATATGTTTGTTGTTTTGTGCTGACTTTTACGGTCGACACAGGTCGACATTGAAAAAAGTACCACATAACAGATTTAAGTTAAAGCTTCCTCTATACATATACAGAATTTAACGAAAAAATATCAACATTTAAAACGTTTTTTTCCCTCGGAACTTTCTGTTGTGTTACGCACTCTAGCGGGACAAGGGACAAGCGCGGAAAGTGAGTGGAGGTGGCTGTTCGATACGCAGCGTCTGCATTGCATCGATGAACACGTTGGATGCAGACGCCAACGCCCTCTAGTGGCCGCAACTTCGTTATCAGCTTAGTCGCTTGTTGTATATCGAGTGGTTATCAAATTGTGTTTGTAGAATTTTCTACAGAAAACTTAAAAATCGTTTATTTCGTTTGATGTGGGCCAGCTGCTTCTAAATAGATAAAGAACTGAGATACATTCATCGATCACAGTGCCCGCTACTGCTAATGAGTGCAACTATTGGACTGTTGGAATTTATTTCTCTGTTTAGTCTATATTTTACAGTCTAACTAGACGTGAATCAATTTCCACGTGACTTAGATTGGCAACATAGAATCGTTGTTTGAGTAGATACGTAAAAGGGTGAGATGTGGCGATTCAATAAATCAGGCAGGCTGCGGCATTCAATTCCAAGAAAGAAGTGTAAAAATCTAAAGCAATATAATATGTTAAGGTAAGTGAATACGATAAATAAAAGGTGAATTGTTGACAGTTAAACTCGGAATGACAAGTAGCATTTTTTTAATTGAATTATGAACTGATCATATAACAAATTATTTCATAAATTAGTTCATAATGAACTAATTTGTTTCCTCCCTCCACCTCAATCATTACATTGCGCATGCGTGACAAAATATACGTTTAATTGACTACTAATTTTGCTGCAGCTCGCACAAACTTAATAATACATACTGGCCTTATTTAGAAACGCTTTCTTGCTTGTTGCCATTATCTCACATAGGTGACAAAATACATCTCACAAAATAATGCTTAAATGAAAGTTTGAACCCATCTGACAACTTTGTAAACTTGTCTTTTGTCCTGCGTTTGGTTGGCGTTTTCTGACAAGTGCCATTTTTCTTTTAAAAGACGCTATAGACTTCGTAAAGTATGCCCAATGAATGATTTGGAACTTTGTAAACAGGTAGACACTCGTACCTATGCAGTGAAACCCCTTGTCAACTCTGTGCAGACTGAAGTGATGTAGCAGTAGCACCAGTTTTCTTGGCAGCAGTTGATAGTAAGGAAGTACCACTTCAATGAATTGCCACAGATACCTTGAACTTCAAAGCTGTGAAGAAAAAAATCAGTGATAATTCTGTGAAATGGTTTTTCATTATTGGCAAACTATATATGTAGGTACATATAGGCCAAAAGTTTCCAGTGTTCAAATTCAAGCTTCTATAACAGCCTACTAGAGAACTCCATCATCACATTTAACAATACAAATGCGGAAGGACCCCTTAGGTGGCACCCTTGTCCCCTGCCTTTTACCTGTCAGGTAATCCAAAATATCGGCCGGATCGGGTGAATCAGCTGATTGGCAAGCCTAGCTAGGTGATTACAACCCAGCAGTATAAATTGAATGTTAGTGTTTTATTATGTCATTTTTTACTGAATATTTCTTGAAATAGTTTAGTTTTAATACAAATAACAAAAATCGCCTATACGAAATATAAACTTGACTTTGCTTTAATTTATTTTGTCTTTTTGCATGAGCTGACAAGTTATATGTAAGTGTTATGACTAAATATAAGCATGTGTGGATACTGATTGTCAGTTGTCACAATACGACAGTTTTACCTGCTTTGGGAAATTCCAAACTCAAATCTGTTGTGAAAGGAAGCTTGTAACCTTCAACGCAGGCAGCGACGGCAGACGGCAGGTAACCGGATCAGAACAAAAGGTTTAAGTCGTGCTACATCCATATCTGCAGATGGAAGATCAAAATCTTTCTCTACGAGCTAGAGCCTAGAAGTGATATAAATATAAAGAAAGTTTGACAGTTTAAAAGCCTTTCGAAGGGAGTGAAAAAATGGGGGCTCATTTGATAGTAATTTGATGTACCAACTTTGGTGCTTCTAACTCAATGGTTCTGAAGATCGATTTATAAATAACTTTTATCTACGACTCACATATAATAAGTTCATTGCATACGTATCTATGACTATATAATCCCCATCATGATACGCGCCAATGATTATAATGACACTAGCGTAGTATAATAATGACAGTTCGTTCAAATAATGACTTCATTATTTGAAGGAACTGTCATCATTATACGAATGTAGTGTCAAAGTCAGTCTAAACCTACGTGGATGACAGTTATTTGACATTTCGCCCCGCCACCATTGACAAATACATTTAAAAGATTTGATATAAAATGGAATTTATGAGTCGTAGATAAAACGTCGTATTCGACTCACACACAACTGATATAAATCGATCGCATGTTTATATTGTTTTCATGCTCGCGATTTATATCCTTAGTTATGTGCTCGTCAAATAATATACTAGTAAAATATCAGTACACCGTTTTTTGAAATTTTGACCTCATTTTTTCAGAAAGCCTTACATGATAGGATACTTTCTAGTGGGTTCGTCTCCATTGCAAAGAATTCTATACAAAACGCTTAATATCCATATTCCATCCACAAAATTCATGTTTCCCAGAGTTATCAATATTTTATCAATATTTTTTATAATTGACTTCTTCTCGAACATTTTCTGATGTAAGGCTATAAAATGTTTATGCTACTACTAAGATAATTTACCATCTTTCTAAATCATAATGTCAAAGACGTCTTAAGTCGAAAACACATAAATCGTACGTTATAAATCACGTAAGAAACTAGTTCAAACTAAACACATTGGTAAAACCAGTCTCTTTACAGTGGCGTAGCTACATATTCGGCGACCTAGAGCAAGTAAAATTAGTGCGCCCCCTGGGCTCCTGGAAGAGGTTTGGCGAAATTTGGTTTGAACATTTAGTTTAAAAAAATGTGATGTGGCCAGGCATATGACTTTATCATACTATATATAAAATTAATAGTTTAGCTGCATGAGATTCTATTTGAACGAGATCGATCGTGTCGGCATTAAAATAAAATTAGTTAGCCAGGATTTGACAGATATATCGATTCTATTATGGGATTATGATACTATATTTAAATAGTTTTATATTAATGCATACACGACTGATCTCGATCAAATAGAATTTGCTCATGCAGCAAAACTATTAATTTTACCAAAAAATGTTTTAGACATAAGTTATACAAAATTTCCTTTAATTTAATTTATTATTTAACTATAATGACGAAATTGCAGAAATGGCGGCTCGCTTGCAAAATCGTTCAAAAATGCTAAGAGTAAACCTCCGTTCTTTTGGACCCTTTTGAACAAAAAGCATTTCAGGTCTAAGTTTGGTCATGAAACACACGCACACAGACATTTTTTTGTACCTTGGTCAAAAATGTTCAGGGGACCCAAAAGGACATATTTCCGCTAAAATCTCATTTTTTTTTCGGCACGATTACAATACTTTGTCATACTACGTATGATAAATCAATATAGAATTCGAGTAAAAGCTAAAACTGATATATAGGTGTTCAGGGTTAAACTCAGATTCCAGTTGTTTGTGTTCTTAATAATTTATTAGTTATGAATTTTATTTATTTTTCAATGTTTCAATAAAGTTTTAAAAAACTTTTGTTGTAATAAATTATTCTTTACGTTGCTCAATTAATTTAATAATTTGTAACTAAACTTTTCGTACAGACTTTTAAAGTTGAATCCAAAAATACACTAATTTAGTAAAATAATAGTAGTGTACAAAGAACAATAACAGAACAGTAAATTACAATCACCAGTGTCCCCTTAATAAGTTTTCAAACTTACATAACATATTTATTGCAAATTCTTATACATACTACACAAAATAAAAATCTCTAAAAATCCCCGAAAATTTGCGGATTCTGCGCCGTTGTTAAGTGTTGACATACGCTCCTAGGACACATGTTTACAGGTTTAATTGTATAAAAGGTCAAGTGCATACAAATATTATATTTTTGTGTTTTTGTAGACAAATCTATTTAAAAATCTCATTATTAATTATTTTTCCCTCAAGTTTTAGCCCTCAGTCTTCGTGCGCCTGTAGCAGCTTGCTCTAACTGCTCCCCGTTAGCTACGCCAGTGGTCTGTTATGTTCACACGGGAGGGCTGTATCATAAAAACAAACAATGTTTACTTCAATAATCAAATGCGCTAGTACATTTTTATTACTTTTATATACTTTCCGGTATTGCATGCTACATCAAATAACCACAGTAAAAAATTTATATCCATAAAACGAGCATTAGCGCTAAGATTTCGAACCTCCTGAACGCTAGACTGTAGTCGTATATTTTCTAATATCTGAGAGAGATATACTGTTCTCAGCGCTCTACTAATACTGATTCAACCATACCATTCGTTCGACGTGTTCGTATGTTTTACGCATCCGAGTCGCGCATACTCTCTTACGTGGATCGGACATCGGACTCGATCTAATTTCAGACGAATGCGCACTATCGAGCAGGCTGGAATGAGCGATTCTTCTTACATTGAAAGATAGTTTCCTAAGTATTGCTACATATTGTGTTTGTTATATTGTGTGGGTTAATGGGGCACAAATCACGAACTAACAGGACGAATCTGTCTCTCTGCACAAGGCGGAAAAATCGGAGATTAGCGGCTTTGAGGTAAGGACAATTGAATGACTATTAGGGGGAGGGGGAGATTCAGTTAAAAATACATAATTATTTACAATAGGGCAAGAAGAAAGAAATTACAATTCGATGATAAGGCTGACATAGGAATTCCAGTACCACTACGTATCTACAGGTACGTTTTCACTCCGAATGTCATAACACTGTTTAGAGCAATTTACATTGGTAGGACAGGTAACTAACACAAAATAGCCTTGTGTAAACAGGCTACTAAACCAGATAGTTATTACTAGTGCTACTAACAATGTAAATTGGACCTTACTAGTGATGTAAAACAACTGGCAATATAAAGATATTTAGAAAATAAACTGCTTCCAGGTTATGCCGTGTGTCAAGATTTGTTAATGCTGACGTTTCGCGAACCATGTTGCTTGCGTCTTCAGAGCTAACTGAATACTGAAGACCTACCAAAGAAATCTCCCTTATATACCTAAATTTACACCTCACTGCGCACATCTGGAACTACCGCTTCCATGTGCTTTTCCAGACCCTACTAATGTCAGTTCCGTCCTGGCGATTGATCAGTTGTCAGGATGTTTGTAAATTGCGATGGCTTCTCTAATAAGCCATCGATGATAATTACCCACCCTTGCCAACATCTTCACGTCATCGAAATCCAATGTGACATTCGATGCATACCTAGAGAAGATATGCGACTCCAGTACCTTGGACGACGAACGGAAACACTTGGAGTGGGCCCTACGTCAGAATGGATGTACCACGTCTGACATACGGGGTGTCACACAAAGAAAACCGCAAGTCTCAGAGGAACCGCAAGAGTCAAAGGGGTTCGCTTGCTTACCATATATAAGTGGGGTATCAGAAAGAATTGGTAGATTACTGAAGAAATCGGGTATCATGGTAATGTACAGAGCACCAGCTAAGGTAAAGGATCTTTTGCCTAACCCAGAGGATATCACACCACTCCTGAAGAACGAAGGGGTATACAAGATAACATGTGAGTGCGGAACATGCTATATAGGACAGACAGGCTGAAGCATCGAATGTCGAATCAAGGAGCACAGTAGAGACACCCGGCTAGGCAAGATTCAACAGTCCGCTGTTGATCAACACTGCCACGAGTCGGGACACACAATGGATTTCGATGACGTGAGGATGTTGGCAAGGGTGGGTAATTATCATCGAAGGCTTATTAGAGGAGCCATCGAAATTTACAAACATCCTGACAACATCAATCGCGAGGACGGCACTGACATTAGTGGGGTCTGGAAATCGATCCTAACGCGGTCACGTGGAAAAGCACATGGGAGCGGTAGCTCCAGATGTGCGCAGTGAGGTGTAAATTTAGGTATATAAGGGAGATTTCTTTGGTAGGTCTTCAGTATTCAGTTAGCTTTGAAGAAGCGAGCAACATGCTTCGCGAAACGTCAGTATTAACAAATCTCGACACACGGCATAACCCGGAAGCAGTTTATTTTCTAAATGATTCTGGCCGTGAAAGCCTACGTACTTACTTAACATAAAGATAAAATTTCCAGCTTAGTTTCTTAGATGAATAAGGAGTAGGGCTATATCAAACATAAATGTTAAAAAATGAATTTTAATATAAAGATAACTATTCGAGCATAGTTTCTTGGAAAATGGAAATCTTGGAAATTAGTGATCGATCTTCGAGCACAATTGTAGATCAATCAAGATCAATCTTTTCGATCGTGATTGATCAGATCGATCTTTCCGTGTGAAATAAAAAGTTAGATACTACTTAATTTTTGGTTAGTTGACACTTTTTGATCTGATTCTTGATATCATTGTGTGGACACATTTAAATAGATCTCCATGTGATACAAAATATTGATCGTTGGAACAATCAGATCGAAAATGATATAATCAATGATTTCGATCTGATCGATCTTTCAAATAAAGCGCTTGAACGTGATCAATACATTTCTATCTACGGAAGTATTTATTTCATGACATGCTTTTAAGTTTGGAGTGTTGTTCCGGACTTTAAAAGACGCTGTCGCAGCAGTCCGTTCAACTCGGCTATTGACCAGGGATCAGACAGTAAAAAGCATCAGTTCTGCCTCTTATAAAAACGAGTCTTGTAATCATAAAGTTATTTATTGCTCAAAATTGATGATATGTTTAGTGTAACTTCTTAGATAATGCAAAACTTGGGCAAATTAACAAAAAACTGATTAAAATTAAGTTTACATCTACGCTTTTCATTCTTTTCAGATATAGTTTAAATAGCCCTACTCACATTATAAAATTGAGTTTTTATCCAAGTACAATTTCAGCCCAAACATGATAATTTTTCCGCTAACCGAAAAATGCGATAATTGTCAGAGATATGTAAAGATATGTAAACAGTGGCCATATTTCGGGTGCTAGGTGATGTCAGATCATCGCAGACTTGATAAGCTTTAATCGATACGCAAACCACGGCGTAGACGCGGACCCCGACAGAAAAACAACGAATCAAAAAATTTTGTTTTTGTAGTTGCGATGGTTTCAGAACGGAGCATTGAACTGTGAAAAGAAAAGTTAGTATCCCAAATATTTTCTCACGTGGGGTAAAAGGTTCATTTCCACATTTCTACAAATTACAATAATTGCAAAAAAATACGGTTGTCTCGCGTGGCAGCTCTTCACAGGCACCAGAAGCTTTAGCCGAGACACAAACCACTGCGTAGACACGCCCCTAAACAAGTGCGCATACTTGTTGCTCTCACAATGATCGGTCTAGATCCAATTTTAGACGAATGCGCAGTATCGAGCAGGCTGCAGCAGGCGATTCTTGTTACTTTCAATCGGTGATATTTGGTTATATTTTTCGTTAACAATGGGGAGAAGCAAATCAGGAGGAAATACTAAGCATCTCTTTCTTTCCTCCAAACGAAAAAATCGAAGATACACCGCAGTGAGGTAAGCACAATTATATTTTGAATTATTAACGGAGGGGCATCAGTTAAAAGTGCCTCATTATTTCCAATAGGGCAATGCGAAGGAAGAAATTACAAGCCGACGATAAGACTGACATAGCAATTCCAGCCCCAGTACGCACCTGCAGGTATGTTTTATATCCCGATAAGGATATCGCAACATTGCATATTTTATCTTTCGTTTATACATTATTTGGTGCGAGCAGGTTTGGAACAGGTCTATCCCTAAACTTTAAAATAATATACAATATAAAGCCTATTTTACATTGGGAAGTAGGAGGGTTAGTACTAGCCTTGCTAGTGAGGTAGGACAGGTAACTAACCCAAAATAAGCGTGTGAACAGGCTACAAACCCATCTAGTTACCACTAGCTAGGGTAGTAGCCTGTAGTACTAACCCTGTTTACTTACCAATGTATATTGGGCATTAAACAACTCCATTTCTCACCTCAGTTACCTTTAACCAATTTTGTACCGCCGTGCGTCAACCGCCTGTGACATAGGTGGATCTTGGGCCGCACATTTGTTACCAATGGATGCGTATATTAACGCAGTGCAAAGAAGCGCAAAAATATCTCCCAGTTTGCGATGTAAATCATATTTTGCATATCAGGTGTAGTATGATAGCAATAACACTGGTCATCTGCAATTAATTACAGGATGTAATATAGTATAAAATTGGAACATTTGGAAGGAAACTAAAAATTAGAGAAAAGGTAGGTACTTTTGGATTTTTAATAGCTTTCAAAATTTCCAATGAAGAATCTGCTGCTTGAGTATATAACCATATATTAGTCACAATGTTTTTACGCAGAGAGACATTTTTTCTTTTCTAGCAAGTACAACTCAATGGCTGAAGTTAAGAAACTGTCACAGAATGAGCTGAGAAGACAAAAACGGAGTATTGGACTCCGTATTATTATCCGTATTGCAATTAACACCAAGTCGTGGAGGTATCAGAAACAGAATTTGTTTTAATGCCATGGAGCACCTTGAGACAAGATGTACAGAGTGATCTAAAATAGCGAAGCACAGGTTGAATTTCCCGCCCATTGAATAATTGTGATGTTGCTAATGGTTGCAAATGACAGCTGTTATTGTTGTACAGTGGCGTAATAATAAAATCCTCCCATATGTAATCAAATGAAAATAACCCATTATCGCAATATCAAATAAAAATCATCTCTCATATCTTAAATCAAATAAAATAAGTATAGTATTTATAACAAATTAAACGTACCCCTTACTGACGAGTCCACTATGGTATCCACGGCATACCATCTTAGTAACACTAAATGCGTTCAAAACTGTGGCGGGAAATTCAAACTGTCCTGCGTCATTTTAGGTCACTCTGTACATAAGTAATCATCAAGAAAATCCTGAATGTACAAATATATAAAGTAAGGAGATTGAGAATACAGAGAATATGAATAATATAGAGATATTTGGGAAACATTGTGGAAATTTAATTGATGAGGATAAAAATGTAGTCAATACGAAAACTATTACATACACAACTGAAGAGGATGATGTTGAACACCTAGAATTTATTTTAAATGTCCAAAATCTGCTCGGAAAACAATAAGAAAATATAGTTCTGCATAATAACTGGAACGATCTTTACTACGACTTGAACTCAAAACAAATGCTCCCGAAAAAGAAAGGCATAAGAAAAAAATTCACCAAATGATCATTTTTGTAACTTATTATGACAATTACTATGACATATTATAAAAACCTTCTTCGCAATTTGTCGTAACAGACAGTGTTTTTGTAGAGAAGTGGAAGCTGATCTATTGAATATCCATTATTCACACATTTTATACCATGCAAATAGGCAACTTAAATGTTCTATAAAAATTATTAATAAAAAGTTATTTGTGTTCACTTACATTATAATATTTAGGTAATTAATATACATATAATAGCCTAGTTAGGTTAATGCTATTTTAAACTTCTCTTTAGTAACTAGAAAAAAAGTTCTAAATTAATATCGCGGAGAAGTTAGCCATAAAAGATTTTTTTCGTATTTTTATACCCCATCATTGTAATCTTTCTAAAGAATTATTTATGGAAGCCGTATTCTTTATATTGAACAATTGTTTTTTCTCTTTTGATAATAGGATCTACCAACAGGCTCAGGGGGCACCCATGGGTAGTCCTATCTCACCTATATTAGCGGCACTCATCATGGATGACCACTTTGACGTGGTGATTGAGACTCTTCCCTTCAAGTTTCGCTTTATTTATAAGTTTGTAGATGACTTGATATGTGCTGTCCCGGAGAATATGATAGAGTTAACTCTAGATAAATTTAATAACTATCATGATAATATAATAGACAATTTACGGTAGAACAGGAGGTAGATAGAGCTGTTTCCTTCTTAGACGTTAAGGTAAGAAGTTAATTAATTAACTCACTCGTCCGCCGATCACGTACAAGTAACCACGTTTTTCGTGTGCAAGATTTCTGCATGAAATGTTTTGGCGTCGATGTATATTTGAAGTGTCTGTCTCTTTGTACATGAAGTCTCCGTTGCATTGTACTCTCCTTTTACCTTTATGTTGACCTCATGGCTAATGACACTGGTGCAGCCTTTTTTTGACACATTCACTGATGATGCTTTTAATTGAGAGGGCGAAACCGATCTGAATTGAATAAATTATAAGTTGCAAAAAAGAGGTGTTTTTACTTTATTATTAATAAGTTAATGATTGTCAAAACTGATTGGTATCGGAAGCATATTCACTCTAATCGATTCCTGAACTATTACTCTAATCATAGTCTGACGGATAAAATTAATGCCAGAATGGATTAAATCTAACTTTAAGAAATTATATAGCATGTTTAGTAATAACGGTTATCCATGTTTACTCCTTAACAAATTGTTGTTCAGTAAAACCATTAATGACCCCAAGAATCGGAATATTGATCAATACAGTCACTTAGGTGAAATCACTGACTCATTTATAAGGACCATCCAACCTCTTACTGACGTAAATATTATAAAATACAACGGGACATAGAAAACAACTGTTAATAATTTGTTCCGAAGTCTTAAAGATCTTACACCTATGCAGTATAAATCTAATATCCCATGCATGGGTTGCCAGAGGAGTTGTGTTGGGCCAAATACCACAATCGTTTAAACATAGACGACACAAAAGTGATGCGAAGATCAATAATTCATTGTAATGATTTTGATCATCCGTTTAATTTTGCAAATGCGAAAGTGTTGGATGTTGACGGTAATTGAAGAAGAAGATTATTTAAAGAAATGTTTCACATTAAGAATGGAAGCTGTGTTAATTTTAAGACGGACACGAATACTATAAGTAATGTATACAGTTACATATTTCATTTGTTACAAAATTAAGAGCTTGTATATTTATTGTTAACTTGTGTACATTTTTAAGACTTTGTTGTTCGTTTTTAGTGTGTTGGTGCTGTTGTCCTTTGGTGTTGTGACGTTGGCTTCCCTGGTTTCATTCCTGTCAGCTGTCCGGTGTTGTTGTCGAGCTGCTTACCCTAAAAAAGAAAAGTTGAAAAAGTTGCTCTGCTGTGTTTTTGTTTTCCTTAGTTAATTGAATGATGATTATTAAGACCTTCAACACACATTTCTTTATGTGGTTGAACTGATACTCTAGTTGTAAGTGGCTTTTTTATCCTGTTTTCGTATTCTGGTGCGTTGTATTCTGTTATTATTTCTTGTGTGTTTTATAGTGTCTTAAGGATGCCGGCAAAGTTCGGTGAAATATATTGAAGTATGAACAATTGAGTAGCATCTTTCGTTGACCTTTTCCCAAGATTTCTCAGGAATTTAGTTATTTCACGGTCGAGTTATAAATAATTGATATATAATAATAATTGATTGAAAACTGAACCGATTTAGCTATGTCCGTCTGTACGTCTGTCTGTGTGTGTGCACGACAACTGCCGTAATTTTGAACTGAAACGTGGTATACAGGCTTATCTCTTAAAAAATAAGGACAAGTTCGTGAATGGGTAAAATCGGTTAACACCATTTTTACTTTATCATACGCAGTATGTAAAGTATTGTAATCGTGCCAAAAAAAATCTTTGAGATTTTAGCGGAAATATGTCTTTTTGGGTCCCCTGAACATTTTTGACCAAGGTACAAAAAAATGTCTGTGTGTGTGTGTACCCGTTTTTTGTGACGACGATTCCGGAGAAAGTACTAAAGGTATCGGGACGAAACTTCGTATTTAGAAGTTTCATAACCAAACTTAGAGCTGAAAAGCTTTCTGTTGAAAAGGGTCCAAAGGAAGTGGAGGTTTAGTCTTAGCATTTTTGAAAGATTTTGCAAATAAGCCGCCATTTCTGGAATTTCGTCGAAATAGTTAAATAATAAATTAAAGATGAGGAAATTCTGAATAATTTATGACTATGACATTTTTTGGTACAATCAATAGTATAGTCGCATGAGCAAATTCTATTTCATCGAGATCGGTCGTACTGCATTTAAACTAGTAGCCAGGATATATCAGAAATTATGATTCTAATGACAGTAGGTAATGTCAGGCTAATGTTTTGACATGATTTTGACAACACCTACTGTCAATATAAGCTGCGTTCGGATATTGTACACCGTCACTTTTTACACCCAATAACATGTAAGTGTCATTTGAACGGTGTACCCGGTTACAACGGTGTACAATATCCGAACGCAGCTTAATCGATAATATCTGTCTAGTTCTACTAGTTTTATTTTATTTATTTTATTTATTTTTCGATCAAATAGAATCTCATGCAGCTAAATTATTAATTTTATATATATAGTATGATAAAGTCATGTGCCTGGCCACATCAGATTTTTTTTTCATATTCCACACCAAAAATATTTCACGTGGGTGAAACTTCGGCTCGGTTGAAGATAATATCTTACTAGTTTTTATAAAAGTTATTCACGGTCAAAAATGACCAAATTGGATATTTAACATTATCTTGCTTTCTACTTATCGGACGACAATGAGTGTTACTAGGAAATTTTGAGATCTTTCAATTCTATACAAAAATATCAATACATTGTTTATGTAACGAGTTGACGTTTTTAAGTTATACGTCTTAAAAAAGCGTAATTATGTGCTGGGTGATCCCGTCCGCGTCCCAAGTTCTTGAGTTGGGTTTGTGCAATGTTTATTTATTATTAAATTTAATTAAAGCATCGAGTACAGAGCGAATACAAAATCATAAAACGTATAGATAATATATAAATTAAAAATTAATAAAGATTATGTTATTACTTTATCATACGGAGTATGACAAAGTATTGTAATCGTGCCGAAAAAGAAGTTTTGAGATTTTAGGGAAAATTCTTTTTGGCCAATTTTTGACCAATACAAAAAAAACGTCGGTGTGTTGTGTGTGTGTGTCTGTGTGTACCCGTTTTTTTTTTGTGGCGACGATTCCGGAGAAACTACTAATGGTATCGGGACGAAACTTCATAATGTCCTTTTGCGTCCCCTGAACACTTTTGACTAAGGTACATAAAATGTCTGTGTGTGTGTGTGTGTGTGTGCGTGTGAGTGTGTTTCATGACCAAACGTACACCTGAAATGCTTTTTGTTCAAAAGGGTCCAAAAATTTATGTCTATGACATTTTTTGGTAAAATTAATAGTTTGGATGCATGACCAGATTCAAATCGCGATCACTCGCGTCTGCATTAAAACTAGTTTGCTAGGATTTGACAGATATTTTTATTCTATTGACAGTATTGTCAAGACATCAGCGTTTAACACAGTTTAACACCATTTGATACTGCTTTATAGTTATGATAAGGTTATGTGCTGGCCACATCAGATTCTTTTTTGTGTTTACAAGCCGTATCGGACCCAGCGCTCCGCGCCACAGCCCCCTATACCATATGACTCCCCATTGTGTGCGAAGTCCGGAATGGGCATAATAGAGACGATGTCGGCGGCAGTGTGCTGAACGTAATCTTGTTCAAGTAACTGTTATGACGCTGCTATGACAGTATGACACCTTTTTAATAAAAGAGAATAAAACGTTTTTGTTGAAATAAACAGTGTTTTCAAATAAACAGTACGTCATGGCTGTTCATACCCGTTCATGGCTAATGAATACCCCTACTTACTATATATAATCACATCTAGCTATAACTGGGTTTACATGACGCTGCACTCGGTCAACTCGGCCAATGCGCATTGAACGAATGCGACTATACAAAACGCGTTGTGGGCATCACAGCATCGACGGTTCTCACTTTAGTTGATTTCAAGCAGGCGTAACACGATGAGGGATGTATTTGAACGCAAAATACGCGAATTTATGGGTGATAGAGGTGATAGATCGAGCTTAATGAGTGATGATCGTTACAACCAGATAGCGCAAGAGACGAATGAGGCTAGGGATAGAAAAATGCATGGAATGCCATTATCGGCTAAAGACTATCGACGTATGAAACGCTTTGACGTCGTCTCTACTGGTGATAATGACAAGTTGATTCATGCAAGGAAAGAACCTCACTCAGAAATAAAATATTATTGCCGAATCGGGGAGATGTTTGACATCATAGAATCAGTACATCATGAATTAGGTCATAAGAAAGAAAAAGCAATTGAAGCAGTATTGAAAAAGAAATATTGCAATATAACAAGAGAAGTAATTAATGCATATTTAAAGGTTTGTCCGCTATGTGCGTGGAAGGCTATGGCGACAGGAAAAGAACTTTGTGTAAATACGTATGTATGCGTAAACATAAGGAAAGAATATATGTTTTTCTCGTATAACTCATAATTGTTATTGATTTTATGCATTATTACTGAGTATTAACACTAGTATTTTATTATTTTCAGTCGTAAAGCTGCTGCTGCTGGAGTCTCGCAAGACCAAAAACGACCAATACTGAATTGGAATGAAGACGAGCGAGTTCAAGCGTAAGCTACAGTATTATTATTGATACGACTAAATTGAAATATTTTAATGACTTTTAGGGATGAAAATATGGCCGGACCCAGTTTTGTAAAGATTGAAGAAGAGGAAGATCTCCTACGGAAGAGTATATATGCGAAAACTGTACGGTAAGTCAGCTAATAACTATTCTCAATTTTATTCTAAATAACATTGTGCAATATCAGCTAAAGTCCAACAACTGTTTTTACGAGAAAATTAATACCAACAAAAAAAAATGACCAAAGTCAGGTGCCACTGGAAGACTACAGTGAAAGAGGATGCTAAGAAATTGTCAAAAACTTGAAACAAAAGGTGCATAAAAAATAAATTTGTTAACATTATTGATTATCATTCAGAAAATGTTTCGGTCATGATAATTTTTTTTAGATCTTGCCAGCTTATTAACATTATTTTTTATAAATAGTTATAAGAGAAATACACGTACATGTGGGTGTGGGTGTGCTACACATACAGCACACACGTGTCATGTGGTAGCACAGCTGTTCATTTTATTATCGACATTATTAACAACTAAACTTTAATTTTTTCAAAACAAGTGGTCACACTCTTTGAGTATTTGATTCAGAAAAATAACTTAAGAGACTTATTTTTGTATTAATTAGAATTCAGCGATCAATTTAATGACAACTCTGACTGGTGTAACAAAGGTTATTGAACCGTGTTGAACATATGTCTCCCTCGATCTTAAGAACATTTCAACTAATTTTGACGCATTTGTTGTTAATATGCTTTCAGTCTTTCTGGCTCATGTCCACCGAGCCATGGTTAATGTACAATGAACAATCGTCGCCTTTCTATTGTTTATTATTTTCAAAATTATTTTTATTTATTAAAATTTATTTTAAGTTTTAATTATTATCTCTTAATAACTCGAGTGTAATAAAATTCACTCGAGTTATTGAGAGATAATGTTTAAAAATAATTGTCATGATTCAGAAAATGTTTCTGGCCGTGAAAGGTTCTTATTTAATGTTTATTAAATCGAACCATCATAGCACCGGGAGACAATACGATACAAAACCGGAAAAAAATGTATCGTTCGTATGCTTAAATACGATAAAGTGCCGGTACTTATATATCCTATAGACTCGAACAACACATTTAGAACACTGCCCTTCAAATCTACGATCTTACACGTACCACATATGTGCCACCACAGACAAAATTCGTTGTTCGTTCAATGCACTTGCACGCAATACCTCCTATTAGTATTGCGTGCATCAGGCATTTATCGTATCGTCGACGTCACGGCCACGAGCGCGTGCGGCTATACTAGCGACTTGCCCGTTGGCGGACGTGAATACGGGCAAACGGCCCCGAAAGCAAACGAACGGCTTCGCCATCCGTTCCCATCGACGATCGTCCACTTTCGTTGCCGTTCTCACTTGTTTGTTAGCGTTCGATGTGCGTACAGCTGTACAAAGCGTTTGCAGTCATTCACAAGCGAATTCATCGTTATGGAGTGGACAAACTCGATGGTGCTTAAATTAATTAAAGAATACCATGCTAGAGAATATCTGTGGGATCCGAGGAGCAACGATTACAAGGTAAAATCGAGGAAGATCGATGGGTGGGCTGAAATTGCGGACACAATGAATTGTAGTACGATAGAAGTGAGAAAGAAGATGGATTCTGTGCTTTCGTCATTTCGGAGGGAACGTCTACGACCGAAGTCCTCGTGGTTTGCGTTCGAAAGCATGAACTTCCTGTTAGAGAAGTTTGCTATGAGGAACGCGCAGAATACTAACGATTATGTAAGTATACGTTGAACTACAAGCGACTGTATGTGGTCGAATTGATTTCTTGGTAATTTGGGTAATTGCATAGAACGTTGGTAATCATACTAAGGGTTTTCTCAGGCAATTTTGATTGATTATTGCGCCTAAATATTTAATTCGTGGTAAATATGTTTTTTTAAATTATTAGAGCTACGAAAATAACAGTTTTGTATTATGTAAATAACTGATAGAGTTTTCATACAGTTTATCGTGTTCTGTTGGACAACCAGCGCAACGAGTTTTGTACTCAACATTTCGACATTGTGATATGGAAGAGCGTAAACAACAACCATTTATGCAATATTTGTTGTCTTCTGCAATAATGGGTACCGATTAACAATTTTCAGGACAGGAGGCAAGAATTGTTTATACTATTACAGAGCTCCGTTTATTTTGTTTAAAATATATAATATTAATATATTAGGATGATTGGACATGTATTTGGTAGATTGACACGACATTTTGGTGTGCAAAAGTTATTAATCAAAGCCGTGAAAACAAAATTTGAAATTGTGTGAGGAAGAAACCACACTAATGAAGAGTACAAATAACAAATACAAATAACAAAATGATAATCTGAGTTGCAATAAAACAAAAAAAAAACAATACAAGAGTGGCTATAGCAACAGGAAACAACAGCACCCCAGAATTATTACTATTACTGACAAATCAAGTAAAATTGCGTTGTACATATAACTAATTTTAGAAGAAACAGTCTGATTGTATACCACAGTCAAGTATGATTTTTATTTTGTAAACAATTTGCAGAGTTGCTGTATTTAGACGTTTCAAATAATATATGAAAAGTCCCCATCGTTACCACTGCTACTATCATTTTGATATTATAAAATTATGGTTATCAAATGATAGATTCGAATCGTACAATTTAGGTTTTGAGTTAAAATTTACAATTTATTATTATAAGGACCATTCATTATTAGGACGACTAATTATTGTTTAAGTGAAAGAATTTTTTAGAGAACCTGCGTCCTCTGTGCGTCTAGAATCCTATATGTAACTGCTCTTCCAATCTCATCGACGACACGGCCGTTTTAGCAATTACACCAGACGTCAATACGCACGACGGGAACTGAACGGGGAAGGCTTTCACAACTCTATATTATATACTGAGGACCAGGCCATTATGTGAGCATGCGATTACAGGGCCATCTAACAGTACAGTTGGATGAGGTATTCACACTAACAGTACTTTCAATACTTTGATTTTCAATCAAAATTTGACAAAAGTAAACTGACAAAACTACTTCTGCCTACTGTAAAGGTAAAAAAATTAATTACCTTTTTCCAAGGTTTGGTGTTTGCAATGTAGATTTACATACAATTAGAGACCGAACTGTTGGCACTTTTGATGTCGGCGTCCCAACTTTTCAGATATGTGGAAGAGAAAACCCGTGGTTCGTTAAAATGATACTAGATGGCGCATGCAAAAGGGAACAGCTACTTAACTAAAATTGTCATAAAATCGTTCAATTATGCTATAAATTCCTCTAATATTGTGAATGGCGGTGTAATACGGGTTTAAATATTCTCTCTCGATAATTCAGTGTCACCCTTCTCGATATGGTTCGTTAAAATGATACTGGATACTGATACACCACTACCAGGACGCCAGCACAGTTCAGTTATTATATAAACACCTTAAAAATTGTGAAATGCTATATAATACCGTTTTAAAGAGTCCCTCTCGATAATTGAGTGCGAAAATCTCTAATATTGTGTTTGACCACAAAACATGCAACAGAAATAAGCTAGCGCCACCTTACGAGAAAATCGAGCCTTTGTCACGCATGCGCTGTCGAAATCCTAACCAAATATGTCCCTTGTTGTCACTACTTATAGTATAATATTGGTGTTTCGTCAATTTCCTCACATCATTGTTCTCGGCTTCTGGTTGATTTGATAGCTATTTTGTTTGAAAGCGGTTGTGCATAGAAAAGAAGTTATATGCAGGATGATCCATAACTCGAAGGCGAAAAATGTAGTATATTATACAGGGTGTCTCACGGAACTGGTACATTAGAAGTTTCTCATGTTGTACTATTTCTGGAAACTTGATATTTTGGAATTAGAATTTACTCGACCTGAACTCTTCAGCTAAAATATTTTCAAGTTAACTGTCACGTCCGGTCACCGGAAGTCGGTATCAACTTTGTTATTTTAAACGGAATGATATAATTTTTATTTTTTTTTTTTGGTTTCTACATATCAAAATACATCATTTTTGATAATGTTTACCTATACCTAAATATCACCATTTTTGAGTTTTTTTTGATTTTACTAATTTTTTGGTGATTTTCACGGTTACGTTTAAAATTGAATATCTCGGTTATTATTGAAACTAAATTTTTCATGATTGGTGGTCCAAAACTAGAAACATAACCAAATAAGACGATATGTAGTTCATCACGATATCTTATACAGGCTGTTCAAAATTTACAACACAATAATTAAATTTTCAAACTGAAAAAACTATATTTTTTCAAATGGGACACCCTGTATACCGATACGCCATTCGATAGTAAATCTTCTTCCCTATCAATCAATATTAGGGTTCCCTATATCTATCTTTAATAGTTTTTGAGATATTGTCAGTAAAAAAGAATGCAAACTAAATACATACAAAACGATTTAGTTTTCGTTTATAGGAATGTAACAACTTTGGAATAGCAGGAAGACAGAAAAATATTGAAAAGGTTTGTTAAAATTAAAATAATATATTTGGGTATCTAACTTAAATTAAAACTAAATTAAGTTGTTCGAAATGCCGCCCGTTCTGCTACAAACATTTTAAAACTCTTCGCTGTACTTCTGTCATCGTCGTTCTTCGGATTTCTTGTCGCTGAAGTCCATTAATGGCGGCTACTAATCTGTTAGTCAATTCTTCTCGAGTATTAACTGGTGTGGAATAGACCTGACTTTTTACATGACCCCATAAATAAAAGTCTAATGGTGTTAAATCTGGCGAGCTTGGTAACCACCGCCAGGATCCCCTATTTCCGAACCACCTATCGTCAAACAAATGATTAAGTTGAATGGATACCACATGCGAAGAATGTGCCGTTGCACCGTCCATTTGATAAAAGCAGGCGCGGAGAATATTGAGGGGAAGAGTTTCGCAAAAATTGTTCACACATCCACGCAAAATTTCTACATATCTATCACTATTTAAATTTTCGTTGTAAATTTCATATCTAATTTCGTCCCCCTTTATTAAATGGGAGTATTCAAAATTGATTTAGCGAAAAAGTAACAATATCTCAAAAACTATTAAAGATAGATATAGGGAACCCTAATATTGATTGATAGATAATAAGATTTCCTATCGAATGGCGTATCGGTATACAGGGTGTTCCATTTGAAAAAACTGAGCTTTTTACGTTTGAAAATTCAACTATTGTGTTGTAAATTTTGAACACCCTGTGTAAGATATCATGATGAACTAAACATCGTCTTATTTGGTTATGTTTCTAGTTTTGGACCACCAATTACGAAAATTGTAGTTTCAATAATAACCGAGATATTCAATTTTAAACGTAACGGCGAAAATCACCAAAAAATTAGTAAAATCAAAAAAAAACTCAAAAATGGTGATATTTAGGTATAGGTAAACATTATCAAAAATGACGTATTTTGATTACCAGTTCCGTAAGACACCCTGTATAGTATTATATTCAGCATTAAATTCTAATGAAAAATGTGAGACGTTTAGTACTCAATACTAGGAGAATGTGCAGGCCTAATAGGCCTGCTGGTCGACCTAGGTAGATCGCCGAAGCGTTAATGCTCGTACGTTCGAAGCGGTTACGGGCGCGCCATCTATTGCTTCGTAGCGTAATCTCAAGAGCGACATGATGTGTCGCCGTCTGGTGACCGCGTCGCGAAGCGCGCGGCCGTTGCCTAGCAACCGCGATCGATTGGCATGACGACACGCTGGCGAGGACAGTCCGAAACGATACTCCATAAATTTAGCCTAATCGAGTTAAAAAATAACGAGAACTGGCCGGAAATTGGACGAAATCGAAAGCCTAAGCGCTGTACAATCCAATTTTAGGCGGAAAATCGGCGCCTGCGGCGCCGATTTTCGCTTCTCCGAGGAGCAGACCCTTCCCCCGATTCGCCGATTTTCGTAAACTTCTTGCGCGGAGTGTGTTAGACTTTTAGTATATAGTACTAGGAGAATGTGCAGGCCTAATAGGCCTGCTGGTCGACCTAGGTAGATCGCCGAAGCGTTAAGAGGGAAACAAAAACCCGGATGCTGCTACACGCGCGACGTGATTATCTCGTACGTTCGAAGCGGTTACGGGGCGCCATCTATTGCTTCGTAGCGTAATGCCAACAGCGACATGATGATGTGCCGCCGTCTGGTGACCGCGTCGCGAAGCGCGCGGCCGTTGCATAGCAACCTCGCTCGGTTGCCATGGCGACGCGCTGACCTGTACACTCCTAAAGCATAATCCATAAATTTAGCCTAATCGAGTTAAAAAATAACGAGAACTGGCCGGAAATTGGACGAAATCAAAAGCCTAAGCGCTGTACAATCCAATCTTAGGCGGAAAATCGGCGCCTGCGGCGCCGATTTTCGCTTCTCCGAGGAGCAGACCCTTCCCCCGATTCGCCGATTTTCGTAAACTTCTTGCGCGGACTGTGTTAGACTTTTAGTATATAGTAGGGACTAGGAGAATGTGCAGGCCTAATAGGCCTGCTAGTCGACCTAGGTAGATCGCCGAAGCGTTAAGAGAGAGAGACAAAAAGCCCGGATGATTATGATCGTACGTTCGGTGCGGTTACGGTCGCGCCATCTATTGCTTCGTAGCGTAATCTCAAGAGCGACATGATGTGTCGCCGTCTGGCGACCGATCGATTGGCATGACGACGCGCTGTACAGTCCGAAAGGATAATCCATAAATTTAGCCGAATCGAGGTAAAAAATAACGAGAACTGGCCGGAAATTGGACGAAATCGAAAGTCTAAGCATCGTAGAATCCAATTTTAGGCGTAAAATCGGCGCCTGCGGCGCCGATTTTCGCTTCTTTCAAAAGCCTTTGCATTGCCAAGTTTCAATATGTTTCTAAAACTCTTGTTTTGAGTGTGAGTCACGTTTAGTATATAGTAGGGATAGGGACAATTAGGACTTCAATTAGTCCTTGTTTTCTAAATATGTCAACTTTGTGACCGCGGCTAAATTAATAAACAAAAAGAAAGGTAGAAAGTTAAAAATAAATGTATAATAATTCATTAACACTACAATTAACATTATTAACATTATTAATTAACATTAACAATAACAACTCTAATTTACATTACAATAAGTGCATATTTATGAAACAATTAAATAAACAGAAATAAATAACTAACCGAATATTCAGATGACGCATGATTGATGATTAGCAATTTTTCAATTAAAACTATTGAGTACTCAGTATTACGTATTCAGTATTCAGAGTTGGTATAATACTCCCTTCAAAATAATCACTTGGCACTAGTTTATGAGAATACCATGTCAAAAATGCGTGAATATAATATCATATAATTATACGACTAAACCACAGCTCAAACCTAGTTCTTTTAAGCTTCAGAACGTACCGAATTAGGTACGTTAAACTTTATCTATCAGAATTAGTTTATCTTGTTTCTTGCGTGCCTTCTAAGCAGAAGGCATTGTCGCAAAAACTAGAGCCAGATAGCAATATGACCGTTTTTTTTTGTTTGTTTCCTTCAAACTGTTTAGCAGGTGCTTTGTTGAGGTCGATCGTGAAAAATGCGTCAGAGCACCCATTCTAGTGCGCATCAAAATAAAACTCTAATTTTGAAGGCTGATAATTTTTCGATTGTTGGCAAAATATGTATAGCTGTATTAGGACCACATCTTGAACGACATGTACACTCAGTTGTCACGATATCCTTACATTACTACTGCTGGGTTGATAAAAAATGGCACATTCGAATTGGAGTGCTTCCACGCGTAAATAAACTACCGCCAGTCGACTGGCGCCAATAAACATTGCGCCTGGAAGCCCACATCAGTTGAGTTCTAACTTTTCACCGCGCCAGTTGTGTCGAACTTGTCTCCATTTTGATGAATTCACGTGTATTGCTGGTAGAATGAAGAAGTGGTGTTCAGCAATGACAATTAAGTTTCTGGAAGCGTACGAAGAAAATCCTTGCCTATGGGATGTATCTATAAAGAAATATAAGAACAGAGACCTTAGGGAAAAAGCTCTTACGAAACTGTCCGAAGTGATGAATATAAAAGGGTTTGATTCGATTGCCGTAAGAGCAAAAATTCGATCCATTAGAAATGCCTACACGCTGGAACGAATAAAAATTTTAAAAAGTATGCAGCCAGGTGCAGAAACAGATGAAATCTATGAGCCAAGAGTACCTTGGTTTCCAATAGCAGATAAGATATTAAAAGATGTAATTCAAACTAGAGAACAACAGTCTACAGAAATAGTGGTAAAGTTATTAATGATAGGCACGCATATCATTTTTGTTTACGATGACATTACATTATATAGGAAACTGTGGAAGGCACAGAAGAGGAAATACATCCTGGATATCCTGATAACACAGAGTTAGCAGTTGATGACAGTTCCCTAAGCGCAGCGCCTTCGACTTCAACTAATAACACGTTCAACATTGCACCAAAACGGTTTAAAATTATGCCAACTAGCACTGAACTGCCTATGCAGAATTTTCAAGAATTTGCTAACGAGGAGGGAGAAGTACCTTCCAATGAGAATGAATGGAATTGTTTTGGAGTAAATGTTGGAAGACAACTTAAAAAACTGCCAGAACATTTAGCACTAGAATCATTAGCTTATATACAGTCCTATTTGATCCAACAACGTTTAAAAAATACCAAATCCAGCAAAGGACATTTTTCAAGCTACTATACTAAGGAAAGTACAACCAATGACACATATCTATGATTATAGCACATACCATAATGAGAATATGGCTTGAGACATCGTTACAAATATGTTACCCCGCACGAGAGAATCGCCCTAACTGCCATCTCCTGTTTCGATTAAAATGACTCCTGTGTTTGAAGGCGCATAACTCTAAAACTACTGAACAGAAAAAATTTAAATAAATTGTATCATACTCCTGAATCATTTCTACATAAGTTGTATGAGTGACAACATTTTTTAGCGTCTCGGTCTAAACATGAGCGCTAGAGAAATGAGATAAGGTACCCGATTTTTGCACTTTTAAATTAACGTTCGTTGTTCCATTTTTTTCCTCGTAAATTGATTGCCACAAAAAATTCAATTTTTGCTAAGGTTGCATTTAGAGCCTCTTTTATAGATTGCCGTTTCTGTTTTCTTCAGTTTTTATGTAATAAAGGTTGCGACCAAGATTTTCATGGAAGCGGATATCTCAGTAACGAATATTAGCACGATATCGGGATATGCACGTAATCAATCGTCATATTTTAGTTAATGCGAATGTAGAAAAAAAATTGCATAATAATTTTTAAGTATTTTTTAAAACGATTTAACATCAATGATATAAATTTTGCGCGGCGCGCACTTCGTCAATCGTAGATTATAGATTATTTACTATTATTACGATACGATCAGAACATTTTAATTTCGGAATTTTGAATAGTAGTGCGAGTTAAATATATTATTTTACAAACACGGATTCACTGATCGCGTCGAAACTTCGCATCTCGTTCAACTGCCGCGCACCAAAACCCACAAGCGAGGGAAACCGATCTGCGCAAATAGTCGGAATGCTAATAAATTCAAGAGATATGCAGCGCAGTAAATAAGGATTATTTGCATGCTAACTGCGTTGTCCTGCTAACATTCGTTCCTGAGATATCGGCTTCCATCAAAATCTTGTTCGCAACCTTTATTACATAAAAATTTAAGAAAACAAAAACGCCAATCTATAAAAAAAAGAGACTCTAAATGCAACCTGAACAAAAACTGAAATTTTTGTGGTAAGTGGTTTAGGAGCAATGGGTTATATATATATATGTATATAAATGGGTACTTTTTTTCACTTCTCTCGCGCTCATGTATACACCGAGAGGCAAACAATTTTGACAGTCATACAACATATGTAGAAATGATTCAGGAGTATGACATACTTTATTTAAATTTTTTCTGTTCAGTAGTTTTAAGGTGGCTACACACCTAACTGCAAACTTGACAAGCATGCATGATCAATCAATTTGTACAAGTATGCTGTAGCGTCTGTAGGATAATTTTGCACAAGCATTTTAACTGTACAAGCCGCTTGATGATGGACTGAATTTAAATCATGCAAGTATGTACAAGCCGCGCTTGCACAAGTGAAACGGAACGCGTGCACTATGGACTTGCACAAACAAACATCAGTCGTGGGTGAGCTCTACAAGTATAATCCATGTGTAGCGATCGGAAGAAGGTCAACCGAGAATTATTGGAAGAGTTTATTTGTGCATAGCAAAATCAGCCGTGTCTTTGGCGACTTAAGTCTCCACTATCATGATAGGGCAAAGTAGGATGCAGCATATAAGATGGTTAAGAAGATAAATGCCTTCAGGACTAATTATAGAAGAGAAAAGAAAAAAACGATGGATATCTCCATTCTGGCATAGGTACAGATGAAATATATGAGCATTCACTGTGGTAGTTTGATTTTTTGGGAGATCAAGAGACTCCGAGAAGTTAATCGTCCAACCACTCTTTACACCAAACATTACGTTTCTTTCGCGCTTTCCTCTTCTGGATGAGGCAAACAGCAGCCAATGCCAGCGCATCGTCGTCCGACCTAGTCCAAGCACAAACTGGCGATTGTTGAAATGTTGAAATTTTATGTGCTTGTGCTCGTGCAAAAAGATTGATCATGCATGCTTGTCAAGTTTGCAGTTACGTGTGTAGCCACCTTCAGAGTTATGGACCTTCAAGCACAGGAGCCAATACTATCGACGCGAGAGATGGCAGTTAGGGCGATTCTCTTCCGGGGTCACAGATATTATTTGTCTGATTTTGTGGAATGTAATGTCGTTATTTTATCCGGTACCTCACAGCTGTTAATTTAATACCATTTTTTTTTATTATTTACATGCAAAAAATAGTCAGATTGTCTGAGAAAACCTTTATTTCCAACTTTCTAGATAAATTACAAATCGGTTTGGTTATCCTGTAGATACCAAATTCTTCTAACAATAAGCGTTGGCGACTCCTTGTCCTTAACATCCCATCCAGTTTTTATAATATACCGGGTGATCTACGTCATAGGCGACTGTTAATTTGTATTTCTCGAAGATTTGGAAGAGTATTAATAGATGCTAAACTTTTCCTTTTTGAAATACACTCGCGTACAAAAAATCGGCCCACCTAAAATGTATATCGACTTTAAAATTAAGGAGAAAGGTATTTGTCGGGCAATTCCGTGATCGAAGAAGCAACCGCAGACACGTGTTCGGACTATTAGCCCTCATCAGTACGGTATAGTCAAGGAGCAAGATGGACGGTCATGGAGAAACACAAATGGAGACCATAAATGGGGTGACCAATGTCGCCAATTTGGGGCTTCACTCACAACATCTTCAGGATTCGAAGACACGAAGAGACGTCGCGCCGGACGAGACTAGTACACCCCAAGGTACACCATAACCCATGGAAATGATAAGAAAACTGGTTAATCGACGGTGATATATATAAGAAGAAAGGTATTTGTCGGGCAATTCCGTCATCGAAGAAGGAACCGCAGACACGTGTTTCGGACTATTAGTCTTCATCAGTACGGTATAGCCAAGGAGCAAGATGGACGCTCAATGGAGAAAGACCCAAATGGAGACCATAAAGGGGGTGACCAATGTCGCCAATTTGGTGCTTCACTCACAACATTTTCAGCATTCGAAGGTACGAAGAGACGTCGCGCCGGACGTGACTAGTACACCCCGAGGTACAACATAGCAATCATAATTTTTTATGATTGTTTCGTTTAGTTGAAGGCAATTTCCTCAACAACAGCGCTGGGGAAGTAATATTTATCGAAATTTCAGTTTTGAGCATATACAGGGCGTGAAAATAAAGGTAGGTTTTTAATCGAAATTTGCAGCGTTCTGTGGATTGTTCCTGATAGAACCATAAGTACAAACTGGAATCAAGCAGTAGCCCACTCTTTTCTGAACCTTAAAACGAACGGGCTTAAAACGTATCGAGCAGTAGTAACTGGACTGTGGGAAATTAAAAGGAATGATGAGGTAGATGTTAGTATCCCGGTTGTGGGACTGGCTACCATACAGCACCGACTTGAAACCCAAAAGCTCGAGTCAGAGTCTCTGCTATGACCATTCCAGAGCTAAAAATGGCGGTAACAGAAGGATGGTAACAGAACATTCCACAAAATGTTAACATTAATTAATTCAATAAATAACCGCATGATAGCTGTTGTTAGAGCACGAGTAGGTCATACGCTATTAAAAAGCTTTTGCGAACTTCATTGCTTAAAATGGATCGCTAACATTTACATTAAATAGTGTTTTTTTTTGACAATATATTATATTACATATATTTCCCCATTAGTTTAGTAATGCAAGAAAATCTCAATGATTGACGCATTTCATTTCCTACGTTTTTTAACGTTTGGGTCTTGTCAGTGCTTTTTTTATGTCTTCTTTATTAAAAGAGCAAATTACGTCAACCAATTTTCAGAAAATATCGGGCTACTGTTTGATTCCAGTTGATACATATGGTTGTATCAGGTAAAAAACTTACCTTAGTTCTTACACCCGGAATATGCTCAAAATAAAAATTGAACAATTGGTTCAAAAGGTACTTAATTTTAAAGTTTACATACATTTTAGTTGGGCCGATATGTTTGCATGTAAGTGTATGTGATAGATTGGTGCTTTTCTTATTTACAGGATATTTAGCGCATATTATGTTATGGGCCTTCAAGCACAGGAATCAATACTATCGAAACGAGAGATGGCAGTTATGGCAATTCTCTCGTCCGGGGTCACATATATTAATTGTCGCATTTTGTGGAATGTAATGTCGTTAAAAATGAAAATGTTTAACGACACACGGTTGTGGCTGTAATTTTTGATTTATTTAAAATTTACATCCCGCCTGTATGTCACCATGTTATTAACTTGTTATGTCGTTATTTTATCCGGTAATTTGATACCATTTTTTTTATTATTTACATGCTAAAATTAGTCTGATTGTGTGAGAAAACCTTTATTTCCAACTTTCTAGATAAATTACAAATCGGTCTTTGTTTATCCTGTAGACACCAAATTCTTGTAACAATAAGCTTTGGCGACTCCTTGCCCTTAACATCCCATCCAGTTTTTATAATATACCGGGTGATCTACGTCATAGGGGCTGTTAATTTGTATTTTTCGAGGAATAAAATTTGGAAGAGTATTAATAGATGCTAAATTTTTCCTTGTTGAAATACACTAGCGTACAAAAAATCGGCCCACCTAAAATGCTTATCAACATTAACTTTTTTTAAAATTAACTTTTTATCCGGTACCTCACAGCTGTTAATTTAATACCATTTTTTTAAAGTATAACTAACTAATGACATTATTTGTCACCGCAAAAATCCAGTTTTCCACTCCAAAATTCTAATTTATTATTAAAGGCTGTCATTTAGTGAATCTCCAAATTATGTGCAAATATAATTCCGTCTTGAACGTCTTTTCATTTTATTTATTCTCTCCCAGCTTCAAAATTATTCTTTTGAATTTCAACTTTTTTGTAACTGAATTTGTACAATTTCGGACTTGTATAAATAAGTCGAACATTATGTAATTTAAAAAAAAGATTAGGTACCTCTACGTTTACATATATGATGTCTATAACGTATGTGCAGAGAACTGGGAGGCATTCACTAATTCAGATAATAAATTAGAGTTTTGGAGTGGAAAAAGTGGGTTTTTGCGGAGACAGATAAATAGTGAAGTTTGTAAGGAATTTCATGCACATTAAAGTGCATAGTTTCCGAGTTATAAAAAAAGCAAAAAAAATTAAATTTTTACCTTCTTATGCATTTTCTTCAATGTTGAGTACGAAATAAAATAGAAGAAACCAAAACTACCTCACAACTTTCCCGCTACGAGCCCTTTTGAGCTTAAATTGACTGTTACAGTATGTAATTTAAATTGCTATCATACAGCAACCCATGGGTTCCCTATAGTTATCAGTTCCCGGAAGTGTAATCATATTATGGTGGTACCATACGAGTATGCCTTAGAGGCTAACTAAAAGGATAATATGCGAATCAATCTTCATATCACTATTTAAATAGTTTGATTATTACCCCTTACCAAATGTTTTAAAAAATAAAAAATATACTGATTTTGTAATGCAATCCAAATCGTTTTCTGGTAATCAAGGTCCTTGGTACGTCTACATTAAATGTTAATAGGTCCAACTCTATATCTCATCTATTAACCATTTTGATACGGAATTGGGACTAATAACGCGTATTTTCCTTGGCCGTTGACATCTAAAGTTTTCAGGAATAGAAAAATCTATCTTTTTTAGGACTCTGAAATATTGCCTCACGACTACGATGACAACACAGAAGAGAAACCAAAAATTACGTGTTTTGACTGGTCGTTGAACAGCACGGAGCGAAGTGAGACGGCCACACAGCTGCCGTCCACTTCGCTGAAACGGAAAAGTGAATACAGGTATCCGGAACAAGTTCTGCTAACTGAGCCGAATATGGACCATTCTTACGACGCTGTAGAGGGAACCATTACGGAACGTACCTCCATGAGAGATGCGAGCGCTATATTCGGCGAGTACGTAGCGTCAAAACATCGAAAATACAGCGATTATACGAGATGTATGTTGGAGCATATGATATCTAACATTATCTTTGAGGCGGATATGGGGAAGTATTCGGAACCAGCTAATTATCAACCTAATTCTATGCAATCGTAACGAGTGATTTCAGAACGCAACCCGTTCATAGTTTAGGTCTTAGTGTTTAATCTCTTTTAATTGTTGTTAGATACATGCGATTATTCTTGTAGTGTAAGAATTTGTTGTGTGATCATATGCAGTGACTGTTTTAATAAATAATCGTAAAATGAGTTTATTGCCTTTTTCTTGAAGTTCCTAGTAAACGTACCTACCTTCCCTGCGCTATTTTAAAACTTAGCACTTCTCTGCAGCATCCAAACGATTCACAATATTTAAAAGTTGGTCTCCTTAGACACCTCTGACACTCCGACAATAACACCACGTATGTATAGTCACCTAATAATTTGGACTGCCCGAGTACATATGGCGGAAAATGCCTGACAAACCAGTATTTTTTATAAAAAGACAAACTATCTGATTGATTTTTTGCGTCATCGAATAGTAAAGTATAATTATAAACTTACATAATAACTTGGTGTGTCTAACCCCATTTGGCCAGAAGTGCTTAGCAGATTGCGTGGAAGGAGTTAGATCTATGAAATATGACTATTCCCGCAAACAACACCGGTCATGTCTTTAAAATACATATCTAGAGTGAATGGAGTATGTGACGCGTTTGGCGCAGCACTGGCGCTTCTCGTAGGGTGACATGTACAATAGGGTGGTTCAAATTGGCTATTTTTATTTAGAAAGCAACGATCCCCCACGTCGTTTCCAAATCAAAAGAAAGAGGACATGTATTTATTTCATTTTTCGAAATTTTGATTTTTAATGATGTCTGTCGAGGCGTAAAATTTACATGGGAAAAGAAATTTTTTGGTATTTTTCGAATAATTGTTCGGGGTTTGGGAAAACTTAAAATTAAAGTTATAGGACTTGTAGAGGACTTTCCAATGAAGAATTTGACCTATTATACATATGGATTCGACACAACAATTTTTTGTTTTCAATTCAACGTGATCGGTTTGGCCAACTGTTATTATCAAGTGACATCATTTATATTTTAGAATGATTTCCATTATTTAAATAATAAGAAATTATTCGTTTACAATATGATTTATTCCAAAAAATTGAATTGATTTAAAATCCTTACAGACCTGTTAACGACACTCTACTTTCAGCATATAATAGAAAAAAGTTTTAATGGAAAATTTTTAATCTTGGTATGTTTGTTTGTTTGGCCTTACTTATATTGTTATTTGACGTTGTTTGGCCAACAAAAAGGTATTTTACTCTTTTTTTATAAAGCCAATATGTTCATTAGTAAATAATAATAATTAAACAATAAATAAGTAAATATATTTTATTTCTGAGATTCAAATGTATAATATACCAAAAGTCAACAAAAATAGCATACTTATTACAAAAAAGCAAGAAAATAATTAGTTTACATAGTCAAAAGAATCTTTAACAGAGTAGAAAGCCTCACCTATTAACATTTAAAATTTTTAATCTTGGTATGTTTGTTTGTTTGGCCTTACTTATATTGTTATTTGACGTTGTTTGGCCAACAAAAAGGTATTTTACTCTTTTTTTATAAAGCCAATATGTTCATTAGTAAATAATAATAATTAAACAATAAATAAGTAAATATATTTTATTTCTGAGATTCAAATGTATAATATACCAAAAGTCAACAAAAATAGCATACTTATTACAAAAAAGCAAGAAAATAATTAGTTTACATAGTCAAAAGAATCTTTAACAGAGTAGAAAGCCTCACCTATTAACATTTTCTTTAATTAAATTTTAATAAATTTTAAACCTACACAATGGGAGGCATTCAGTCCAAGTGTGACTATAAGAGGTAGATTTATGGAAAAAGTATATGCTAGACAGAGATAGACGAACGCGCGTTAACATAACGTGACTGCTATATCCTAGTATACGGATACGCACTTGGGCAATGGTACACTATTCGCGAGGGAACTTCATAGCCTTATGAAATGGAATCTCAGACATGCTCCAGACTCTGATTACACTTCGTATAAGCATGGATATCAGCTCTGCGGTGAAAATTGTCTATGTTGGATTTTATTAGAACCAGAGTCCAGTATATATACAAAAACTGAGTTGTTAAGTTCTTTGAAGTATGGCTTGCAATGGTTTGTAACTATTTTTTTCTGTAATATAAATATCGGGTGTCAATGTAAACAAATACCAGTAAAACGATTGCATATATGCCTCTATGCTCTGGAAAGTTGCAAAGTATAACGTGCTGGCTGCGGGTACTATCCACCATCTCAGCCGTTTTCCTTATCTGGTATATCCTGGTATTTAATTTAGGGTGCGATTTATCAGCCCGCCAGAAAATGGCAAAATAACGACAAAAACGGTGTTTGCAACGCCAATAAAATGCATTGAACGGACTAGAATTTTTTTGCACGACAAAAAAGGATATTGCCGACAAACAATATATTGTTCGATAAATAAGGTGTTTGCACGACAAAAGTTTATATTGAACAACGAGAAAATATTTTCCACGACAAAAATATGCATTGCACGAGGAAAAATCTTATGAACGACTAGATATGAACGATAGAAAAGTCCAAATCAACGGCGGTATTAATAACTCATCATGGAGGAAGATGGAGACGCTATACGGGATGTATTTTGCAGCGAGAAAATGACCACGGGGGGCGGGGATAACAGGATACTAAAGTACTCTGACAGTATGGCCGCCTGCCAGGTCCGGATTCTGAAATTGGCCAGAAAGTCAAAGAAATTTTTCCTGTAATATATTGTAACGTGTCGAGTGGGTACATTATTTAAAAAAAAATCGCTGTATGAACACTTTTAAGAATTTATTTAATCTATTTTTTTAACAAATACGTAATAAACATATTTAAACAAATGTTCGTGCGTGCAGCCAGTACAAGCCTGTACATGATTGACATAATATATAGTCACTTACCGATGAAATGTTATCCCTGTCGTTATCTGGTTTATGGCTGATTTTCTGCTGTTGCAGCTGCGAACAGCGCAATTAGACATTATTTTTTTATATATTTGTATCTTCACACAAATTCACTATAATATCTTTAAACAAAGCGAAATTAGCAAAATAAATAAAATAATAACACGCCAGCAAGAATACCGATAAGAATAAAATTGTTGAAACTGGAACAAGTTTGGAGGTTGACAGATACTGTCAAAGTTTAGTCTTCATAGGTTAACAAAAACGGTCAAAGTAAATGTTACAACTAAAATTGTTCAGAATATAAGTGCCTAATTTCACTTTTCTGTCCCCGTTTTTTATGCTGACGATAGTACATAGTAAAGAGGCGAGGATAGCGTTCAAAGGTTTCACCCTCGAGCCTACACAAAGGGGTGCAACCCCTTCAACGCTATCCTCGCCTCTATTCTCGACTCTCTATGGACATAGCTTTCTTTTTCTTGCAACAGTCTCGATTGTACATTAACAATATCACATAACGCACATTGATGCCTGGGAACACCAATTTTGATAATAAATAAACAATTTCTACGCTTTTCTACGCAATTTTCCAAGACATACCTATGTCACTATGGCCATTATAATTTCACAATTATGGCCGATCGCTGTAAAATCATTATTGGGAAATCTTTACAAATTGGTTACTTACCACTCCTTGGAAAGCTTCAAGTCGTTTCGCAAAATGATGCTTTATGTGGCGATGGTTAGTGCTATGCTATGGCAAATAGGAAACACATACGAAGAAAACGCAGGCGATGCATAACGGTTCCGCTGCAGGCTCGAAAAGGGGCGTTGCTTGGCAACAACGGCTAAAAGTAAGAACGTATGCGGGAATATAAATAAAAGCAGGAAGAAAAACATTACTTTCCAATGTTGGTGATCAATTACAATTTACATACATTGTAAGTAGCAGATACTGCCAAGTCTTAACCAGCAGCTGTCCCAAATTGATTTTCCTGAAATTATATTGGCATGTTTGGACCTCACTGAATTTTTCTGAACGATCAATAAATTTGATTACAACACAATTGTATAGTCAGAGAGTGTTTTTGTTTTGTGGCATCTTTCGTGTCAAAACACGTACATATGTATAAAACTAAAACTAAAAACTAACAACTCTTATACAGGGCTGTCTCACGGAACTAGTACATGAGAAAAGTTTTTCATGTTCTATCATTTCTGAAACTTGAAATTTTGGAACTGGAATCTAGTCGATCCGAATTCTTCAACTAAAATATTCTCAAGTTGACAGCTACTTCCGGTTACTGGAAGTCGATACCAACTGTGTTATTTTAAATGGAATGATATAATTTTTATTTCATTTTTAGTTTCTACGTACAAACTACCTACATCTTACTGTTGCAGGAATTACGATTCATCAAACTGTACGATCGTCCAAGAAACACATCCTGCAGTTCAAGCCAATGAAGGTTGGGATTCGCCGAGCTTTGTACAGATTAAAGAAGAACCTACTGAAATTACCGTATTAAAACAAGAATATGAAGATTCAGAAGATACACTAGAAGAATCTCAAATCCACCCACAGGTATGATATTTTTGTTCTTTTATCAATTCTTTAAAATCATAACCAGATATGATTTGGTTGATCTTAAATTCCTTAATTACAGGAATTTTTCGAATGTTCCCTACCACCACCCATCGTCCATCAAGCGAAAAGATTGAAGACGAACAACGCCAACATCACGAATATACCAAATGTCGATAGTTGTCGTAGCAATGAAATGGATACAGCAACAAAGTCGATGAAGCCAGAAAAATTCCAATCAATAGGAATGTATGTTACCGCGAAATTGCAGGAAATGAGCTCACATCAAGCATGTTTGGCGGAAGCGTTAATAAACGAGATTCTGTTCAAAGGTTCATTGAATTCATTAACTCTTAACACACGCATAACACATTTCGATAACAATGACTGACAAGATATGAACAATATTACCAATCTGGACTCGTGTTACTTAAATCTCGTTTTTGTATACTATTTATGTACATATTATTCTACGTTATAGTATTAAATAAAATATTTCTTATGTGGTAAAACATGTATTTTAATTAAATCATTTTTGTCCACGGAAAAGGTGTTGAATAGGAAAAACTTCTTTATTTTTAATTTGATCGAAAAAAGTTACTCTTGATAAAAAATTTTGCTAGTTCTTAGCGTAAGATTGGGATAGAAACATTTAACATATTTTATACGAAAAATGGTTCATCGGCGGAGAATTATAAATAGTAGAAGGTAAATTATCGGGCATATCCGCCATCTAAGAAGCAACATGTTTCGGACTCATCAGTACGGTATAGCCAAGGAACAAGATGGAAGCTTAATGGAGAAAACACAACAAAGGGAGACCATAATCAGGGTGACCATTGTCGCCAATTTTTGCTTCAGTCACAACATCCTCGAATTTGAAGACTAGAGGTGACATCGCGCCGGAGGTAACCAGTACACCCCAAGGTACAACCTTTAGCCGGTTACAGTGCAAATCTGGTATCGACCGTCGGCGCGCAGCGTCGGTGCATTGTTGTTTTTTAAGGGTACATTCTAGTGTAACATTTTAAAAAATTAATGATTTTTTTATTGCATATTTTGATATCACAACATTGAAAGAATACACTGTAAAAAGTTCAGAAAGAAATACGAAAAATTACCGATTCCACAGCCAAAATTCGAGCGGCCCGCCGATTATTATAGTTCGATTATCGGAACCTTTTTTAACCACCTCCAATACGTACATCTTTCAATATTTTTCAGAAACTCGTTTCTGTAGTATACCCACATTTATCCGCTTTAAAGTGACATATCAATTATTGTGATAAGCTTAGTAGTTTTGGAGATATAGATAAAAATATGAGTGGACAAAATTAAAAGTTCTGGTATGTCGTTACACGTCCACAACTTAAACGCAGTTTTCTCGGAACCTTGTTTTGTTTGATGGTTGACACGACTTCGCAAACACTAAAGGCCGATTTAAAAAAATTTTGTGGTAGGTATTGTATTCGCAGATTAACACGCCGCGTTAGTTCTCCACAACTATTAGGCTTATCACAATAAATGATATGTTATTTTGAAGAAGATACATGGGGGTATAATACAGAAAAGAATTTCTGAAAAATATGGAAAGAGGTACGTATTGGAGGTAATTAAAAAAAGGTTCCCAAAATCGAGATATAATCGGCTTCGGCGGGCCGCTCGAATTTTGGCTGTGTAATCGTTAATTTTTCGAATTTCTCTCCCAGATCTTTACAGTGTATTCTTTAAATGTTGTGCAATCAAAAAATGCAATAAAAATCATTAATTTTAGAAAATATTATACTAATATGTACACTTGAACACTTGCAGCAACGCTGACACTCCGCGTTGACCGTGGGTCAGATATTATATAGATTAACAACTTATTAGCTTTTAACGATCTAGTATAATATTTGTATTAATTAATCGTTCGTTAAGAGTTAATCGGTCTCCGTGAACCAGCTGACTCTCACTTCACACTTTTACTTTAATTTTATACATTTAAATGAGTGGTTAAATACATTTAAAATGAGTGGTTTCAAAGTTTACTTAAAACTGTGTATTGTACAAAAAAAAATCACATTATGAGATAAAGCAAAAATCTAAATTATTACAATAGATAGGATTTTGCAACAGAAAATTTGAGAACCTGAGCAAGTGTTTAGTTAGTTGGGTTCTTTACGGGGTGTCTGAATCTCAGACCACTATTTTAGTGCTGCCTGTAGTGTAGAGCATACTTTTTTAATATACAGGGTTAGTCAAAATTACCGGAACGCCTAAATAATTCACCAACAACTTAAAAAAGTTTTTTTGTTTTAAACCAGCTATCGTTTAAATATATTTTTAATTCATTTTATTCTGGAAATTTGGTATCCTTTCCTTTTTCAAATAGAACATCCTGTACATTTTTACATCTTTAATTCTAAGATTTTTTTGTAGGAACCATTTTTGTGTACAATATATCATTTTTGAGTTATAAGTAATTAATCACAACTCATAAACTTTTATTTTAACTAAACGGATAAAAAATAAAAAAATCGATAAAAATAACAAACCCCTTAAATAGAATTAAGTTAACTTAAAGTTCAGGAATTTTGATTACCCGCGTATAACTCAAAATGATGCATTAAAAAAATGACTCCTACAAAAATGTAAGAATTAAAAAAATTTAAAATATACAAAGTGTTGTATTAGAAAAAAGAGAAGTTACCAAATTTCCATAGCAAAATGAACACGAGATACTTGAACGAGAGCTTGTTTAATACTAAAAAATCTATTGAACTTTTTTCAGTTGAAGACATATTTAAGTGTTCCGGTAATTTTAACTAATTTTTATTAACTGCTTCAACCTCAAAAATGATTTATTAATAAGGTGTCCTAGAAAATTCCTACACAAAATTCTTAGAATTAATCTTAGAATAAAACATGTAAAAATATACAAGGTGTTCTATTTGAAAAAGGAAATGTTACCACATTTCCATAATAAAATGAACAACCTGTATATTAGAAATATATTTAAACGATAGCTTGTTTAAAACAAAAAAAAATGTTTGAATTTTTTTTAATTGTTTACTGTTGGAGAATTATATAGCTGTTCCGACAATTTTGACTAACCCTGTATACAGATCAAACTCAAAGTTTACAGGAATTAAGGATGGATATAAAAGAACAAACTAAGAGGACCCTGTATAAAAACATTTACAAGTTAAGAAATAAGAACCACCCAACTATTTACTGATATTTATTTATTTTTGATATTTGTGCACTGGAAAAAACTGCTCAGCGCGATAATGATGATCATGCGAAGCCCCATAGATTGCAATGGCGCGTCGGCGAACCGACATGCGACATCCGCGCCGCTGCGCTGCTGACGCACCTAGCGCGCCCCGGAGGCGCTGCAAGCCCTCATATATCGCTGTTGATATAGCGGTCCGCGCCGACCGTCAGTCTGTTATTTTTAGTATTCTGTGATCAAAATACCTTCTTGACATTTTTCATCTATTTTTAATAGTGATTTGACGATTGGTGTTGGACATTAAGGTTAGGATCACCACGGCCTACTAATCGAGTTGGCGTAATTGATCGTGTCGACACAGTATCCAAGGCAGTGTTACCAGGTGTCGGTTACTAATTGTCGCGCGTGTCTTCATAAAAAGTCCAGGGACCCTATTCTCGTCATCTTTTTGAAGCGAAAGTGAGTCTTTTCGAATGGTTAGGTGAGAGTGGGGATATCGGCGGTTGCCATGTGTTTGGAACGTATGGGCGTGGCGCGTGCGTTATTGTGCTTAGCAACAAGCAAACTTGCCATAGATACGTTCGTGTGGGCGTGGCGCATGAGTTATTGTTGTTAGCGACAAGAAAATTTGCTCATAGATACGTTCCAGAGGGAAACCGCTGATATCCCCACTCCTTCCACCTAACCATTCGAAAAGAGTCACTTTCGCTTCAAAAAGATGACGTGAATAGGGTCTCAGATTTTGTGTGAAATGTCCCACCGAACTTATAAAGCGACTCATACGATTTTGGATTAACGATTTATTGGGTTTATATGGACGGCGAAGTTGAAGACGGGGGACTTATGTAGATGTATGTAAAATACTATTAAAAAATTAAAAATAGATTATTAACATACGATAGGTTGGGTTGGCGTTTTGTTGGGATTATATATTTTTTATTGTTTGGTAGCGAGACAGTTGAAAACTACACAGTTTGCATCTACTATCAAAAACATACTGAAATGTTCACATTAAATAATATTTTACCCGCAATTTCTTTGTTTTTACTCAGCCACCAACCAATTTTTATCATTATTTATTTTATGATTAATTATAACGAAATAAATGGCAAAAGGCCCACAAAAAGACATAAAATCCCTGTCCCTCCAAAACCCTAAAAATCCCTCAATTCGGGACATATCCCGCAATCTGGCAACACTGATGCAAGGCAAGGTCACTGACCATGACTGTCGCTGATAGTGTGAAGGAATACATTGGTTTTAGATTTACTTTAAAGCGATCAGTACGGTCATGACGTATACAATGAGTGATCTGATAAAGCACAACTCATTCCTCCGTTGTAAATATTTTGATATTGGTCAGACAGAAATCGAAGTGTGCTATTCTGAACTGAAGAGTGCAGTTTTCCTATTTTTTATAATTAAATGGTAATAACGTATACATATTTCTATAGAATCAAAAACATTTATAAACAAGAGTGTATTTTCATTTCAAACTTACCGTAAACTTCGGCACCATTTGGAATGCTCCTGCTATTGTTGGAACTTGTAACTTCAATGATTATACAATTATTTATAGCGTTTGACTTTGAGAAGACAACTAATAAGACTTAACGATTCGTCGAACCTAAGGAGACTAATTTAATTTCAATTAGAAAATAAACTGCTTCCGGGTTATGCCGTGTGTCAAGATTTGTAAATGCTGACGTTTTGGTAACCATGTTGCTCGCTTCTTCAGAGCTAACTAAATACTGAAGTATTCAGTTAGCTTAAATGATTCTGGCCGTGAAAGCCTACGTACGGTTTTTAATTAATTACATATTTTCCTATTAACTATGATTCTAAGTATTTTAATGTTACTACAGGAACTATACGCTTCATAGTACAATGTATATCAAAAATATAGAATGACTGGACTATATGTATATGTTGGTACTACACTAATTTACAATGTTACAATTTTTCCCAAAGTAACCCCGTTAACATAGGTAGTTGTTTTTAGTTATGTGAACCATACTCACTGAAAGTATTGGCCGGTGTCGATTGTCACACTTTTTTGCCGTTTCTTCGACATACCTCTTTCAAAATGACTTCTCTGTTGACATGTAATGGAAAGTAAACATTTGTTGATGATCATTTTTCATTGACTTATCCACATTCTTAAATGAATCGTCCAGCGCCTACTTTTCAAACTGAAAGACAAGTTGCATTTTGAATCATTCTTGAAGGGTTTCTGATATTATTATTGTAGTTGGTGGTTGGAAATGTCACTAATTGTCAACATAATTTTTTAAATTAAATTAACCAATTAGAAAGTAGGTATGGAAGTAAAACATTTGTTTTTAGTTTAGTTTTGTAATATAATAAAAAATAATGAATTGTATTCAGCTATACTGTTCAGCTGTACCTACCCAAAAATCCACAACGATAAAGGATTTTAATAAATACATCAAAGGTACAAGAGATAGATACCTTATTTTATTAAACAAATAAACATTATTTATCCTATTTTACAATAACAAGTTTTGAAACAACTCAGAAACGTCCGATGTGCTCCCGTTTTCGTCTTGCCCATTGTTCGCCATCTCAATTTCCGAAAGTACAGCTAAGATCTTTGCCTTTGCTTTGGCCTTGTTTAACGGTGAAAGCTTTCTTACCGTTTTGGCTATACTCGAAACAAACATGTCTATTTCGTCGATTGGAGCCGTTTCTGTCATTGTAGACTTATGGGCAGTATGTGCGGCCAACCCTTTATCTAGTTCTTTGCTATTTGTATCAGAAAGATTCACTATCTTGTTTTGAGCTATCTTTGTTATAGGGAGTGGTATGTCATTCGTGGCAAACTGTTTTTCTACATTCAGATTATGAATTTTAGATTCTTTTTTTGTGATCTCTTCTGCCTCCTCATATAAATAGGCTTTATCAATTAAGCAGTCGTAGATAGGTGCCATCTGAGTGGTTGGTGGAGACAACTGTTTCTCTAATACTCGAGTATCAATATTATGCTGCTGTTCTTTCTCTGAGAAATTGAAGTTATTAATCAACAGCTCCTCAATGCCATTTGCCGTCAGCTGATCAATATTATTCTCTTCTTCTTTCTCTGGTAAATCGGCGTCATCAATCATCGGCTCATCGGATATAGCAGTGTTATCGACCGACCATTTCTCCAATTCTTTGCTGTTTGTATTAAAATCCGTTTGTATTTTCGCCGGACTGTCAACATGAAATTCTGGAGCATCGAATATTACAGCTGCAGTCGATAGATTAACATTGTTCAATGCCAAACTGCAAGACTGTTGAGGTTGTTTGATGTCTATATGTGTTTTGTCGTCAGGTATTTTTGTTATGGTCTGTTGAAAGCCATTCGCAATCGACTGTTTATTAACCTGCCGAATATCAATATTCTGCCCTTGTTCTGCATTTCCTTCTTCATTTTTTGGTGAATTGACGACCGCACTGCTCGACTCTGCGCGGTCTACAAAGTGAGTTGATTGTATATTTTTCGCCTGCTTTTTACCGATGTTGCCACGCTCAATATTTATAATGCCATTGGTTAAAGGTTGTGGACGCGTACGTGCACGTATATTGGTATACGGCGTTAAGAACTTCATGGCATTGTCGAATTTCCATGGTCTCAATATCTGCTCTTCCTTCTTCCTATGGCGGTATTTCTTGAAACTACTCACCAGACTGCGCCAGACCTCTTCACAGGTATCAGCTGAAAAGGAACATTTCTGTATATATCACATTCATATCTATGAGATATTGAGTTACTACACTCACAATGTATTTAGGTTATTGTATACCTAAACATGTTCTATTTTAACAACTGATACATTCAAGGGAATTAAGTATGTTTGAAGCATAGTGTTTAATTTTCGATATTTAAGGTAGGAAAATAAGCATGGGTGAAAATTGCAATTGAAAAAGTAATATTTATATAGGATTGGGATAAAATTCACGGATGTTAGGGTGGTTTCTATTCTAACTAATTGCTCGACTCGATTGGGCACAGTGCAGGAATATTCCTATCAATTAATACAATCTTCTTACAAAAATAAATTTTCAATTCGGTCAACATCTTCTATTCGCACATGTTTGTTCAAATAAGTTAAAGTGTAGGCTTTCTATAATGTCTTATGTTGATTGTGTCGTATTAGCACTGGTAAAGCGGTAAACACAGGTAAAGAAAATGCTTTGTAGAAAAGAAAAACAATACGTTCGGAACATGAACGAAGTATTTTAGCTAGAATATGCCGGTGTGCAGCTCTCGTATCGTTATACCTGCGAGAACGATTCAGAAGTACCTTTTGTTCCTTCCCGCATTTTAAATTTTTTTAAGAGGGGAGGGGATTTGAAGATACAGCCTCCATCACCGAAGCATTCAGCGGACAAGAACTCCACCGCCTTCCCTCCCCACCACATTAAGTCAAGCTTTCCTCCAAGCAATGGCTGTATACTAGTCGCACCATAAACCTTTAGCCCCCCCCCCCCCTAAACCTTTTGGTCTCACCATAAACCGAAATGTTACAAAAAATTACCACTAGAATTTTTAAAAGTTTGGTTGCATGTTTATGTATTAACTTTCCCGCAATATGTCCAATTATATAAAAAAAAATACTAGATAATATCTTCTTGGAAATCGTCGCGCGTGTTTTTTGTAGTTTCCTACTAGAAGTTGCAGGTGTTGCACCGGTAGTATATCAAAGGCCGGTGACCCTAAGCAGGTAAACTATCAGCATTTATCAACAACAGCGCCTGCTGCCGCTAAGCAAAGATTCTTTTGTTGTATTTTATTTCTACGGTACTCCCGTGCGAGCGCTGTAATCGATAGCATTTTCCACTCTATGCTCTGCACCTGGTTTATAGTTTATGTTATGCACATGCCAATTACGTCACTCATGTACAATGGTCGTAACTTCCGTAAATCTTATTCACCATATCAGATATATTTGCACTCATCCATACTTTAGCAAATCCAAACCGCAACTGCAGTCAAAACATTTATTTTACAAATTAAACATAAAACTAAAACGTTTCTAAAATAATTATATTCATTATTAACTTAACTTAAATATTTATCACGTATAATTACAGTAACAAGTCTTGAAAAAAAAAAAAACTCATGAACATCACATTAGGTTTCTAGCTGATTTTGCTGAATGTGTTCCATCTCAATTTCAGTAATGATAGTAAAAATCCTCGACTTGGCCATGGTCCTGTTCAATGGTGAGAAGGTTTTTACCGTTGATGCCATTATCGAAAAGAACAAGTCTATATCGTCTTTTACTGCAGGTACTGGCGCCGTCCCAAACTCAAGTTCTTTGCTCCGCTGTTTTCCATTTTTGCTCGTTTCTACTTCTTTCTCTAGTCGTAGATCATCGAAATTTAATTCTGGATGATCGAATATTATAACTGGAGTAGATGTGTTGTCATCATTTAATGCGAAAGTGTAAGACTCTTGAGAGTTTTCGATTACTGGCTCAGTCTTTATGTGAGGTACCATATTCTGTTGAGTGCTGTTTATCGTCTGTTTCTCTCCTTTCCGAGTATCAATATTTTGTCCCTCTTCTCTTTTATCTTCGTCACTCTCTGGTGAGTCGGGGCTATCATAAGGAATGGGATCATCGAGGTCTAGAGACCCAGTGGGCGATAAAGGTGATAGAGTAGTGTTACCGACCGACTGTTTTGCCAGGCTTATGCAATCTGATATTTTGCATTGAACTATGTTATTGTGCTGGCTTTTGTCTTTTGTCGCGGACTCTTTTACTATCCGATTATCAACAGTCTGCTGTTCTTCTTTTCTGTTATCATCTTCTCTCTCTGGTGACAGATCATCAAACTGTAATTCCGGAGCATCAAATATTATATCCGGAGCGTCACACAATGAGAAAAATCCTCCACTACCTGAGAGAACCGTTTTTACTTTGCCTACAGGTTTCGTTGTTATGGTCTGTTCTTCTGTGCCATTCGTCGTCACCTCTACTTCTACTTTGCAAGTATTAACATGCTGTTGTTCTGCATCTATTTCCATTTCTTCATTCATTGGTGAATCGGCGATCTCGATTGTCTTCTCTTCATCGAGGTCGTCATCCACAAGATCAACAAAGCCACTAATCGTGGGTTCTGGTCTTGGGGGTTCTTGTATATCAATATACGGCGTTATAAAATCCATAGTAGTGTCGAATTGCCATGGACTCAATGCGGGTTCTTCCATCTTCCTCTTGCGATAAGCCTTGAAACTGTGCACCAGGTTTCGCCAGCACATCTTACAGGTTTTAGCTGAAAAGGAATATTTTTGTTTATATGACACCCATAGGGTAGAGGTAGACATTGTGGTTCAATTTAACAATGTTTAATGTATTCGTTTGTACAATGATAAACTAACCAGCATTACTAAAAAAAACAATATAATACGTAAAGAAATTTTGAGCCAGTAAAATTTAAAGAGACAACTCGGTAAAACAACGTTTAATTCGTCTAGTTTTAATAATAATTACTATACTGTACATTCGTCAAAATGGCCCCAAATACTCTGCGCACATTAATTAAGTAGTTTAATTGGATTTGCCTAAATATGATAATCAATAACCTTTTAACTACTTTTCCGATTTTAATTATTTCTTCGGCACCTAAATTTGCAATAAGAAAAATGGTACAGCTCATTCTCCTGTGCACGTTATTCGTATGTCAGTTTTAGGATATTGCTACTGTTCTAAATGTTTAGACAGATTTAAAGAAAAATTGAAAATCGAGTAGAAATGGCGGAATTACAAAAATTACTTTAGGTATGTATAATAATAAAAATTATTTTAGGTATGTATAATATATCTCTGTATATTATGTAAAAAGTCATTTTCTTAAAAATGTTTGAAGATACTTATTCAACATAAAAACACGCAGCTTTTATCAAGTTTTACTGTATGTGTGTCTCTGTACAAACGGTTTATTTTCCGCCTATGTCGATTAAGCTCTTTGCTCTTTTGGCTCCGTTCGACGAAGATTTTACCCTGTAAATGTACATTTTTGGATCTGAAGCTATTATCCAAAATAGAACATCATAAATTGACAGGGCACTACCGTTCGGTCTGACCACACATGTTTTGTTCCAATTATGTGCACTGCTCAAACAAAAAAAAAACTATCTAAATGCTGAGGACTAAAATTATTACGTACAAAACAAAGTACCGTGTGAATATAAATGGCATAAATATTTAAGTTTTATTCATAAGATTAAGTAACTAACGTTCTAACCTAATAGCATATCAATTCAAAGTCAAATCGGCAGTGGAGTCTATAAAGTGTTTTACTTCGAAACCTACTGTAACAGCTCCGATTTCAAATGGAAAATAATTAGTTTAATAGGACAAGGACAAGTTAATTATTTAGGAATATATTTTTGAAGTTCATATCTCCATAATGGATAACATGGTGTGGTTATAATTTAAAAAGTCGCCATAACTGATAAAGAATCACAGTATAGAGGTCTCAATGCAGGATCACTTAATTTTATTGGTATTGGGGCAAAGTTTTTTAAATATTTTCCACAATATTAAACTAAAATAATAATCAGCAAGTGAACGTATCAATAATGGCAAAATTAGGAAATTTAATTTGTGAAGAACATGAAATTATGCAATCATAATGGTATTTTTAAGATTATCCTATAATAAGCAGTTCAAAATGTATATGTTGCTACTAGGATATTTTAGTTACTGCTATGGATGTTCAAACTTTTGCTAAAAAATTTCTTTCGTACGTCAATGTGTAAATAATTAATTGGGGTAGCCAGTGTAGCCACCCCTACGATGTTATTAATTTGATTATGGTATCTCCCGCCAGCCTTTAAATGATCTTAAAGTCAACTGCACTATCTAATAAACATTCTACTAAACAACCCTATTACGAACATCTGTACTTTTAAAATTCTGCTAACGAAAATGTTAGGTTAGTAAGTGCGATGTTTGACGATTGGGAAACGACACTTGCTGTGTTGAAATGACAGAACGTCAGTTTCTAATAACAAAACTTGATAATGATCGCAATTTTAACCCCCAAAAACAGCAACTGAGTAATCAACTTACCAACATACCATTTTGAATATCATAATTTTAACAGTAATAGTGCATAATAAAAGTTACAAAATAAGATGGGGGGTTGCGAACATTGGATTTTGAGTTAAATTTCAGTTTTTTGTTAATAATATATTCTTAGATAATTGAGTATTATAATAAGATCTTTAAAAAAAAAATTGAACCGACTTTAAACAAAAGCACTGAAGAGCACTTTTTTGTTGGGAATATTACTTCCAGGTAACCAATTAACCAACTGTTTTCTACATATATAGATTGACATAACCATCACGTAAAATCTAAAGTTAAACATTTTTAGGTTTAAACTCACAATTATTAAATATTTTTGTATAAATTATTTATATAATAGTTTTAGCAGAGCTGTTTATTTGAACATAGTCCTATCGCAAACATTTTTTTGCAATTAACTTATTGTATTTGTATTAATGCCCTATAAACATATGTCACACACAAAAATAATCATAATTTGCTAAAAAATGATTCATTTTTCGACCAATGATAATTAATAATTTCTGACCAAAATATTTTACATTTTACAATGTTAACACAAATACTCAAGTTTGACAGCCGGAATGTTTCTGATTCGAGAGAATGTATAACAAACATTTAAAACAAATTTATTCAAAATCGTTGCTGTTTTAGTGGGTTCCGAGGGTTTGATTTTTCGGCTATGACTTATAATCAATTATTATATCTACATATAGAAACCTGCCTTGTTTACAATAACATCAACACCTAACCTAAAAATAAATCCAGCACAGATAGGTTAGCTGCGTTCGGATATTGTACTTCGTTGACACCGGGTACCTACACCGTCCAAATGACATTTGCGTGTTATTGGGTGTAAAAAGTGGTAAAAAGTGTAACTGTACAATATCCGAACGCAGCTGTTGTAAAATCGTGGTCGGGGATGTTAACCAATAAATTTGATTCAATCATTTATATTCTCCCGGTAGTTCCCTTTCGTTTTTGAACATAAGAATAATCCAACTGTTAAAAACGGAACGTTCCAACGTTTGGAGGTTACAAAATTGTATAATTACCGGGTTGCTCAATCATCATTCCGATTTCCCGCCAAGCAATCTGCCTTTTCGGGTTTTCGTCAAACCATGCGTTTTTCGTGTTGTAAAGGAACGGGTACTCCTTTACAGCCGTTATTAACTCTAGTCTGTCGGTATCCGTGAATGGCTTCCGGTTTTCCGGCGTCTTTGCCGGTGTTATTTCTGGTGTTAACCGCGGTGATAGACGAGTGGCTGGGTGGATTTCTTCTTCGTCCATTGCGATAACAATATGATTAACAAGTAAACAATGCCAGATTTTAAACACGGAATGGAGAGCGGTGTCACGGGCCACGACGATTTCCCGTTAATACTGACACCAATCGGGTATGTTCGGTACCGCGCGGCGGCTGTACATCTGGTGCAACGCCTCTAGCGTACGGCGATGGAAGTAGCCCGTTTGAATGGTTTGAATCGACAGCATGCAAATTGCAAACCTAGCATTCCGTCGTATTTTGCTGGTATTGTCACTATACATTATAATATATTTAGAGACTGTCAAGATTGACTTAATAAGAGTATACTGGTGTTAGTATTATCAACTTTATTTATTTTTCTCAGATAAAATGACCACTTATAAATAGGTATGAGAAAGTAAATTGAATTGTATCAAAGGATAAACAAAACTGTAAATTCAGTGATATGCACCCCGTTAAAAACTTATAAAAGCAGCAATAACGCAATGGTTTGGGGAGCAATAGACTAGAAAGATATTTGATATTTGAGACGTCATGTCTTATTCTTCTTCTAAAAGTCATGTCAGTAACACCAAAAAACCGGACGTACCATATAAACTCGCTTACAGAAAACATGAATAACTGTGAATAAATGTGCCGCATGATAAGTATGTGTTAAAAAAAATGTACTAATCTTATTTTACCAATCTTATTTTTCTTGATCGTAATAAGTTAATAACTAATAACTGTACCATATTATTACTTACATTAAATATTAGTTTATTTTTAATATTTTATTTTAAACGTACTCTGTTTTGCCACTTAAAGTTAGACGTCGGATTTGCAATTGGAATGTTAACAGAGCACATACCTACTTGATAAATTCCTTAAAATTTAATCCTTAAATTACCTTGAAACTATAAGAAGTAAGTAAAATAATATAATAAGCTAAATTTTGCATATTTATGAAGCTTGCTCCCCCTCGTATATTCCAATACCAAGAACCTAGAAAATTTATGCCTCTACATTTGGAGGGTTGCCTTAAAGTTTGACACATAATACCAGCAGTATCGGGCCCAGCGCTCTGCGCCATAGCCTCCTATTCCATATAACACCCCATCGTGTACGGATTCCGAACCCCCTCGACCTTCGATAACGGAGGGATCCCTTATCCAATATTCCCATCTTATCTTTAAATACGGTCATCTGTCGCGGCCATCGCGGTCAATCTTTATAATATAATCTGGAGGCAAGAATGACAGAATACAAGATTACACATTGCGCAGGTTGTCAATCAATTTTGAGCGAGTTTGACAATCAGCTGATTGCTGTGACGTCACACTAGACCAAACATTAACAACACCTTGACTACATACGCATCATAACAAAATACAAATTACTTTGACAACACCTTGACACAACCAAATTATCAACCAAAAAAAAAGAAAACTAAAAATATCGAAAATGAAATGTGCGGCAGCGGGTTGCTCAGAGAGAAATGAAAACAAAGCATCAAAAAGCAGTTTTTTTTTTATTTCCGTCCGATGCGGACGTTTTAAAAAAATTCATAAGTTTCTGCCGGCGAAGAAATAATTTCAATTACAAGACCAGCGTCATTTGCATGGAACATTTTACATTTTACAAGTGTTCCATGCAATGGTAAATTAGATCGCTAGTAAAGATTAATAATCATTTTATCCGCACTTGACCTATAAATCATCATCCTGTTGACGATGACATTATTACAATTTAGTTCCCCAATAGAGGCTTCTACTTCTGACCCAACACGCTAGACAACATGCGCAGAAGACTTGGCGCCGTTGTCAAATCTGGTAACATAATCAAACATAATATTGCTTAAAATCCCCAGAAAACACGCATTCCATGTAAAATTACCAATTTCGGCTTTAATCATGAAGTATTCTGTATCTACGTATCCCAACTCAAGGAAGCTTGCCGCGGGTGTACCTGTTTTAATGTACTTTGGAAAATTTGCTGAACTGTCCTAACCTAAAAACACAGTAGGTATTTTGGTTTTCATGTTCACTTCCACAGACTACTATTCACTTCCATATAATTATTCAGTTTTCAATGAATGCATGTCATTCTCACACTTATATTTTATCAATTACATTTCATTTGATACTAATTAGGTTTTTACAAAGCTTAGTTGCCATCTTAATTTAGTCCTGCTTGGTCTTGGGAGCAATGCGCGCGCACATCGTCAGATCAAAAACCAGAACGAGAAATGTCTATTGCTTTCACCGTATTTTTGTCATGTAACCTAACTAAACGCTGTTTAATATTTCACATCAATGTGGACATCTCCGTCATATGTTCGTTGACAAAATATATGCCACTTTGACACTTAGTTTTGACAGCAATTCTGGTGTGACGTAGATGCGCAGAACTAAGAAGAAACGATCTCGATTTTGGTACGCCGATAAGCGTAATCTGTTTCGATAATTCTTGATCTGGAGGTATAATGCTGTACTCCCCACCACGACAAGAACGCCGAACGGGTCGAAAGCAAATTAGTTCTTATAGGGCCACACAAAGGGCCTACGCGCGGCAAATTTAAAAATTTGAATGTAACTTTTAATAGTTTTAAAAGGGTTTAACGTCGACACATGATTTTTTTGTTTATGATCTATTTTAGTAATTAAAATACAAAGTAATAATCAGTTTATAACGCATAACATGAAGTACAGAAATTGATTCACAACAATACTGATATAATTATTAGAAATACAATATAAATGCCTACATTTCGTAATTAACTTCTAATTAAGAAATGTAGGATTCTATAAAATCATTAACTCGAAATGTCGTGCTTAACTAGCAATTTCTCACAATATTGATACAGTTATTTTTAAAAGAAATTCTCTCAGTTTGCCATGTTTGCTAAATATTATCCTTTTTCTCAGAAAAATAATCAACAAAATACTATCGACATTTTGCTTAGTAACAATAATAAGAAATTTCTTTCTACCTTACCTATAAAATATAATAATGTATGTACTAAACACAATTCCAACGCAGATCACAACACTCTTGTTTATTTATGCTGCTGATAGGTTAGAAACCATTGGAAACCATTAGAAAATACACCTTAAACTAGATGTTCTAGTGATTTTGAAGTTAGAAACTTTTGAAACACTAGAATACCTAATTTCAGGAGCCTAAGAGGATCCCAGGATTTGGCCGCACCCACTCCTTCTACATGCTTCCTCCAGATTATATTATATAGATAGACCTCGATGGTCGCCGCCCACCTACTATCCGTTGCGAAGAACTGTAAAAGTGTACCCGATTTTAGCAGTTTTAAAGAAACTCTCGTTTTGCCGATTTTTTCCACTAAAACGCTGGTCAAATGTACATTTGGGATAAAAAGATCTCGTCTATAGATTGGATTTTGTGATTTCGTAAATTTCTTTGTAATAAAGGCTATAAACAAGGTTATTGGGAAAGCAAATATCTCATATACATTAATTTTAAAAAAATGAGTTGAGTTGTTAGTTCATTTTTAAATCAATTTATTATATGTGCGACATAATTTTGACAACCGTACTAGCCTAAAATATCAAAAGCGTAGTTAGTAGTTCGCGGCGGGGAAGGTGTATGTATAGATTTCTACGAATCACAACATAATATTAATGGTTGATTTTATAATAGTACAAGTGGGTATACAAATATTCAGTTAGTTATTTATGTATTTATTGACGATAGTTGTAGTCAAGACACGTCAAATGCTGCCGCATCAGTTGAAATAAAGTTGTACATTGTTTCAGTTCTATCTCAGTGTTCAATTTTCACTGCACAGGAAACAAATAGAAAAGTATGTAATAAATTGTGATTTGTCAAAAACCCATTAGCAGTATAAATCTTAAAAATTTCTACTCTAAAAATAATTGAAGAATTTTTATGTAACGACTGCTGATTATTTAATATGCATTAATATACAATAAAAGTTCTTTTCATGATACAAAATCTCCTAAAAGGTACGCGCCGATTTTTTTTATTTATCGAAACCGACAAATTTGCACTTTTTAATAGTAAAAAATACAACAATATTAAAGTATGTTTATAAAAATGAAACAGCATGATTATGAAATATAGTCATAACTTATTTATTTGTCATGTGGTTCTTCGTTCTTACCGTTTGGATATACTGACAAACACTCGCTTATTTAAATTATGCTTTACATTTAAAATATTTTAATATTTATTTTTTAATTTTTACATTTAAAAATTTTTGTGCTAAAGGGTTTAGGAGAAAAAAAAAATCTGAAAAACCGCAAAAAATCGGGTACCTTTTCCACTTTTTATACTTCTCTCGCGCTTATGCTTAAACCGCTGGGAACAAAATTTTTATACTCTTCCATAATATGTGGAAATAATTCGGGAGTATAACGCAGTTAAGTTGAATTTATTTTGATAGTAGTTTTTGTCCTTATCCAGTATTCGCACAAACGCGGTCAAACAAACTGGGATTTGCACGGATGTAAAAGCGTAATTTACCGCGTAAATTACCGTAATTAATGGTAATTTACCGATTTTTAATTACCGTAATTTACGGCTTAAATTACCGATGGTAATTTATCGTCAATTTAAATTACCGTTGGTAATTTACCGAACATTTTAATTACAGTTGTTAATTTACCGGAATTCATAAATCAATTTCAAAAACCTTCCATCAGTACTTGCGTGAATGTACCTCACCACTCCTAAGCAGTCGACAAGTGCACTGTTATTTGTGCTTTGCGTGGGAGGTACTTAGGGATGTAAGAGCGTAATTTATCGGGTAAATTACTAAATAAATTACCGTAATTAATGGTGATTTCCGGATTTTTAATTACTTAATTCAGCGAAACCAATAAAGCACATTTTAAATCAAAAGCCATCTACCTCAAATTCATGATTTAAAGAAATGTGATCCGGATAAAACGTGATCATTGTTTGTGAAACAGGGCGTTGTCGTTTTGTGAGTCGGTAATAAATTACAGTATTTTGTACTTTAATTATACTGTTAGACGATCCACTTTAGAAATTGCTGGTAAAAAATTATTTTTATTGTAGTCTCTGCTTTCATTTTAATAAAGAATACAACTATTAAGGCAGGAAAAGCATCAGCGATTGGTGGTTATCTACAATATAATGACTTATAAGGCTGTATCCAAATTTTGTTACATAACTTACTGTCATCGGTACCCGGTAATTTAAGAAAATATAATTTACCAATTGCAATTATTAATTACGTGGTAATTTAAATTTGAAAGTAATAATTTTAATTTCAGCGGTAATTTACTGAAAAAATTAATTACGAAAATTTAACATCCTTAGATTGCTAGTTATCTACAAAATAATGACTTTTATTTACCAAACAATTTTATTAACATAAGTAGCATTCATAACCTGCAGTGATCGGTATTAACGCCGGTTTAATTTAACATTTTGAATTTTTAATTACCCGGTCATTTAAACCAGCGTAATTTACCATTTAGAATTTTTAATTACTCGGTAATTTAAGCCAATGTAATTTACCATTTTTCAGTTTTATTTACGTGGTAATTTAATATTTGAAATTAATAATTTTAATTTCAACGATAATTTACTCCATCTGACTGTCAGTCAGATGGAGTTGCGCCTGCAATTACAGAAATACATTTTAATAACAACTTTACGTGACAAAATGACAAGTTTCATTTAATTTGGACAGAGCTAAAAAAAGTGCCGAATTTTCCTCGACCTGACTAGTTAACATTTCATCCATTTTCTTCCATTATAAATATTGAAAATAAAACATCAGGAATAAAAAAGAAATATTTTATTTACTTAATTCAGTAACCGTCATCGTATATTTACACTAATCTAACACACTTATATAAAAAAAAAAACACTTAAGAACGCGTTCACACTATCATTTTGATTCATTTTTTGAAATCTCCATCATTTCCATTTCCGAGATAACAGCAAAGACCCTAGACTTTGCCATAGCTTTGCTTAATGGCGAAAACTGTTTAACTGTCGCTGCGATACACGAAAAGAACATGTCTATTTCATCATGAGATGATGTACTCGTCGTCGTCGTCGATGACGGTATCATTGTTGTCACAGGCGATGGCGCTTTTGCCTGCGGAATGACAATCGGCTCGGGTTCTTTCTGTTTTTGGATCTTTTTTCGCTTTACCGGTTGTTTGGGACTCTGAAAGTCAGACTCTTCACGAGATCTCACGTTAGTCTGTTTCTCCTCCTCCTCCTCGTTATTTTTGTCTTCAATCATTTGTCGTTTTGCCGGCTGTTTGGGAGTGTCAAAAACAGGCTTATCGAGGGATACGAATTGAGTCTGTACTTCTTCCTCAATATCATCATCAGCTTCAACTTGAACTTCAGGGTCGGAATTAAAAGCAGTGGTCGTGTCTATGGTGTCGGTAGATATAAATGAGAAGGCCTCGGGAGCTTTCTCGGCAACCTTCATAAAGGGAGCAAGAAACTCCATCTCTGTATCGTATTTCCATGGCTTCACAGGTTGCCCATCCGCCGCTTCTTTCCTTTTCTTGTAGCTCCTCCTGAAGCCGTCCCGCAAATTTGCCCACGCCTTCTTACATTGATGATCTGAAACGTCATTTAGTTTTGTTATTTTTTTATTTTTTTTCAGCGGTTTGATCATTTGTAAATGAGAAAACAGCATTCATAAAAAACTATAGCAAAATGTGCATCAATTCTATAACTGTTGTTTGAACGAAACAATGATATTTAAATGTACGAAGGTATGTGTTGTATGATTTGTATATCCAAATATCCGCTGTACGGCGAAAGGTGGCGTGTTCAGCATCTAAATGGCATCCAATCCCCGACAATTGATGACTTACTACCATGATGTAAGGACTTAAAATGGTGTGTGCAAAACTTTGCCCCTTCCTCTCAAATTCACTCGAAATTAACTACGGTACCAACACGAAAAAGTAAAATATTGCCCCCATTGTTGGAATGCCTAACATGAATAAATTAAGTTTGATTTGTTCTTGGTTTGTGTTTGGGTACCTGTGTTTGTTCATAGGATGATGTAATTATAGATAATATGCTTCAAACTCGCATTCCTTACTTTTCCTGGAATACCAACCCAAAAAGTAAAATTTTGTTCTCTGTTGTGAACACTGTTGTTGTGTGCGATTTATGCAAACAAATGCAATCCAAATGCAATTTACAGTGTGTACAGTTTGGTTTGTTCGATATTTTCGTATATCGAGTGGATTATTCTTGTGTTTGCCCTTACTTTACACTTTAGGATAGAAACTGAGAAACCTCTACCATTTAAGTCACAATATAAATATGAGAGGTCATGATCACAAGCTCTCCAAAGAAAAATGCAACATACTACTGCGGAGAAAATTCATTATCAACAGAGTAGTCTACCATTGGAACCGCCTAAGAACTGGTACCATTAATTCTACTTCCAGAAAACAATTCAAAAATCGCCTTGACCCACAAATGAAAAGTTGGACCATGTCCGTTCTAGTGCACTATTCTGTATAGACTCAGAAACTTATGACTGTGATAACACAAAACAAAAACACACTGGGATGTCAATATTGAACTGTGATAGCTCGGCAGTGCTCGGCAGTCTCATCAGATTCATTCGCCTACCGCTGATAATGATAATAATAAGCCGAAGCATAGTCCGTCATGGAAAGTGATAGTTTTGAAGGGACGGTTGTGTGTGTTCTCAAAAAATAACACAAATAATGTTAAGCTTGTTGATTTGTACCTTATTAATTATAGTATTTAATAAACATTATTTCCTTAAAGGAGTCTATCTCTTCTGAATATAAATTTTATATTTTTCTTTGGAACTTTTTCAGATATTCGAAACGTCAGTTAGCTCCGAAGGAGCGAGCAACATAGTTCGCAAAACGTCAACATTTACGAATTTTGACACGACAATCCGGAAGTAATTAATTTTATTTTCTAGTTTCTTATTTGAATAACGTGAAATGTTCCAGCAAATCATTGTTTGGCTTTTTCATAATTTGTAAAAAGTTTTAAGCTCTATTCCATGATATATATATATATATATATATATACGAGATTACCTTTTGTCATAATTATAATGTTTTAAGTTTTGACGTTAAAAGATTACACTTTGATAAAACGACATACAAAACAAGATGTAAGAATTTTAAAATAAAAAAACAAAACATTTACTAAAGTGTGTATTTGTGAATAGCATAGACATTTAACAGTACATATAGTGTGCAGAAACATTGGATATTGTTCGTTTTCAACGTAAGTAAGTATACGCCTTTGTCTTTTTGAATATACTTTTGTTGCTTTTATAAGAACCATTAAAAATACTATAGACGTATTCATCTATAAGAGGCAATTAAATCCCATCATAAGCCTACCCAACGGAAACTCTTATGCAATTATTGGGTACTTGATCTGCAAATAAAAATAAGTTTTATTTTTACTAACCTCTCAATTGTAGGGTATGTTTGGTCTACTACGAAATTATCAACATTTGAATACCTTATATGTTCAAATCTCGGATAAACGAATTGCAATTCTAGAATTATGTTTTGTTTAAAAAAATTGTGGGTGATACCATTGCTAAAATATGTACTACAACGCCCAATTTGTTTATACGTTCTACTAGTTCATATGTTTGTACTCCGTACGCATCGTTTGCACGGACTTTCTTTTGAAGCCCAGCCGGATAATTTTGCACAAAGGGCTGCGTTGGTTCTACAAATTAGAGCATGAATTTGTTATCCACCAACGCTACAGAAAATGTTGTTGTGACTATTGTCAAATGGTTTCACATCTACGAATAAAATCATTTTAATTAAATGTATAATGTTAATTTCTTTTTCAAATGCGTACGTAGGGCCACTGTTTGTAGGCGAGGAACGCAACATCGTCACAACGTTTTGCATTTTCAACGTGCTTACGCAAGAAAATATGACAATGCCAAACAATGCTTGGAAACCAGACTGTAGAGATTGCATTTGAAAAAAGCGCACGTGTTAACCATGGTGTTCACAACAGAGAACAATATTTTACTTTTTGGGTTGGTATTCCAGGAAAAGTAAGGAATGCGAGTTTGAAGCACATTATCTATAATTACATCATCCTATCAACAAACACAGGTACCCAAACACAAACCAAGAACAAATCAAACTTAATTTATTCATGTTAGACATTCCAACGAAGGGGGCAATATTTTACTTTTTCGTGTTGGTACTGTAGTTAATTTCGAGTGAATTTGAGGGGAAGGGGCAGAGTTTTGCAGACACCAAGTTAATCCTTACATCATGCTTCAAATGAAGTACGTCGAAAAACAACAATACTCCCACTTTCCACCTGTCGCAGCCGACAACTTTTTGTACTGAAACCTTTTCTTAATACGTCATTTCCTTGGCGTCTTTTCACCTGTGTGATAATTATAATGTCCAGTTTTAAATATAATAAGTATTAACCTATCTAGAGCGCCTCATATGTACCGTTACCGCAGTGTTTTTGGTGATTGTGATTTGTTTTCGGCGTTATCCCTCAGTGGAACTAAATAATTCAATCTATGTCTGCATTTCCCCCCTTCTTAAGCAACTATTATTGGGGCATGAATTATCTTTAATATCTCTAATAAAGCAAAACGTCGACCTGAGAAAACAGTTGTTTTGATTCACTTGACTTTTCCGGGATATTCCTTGATTGTTTGCCAACAAGTAGGTCGATACTTCCACCAAACGTAAATCAATTTTGGCCGATATTGTAGTACTGGCGCCTTCCAGCGTTATAACATTCTTTTCTTTGGCAAATGAGTCATTTTTTCCTGTCCACTTTATGGGTACACCCTGAATACATGACATTTTTCCGATTACAATGAAACCTAGAAAACTACTTGAATACTTGATATTTTGCTGAAGACGATGGATAAATGCTAACATCCAAATTTGTCAATTCTCTGTATGATTATTGTTTGTGATTATAGCCAGGTATTTTTTATTACATATTAATATAATTACATATTTCGTTTTGTGCAAAATTTTATTCGGATTCCTTAAAATTGAGACATCGTGACCGTTTTTCTATAAAACGCGAAAAACCGCAAACGTACACATTATCTCACTCTAATAAAATTTGCGGACGCCATAGAATATTGAGACCCAACACTTTCCGCGTCGGTAGCAAAGTAGCAAATAACTGCATAAAATAGATACAAGGGAGATAAAATAGAGATACATACTAACATCCATGCTCTGCTAAACCGAATGGTACAAACAACACATTAAAATAAATTATAAAACTGGTAAAGTTCTTGTACATTAATTACTTAACAATGATGTGTAATCAAGATAGTACGCACGTGGTGCCAACGTGTGGTGCAAATTGTCATTACGAATTTGTTTTGTATTTACGTGTTAGAAAGGTTCGTTCTATCTGTTGTGATTCTTGTTTATTTTTGTTTAATTAGGTGAATGCGAAAGATTTGGAAATAAATAGTTACAATAAACGGTTAAAAGTAGTTAAACTCGTTTCAAGTTTACCGTCGATGACGCAGTTGGCAGTATCATATAACTAGTATGTTACCAAATTGTCAAAACATTTTCTTTTGCCGGCCCACGGTGTTCCCAATTGCACATTTAACACGAATAAATTCATAATTCGGAAAATCATTGACCGATTGTTCCCAAGTGTGGACACATTTGGACAGTATGCCTTTTTAGAAGTGAATTACTTGTGGCTATACTTAATTTTGATATCTCAACCACTTCCGGAGATATAACCCAAAATATGGTTTCGGTAGTCCAAAAAGTTTCAATTACCTTCAAAGTGTTAAATAATGATATCACAAAATCAAACGAAAGCTGTTTGCGAAGGTTCTCATCGGATCATATTATATGGTTGCAACCTGTCCAAAATTAAATTTAAATACAATACCTTTTTAAAATTTGGTTAAGAGAATGCAGATATTTAATTTATTAAGAGAATACATTCGATTACAAGAGAACCTCCCCTTTAGCGTATTTCTGGCCAAACAGTACATTTACTCCAACACAGATGATGAATAAGTGTTAAGAGGCTGGTTCAGCCTAACTTCAGGTCTAGTCTGCTCAGCTCTGGTGGTCCCCTATTGGTCCAATTATTCAAACAGTTCAATGCTCCTGTGGGTTAATTATTGAATAATGATAGCGTCTTATAAGATTACAACAATCTGAATTAACTATTCTAGTGGGCCACATCTCCATATTTATTATACCCATGCCCAATTTTAAACAATTGCTGCTCAAAGATAGACGTATAATTGGAGGACGGGTGATATCCTGATTTCAGGAATAACAATTCAATTATGTATTTTTGCGACGCGCCGCAGTAGTTCCACTTTATGTCAATGTACAATTTGAAAAAAATTCAATAAATGAAAAGAAATAAAGCCACACCTTTGACGAATCGGCGTCGTATTTTCCCAATTTTTCCATCCATGTTCGAGTCTGAACAGTGTGTCCATCTACGATGTTCTCGAGAACTAGTCGTCATTAGACGAAGATAATAGTAATGGGTCTATCTCTATCTACCATATACCACAAAAAAAGGCTGTTACTCGCTAAAATTCACATTTATATTTACTGGGACAGATTTCGAGAGTTCTAACCTACAAATCCGATATAATCTGAAAATGTAGAAAACTTGGGGACACTGCACAAAGAAGTATTCTAATCGAAATTAGGAGATTACATAAAAATTCTACTATTATATCAGACATCAATCAGGTTTGTGCCTAAAGAAGTATACTATTGTTTTTTAAATCTTCCTTTTCAATTGATAGGTTAGTTAGCAGAATATACATATAAACAGTGCTGTTTTATCCATTCTACTACCAGAGAATTCAAGCTCCAAGTATGGTATGATGCAGAAGATCATTACGGGTTTTGTAATTGGATTCAAATCACATTACGAGGAATCAAAATCCTTACGTACTATTTTGTTGATCGAAGAGGATTTCTAGACAAGAGATGTGATTACTAATTTTCATAATTTCCATGAACTGACAATAAAATTATCGAGGTATGCTGAAGATTACCGATTTTTTATCAAATTTTTTGGTAATATTACTGGAAGACGTCTATAATATTATTATATGAGAAATGTATAATGGGACATAGTCGACTTATCAACCACTGACTCCAGATGTTTTTCTTCTCAAGTGCAAAGTGTATGGAGGATTACGTTTAACACAACAAACCGCAGATAGTATTACAATTAGCCCCGAAGAACCGAACAAGCATTACGACCCGTATGCGTGTGGTCTCATGATAGCGAGGATCAACATTTTTGTGATTTTGATATTATAATATAATATTAATAAAGCTTATGTTGTCTATTTGTCTTTTATAAATCATATATGAATTACAAATTGGTAAATAAAGAATAACTTATTAACTGTTTTGTTTTTCTTATACGTCATCAGATCCCTGTGCTGTGGATGTACATACGTATGTAATATCGACCCGTGCAACAAAGACTATAATAACTACATTTAGTTTGTTAGTTACGATAGTCTACGTTGCATGGGTCGATATGTATTTGTTTTTCAGTAGCTAGGCATAAGTGTATTATCGGCTGAGAAATGAGTGCATAATCTATCGTACCAAGAGTAAGTAATCTGTGACCAAAGTTATTGGTACGGGGTTTGTTTTTTAGGAGATATAAATGTATATGGGCGCATAATCTCAATACACTTTCAAATATTCCACATATTCAGTACGTGTGCGTGTATTCATAGTACGTGTTTTTGCATATATCACTTCATAAACCGTAGACAAATGTTGAAGTTATTTATCATATAAATATATGATAAATATCTCACATACTCCACATAGGTTATGTCACGGTTATGTCAACAATTTATCACAGTAATTTTTAGATCTACCATGTTATGTTGGTCGCCGTTGTAAAATCACTAGACAGCCTGCTTACGTGTGCAAAAATAAATTGAAACAGCGTTAAAGACGTTAGATCATATAATGTTGACCGCACGTCGGCAAAGTCTATCTTGTTCCAAAGTAGCTTTAGCGAAAACGTCGACATCCCCACGCAACGACCAATTCTCGACTGATTTTTCTAAACTTATCAAAAACAGCCAAGCCTCTGTCGATCAGCTGTTGGACAGGCCACTTAAAGTGCAATTTCTGTCCGAGTCGGTCCGAGTTTTCGAAAAATCCTGACATAAATATTCCATTTCAAGTGTTTTATTTCAGTTTATGGGATTATGGTTATGCCCAAATTAACACGCTAGTCAAATTAAAAAAAATAATAATAAACAAAATATGTGTTCTTAACTATGAGTCAGCAATGTTTTGATTATACATAATATACTGCCTTGTAGTATAGTTGAAGTCGAGTTGTAATAAACACAGATAATATGGTTTGCTGAATTTTTACTTTAGGTTACTAAAACCACAGATCTTCTGTGTTAAAAGAGATCAGCTGTGCTCGGTAACATCCGTCACAGATATTTAAAAGGGGTTTCATAAAACTTAATACGCCTTGCACCATGTATTTCATCAGTAATAAATTCTACTAAAGCAGATGTTTACATTTGGTTGAGTTAGGTTATGTTTTCCGACATTTTGTATGTAAATAACAGGAATTCTTACTTTACTACAATTAGTTCAATTGAAATATTTACCTGGTATGCTGATTATAGAAGATATTTCTTTCCAGGCCCTTTCCTTCCTCAAATTATCAGAGTACCATTGATTTTTCGGGTTGTAAAGCAAATCGTATTCCTTCACAACCTCAATTAATTCTGCATGGTCCGCGATATCTACAAAGGTTGGAAACACAGCCCTCGACCTTCTCGTTCTACCGGATCGCCGTACTCCCTCGGCCTCCGGGACGTAATCTTCGTCATCGATATCGTCAGGGTCATCCATATATTCATCATCAACGTCATCGTCACTCATTTTGGTAATGTTTTTACCACGAAACGAACAAAAACAAACTGCCAAACAGACGCGCACTGACAACAAGCGGTTCGGTACGCTACGCTACGCTTGCGGCTTGGAGAACCACGTGTCGATAGCTGGCATCAGCGCCATCCGACGGCAGGAGTTTGAATCACCCATTTCGCGCCAATTGTAATACGCCGACCGGTGTTCTAAATTTTATTGATGGTAGGTTGATAGGTATTATGTAATTAGTTATGTTGAAAAGTAAGTACAAACGTATACAGGGTGCGTCACTAGAGTCGCGGTTGTTGGTGTTCAATTAAAATATTTATTTATGTTAGTCTGCTATGTACAGGTGTCCATGTATAAAACAAAAAGGGGAATATATATCGGCCCTACAAATTACGTATTCTCAACGACAAATTGTGCACGACAAAATATGTACTCAGCACTACAAATTTGGTATTCCCCACGACAATTGTTAACACGACAGAATATGTATTCAGCACGACAAATTAGGGACTGTAAACGACAGTTTAATTGAATAGCACGACAGATTATGTAATTTTACTTTTTTAAGCTGTGAAAAGTATTGGTTATATTGCTTTGATTTTTGAGTTTTAATGATTTAATTTTGGTTTAATAAAACTTAATTAGCAGCTGCGTAGTGTGGGGCAAAAATTTAATAAAAACACAAATGAAATTTATAATATTGTATTTAAATAAAGAAACAAATAATTCAAGTACAATAAATATATATCCGTACATTCTATAAAAAATAAACAATTATCTGAATTGTCTTGAACTATTGTGTATTTGAAAGTTTTTATCTTTTGAATTAGTAAAACAAGAGTAATATTTAGTAGGTACCCACTTTAAGAACTTTTTTGTTTAATTGCATTGATATTCTTTGGTCCAGTCCTTAAAGGTAGTTGTTTGTTGTGAGTAAAATTTTACATAGTTAGGTGACAATGCATCTCGATATCAAAGCATTTCACAGATTTACAAGTATTTAATCTGTTAAAAATACAATGGTCGAAGCTAAGTGACTATCCTGGCCAACAATGAACAAAATCGAGCAAGTGAAAACTATTTTTGGTAGGGTTTTCTCCATAGACTGTTCGATTGTGTTTATTGATGGCACTTAACTTAGATTATTGTATTTTTGACAAATTAAGTACCTATCGACTTGGAAATATGTAAAGTGCTCTGACTCAATAGTTCATTGATTATTTTTCTTATGTAAGTTAATAACTGTAGTATGTAATTTATTGTAGTAAACAAAAATATTTCCTTTTTAATATGATTAAAATAAACGTATACTTACTCGATTTTGTGGCCCTTGAGGTATGGGTTAATGTACTGTATCGATAGATCTCAAATTTCACAGCAATTAAGTATTGATATAAATGAACAAATTGAGAGAGCCCTGCATAAAAAATAACAGTACAAATAATAAGCACCACACTAATGACATAATAAGAAATGTTACAGGGTAAAGACCCTGTTATTATTATACGGTCGACTTGAACTGTAAAAAAGTACTAAAAGTTGAACTTTTGTAATTGACAAATATTTTAGATAAGAAGATCAAATCAATAAAACAAGCAATTGCTTACAACTGATCGATTTCTAGTGGTATTTTGTTGTCCATATTATCTCTAAGTCAAATCATATATAATTTATAATTATAACTTAATCAATGTATAGAAGATGGTGATGTCCAGGCGGGATGCAAATTTTAAATAAATTAAAAATTACAGCCACAAGCGGGATTTGAACCAGGGACCTTTGCGTTTCTAGCACAATGCTCTCCTATCTAAGCTACTGACGCCAATGTGGTATTTGAGGTTAAATCACATAGTTTGTTGATTTTATCGTTTAAATACAATTATTGTCGTTTATTTACATTTTTGTCGTTTATTTACATTTTTGTCGTTTATTTACATTTTTGTCGCTAAAACATATATTATGTCGTTTGTTTACATTTTCTGTCGTTAAATCACATATTTTGTCGTTCAAATGCATATTTTGTCGTTAAGGCACCGAAATTGGTCGTGGGAACCCCTAATTGTCGGGCCGAAAAATGCCACCCAAACAAAAATGATATAATTTAATTTTCCATAAACTGTCAATTTACCAAGTTGTGTTTTTGAAACACAATAAAATACTTTAAGAAGATAATTCAACAGCGGTTGATCGATACTGAATTTATCTTTAGAGCTAGAAAAATATTTTATATAAAAGTTGGTTAGCCCATCATTTTCTACAATGGAAAATTATTTTCATTTACTCAGGATAAGTGAAAAAAAATATTTTTTTTAAATGGAATACCTGTATATCATACCATATTATGAATACTAAGGAAGTGTATTTCCAACTATAGCAAGTTGTACCTGTGTAAAGTAAATAGTTTCTGAGATATTCAATTGTTTGTCAAAAAATTGGTAATTTGCAAGTTTTTTTTTAAAACTACGTAGATACTACATTTTGGCAGATATTGTCCTAAAAATTTTGCCAGATAATAACTAAAACCATACGTAGATGGCCAACTGTGGCCTAGGTGCGCTGCTACTATAATACCTATACCCTACATATTCCATATTACAACATGCTATTTTTTAAATAAATAAAGAAGAGGCTCAAAAGCTGTAAGGAATAGAAAATTTTAAAATACACAAAAATGTACGCCATTTTTTGCTTTTGCCTAGGCAAAAGATTTTTGCCTAAGATGACCATTTGTCTACGACATATATTGCCACTCTGTATGTACAGGAGGGCCCATTTCAAGTCCGTAGGCTAGAGGCTGATAAAAGTGATAAAGTTCTATAAATTCCCAAATCGACTTTTTTTAAGTCATGCTGTTCAGACACATAAAGATATATGTTGAGTAAATTTGAATTGACAAAATCCATGTTGGTAGGTAAAACCATTTAAGAAGTAAATATTTATCTTTTTATATAGGGCCAGAACTCTACATTCTAAAATAATAATAATACGATAGTGTAAAAACTAATTTAATTTAGTAGTTATTGTTCACATCTGAAGTTTGGGTGATAAGTTGAGAAGAAATATTCATGCTATGTAAATACTTACAAAATTATTTGATATTTGTGCAGTGGGAAAAACTCCTTAGAGATGCCAGAAGATATTAATGGATAAGTTTACATAGTGTATAAAGGCTGAGGTCTTCAGGAAAGAATAGGGCATTGGCAGTACGCCATCTTACCACCCGTTTTATCTTGCAGATAATATTATTACATACATGCATAATTACAGGCTAGAGCCACACACGAATGATATTTAATACGATGGTATAAATAGATAACCTTAATGATATGTAAGTTAGTTATGATATGACTAATAAATAATCCCCCTTATTAATTGATACGGACTAACGCCTCATCAAGAAATAATCTAAATCCGGATAACTCATCAGAGGTACCCCTTTGACGTAAATCCTACCAGCATACGACCACCTCGTAGTAATCTACTGACCTAGATACCTTCAGATTAGTATCCACGATTATCTACCACACGCGACCTCCTGCGATACTTAAGACGGCACACACTGGAACAGTTGCAGAAAAGTTTAGGAGAAAGTCAAGACATTCAAATAATGGAATTCATGAACTATTTTTCTTTTTCATATTGCTTTTCATTGTAAATCCTTCTATTGTTCATTTCAAGAAGATAAAGAATTGAAACAAGTTTCTTTGGTTTCGTTTGTATTGGCAACATTTGAGAAGTCAACATCTCAAAGTGTTATTATTAGGTTTGGAAGCGATAGATATAGAGGAGCAACATAGATCGCAGATATGAAAGCCGCACAAACGAAAAAGCAAGCTCAAGAAATTTGGCTCTCCAGAAGACCTCTTCAAACAGTACAAACATGAGTTTTTAAAGAACTTTTAAACATTATAGTCTTCATTGGTATGATATTTTCAACTATCTACAAAGTCCTCAATAGTTACGTGACAGATCTGGCAGATTTGTTGCTTTGTTTTAGCCCGATAAATGAGAAGATGTGTCGGAGGCGGTGGGTGGGTAACGTCTCGTGCTACCCACCCACCGCTGTATGCTTTACTGTATGCTTTATAACTGCTTCTAACACACAGGGTTAACAAATACTCTCAAAGTAAAAGTTACCGAACTAAAATAGTTGAGAATATAAGTGCCTAATTTAACTTTGCTGTACTTTTTTTACCTTGTTTATTTTATGTCGGTCTTTCCGCAACTTAGGCCAATCACCGGCGCTGAGGGCAAGCTACACACACCCTGAAATTTTGTCGCATTGAAGGAATTCCAACTCCCAGTAAGAGTTGTTTAACATGCACGTCGCATCATGACAGCACACGGGACCATCGGCTTTACTTCCTCATTCGATGGAATTGCTCGTTTTTTATGATCGCGATCACGGTTACTAAAGACAGTGTCTAATAACTATTGAAACACGTCACTCGGTATGCCACATGATGTTAGCTGATGTGGAATTCAGCGTTTTACGTAATCGTATAAAATGTAATAATGTTAGTTACATTGTTTTCTGAGATATTTATTGGAGATGAGCCTTAAAACGGTCCGTAACGTGTACGTAAGCCTTCTTCTAATATCTATGAATTCATATAAGATTGGGCGGTCATACTAATTGACGTATTCCCGGGTTTATTTGCTGGCCTCTTATTGGTCTAAATCAGAATTTCCGCGATAGGAGGGTCAAACGCTGATGTGCTGACAATACTGTCAATACAATTAAAATATCTGTCAAATCCTGGCTAACTAGTTTTAATGCAGTACAAACGATTTCGATGAAATAGAATTTGATATCGCAGCTATACTATTTGTAGCGTTTTAATGGGTGTATATAAAAATGTGTGAGAATGTTGTTCCAAAACGCTAGTAAAACACAAGTTTCTAAAGATTTCATCATTTTTATCATGCCACTTGTTTGCGCTTTGACATTAGGTGGTTGTGAGGATTCATTGTTACATTTTTCTAAAGCAGATTTTTTTAAATTTTTTATTGTCTTTTCGCTTCTTTCATTCCCCCCCCCCCCTGTGACTGTTGCCCCTGGCGATCGCCCAATTTCAACCTGTGGTTAATCCGCCTCTGACTGGTCTAAAGCAACGGTCGCCAACCAGTGGTCCGCGAGCAAATTTTTGGGGCCCGTGGAGAAATTTGGGACAAAATAAGGCTTGCTTGTTTGCAATTATGTGCAAAGGTTTCGGGGCAACATGCTGTCCAGAAGCTAAAAGTAATTCCTGTGTCCGCTAACACTGTGAAGTGCCGAAAACATGGCACCAAGATATTGAAAATCTAATGATTGAAATGGTAACATACAGTTTATTCAATTAAACACGCGTAATCAACAGCTATAAGAAACAAGGCTTTTTTGTGAGTTTTGAGTGTCAATGAGAGTTAAAGGAAGAACTCTTCTGTTCTATCAACTAACCTGGTAGTTCACCAGATCATAGATTGTTGTTTCACTTAATGGTTCTTTACAGAAACATGTTGTTGAGTGGAGGAAATGTTTTGGCATATGTACAGATGGTGCAGCAAACACCCGGTTTCTTTCAGGAGTCGTTAGAAGAGTGAAAGATGTTGGACACCCAGATATCTTGATTATCATTGTATTATTCGTCGTGAGCAACTAGCTGAAAAAAATATGTCTCAAGATCTTCACAAAGTACTTTCTGATGTAGTTAAACTTGTAAATAAAATTCGGCAAAAGGCAATCAATTCTCGAATATTTGAACCACTTTGGGAGGAAATGGGCTCTCAATATAAGCATCTGCTTCTTCATGCTGAGATGTGAGGGTGGTCGAGGGGAAAGATTCTAACCAGATTGTTCGACTTGAGGCAGGAAGTTAAAATCTTTTTCAACAGCAAAATACATCGAAACTTCTAGATCTCTTATCTGATGATGATTGGCTAGCCAAGTTTGCATACCTGGCTGATATTTTTCATTGTTATACGAGATAAAAACATATACTTGCAAGGATAGGTTACGGAAGTGTTCACAGTGCGAGGTAAAAAGGACGCATTTCAAAATAAAATTTTGTTGTGGCAGTCGCGATTGGCTGAAGACGATCTGCAAATGTTTCCAAATCTTGCTGATTATATGAAAGAAGGGGACGTCAACCGACAGGTAATAACTATTGTTATTACCTAAAGGTAGACGATCCCAGACATGGCAGCATATGGATTGTGGATAATAGATCCACATGTGTTTTGGTAGAAACTGAAGAAAGCAATTTGAGCTTAAAAGAGAACGAAAGCCTAATTGATTTATCGTCGGACGCTAGTATCAAAGTTAAATTTAACACATCATCATCAAGACATACCTAATTTTTGGCTGTCTGTAAAAACTGACATATTTGTGTGAAAGGATATTTTCATCTGGTACGTCATTCAAAATAAGTAGCCCTGTCGGCTTGAAATGCTCTCTGTGTAGCAGTGAAGTCATTGGACCCAATAATCCATAATCTTATTGCAAATAAGCAGCAACAATCATCGCATTAATTGTTCTTTTTATAACTAAAGAAATGTAGGTCTTAAGTTCATATTGATAAAATAGAACATGTGTAATCATTATTTTAGTAGTACCTAAAAAAAAGTCATGTTACAGGGGTTTGCGAAAGCTTAGTTTACGGGTCCGTGGGACCAAAAAGTTTTGCGACCGCTGATCTAAAGTAACCAGACATTAGAATCTGTATATTTTGGTAACGTTGGATCGCGATGACAGCGCCCGCGGTAGCGGTGGCGATCAGAGGCAGCAAGTCTGTGCAAACCAAATAGAACTCACAAGCACGCGTGTCGCGCGCCACGACTGATCGCTCGTATCTCTGTACCGGTTCTCCTCCCAGCCAGCAGCGCCAGCGGTGGCGGTCAGATTTTGCTTGTTGCCCATAACGGCCGTTACCGCGTACGTATCACAATGGAATGCGAGGACGTACATTTTAACGAACTTTTAATTGAAAATGTCCAAAAGTTCCCACTGCTGTACGACATGACTCATCCACATTTTAAGAACACGAGATTGAAAAACCGAAAATGGATTGAGATAGCAAAAACCATGAACATAGAAAGAATGGACGGTGAGTGTCAGTTTTTTTTTACATTGGTTTACTTGGATATACTCATAAACAATTCACCACTACTAATTAAATACAAACTATTTAGCTATATATTAATAACGGATGTTCAGATAAAATGGCCCTCGTAGTAGGACTTGAGAAAAGCAAGTAGGTTGGCACCAAGAATATTTGAATCTTACAAGTATTGCTCAATCCCTATCTTCCAATATTACTAGCGGTATGACGTCACGCGCGTTTATTGTCAAATTGCCGGGACACACGAAACAATGATCGGACGATTTCGCCGAGTCGGCGTGCCGGGTTGCCTACCCAGATTTGTTTAAACTGTCACACTTGACACGTAAAAACACGGGGATTTCAAACAGACCAACAGTTGCGCAGTAATCAATGTTGTGGTTATGTTTGTTTGAGAGATCAAAAGCAGACACACTTGACACGTAAAAGTGCGGGAATTTCAAACAAACGAATCAAAGCGCGATAATACACGTTGTGATTGTTATTATCTGAAAAGTCAAAAGCAGAGCTTGAAAAAACACATTTGACATTTGAAGCTTGAAATGTTTGTATTGCGGAACGATGGCGTTAACTCAGGGATGATGACGTGCAGTGCGTTCATTGTCAAAAACCTAAAAACATCGATTGAGCAATCCTTGTAGATTTAGTATTCTTGGGTTGGTACATCTATTGCAAACTGTAAAGTCAACTGACAGGCAATTTTTCTTTGCAATTTTTCGATGTTCCAACAAACGTACTTTTTGCTAGGCCTACTACGAGGACCATTTCAACCGATTTATGTCTCGTTACAGTGCTTAACAATAGCGAATTGTTAGGCTAGCCGGATATCTGTACTTTGTTATTTCATTCGGCATGTCTTGTCTGTCCAACATAGCACATTATATATGAAGTGTTTATTGTATTCCTTGGTATTTTGTGTTAGATTGGCAATCCTGCGTGATGTCAACGGAGAGTGCGTGGCTAGCTTCAGAGAGACGCTATCGATTCAGATACGAAGATAATAAGTTAGTACGTCTCAGCTGTAAGACATCGACAAGTGTACCTGTGTATTCTTTGTTACTCGAATAAACACTCAGTACCAGAAAACCCACGGTTTTATTTATAAACATAACATTTGGCGACGAGTCCGAGGATCACAAGATTTGTGTGGATACTGAAGTGTGTACAGTCGGGGAGTGAAAACAGAGAAAATTGCGGCGTCATGGCGATGATCGGCGGTATTGAGCAGTTCAAGGGCTCAGGTGACGAGTTTGGCGTGTACATGGAGAGGTTAGAACATCTATTTAAAGTGAACCAGGTGAAAGAGGACATGAAGGTATCAATGCTTATTACGTTGGCGGGGCCAGAGGTGTATCAAACAATGAAAAATTTAGTGTCACCAAAGAAACCAAGTGAGTTTACCTTTGAAGAAATTCAAAAAGCGTTAGAAAAACATTATTGTCCTGCAGTATCGGAAATATATGAAAGGTTTAAGTTTAACAAGTGCAATCAACGAGCGGACCAATCGGTGGCAGAATATGTTAATGAACTGAGGAAGTTGGCCAGTTCGTGCAACTTCGGTAGTTTTTTGGACGATGCTTTGAGGGACCGTTTTGTTTGTGGACTGAAAACCGAAAGTATTCAGAAGATGTTGTTGGCGGAGTCAGGTATTACTTTCACTGAAGCGTGCAAGAAGGCTCAAGCAGCAGAATTAGCTCAAAAGCAGGTTCGGGGACTGTCTGATAGCGGTGAAATCAACCTAGTGCAAAGGAGGGTCGAAAAGAAACACGGTGCAAATCCAAACCCTGGTGGAATGTCACATAAATGCAAATGCAAGAAGTGTGGGCGTATTCATCCAAAGGATGCTTGTCCGGCGGCAAAATGGAAATGTTATAGGTGCCATCAGACGGGGCATGTTAAAGCCCTGTGTCCAAAAAGAGGTCAAGGTATCGCAGCTCTCAAGGAAGAGGACCGTAGCTGTAGTGACGAAGAAGAAAATGAAGAAGTAGACCTAGATATGTTAAGCTTAAATAACATTAGTAGTAAGTTGCATGCACCTCATACAGTAAACGTTAATGTTAATGGTAAATTGGTATTGTTTGAAGTTGATACGGGGGCATGTAAGACAGTTATAACACGGAATAGAGGTAAACAGTTTTTGGGCAAGTTAGAGCCGGTAAAGTATAAATTCAATTTAGTTTCGGGAGAATCAATTGGGGCATTGGGGGAATGTGTAGTAGAGGTACAGTTTAAGGGAAAAGTATTTAACTTGCCAGTAACCGTAATTGATTCCTGTAAGGATTTCATACCATTGTTGGGAAGAAACTGGTTAAACGTATTGTTTCCGGGATGGCAAGAAGGATTTCAGCTTATCAATAAATTGGACATTATAGGTCAAGTAGAAAAGTTTAAGGAGGCCTATCCTAAGGTATTTAATAATAACTATTGTAGTCCCATAAAGGATTTTGAAGTGAAGTTTAACTTGGGAGATCATATAATTCCAGTAGTTAAAAAAGCTTATGCCATGCCTTATGCATTAAAACCCAAAGTTGAGCAGAAATTAGAACAAATGGTTAAAGTGGGGATTCTGAGGAAGGTTACGCATAGTGAATGGGCTTCACCCATTGTTGTAGTCCCAAAGAAAAATGGGGATGTGAGAGTTTGTACAGATTTCAGATCAACCATTAACCGAATATTAACCGTAGATCAGTATCCGTTGCCTAAACCTGAAGATATATTTGCAACCTTAGCAGGGGGGAGAGTTTTTAGTGTGCTGGATTTGTCTGGGGCATACCAGCAGGTCAAGGTTCACCCACAGTTTCAGAAATTTTTGACTATAAATACTCATCTAGGAATGTTCCAATACACTAGACTGACCTATGGTATTTCCAGTGCACCAGCAATTTTTCAAGGTATCATGGATCAAATTCTGGGTGGAATACCGAATGTTAGTTGTTATCTCGACGATATATTAATAGCGGGAAAGTCTTTAGAGCATGCTACAGAATTACTAGATAGAGTGTTGCAGCGGTTGAACAAATATAACGTAAAGATTAATTTATCTAAGTGTAAGTTTTTTGAAGATGAAGTAATTTACTTAGGTCACAGAATTGATAAAGATGGCATACGGCCAACGGAAGAAAAAGTACGTGCCATAGCGGAGGCACCAGAACCAAAAGATATTACACAACTAAGGTCTTATTTGGGGTTAATAAATTATTACAGTAAATTTATACCAATGTTGTCTACAAAGTTAAAACCGTTATACCAATTATTGGAGAAAGATACTGAGTTCGAGTTTGATCAGTCATGTTCCGAGGTCTTTGAACTTAGTAAAAATTTAATTAAGAATAGTGATATCCTGGTTCATTATGATCCTGACAAACCCATTTGTATTACCTGTGATGCAAGTTCATATGGTGTGGGGGGAGTTCTAAGCCATCGTGAACCAGATGGTACTGAAAAACCAGTGTACTATGTGTCGGGTACTCTATCAAAGACTGAACAAAACTATTCACAGTTAGAACGTGAAGCGCTTGCAATCATTTTTTCGGTTAAACGCTTACACAAATATATATATGGACGTAAATTTGTGCTGATATCAGATCATCAACCACTGAAGTTTATATTTTGTCCTGAACGTAGCATTTCGGTAATGACGGCATCAAGACTCATACGATGGAGCATAATTTTGTCTACTTATCAATATACTGTTGAATATCGAAAGGGAACTCAGATTGTTGAGGCAGACATGTTATCTAGATTGCCCTTGAGAGACCCATCAGAGGTAGATAGCTCCTTAAATTCATTTAATCTGTTGGAGGAGTTGCCTTTAACTCATGAGGATATTGCTAATGCTTCTAAGAGGGATGTGTTAATAACAAAGGTTATTTGTTTTGAAAAAAATGGGTGGCCACATAAGGTGGATGATCAGTTAAAACCCTATTTCAAACGTAGAACCGAATTGTCAGTAGAGAACGATTGTTTGATGGTAGGAATGAGGGTAGTAATACCAGCAGCACTACAAGATATGATTTTAGATCTAATACACAAGGATCATATAGGAATAGTGAGAACTAAAATGGTAGCACGGTCTACTTGCTGGTGGCCTACCTTGCAACAGGATATCGAGTCAAAAATAGGAATGTGTAGAGTGTGTCAAGCCACACAAAATGAACGGGAAAAATTTCTCATTTCGTGGCCCAAGACGGAAAATGTATTCGAACGCATTCATGTTGATTTTTTTTATAGGAATAATATACCATTACTGCTGATAATTGATAGTAAGTCTCGTTGGGTAGACATACATTTGATGTCAAAGGGAACCACTGCGTTGCAAACCATAGAAAAATTGAAGTTAACATTTTCGGTAATGGGGTTACCAGACATTCTGGTGAGCGATAATGGTCCTCCATTTAATGCAATGGAGTTCACCAAGTTTTGCCATGTTAACGGAATTAATGTTCTAAAAACGCCACCGTACCACCCGCAATCGAATGGTAGTGCAGAACGGTGTGTTCAAACAATCAAGAGAGTTTTGGATAAATATGTAGCAGAAAGAAGGAACTTAACACTGGGGCAACAGATAGTTCATTTTCTATTCATGTACAGAAATACTCCATGTTCGGTTACGGGATTAAGCCCAAATGAAGTAATTTTTAAAACTAAACCAAAAACGTTGATAGATTTGTGGAAACCACAAAAGAACGGCAAGATCCTGGTTAGCAACCAGTATGATATTGTTAAACCCGAGATTTTTTCTGTGGGTGATAGAGTTTTGGTAGGAAAATTGGGTCCTTACTCAAATCAAAAGTGGAGAGAGGGTGTGGTGTTGAAGGCGGTGAGCGCTGTATCATATTTGGTTGAAGTGGATACTAGAGTGATGTACAAGCACGTGAATAGCTTGAGAAAACTGTTACCCCTTCGAGAACAAGTACCACATATACCGGAAGTGTACGTTACCCAACAGCTGCCTAATATTACAAAGAATTCTGATATGTTAAGTAGTCCTAAGAATTCAGTGTCAGAGGTAGGAATACCATCTAATGATTATCCTAAACATATCATTACAGAATCAGTTACTGCAGATGGTGCTCCTGCTCTGGACACGTCTAGAAATAATGAACTTAATTTACGCCGTAGTGAACGTTTACGTCATCCGCCTAAGCGTTTAGATTTGTAGTAGTATGTGTTGTTCTTTTTTTATTTTGTAGGGGAGAGAATGAAGTGTTTATTGTATTCCTTGGTATTTTGTGTTAGATTGGCAATCCTGCGTGATGTCAACGGAGAGTGCGTGGCTAGCTTCAGAGAGACGCTATCGATTCAGATACGAAGATAATAAGTTAGTACGTCTCAGCTGTAAGACATCGACAAGTGTACCTGTGTATTCTTTGTTACTCGAATAAACACTCAGTACCAGAAAACCCACGGTTTTATTTATAAACATAACAATATACACGCATGTTTTCGCGTTGTTATCGCGCCTTGGTTTTTTCAGGAGTGGTGTGATGTCTTTTTGGTAAGGAAAACGATCCTAGACTTTAGCTGATGCTTGGACTCTTGACTCAGATTCATGTAGTACATGCGGTTTTCTTCGTATGGCAGCTCGATCGGATGCCTTCCCGGTACTTCTAATGTGGGGAAAGTTTATTGTAAACAAACGTTGTTTTTGTATTAATTTAAGCAACAGAAACCGGAAACTTATTTGTTCCAGAGTGTGATCTTTTGTTGCACCTGACATGGTGTAGAGGGATTGTATTTTCTGTTTAGCTTAATTGACATACTTCTGCTTCAATACCAGAAGAAACAAAACATAAAAACGATTATTTGATGATTTGTTGGTTACAGGTGATGGCCTAAAGAAGAAATGGAAGAATATTAGGGATAATTATGCCAAATATTTAAGGTCGCAGAAGTCAGATTCCGGACAAGAACACAAAAATATTTGCCGTTACAAGACATGGCCGTGGGCGCAGCAGATGGAACCGTTCCGACAATTTATCGGATTTACAAAAATGCAATTCAATATATCTTCTTCGCACACACCACCACCGCAAAATGACGTTGAGCTAGAAGCAGGAACTACTGAAGCTGGCACGATACTATCTTGCATATTACAAGATTCAGAGCCAATCCACAAGGACACAAAAATAATTAGAACTAAGCTCTCTTCTGGTATTTCTAAAACTAAAAGAAAGAGGATCAACAACATTCGCTCTTCACCAATGGGTAATGTTGATAGAGTCATAAATTTCCTTGAAAAAGACCATGTGGTTGATGAAATAGATCAAATATTCCAAGGATACGCCGCAGCTGTGAAAAAACTGACACCTAGGAGGCAAACAATGATGAAATATGATATTGCAAAGTTAATTATGAACGCAGAGCTGGAGCAACATATGGAACTACAAAATAAAATTGATGTCACATCAGTCCTGCCGTGCGCTTGCTCTTCTTTGTCTAGTAATGTAAATTCCGTTTGACGTCTATGCCGCGAAGAAAATCCTCTCGGTCAGTTTAAACATGGAAATAATAGATGTTTGTTGATACTTAAGTTAGTAAATAAGTTTTCTTATGTCATTAATAAATAACTAAACATAATTTTGCTTGCCTTGATTAGGTGCTAGATGCTCATTTTCAATTAAATCGACTATCTGTATTTGCTAGAACTACTCATTTTTTGGCAGTCAATAAGCGGAATATCTGTGAAAGACTCATGAGCCAGTGGCAATAGACGTTTCTCGTTCTGGTTTTTGATCTGACGATGTGCGCGCGCATTTCTCCCAGGACCACCCAGGACTAAATTAAGTTGGCAACTGTGCTTTGTAAAAAGCCTAATTAGTATCAAATGAAATGTAATTGATAAAAGAGAAGTTTGAGAATGACATGCATTCATTGAAAACTGAATAATTATATGGAAGTGAACATGATAACCAAAATACCTACTGTGTTTTTAGGTTAGGACAGTTCAGCAAATTTTCCAAAGTACATAAAAACAGGTACACCCGCGAAAAGCTTCATTGAGTTGGGATACGTAGATACAAAATACTTCATCATTAAAGCCGAAATTCGTAATTTTACATGGAATGCGTGTTTTCTGGGGATTTTAAGCAATATTATGTTACCAGATTTGACAGCGGCGCCAAGTCTTCTGCGCATGTTGTCTAGCGTTTTGGGTCAGAAGTAGAAGCCCCTATAACAGTCAGATTTCTCTCGACGTTTCGCACTTTATTGTAAGTACTTTATCAGGAAATCTCTAGAAATCAGTCGTTAAAACTATGTTATTATTAAAATTAGTAGAGAACTACTTACAAGTTATAAATGAAAACAGCGAAGGAATCGAACATGAGGATGTTTTTACCGGTGACATAAGCTCACAACTTGTTGACGAGAATTACACGAGTTAAATGGTTTTCATCCAAGAGAGAGCCGGTAGGGTAGGTAACCATTACTATTAAGTCATTTTTAGTGTGATAAAATTAAAACAATTATGTAAATATTTAGGTAACACTCAAAACAAGAGCAGCCAACAATGGCGTGTCTTAGGACAAATTAATAAAATTAGAACAGCGAGATGACGTCAGTCGGCAGGGGCGCCATATGCGGGAAATTTGAAATAAGTTAGTGTTCAGGAACTGTTCATGAAATATAACGACCATTTTGGTGCCGACGGAAAAAATGAAAAAATATATGTATATTATTGTATATTCTTGTATGCAAGTACTTCCATCACAATTATAGCAATGAGCAGTCGTTTTTCGTACCCTCATAAGAAATAAAGGGTGCTAATTCTTGCAGAAATCTGCATACATTAATATGAAAATTCGAAATAATTAATATAAGATAGCGGTAATTTTTTAAGTTAAAAACTACAGCCACGCCTACAGATATACGGATTGCCAGTCCGACGTCAAAATGACGTGTGAATGTCATAGGTCACGTTAGTCTATTTGGTAAAACTTAGGACCGGCATCTGGGTACGTATCCCAGGCGTGGCTGTAGTTTTTTAACTTAAAAAATTAACGCCATCTCATATTAACTATTTCCAATTTTCATAAGAAATAAAATTGAGATAAAAAAATTAGAAAAACTTATATTCAAAGAAAGATGTTATTTAAAAGGTTTTCGCATTTTATAATTTTTTAAATTTCGAATCATAACGTAAATTACAAAAAAATAATTTTTGGGGCATACCTACTCTTGTAGTACAAGTTTGACTCTAATTCCACTACAAAATTTCACATCTCTATTTTAATTCCGGAGATATTGGAATGTAGTACCAATTTGATACTTAACTATTCCCTAAACATTTTTTGTTTAAAAAATAATGCTGAAACAAATTTTATTTTCAGGCACCAGTTTGCTACTCTATTCTCAAATAATTTATTTTATTACTAAAGATACATACGTTTCCGACCACATTTTTTGTTTTTAACAAAACATCAAAATATATATTGGCAAATTTTGTTTTTCATTTTGGTCCACTGTAAAAGATTAAAACTACTCGTGCAAACCAAATAGGACCAAACATTGACGGATTATTATTAAGTTGGTAATCAATTCCAATGCAATTACGACCATGGAATAATTATGTCGGAATCTTAACGTATCAATCAGATGTGGAGCTCAAAAACATCCATTGGACTTAAATACTACCAGCATATGGACCCCTTAGTAATCTACTGACCTACATAGCTGCAGCTTGTGTTTATCAACAACACACCATCTGCAGCATTGGAATCAACGCTTAACATTAAAGAAAAACAAAGAAAAGTGCAATTGCGGATACATTTCAATGTAATTATATGAACAGATAATGAAGAAATTTTTTTACCCTTCGGAACTGTGACGATTAAAATTAATAGTTTATGTATTTCGAAAATTTTTATAGCGAATAACTTTATTATAATTATTTTTGCTCCAGTTGTGCGACCCAGCTGGCTAATGGTACTCGATGTTGGTACCACTGATTAATTGCGTTTTCATATTAATTATTCCTACAAAGTACTACAAAGTAGGTACACTGCGACATATCGTAATTTGATCTTTTCTTATTATGTATTTGTTTCTTTACTTTAAATGATTACACATGGTGTTTCACTTTCCTTATGCGAAACGCAAATAGGAATGAAGATACTGAAGATATGAGAATTGGAAATTTGTGGATTATTAATCCAATCATTTATGAGCCAACCAGTAAAATAAATTATAATGATTAGTTGATTAGTTGAAGATTAGTTGAAACAACGTCCATAACACAGTTCTAAGTTAGAAATTAATATTATGTTTTTGCATGAAATGCTATGAGGGCTCACTATTTTTATACCCCCCACATTTACTGTGGTGAGGGTATATTGAGTTTGCCACAATGTCCGTCTGTCTGTCCGTCTGTGTACACGATAACTGCCGTAATTTTGAAGTAATTGATCTGACATTTGGTATACAAGCTTATCTCTTAAAAAGTAAGGGCAAGTTCGTGAATGGGCAAAATCGGTTAACTTTTTTTTCTTTTTTTAATATTTTACAGTGGGGGTATTTTAACTTTAGCACGGCTGAAGATAATTTTCTTACTAATTTTTTTTCTTTTTTTAATATTTTACGTGGGAGTATTTTAAGTTCAGCACGGCTAAAGATAAGTTTCTTACTAGTTTTCAATGGCATTGCGGAAATCCTAGCGACAATCTACGATGCAATATATGGCTTGCAGATATCATCTTACACAGGGCTGTGGAGTCGGTAAAAAAACTTTCGACTCCGACTCCAGATAATTTTCGTAGTCCGACTCCGATTCCAACTCCGACTCCGGCAAAATTTTATTTGTTTCCAGCAAATATGTTGGCGAAAAAAAATTAAACTGACAAACTAATTGTAAATAAAATCAAAAAGACCTGTTGATCGGACCATAAAGTTATGACCATATTTAAAAATGTCGCTTTTTTATTTTTTCAAAATAACTCTGAAATCATTAGAAATTCAACTGTTTTCTAATTAGAGAGCACATAATTTTGAACTACTTTGTTAATTTAACCGATTTTCTACATTTAATCAAAGTAATGACAATCCACTGTATAGTACAAAGTAAAATTCATTCCAATGAATGCAAAATTAAGTGCAAAATAAGCTAAAGTTAAATAATCTCAACTCTTACTTCTGTTAGTGGCAATCACGTCCAAATTCTGGCTGCAACGAGTATGACTTGCATACATGGATGTTCCTATATTCAACTTAAATAAACGGTCTAATTTCACAAATTCAGTAACCATTTAAAATCTCTACATATTTTGTAGAATCAATTTCAGTTAAAGGTTTAAAGTTATCAAACATTAAAGCTAAAATTGCAAAGTTTTACTAGTAAAGTTGTTTCTTTTACAAACATTTAGATATTGGGGCAAATAAAAATAAAAAAATCTGATGTGGCCAGGCACATGACTTTATCATACTATATATAAAGTTAATAGTTTAGCTGCATGAGACTCTATTTGATCGAGATCGGCCATGTCTGCATTAAAATAAAACTATTAGGTCCCGGCTAGGATACGAGCGGCGAGCGGCGAGCGGCGGGCGGCGGGCGGCGGGCGGCGAGCGGCAGAGCGGCGACCTGGCTACGATGTAAGCGGCACCATGAGCGGCACCATGAGCGGCACGACAATTCGTCGTGGCAATTATTAGTAGTTCGTAGGTCGTCGTTCGGTAATGTTGTCAAACTGCTACTCACGGAAAATTATAACCTTCGGTTGAATAAGATCCGTAGGTTAAAACGTAACTACAAAGTGCATCCTAGTAATGCAGTGCGTCAGCGGTACGGCGATTATCACCATTTATTTCACTACTTAAGAAAATATAGAAAACGGGTTTTTACCTATATGAGAATGTCAATTGCAACGTTTGACTATATTCATGACAAACTCAGGAAATATTTAGAAAAATAGAGGTCTGGACTGGGACATTTGTATTATTGTAATATTAATAGTATATTTACGACGTAGTCATCCACATAGATTTAGACAGACTTTGACAGTACGTTCGTATAATGATGACTGTTCGTTTGAATAATAAAGTAATTATTCGAACGAACTGTCATTATTATACAAAGCTACTGTCATCATAATCATTCATGTGTATCATGGTAGGGATATATAGTCATAGATACTAAATAATTCTCCAACCGTAAGAAATTTAAAAAAATGGTTCAACCAAAAGTTTTTTGGCTTTAAACTACTCTTCTAATATATTCTAAATATATTTTCAATATACAAGGTGCTCATTTTATTCTAGAAATTTGTTAACCTCTCATTTTTTTAAATAAAACAGGCTATATATTATTAAATTTTTTGATTCTAAGATTAATTCTAAGAATTTTTTATATGCATCATTTTTTATAAAATGCATTAATTTTTAATTATAAGCTATTAACCAAAAATAGTCAAAATTACCGGAACATCTAAATAAATTTCAAACTGCATAAAATGTCAAAAGCTCTGTGTTCTTTGGGTTAAACAACCTCTAGTTCAAATATTTTCTTAATATACAGGGTGTCTATGTTATTATAGAAATTTGCAAACCTTTTCTTTTTCTAACAGAGCCTGTATATTTTTATATTTTTTAATGCTACAAAAAGTTCTTACAATCAACCTAAGAATAAAGAAATAAAATAGGTATGCAGGATCTTCTATTAGAAGATGGAAAGGTTTGCAGATTTCCATAATAAAAAGACCACACTGTAAATTAAAACTATATTTAAGCTGTTGTTTAAACCAAAAAAACTTTTACTTGAAATATTTTTTGAATTTTTTGCAGTTGGTAAATTTTTTTGATGTTCCGGTAATTTGACTATTTTAGGTTAATAGCTTATAATTAAAAAATAATGCATTTAATAAAAATATGATTCCTATAAAAAAATACTTAGAATTAATCTTAGAATCAAAAAATTTAATAATATATAGCCTGTTCTATTTAAGAAAGGAGAGGTTGTTTAAAGCTGTTTAAAGCAAAAAAACTTTTGTTTGAACAATTTTTTGAATTTTTGTACGGTTGGAGAATTATTTAGGTGTTTTTTAATTTTTGCTAACCCTGTATAATTCTGCGGTGAGCGGCACTAGTAAGCGGCAAGGTGGTGCCGCTCACGATGCCGCTCTGCCGCTTACTGTATCGTAGCCGCTTTGCCAAGTTAAGGCTTTGAAACAATGTAAACATATATCATTAGCGGCACCGGTCTGCCGCTCGCCGCTCGCCGCCCGCCGCTCGCCGCTCGTATCCTAGCCGGGACCTTGGAACTAGACAGATATGTCGATTAAAGCTGCGTTCGGATATTGTACTCCGTTGACACCGGGTACACCGTCCAAATGACACTTACGTGTTATTGGGCGTAAAAATGTAATGCAATATGCGAACGCAGCTTATATTGACAGAAGTTATTGTCGAAACATTAACGTTTGACACCAAGACTACCTACTGTCATTAGAATCAAAAAATCTGACAAATCCTGGCTACTAGTTTTCAGGCAGTACGACCGATCTCGTAGAAATAGAATTTGCTCATGCAGCTAAACTATTGATTGTACCAAAAAATGTCATAGTGATAAATTATTCAGAATTTCCTCATCTTTAATTTATTATTTAACTATTTCGACGAAATTCCAGAAACGGCGGCTTATTTGCCAAATCTTTCAAAAATGCTAAGACTAAACCTCCAGTTCCTTTGGACCCTCTTCAACAGAAAGCTTTTCAGCTCTAAGTTTGGTTATGGAACTTCTAAATATGAAGTTTCGTCCCGATACCTTTAGTAGTTTCTCCGGAATCGTCGCCACAAAAAACGGGTACACACACACACACACACACACACATACACACACACACACACAGACATTTTTTTGTACCTTGGTCAAAAATGTTCAGGGGACCCAAAAAGACATATTTCCGCTAAAATCTCAAAAATTTTTTTTGGCATGATTACAATACTTTACATACTGCGTATGATAAAGTAAAAAAGGTTGAGAGTTGATACGTCTGTGACACCATACGCTGTTTCTTCTAGTACAAAAGCTGTAGAAAACTATTTTTTCTTTTTAAAATTGCAAGAGAAAATCATTAAAAGACTTTTTGCAATATTTAATGAATTGTTCAGCTGTTGTTTGTGGCCGGACGAATACGAGCAAATACTCTTAATTTTAATGAATAAGGAAAACCACACGTTGTCGCTCCACTTTGGAAAGTGCCAATTCGTCTAAGTATGCATCGTAGTCCGATTTTTTTTTATTTGGAGATATCGAGCTATCATGATTAGCACATTGAAGTTGGTTGTTGGAAATTGGAAATAAACAATATATGCGACGCGGCAAACGTCTCACAATAGTCAGTTGATAATCATCATTCACCATCGACCTGTGTGTTTTGTAGTTTAATTATATTAACATATATTGGTCGGTACTTTGTAAAAGACCTAATAATATGCTTAGTTATTTTTTTACTATCTATTGGGGCAACGGCCATCTCGCATGTCTTTCTCTACATTATATATATTACACATTGACTCGGAGTACATTTTTTCCGACTCCGACTCCGACTCTTCTGAAATTTGTCTGAACTCCGACTCCACGACTCCGACTCCACAGCCCTGATCTTACACACAAAGCATGTTCAGTATGACAATAAAAAAGAAAAGCAATGATGGCATCACTGCCAATTAGAAAAGTAATATTGAATGTATTAGTAGGAAGCGCGTTAGATGGGCTGACCCGCCCCCTTTCTTCTCTCGACCAATCAGAAGCCAGCAATTCCCCCCACCATCATTTGAACCAAAATTTTAAGGTTAGGATTCTCTCGTCGCCTCTTTTGAGGTTAGGATCCCCTCGGTTCCACTTTTGGGCCCTCTCGTTGGCAGGTGCTCCGTCAGCTGTTTGACAGTTTTAGAATCAATTCGAGATGTTAGTTAGTGACTTTTAACCCGACAATAGGTATACTAAAATAGACTGACTATATATAGGCCAGAAATAGATTAAATCTAAAATAAAAATACCATAAAATTAAAACTAAAATTGACGTATCAAGCATTGTCCAGACCTGCGTGACCACGCGACTACAGAGCGGGAATTAGGTGATAGGTGCGTTCTTGATCAAGTCGCAACGGATATGTAACTGCGCATTACGACAACGACAAACGCTTGGACAAACGTATTCCTTGCGACTTGATGTAGAACGGACCTAATTCCCGCTCCCGCTCCACAGTCGCGTGGTCGCGCAGGTGTGGGCAATCCTTTAATTAAAGCTTCATTAGGCGGACACACATGAACGGATTTTTTAAAGGATGTGGTCCGGCGGACCAAGTCGGAAGACGTCACGTTCCTATATTACAACACACGCGAGAAGTTCACGTGACGTCATCCGACTTTGGATCTCAATTCAAATAGCGAACTGTAGCAAACTTCTCTCCAAAGCTTCGAAATCACGAGATGTAGATGGCGGTACGATAACATGTCTGTTTTTATTTCGTATTTATTACATTTGACGTATGGTATAACCTAAAGGAATTAATGTATTGCTTTCTATTTGAACAAATATTTAAACCTGAATCAAACCAAATACCTGGTGCGAGAAAAAGGATACGTTTTCCATTTATTAAATAAAATATTAAAGAAACACTAATCGTTTAATTTTTTTGGAACTTGTTATTGTCCCGATGTGACCCGATTAAGCGGAATTGACTGTATTCGCGCTGCAATAACTGTCATAGGGATTAGGGAGACATATGAGTGAGGCAAGGTTCTTCTTGAGTGCATGCATTTTTGGGTCACCAATTTGCGTTATGTCGGCCTGCGATGACAAGCACTTGTCAAATAAGCTTCTTAATTGATGTACATACCTATCATTACAATAGGATTAAAGAAAATCACTTACGTACTTTAGTTTTCTGAAACGATGTACATTTATACTCGCATACTTGGGCGCGCAAACTCAAGACTTTGTAACAAATATACAAATAGCAAATATGTTACGTGAAGCTACAAGTGCCGTATCATAAGAGTGCATATGTCATAGATATGTACGAACATACGAATATACTTACTATAAACGGTTTTCTACCAATCTTTGTATTGGTAACGTTCATATGAAAAATTTCTAGGAGGATAATGTACATTTGTCACGATTCCATGATAAAGTAAAATAATTTGCAACAGTTGTAGACAAGCATTGGCATAGTGATAGAACAATTGTACCATTTTCTCTACATACTCAGAAACTTATGTACTTAAACTACAAGCATCCTACAAGTGTAAAAGCGTCATACAACGAGATTTATTTAGATAGTTTATTTCTAGAACATCGGCTTTATCCGCTAAAATTTGGTGAAATTACAATTTTGACAATTTGATATATTTGATCAAACTTGTGAATTGTCATCTTTTGGGCACTGAGCACAAAAATGTATATCGACACAGCCTACTATTCAACCACATAAAAAAACTTCCTCAGCAGACCCTCGATTACTTATTTTCTAATTGCAGTTTTATCTGCTATGAATACAAATTAACACCATTAACTTAAATGGTTAATGAGCTCTTAAAAAATAAAAACAACAATGTAGGAGGCATCACAATACCTTCAACTCATTTTTAATTATGTATTTTTGCTTTGAGCAGAGGAAGCAATACAAATATAATGTATTGATTATGAATTTTGTTCTGATCACAAATTTAACAAATTCCCAAATAACTATGTTGCAAGATATCACGACTATACAAATGTTACAGAACATGTCTACATGTAGAGAAATCTTTCTGTAATTAGAACTTTCAACTTAGTACATGTTACCGAATTGTGTGTTACCGAATGTTACCGAATTACCACAAGTTTAAAATTTTTACCTTCATTTGTAGGATTTGTACTATTTGCGTTACGAGCCCCAAACCCAAATTACCTTCTAAGTTCAAGATTTGTATTTGTCATTAATTAACGTAATGTTGGACTGCAATAATGCAAGGATTACGCTATACTTTCCATTGGTGTAAGAATAGATCGCAAGGACTAGCGGAGATATGTGATTCTAGAAGTGTGTCAATTTAATTTAATTTATTTTTAAGAAGTAATTATGATTTAATTTATCTGCAATAACTCTTGTAGACTCAACACGTTGTGGGTTCCAAAAACGTATCATTTATAGAAATCAGTTAAAAAAGATACATAATCACCCGAGGAAAGGGTTAATCGTTCGTTTTTTTACACCCATGCATTATTTCTTTCACAGTCATATCAATTTCTTAGCTAGTAAATTACGCAAAGAGAATACGACTTCCCATCTCTTCAAGGCATTATCTAAATAACATTGCACTCCACTGCCACGTAATCATCTTCCCAAGGTTAATATCCCACCACGAGTAACAACGTGTATATTACCGTAATTGAAGAAGTGGACGAGGCCGCTGTTTACTCCGCTTACTCAGCTGTCCAGGTCATCAGAACTCTACATTGTAGTCGGAAACGTTACGAAAACATTTTCACCTCCCAACTTCGAAGTTGTTGTCGGTGTTTTCCCCAAAAGAATTTTTAACGAGATATATCGATCTAATCGATTCCCCCTTTTTCTTGTGGACGCAGAAACGACAAAAAGTGTCTCAATCTGATGGAGAAAAAAAGAAGATCGGTGGGGGTAAGTTTTCCATTGGACGAGATGTTGTATTGATTTTCCGAGTAGTCCAATGGCGGCTCCGTTTTCCTGCTCCCTCTGTCAGGAGAAAATGTTGGTGTATGATCTTCTTCCCCACCAATTCTGGTGATAAATGTTCGCGAGATGGGGTGCGTTGCAGTGGTGGGGGGAGAGTGTTATCAGAAGAGCTATTTTGGGTACCAACGTCTGTTATTTACATATCTACAGCCCGGCTGCTGATGAATTGGTGTTAGTGAAGGGGTTGCTCGCGGCTTAACCATCTTCAATTGGGGCGCAAAATAAATTTTAGTTAGATAATTAATTTTAACGCCTTTTTGATTCCAACCGTTGTAAAAGTTTGCTTATTGGTCATTTTATACCGCTTTCGATAGGGTGATTTACAAAGACATAAAAGCGTAGTTTTGTAAACATTGAAAACATTTAAAACAAAATAAACAGAAAAGTCACGCAAGATAAAAGGATAACCTAAAATTCGTCCAAAATAAAATAATAAAAAAGGCAGAAACTAATTCTTGTAACCTACTTATAATTAGTATTAACTACCTGCAATATTTACAAGACTAAACATTTGTTGCTAATTTAAATCGATTTTATGTTTTATTGAAACAATGTATTTACTCATGGGTAGGTACATATGCACATTGCACATGCATATGTCAAGTCACAGCAATTTTTCAGAAATTCATTATTTGTAGTCTCGTATATAAAGCGTCATTTTATTAAAACTTATGATTCCATGAAAATCGTATCTTGAAGCAAATATTTGTAAAAGAATAATACGATTTTTATACCAAAGAATATGTGCTTAAAAAGTTTATAACTGAATTTATTTTATTTTAATACAATACAACTTCCACAAACAATAAAAAAGCGTACACACAGAAAAGTGATTATTTGGAACGAGAAAACATAATTTCTTGAATTTATTTACTAGATTCAAATGCATATTTACTTGGATGAAGAAAGTTAGGTATATACAAGAAATGCCACATACTCAATCTAAGTAAAATAATTTCTCAGATAAATGCTGTCGACAAATAAATTCTTTCTTTATAAGAACCAATATTGTATTGAAAGAAGTAATTGAATTTTTTCCCAAAAATGTCAGTTTCTCCAACGAAGTAATAGTAAATCCACCCTAGTGCGTAGTTACTTGATCCAAGAAAATATAAGACATTTAATATAAGTAAGTATTGTTTACTGAATAAAAGCCCGCCAATTATTTAACTGAAGTGATTCTCACTTCTTTCAAGTAACCCCTTTCTCTGGAATAAATATGCGCATTGTGATTTTGTCAAGGCTCGCGCGCCCGCGCGTACGAAAACAACAACGAAGTAACCGTAGGGGATGTGCTTTGTGATTAAGGTACAATAAGCGTTTCAACACGGAATAATTTGATGTAAGGCATGCAACAGGTTAGAACGAGTAAGTAAATATAACATACTTATCTTGTTAATTAGCAATAGAAAACGTATTTGTGCCAAATTTCTTATATTAAGTAGCTAAAACTATTTACCTGGAATAAAAATATCTACTTCATTGAAGACTGTTTACTTCCTTCACCAGAGTAACAACTTTCTTAAATCTAGTAATTATTCCAATAAATAAAATGTCTTGGTTGAACTCAATAATCTCTCGCGTATATACGAACCTACCAACTACTTCATCCAAGTAATTCTCCCTTCGTTGTGAATAAAAGCCCGCCAATTATTTAACTGAAGTGCTTCTCACTTCTTTCAAGTGATCTCTTTCTCTGGAATAAATATGCGCATCGTGATTTTGTCAAGGCTCGCGCGCCCGCGCGTAGGGCTGGCGCCGTAAAGGAGCGAAATCTAGTACGAAAACAACAACGAAGTACCCGTAGAGGATGTGCCTTGTGATTAGTGTACAATAAAGGTTTTAACACGGAATAATTTGATGTAAGGCACGCAACATGTTAGAACGAGTAAGTAAATATAACATACCAATCTTGTTAATTAGCAATAGAAAACGTATTTGTGCCAAATCTTTAAAATACTTACATTAAGTAGCTAAAAATGTTTACCGGGAATAAAAATATACACTTCATTGAAAACTGTTTACTTCCTTCACCAGAGTAACAACTTTCTTAAATCTAGTAATTATTCCAAGAAATAAAATGTCTTGGTTGAAGTCAATAATCTCTCGCGTATATATGAACCTACCAGCTACTTCATCCAAGTAATTCTCTCTTCGTTCGAGAGATCACTTTTCTGTGTGCACGCGTTTCTATGACAACCAGCTTGAGTGAGGTAAAAACTACTTTCTGCTCTCATATTCAAGAAACTGACTCTTTAAAATACTTACATTAAGTAGCTAAAAATGTTTACCGGGAATAAAAATATACACTTCATTGAAGACTGTTTACTTCCTTCACCAGAGTAACAACTTTCTTAAATCTAGTAATTATTCCAAGAAATAAAATGTCTTGGTTGAAGTCAATAATCTCTAGCGTATATACGAACCTACCAGCTACTTCATCCAAGTAATTCTCTCTTCGTTCCAGAGATCACTTTTCTGTGTGCACGCGTTTCTATGACAACCAGCTTGAGTGAGGTAAAAACTACTTTCTGCTCTCATATTCAAGAAACTGACTGTTTCAGTAGTAGGATTGCACAAAATATCAACCATGTATGCATCTATCAAACTATGACTCACGCAAGCACTGAGTGGTCTTATTGGAACTTCGTTCATATTACATACCAATACCATGAACAATAAGAAGCTACCAACGTTTAGAACAATATTTGTCAGTTAGTTACTTATATGCTATTTGTTTTTGTTGTCTTTTTCCTTGAATTGCTTATCCTAAAAAGGTTTTTGGCTATTTTCGTTATTTTCATAACCATATACATATTATACAATAGCTACCAATCCAGTAACATGAAATCAGCAAAATGGTAAAAACATTAATTAGTTACCTTTTAAAAACTCTTACTTAGGAGTTGAAGTTTCTTGGTTTTAAACCAGCAAACCTATCTACGTACGTTCCCTGTGGTTTAATTTATTATATCTTGTAGCTAATTTACTCATATTTCTGCGAAAGTTGATAGTATCACCATCGCCCACCTCAACCCCTTTAAACTTGTGTTAATAAAAACATCCTTTTTGTGTAGCCGTATTTTCAAATGTATATATTCGAATACAGTGTGTAAATGCATACCTATACTCCAAACGTCAAAGGTAGCGTGACCAGATATCCAACAAGGTGATAATTATTTAACAGAATGCAAAATTCAACAAATAGTCAATATATATACAAAATAATAAGGTTGAGTTTAAAATAAACGGAAATAGATTATACTTGACAATTCCATATATTCATTTTGGAGACCCCAAAGGTGCCGCCCTGACGAGGAACCTCCTTAATCTTGAGCACGGTGAAAGAACTTGGATTTTATTATTGGGAAGTTAATATGCGTTTTTGATAGATTTCTTTACGGTGATTACTAATCCGGATTCAAAAGTTTCCTATCATGTAACGTTTTCGAAAAAGCTGAGGTCAAAATCTCAAAAACGTAATTTTGAAACCGGATATTTTGCTAATTCAAAAGAATCTCATAATCTTAGACGTGCTCTTACCTGAAAGTTCTCAAATGTTCTTGAAGCACTGACCGCGTTATTTTAGTAGTATGCGCGGACATGCCTACAGAATATAAACAAAAACCTAAAAACCTGACGCGATAGGAAACTATATCTTAATTCGTATTCAGCCCAAGGAAATCGAAAACGCCTATTCACTTTACATTGCATAATTCAGGTTCCTCAGTGTTTAAATTTGCATTGATGTTATATTATTCAATTTTCAATTTACTTGATTTCAGAGAATAAAGGATACTAAACATACAAATATACAAAACAGAATAAGTTATAAACAAAACAAAAATGCCAAAACTTGCATAAACATTTTTGATATAATAATATATACAGAGTGATCTAAAATGACGAAGGACAGTTTGAATTTCCCGCCAGAGTTTTGAACGTATATAGTGTTACTGAGATGGTATGCGTGCAGGATACAGGTTATGACCACTATCAGATATTATAGTGGACTCGTCAGTAAGGGGTACGTTCCTCTATGGTTCCTCTGCAACAATATTTTATCTTTTCGAGATTTAATTTGTAATCAATACTGTATTTTTTTATTTGATTTAAGATATGAGAGATGATTTTTATTTGATATCTAGATAATGGGTTATTTTCATTTGATTACATATGGGAGGATATTATTCTTACACCACTGAACAAAAATGACAGCTGTCATTTGCAACCATTACCAACATCACAATTATTCAATGTACGGGAAATTCGACCTGTCCTTCGCCACTTTAGATCACTCCTGTATATTAATGTTATAACAATTATTTCTTATTTTTCCCTGTATAAATGAATCAATGTGTTTAGAGTTACTAGTATAACTCATACCAGACATATGTATGTGTGTCTAGTGATAGTAATAACCAAGATACAATAATCGAATTAGTCGATTATGTATATTAGTAGCACTAATTTCATTAGTACTACTAATTCCTATTGGTAATAGTGATACTGTTAGTCCTACAATACCTTTAACTACTAAATTTGTACTACTAATTTAGTAAATTATTAAAATATCTGGATTATGCCCATCACCACTTACTACAAAACAAATAATAAGACATAAACAGTAATAGCTACTATAAATACGTAATAATATATTATAATATTTACTTTCTTTGCAGCAAATTTCTTATGAGGTGTCATTACACACTTACGCCTGAATAACTTTAAAAGCTGTGTTTGCTTCTTTGTGCTTATTTTAAAACGAAAACCATCACAATTCTTGTCACCTGCACTGCATTAATCCCCAATTATAAAGTTATGCATTCCCGAGACATCGAAATAATTGCACCTGAAAACATCTGCAAATTATTTGTCAAGGATACCCGAACAAAGTAATATGGTAATAAATAATGACAACAAAGTAAATCAAGTGGGACAAATGTTCCAGCAGCAAATGGCCAGGATGGTCAAGCGTGTCGTGTGTCGTGAGCACCCAATGTGAGATAAGAGGGTTATTAAAACGATGGCAAAGGTGCAAAAATGCACCCTGGATGGCGACGTTGTAAGAATAATATTCTTTAACAAAAAAAACATTATGTGCAATGCATGCTGGCCATTAATTCAACTGCCAAATGCAAAATATATAGGTTAATGTATAGATTTATGCATTGAAAAATAATTTATTTTATCACTTGAATGTTTTTGTATTCGCAGCTGGGTGTCATCTAGATTCACCGTAAACAAAATGTTGTTTACCTATGGAAATGTTATGAATGGCTAACAATAAATAATAATAATCCATTGCATTTGAAAAAAAGAATTTAAGTTTTTTTTCGCATAGTTCAGCATTTTTGATATTTTGTGTTGGTGCCGAGTTTTAACGATAATTAAATAATATAGATAATAATTGTTATTATCAATTTTGTAAATGGTACAAATGTGTCAGTGTAGATCAGCGTTTCCCGCGAGATGTCGTCAGGAGTTCCGCGCAAAAATTGTAACAAATAGCGGTGGCGGTCGCCGGTTCATGGGCACATTATTCAGTGTTATTTTTGGGAATTATTTTAGCATGGGATTATTAGTTGAAATATTGGATTAATAAACAAGGTCAATCCATGAATAATTTTGATTTGGAGCCCTTCTAACCCAATAAACCACTATTATTTTGATCTTACGTTCAACGTGCAATATTCTAAACTATTCATTCACTTCAATTGACAATATTACTTACAATTATCTGTTACATAAAAACAAAATAACCTCTAGAAAACAACAATCTGGCAAAGTTATTGGTCAATTATTTTATTATTTATTATATTATTTATTTGTTTTCAATATTTTTGCCTTTCCAAATGTTTGACAAAATAAACATATAATTTAAATCTGCTGCTCATAATGGTACTTTAGGAGAAGAACAGAGTTGTAGGTGGTGGATTTCAATATGATCTTACATTCCACATAAGATAACTAACCTATCACCAGACAAGTTCTGAGCTTCTATGACGAAAATTATGTAAGTCCTAATCATAGAAAATCAATAAATACCTATATAGAGTGATTTGCAATTATAGACGAAAATTTATGCGGACAGGAAACTAAAGTGTAATTTCAAATTTCGTTACTGCATTTAATTAAACAAAAAGTAATTAAATTAAATTAAGTACTAATTTGACAATGAAACAAACAAAGTTCTTCACATATTTTTATTTATAATTTGGTATATTTTTTCATTTAATTTTCACCTAGAGTTATAAATTACATTGTATCAGATCAGTTTTCAACATTGTGTATGTATGTTAAGCTATTTCTTATTTAACAAACTTTAAGAGAAACTATAGCGATCGTCTGTTATAGATAAAATTAGTGTGTTCCTGTACAAATATCTTCTACATAGATGTTTATTCCCACACATTTTTTTCTCAGAACGTAATTATTGTTCTGACTAAAATGTTTCATAAGGACTTATTTAGTTTTTCAATACCTTAAAAAATAACAAAATATTAATAGAACAGTATTTTAAATGTCTTAAATGAACTTCTAAAGGAATATTAACTTGTTATCAAATATGAACTTTTTTAATGAATTTATTTATTTAATTATTTGTAAAAGGTGCTTATTATATTCTTCGTTTTCGCATTGTTTGATTTGTATTTTCTTCTTCCTTCCTTTGGTAATACTTGAAGGAACTGAAAAGAACAAATAAGTTTATACCTAGAGAGAACAATCTGCAATGTTACAGTAAATTAATGTAATAAACTACGAAAAAAGCTGTAAAAGAAGAATTAACTGTAACATCGCTGGTTATTGGATACCAGCTAAATTTCTGTATTGTTTTTACAGAATTCACATATTCCACAAACATACACATGTTAAATTAAAACAGTATCACCTGAGTTTTACAGGGCATTTTTTTTTTAATTTTAGAGGAAAAGTACTTTTATGTCCTACATGATCATAAAGTAACATTTTACATCTAGTCACCGGGACGAAAACAGCTACTTTTTGCGCTCTAGGGCGATAGAGATTCTTTATGCGCCCTAGGACATAAAGAATTGCCATGGTTATATGTCAAATATATCAAATATTTGTCATTCGAATTGTAAATTTTAAATCGTCAATGTCAATTATTGGCGATTAAGGTTATAAGTTTGACAATTAATTGTCTGTGTTGTCACTCATCAATGTCAATTATTGGCGATTAAGGTTATAAGTTTGACAATTAATTGTCTGTATTGTCACTCAACTCTGAATTGTTTGTATGGTTATTCAACTCGGTAGATAAGTCACTTGATAACGTCAAAATATTTATTAATAATATTCAAACGGAGGAACAAAACCATTGTAGGACATAAAATTCTGTATGCACCTCGGGCATTACTTGATGTTTATACCCTCGGGCGACTTAAAAAGCTATCGGGCCTATCGGCCCTCGCGCTTTTTAAGCTGTCACCCTCGGAGCATAAACATCCGTCTAATGCCCTTGGTACATAAATAACTATACTAAAAATAAATACTTCACAGTAGTAAGTAATATTCAATCATTGAAATACGTTACACGTTTTTCTGTACGCAAAAAAAATACTCGAAATGTCTTGAAAAGGACGTTGTATAATTTTTTTGTTGGGGTTCCACCAGGTCCCAACCTATTTAAAGGGTTCCGCAAGAGTAAAAAGGTTGGGAAACGCTGGTGTAGATGCATAATTTCCCATAAATTGCCTTCCGTTCGTTTGCTTTCCTTCTCATTCGCTCATTTCTCGGCCATGTCTCGGCCCGTAATCTTTAACTGGGGTTTAATAATATAACACATTTCAGGTTACAATCTTATACCTTAAGATGAATTGCATGTTTTTGTTTGGAAGCGCGCTGAATGAGCCTGAACCTTGACAAAATTTACATAAACGTAGAAAAAAGTTTATTTTCGGACCATTTTGAAGTTTTTACAACAATGGGTTCTTGCGCTAAGAATTACCAAAAGTTACAAAAACCATGTTTTTGACAACATTTTCTTGAATTTGGTTTTCAATCCCTTTAAACTTTCCATTCAGAAAATCCATGATGCTCAAAGTTATCATTATTTTGCTAACATTCAGGTGACTTTTACTCGATAATCTCAAAATGAACAGATACAGATGATGGCCATCTTCATAATTCTGTAGCTTCCGAAATTTTCCTCCTGGGATAATTTTAGATGTTGTGATGTAGAGAAATCCACGTCCACGAAAGCATTTTATGTTTAGTGTTAACTGCAAAAAATAAATAGCACTGCCTATTTTCAGATAGGTACTTCGCTCGCGGTGCGAGCGAAAAGAAAACGGGGACAGCAACGTGAAATTAGACACTTATATTCTCAACAATTTTACTTGTGTAACATTTACTTTGACCGTGCTTTGGCCGTATTTGTTAACCTATGAAGTGTAAACTGGCGTAAACTTTGAGAATAGGTACAGTCAACCAACAAACTTGTTCTGGTTTCAACAATTTTATTCTTCGCGGTGTTCTTGCCTACACTTAATTCAGTAGCAATGTCTCGAATTCTGATTCCATCATGCAGTAGCATTTGATTATTGCCTTCTGAACTGAACTTCATTCAATTGCGGCATTTTTATTTCTTACGTCAAAATTCTAAAATGTCATTAATGGGACATGACAAACGTACTGACATGATATTACGAACCCCAGTTTAGTGCAAATTTGTGTGTCCCCGTTGAGTTTGACACAACATTTGTAACACCCTTATGGAGGCGTGGCAGATATAGACTTATGTGGATTTGATCAGAATTGAAAACTGAATCGATTTAGCTATGTCCGTCTGTCTGTCCGTCTGTGTACACGATAACTGCCATAATTTTGAAGTAATTGACCTGAAATTTGGTATACTAGCTTATCTCTTAAAAAGTAAGGACAAGTTCGTGAATGGGCAAAATCGGTTCACTTGTTTTTTTAAATATTTTACTCTGGGGGTATTTTAACTTCAGCACGGCTGAAGATAATTTTCTTACTAGTTTATGCTCACGATAGTACCTACATCATTTTAAATAGATGATAACTATTATCCTAAGAAATTAAATTGATTTCATACGTTTCTAAAATATAGAAACGTATCATAAAATTAACAAAAATCAGCCCAAATGTGTATCCCTCAACTAGGAAATAAATATGTTGACGCGCGTACGTCTATGTCTGCCAAGCATACACGTTTTTCCATAAATCTATCTCTTATAGTTTTACAGTATAACATTCCCATGTTATATTTTAGTGTGTGGGTTGGGTACACACTTGGACTGAATAATACTATGTTGAAGCATTCTTGGAAATTGTGTTTTGAAGAATAAATTTTGGAAAGCTAGACATAAACTGTTTCTTATGTTATTGATTACTTAGTACATTATTTATGGGTTATGGTCAGCAAATTGTAGCTTTGTGCAGTGAGAAAAAACATTAGAATAATGCCTGCTACATACTAAAAATCCATGACAGACGGATGAAAGACAAAAAAATGCTCAATAGCGTCCACCACGTAGAGCATAAGCGCAAATTGCTAACCGTTCTCTATTCATTACTGACTTGTATACGAAGTAAAATCAGTGCTCTACTATGCAAATCTTATTTTATGAAGTCATTATGAAGTAGTTATAATATACAGGCTACATAATATCTAGGAAATGTAGTAGCATATATGAGCCATAATATTGTCTACCTAGGGTGGAGGGAGAACAGGAAACCTCCGGACCCTCTGTGAATACATTAGCAATAACATCAACACGATCTCATCACCACAACCCAATTCCGCAGTCGCACCGATTCATCATAAAATCAATAAATCACAACCGCGTCCGCGTTGCAAGCGCCCGCAACGCAGCGAATATTCCTACCTAATTCCATTAATCAATCGATTCTACAGTTGATGTGGATTAACGCGCAATAGCTAGCTCACGAAATTAACGTCAACTTAATTGCATTCATCCGAAGCGGAAACGTATTCAGCCAACCAGCCAGCCAGTCGAGTCAGACCTTATAATGAATTAACTCATTCGAAAATTAAAAAAAGGACTGGAACAAACCGGTTGTAGGTTGGCAGCGGGCACAAAAAATTGAACACCAGCCAACAACTGCGTGGCAGTAATTTTCCGTTGCCAAGGCAACATAACGGTGGGACGAGCTTAGCTAGCGTGTTTATTTTGAGGTCATGCTATCAAAATCTACTTCCATTTGGTTGCTGGTGCGAGGTGCGGATGGGGGGAGGTAGACGAGTGCGGCACTGAGGGGAACAGTCGTTATATCGAAACGGGAAGTGGTGGGGCGTGAGGGGAAGCAGAACCACTTGGCAAAACATGGAATGTAATCTATTCGGACGAGTCCATTCCATCTGGGACGGGTGGGTCCGGTATGTCAGCGTTCAGTTGCGTTCCCGGTTGATGCCTATTGTGTTATTTGGTTGATCCGCGGGCCCAGGCCTTCGCGCGGAATGGAAGATACAAAGCCGGGCTGATATGCTAATTATATTAGGCCGCCGCACTGTTGTGCTTACGTACAAAAGCACCTCGGTCTTCTGCTGCTTCAAACTTGATTTTAACTTCCTCCATTTCATACTAGGTACCCGCATGAGACTATGGCTACCTAGGTACCTAGGCATAACTATTTTCAGCAGTAACGGTTTTTGTAATTATCGCATACCTAACCTATAAATATGTATATTTGCGGACTTTCTGACTCGCTTAGTTGCATACCTTGTACAATGCAATGTTAAATATAACATCATTACAATAAGGAATTTTCTGTTACACTGTTTGTACATGTTTCGTTATCAGTTTATTGATAACAACAGCAAACATTGCGTATTATTATGCTTATACATTTCACTTCAGACTTTTTAATGTCCCATGACAATTTTAAATAAATAAAAACGCGACAACAAAATATACAAAGTCCGCTCATCCTGTCATTTTCTTTCTTCAAATTGTTGCCTGATGGAATCTTATATGGACTTATATAACTGAAAGGTTTAACCTTGCTATGTATATGAACACTTAAGCAATTATGCGCCAACCCATTTGACAAATCTTTGAAATAACGTTACTTGACTGTGAAAGGCAGGACTAAAACTGACACGGCCTTGTGTTAAAACCTGTGTACATTCGTGTACATTCGTGTTGTGTTAAAAATTGTTTTTATTGCATATAGGAGGGCGGCCTTATGTCACTATGATGGTTTACTAGATTGTGACAGATTAAAAACGTTTGTTGCACTTGTCAGTTAGTGACGTTATCATTGCCTTCATTGACAATGTTGCAGCACTGTCGCAAAACATGAGGGAAATGAAAATCTAGAGTTGTGATTGGTTCTAAAGTCGTTTTATTTAATCAATGCCCTTTATTACCAGTCTTGGTGTAATGTTTCTAAAGTCGTGAGAAATGAAATATTTCTCACAACTCGCGAGGTATGGCCAGGTATGAAATGTTTGTCATGTGTGTGGGGAATGGTTAGTATTACTGATCATAAATTGATAATTCATTATAATTCATTATCATAAAATGATTATATCATTCCATGATAATGAATACATTCATCTATAGAAGTAGAAAAAAGGTTTGTTAACGCATGTCAAATAGTGTTTAATGGCGTAATTTTAACACTTTTTATTCGTTTTACTAAAACAACAAAAATTACTTTATTTTCGGTTATTTGACATTTTTGATAAAACTAAATTACATTAATCAAAATTAACATTTGGTTCAATTTTATGTATATATACAATTTTTTTTTCGATGCACTTGGCTCGCCCCTGAGGTTGATGAGACGAACCTTTCAACTCCCGCTCACTGCTATACCTAGTATCATAACGAAACCCAGATATGTTTGATTGGTTACAGGACTAAATGCTCTACGTCCACGACCGGCACGGCGAATGATGCCTATCGCCTGGATTAATTGGTCAATAAACTAAATTTCTTGTACCTAATTTTTTAACATAACTAAATGTTACTAAATTTTCAGTATACGTCAACGCAGATAGGAGATAATTTATACCGCATGCTTCCATCCAACAAATGGGCATTGAATTCTGTGTTGTAATCACGCGACCCAAAAAGTGGAAGAATGAAAGGCAAAGAGAAAGAGGCCATCGGCCCGATGCATGAAAAATGGAAACAAGGCGAAAAACCGAGGAGCGTGGCAGCAAGTTGCGTCGGAATCGGCAACGAACAACGAATAAAGGAGAAGAATGCTAATTACTTTTTATTAAGTTAATTATACAGCACGAACAATCAAAATATTATTAAAAATATGAAATGTCTATTGCTAAACCCCACAACAAATTACAGCATAGTTGCTCAATTGTTACAAAATATCCGTAATTTTTTGGTCATCGGCATATTCGTGTTTCAAAGTAGGTTTCTGTTGATATGCAGGCATGCGTTTTTTTTACTTTATCATACGTAGTATGACAAAGTATTGTAATCGTGCCGAAAAATTTTGTTGCGATTTTAGCGGAAATATGTCCGATTGGGTCCCCAGAACATTTTTGACCAAGGTACAAAAAATGTGTGTGTCCGCGTGCGCGTACGCTAGCGCGCGCGCGCGTGTGTGTGTGTGTGTGTGTGTGTGTGTGTGTGCGCATGCGCGTGTGCGTGTGTGTACCCGATTTTGTGGCGACTATTCCGGAGAAACTACTAAAGGTATCGGGACGAAACTTCATGTTTAGAAGTTTCATGACTAAACTTAGAGCACAAAAGCTGTTTGTTCAAAAGAGTCCAGAGGAACTGGATGTTTACTCTAAGCATTTTTTCAATAATTTTGCAAATGAGCCGCCATTTCTGTAATTTCGTCAAAATAGTTAAATAGTAAATTAAAGTAGAAGAAATTTTGTATAATTTATGTCTATGACATTTTTTGGTAAAAATAATAGTTTAGGTGCAAAAGCAAATTCTAGTTGATCGAAATCGGTCGTGTCTGCATTAATATAAAACTAATTAGCCAGGATTTGACAGATATTTTCATTCTAATGACAGTAGGTAGTGTCAAACGCTGATCGTTTGACAATCCTGGTTAACTAGTTTTACGATCGTCATGCAGACGATCGTGTCTGCATGACACGGTCGATCTCGATCAAATAGAATCTCATGCAGCTAAACTATTAATTTTATATATGGTAAGATAAAGTCATGTGCCTGGCCACATCAGTTTTTTTCTCGTAGTTCATGCAAAATATATCTATTTTTGGCACTGATTGCGTTTGTAGAAAAAATTGACTCATACTTTCAATGATTTCGCGAATATAAAAGCGTTGTCACAACGCAATATTCAACTCATAAATCATGCAAACAGCATTCGTTATGCCACACCAAGAATATACAATGAAACAATACATCAAACTTAGTGTTATGTATAATTAAACGCGCTTAATATTATTTCACGGCTACTGAATGTACAACAATAATACAACACTCGCTGTGTTCGCTACATACAAGCGCGGTTCGTCATAATAATAACATAAAATAAACAGAATGTGCTTTATACTGTTTAATTAACTGGAAGTCTTGTTTGTTTAATTTGTCAGAATATCAGTATGTAGATTATTGTACATACATCAAATCTAATAATAGACATTCAGGAAATCAGCTCAGCGCATTTTATGCTGTTGTAGCGCATGCCAGTGTAATCTAATCGTGCATGGCTTGGCGTTGGTCATATTTTATTTACTCAAGTTTCATTCTATATTTACATTGCGCAGCATAATGATTATCCATCACGTAATGATATTTGTGAGAGCGTATACATTTTCCATCACATGCAAGCTTATTATCGTTAGTCATAATCATAAAGATTGATAATAATCTACAACATAGCGGCAGGCTATCGTTCAGCATAATATTCGAAGCGAAATTATGGCCTCGTCCTAATGGAACATAATGTCAGTAGCAGATTAAACAAGATTGGATGTTGGACGCTCAAAGGCTCAATACTATCTTCCACGACCTCGATGCTTTCTAAAATTGTTATACATAGCATCAGGGGAGTTGTTAGTACCCAGCCAGAACGTTGCGTCAGGCTCGCCTGACTAAAACCGGATAGTCTCCCCTCTCAGTCACTCACACCCGCGAGTGACTAGTCACATGGCATAGTCACTTGGGCCGTATTCTACCGTATCGATCCAACAAAGCATTAGCCTTGGGGCCACCTCCTATACGCTGTTGAAGCACCATTCTGCGTTCTACACTTTGCGGCTAAAATAACTCTCTCTCCCAACTTCAGGGGCCCCCTTTTTCACCTCCTTCCTCCCTAGTTAAAAGCACGGCTTTGTTCGCTTTTGATGGATAACACCTACATAACTGCCAGGCATAGACGCAAGCCCCTATTTCTCTTGTACTTTTGTTGTAAACCATACTGCTGCTCGGTATCTCTTTTTTTAATTTCTTGGCTTATGGGAATGTCTAATCGTTTTAAGCAGGGAATCCTTGGAATTACGAACTCATTTGCATCGCGCTGACTAGGTTTCAGGTTGAGTACGGCTTCTTGGCCAGCTGGTGGAATGACCTCGTATTATAAGTACCTACGTATACCGTATACGACAACGCGCTTGTCATGATAATGTGTCTCTGCAACCTACACTAATTTGTAGCATAATGTATGTATAACCAACTGCCATTCATTAACTTCAATTAGTTAAACCTATTTAATTGGTTTACTAAAATGTATGGAATGTACATTTGTGACTCACTCGCATACTAACCATTATCGATGAAGTATTTTGTTGCTGGTGTGGTTTCTGCGTATGAGCGTTATCGCAAACAAAACCGCAAATTATGTTATAAACAACATGCGGGAAATGCGAAAGGCTCGTTTGAGGTTTTCAACTCGAATGAAAATAATTCAATTTGGATAGGAATGTCTGTCAAGATATGACTGAATATAAAATAACGATAATTTACTAATTATCTGGCAAACTACTAGCAAGCTTAACAATCATTTATTTCATTGTTGAGGATAGTTATGCTTTTCGCCAAACATGTTGTTCTCTGACTGCAGAGTCCAAAGACCACTCCAAGTTATACTAAGACTACTAAGTGTAATCTACAGCTAATGAAATGAATACCTTTTTGTTTTTGTACTTACTTACTGTTACTTACATATTACTTATTAGACAGTAAGTAGGGAAATACTTTAGCCAGAGAAGATAAGAAGTACAGAAAAGACGGAACAAAAAACTGCTGGAAGAATTGTAATTATTGTAACAATGCGTGTATTAAACCCATAACATAACCGATAAGTAAGGTCAGCTTTGATTTCATTACTATGCGCGCCAAAAAAGTCGTAGCTTTGTAAATGGTTCTTTTATAACCTATACGCTGTCATTCTGACATTAATCATAGGTATAGGCGATTTCGCGTGGAACGGTTCGGTTGCGGTTCGACTACCGATTTGAACTACTCAATTGCACATAGCGATTGACGACGTTACGGTTGCAATTGGTTTATGAAACGTGCACCAACTGTCAAGTTGACAAGCCAGAATTACATTATGTCAAAATTCGCTGTACGACTTTTTTTGCGCGCTAGTAAAGGACACTAGTTTTGCAAGAGTCCCATAAACAAAGACAAACAATAAACATGCTGTCAAAATGAGGTTTTCGAAATATGTTCTTCAGAAGAAAATAGTGTTTTAAATAAATACCTCCCTTGTTTTTTATGGGATTTTTTCCAAAACTAGTAATCTTTACTAGCGTATATTTGTATAGATAGTTAGGTACAAGAGTTTTGTTACATTTCCACAAACAAGGTGGATATTATATGTAGAACACACCCTTAGCCTTCTGGAGAACATAACTCGAAAATGGTCAAGTTTTAAATAAATGCTATTGTTTTTCTAATTATAAAATATGATGCTCAATTGTGTCAAATACTTGGGACGCTGAATGGATTTTCCCGCACTTAAAGATACGTTGTTACTCTTAACGGTCGGCAACCGATTAAGCTGACCACACAGAAATCATGTAAAATAAAAAAGTACAAGGCGGTCGTAAGAGACAATTAAATTAATATCTGAATTGGCAAGATTGTTAATGAATCTCTCATTTCAATTATCTCTATTTATTGATGATTGTTAAGTATCAAATAACCGCATAAAATAGATACAATGGAGATAAAATAGAGATTTTAACATCCATGCTCTCGTAAACCGAATGGTATATACAACCATACTAAAATAAATTCTAATTAACGCGTCTTGTACTTTAATCACATAAATAATGTACTGTAATCGTGCTTGTTGACACTTGGCACCATCTCGTCGTGCAAATTGTCACTACAAATTGGTTCTGTATTTACAGTTTAGATAGGTTCTGTCTGTTGTGATCTTGTTCGTTTTTGTTTCATTACGTGAATACAAAAGATTTGGGAATAAACAATTACAATGAACGATAAAAAGGGAAGAAAATCGTTTCAAGGTCGCCGTGGATAGTGCAGTTGGTAGTATATTACCAACTTCTTAAAAACGCGTTTTTTTCGTTTCGCACCGACCCTTAACGTATAACTTAAAAACGCTAACTGGTACATTTTTATAGACATTTTTTGTAGAGAATTAAAAAAAAATAATTTTCTTGTAACATTGATTGTAGTTTGATCCATAAAAATCAATAGAAATTACGATGTTGCTAAAAGCCCCAATTCGGTCATCTTTGATCGTGAGTAACTTGCAACGCAGACATGATATCCATGGGGACTTTTTGCACGTTATTTGTAATGCAATTAATATAAACGTGTATAGAAAAATCCAGCTAGGTTGGAGTTTCCGAAGTTTGCCGATTTTTTGTTTAATTTGACTACGCTATTATGACATAGTAAAAGTTGTCCCGAATTGTAGATTAAAATTAGGAATAGAACATACCAAACGTCGGGATGTCAGGACAAGTAAGCCAATATCGGTGAAAGTCCGTTCCCCAAGACGGATGGAAACCTTATGAATGTAGCGAATTATGAAGTTTTCGAACCCTGACATCAGAATACACTGCCACAATAGGTGGTAGTGACTCATGGCTTGATGGATTTCAGACATCGATGGTTTTGACTTCGATACCCTAGTGTTATCCCAGTCAGCATAATGGGACATTTACCATCGCAAATACGTTGACTTCTGTTGCATTATTAAAACGTTATATAAAACGTTACGTTTTGATGTCTATGTAATGTCGCATAGAGGTTCAGTGTAGAAGAAATTGTTAATTTTGATCCCATTAATGTTATAAATGTAACTTTTCAGTGTGAACATTCATGTTATGTTACATCGATGTGGATGTTATGTAACTAATATCCTGGCGATTGTTTTGGGATCTAATTCAGGATGTTCAGTTTGTAACTTCAACATCTCAGGAACATCGCTGAGATGTTTTTGTGCTGGCTGGGATGTAATTATGTCCATATTCCAGAACAATATCATTTAATTGGATATGTTGGACATCTTTCGTCAAACTCTTTTTTTCAAACCTGAAGTTCATTATTAAATATAATTGGCCATAGCATATTTTTGTACCGTAGTAAGATATGTTAGTTTTAAGCCATACGACAACAGTTTTGTAGTTTTTGAAATTTTTCTTTCAATATTATTATGTGACATGTCTGGTTATGATGATACACAACTCATTTGATTGCAGTTCAACAAGATTGTCGATTTAGTGATATCCACGACGCTGTTTGCAGTAAATTTGCAACTTAACCAGCTTAACAAAAATACGAAAGAAAAGAAATGATAGATTAATAGTAAGTAAGTAATCTGTATATGTAATATTCTAAGAATGTATTAAAGTTATTGCTGAGCATGGAACGTATTTTTCTAAAAGAAAGTCGAATAAGCAGGCAATTGAACCCCAAACTAGGCAACCAATGTAACAACAGAGCGATAAAATGGTTGCCTATGTTCGTGCTTTTGTATTAATTTCCTATCAGGAACTTTCAAATATTGAGCGTTATGTACATATTTATTCCAGTTTGGTGGAATCCCTGGTTGCGAAATTAATCGAAATGGAATTGGTTGCATACTTAAATAGATAAGAAAACATCTACTTTATTCACATTTTTGTTCATTAGAGATCATTCATAAACCTCATATTGATTGTCCCATTAAAACTTAATGATAGAAATAAGTTCAAGCACCTACGTCATCATTTGCTTTGTAGTTTTCTTAAAATTCAATACAATCAATGTTAGTCACACTAAATAATCTATATCCAGTTGTTGTACTTTAAGGTGCTCACTGCTCATTAATAAATCTAGAACGAAAATCTTACTTTGTCAACGTTTATTCATTAAATTTATAATACTAGGTAAATAAATAATCTCATTCTCATCTCACAGAGGATCTCCTTCAGATATTGTCTGGGCTATCCTCATTACTTATTATGTGAGAAATTTCCTAAATCGGCCTCAAAAATTACGTTATTAATGGCTTGCTTCACATATGCCAGCGTGTGCTGATCGTACTTCCGTAACTCGTTTCCAATGTTGATTCCGTACGATAAATATGGATCTGAGGTATTGGAGTTGCAACCTTCCCGCAAAAACTGCATGGCCTCCAGCAGCAGCGTGTCATCGGCATCATTATTTTCATTGCACATCTTCTTTGGGCGTGATGATGGCGAGGGAATGCTTCTTTTTGGATCTTCTTTTAGTGGTACTAGTGGGGGCACTTCTGGCGTTGTGGGCGAAACGCTAGGGCCTGCTACATTCGATGATGCTGACGTCTCGTCAGTGATCGATTCAACATTTATCTACAACCAATTATGAAGATTAATAGAGTTAACAAGACTAACACAACAAAACTTTCTAGCAGACAACTTTAGAAAAACCGAAATCGGTTTCTAAATTTATAAAAAAAAACTGTCATTCTTTTTTTTGTAAAATTTACTTCGGCCCTTATGGCTTCAACACATGTTGTTATTATATATATTAATACTAACGTAGAAGTCATCGGCGTTGATTGAAACATATTGATTAGAAGTTGTATCGCCTTCAAGGTTGTTAACTTTTATATCGTTGTTAGAAAAGAATAAGCTCGGCTGTGGTGATGGTGGTCTTGGGAATTCTGCTACTTCTCTCTTCATACTTGAATCCGCCATGTGTTCTTTCGCTACAGGTGAGGACTTCCACCCTCCAAGTGTTTTTATGGTCATCAATCGGCTCCCCCGATTTCCCAATTGAGAAGCACTTGAACGTCTAAAACAGTGTCCAGTATACTGTTTGGGATTAGGTAGCTTAAGAAATGTTGCAATTATCCTTGGCACTTGGCCCATTTTATTGATACCAATTGGGCTGCTTATGCAGCGTCCACTACGATATGTGAGGAAAAAGCGTTTGGTTTCTATTCCGCTAGGACGAAGGCCTGCATACTTCTTTACTAATAACACCCACAGTTCTTCAGTGATGAGAAACTTTCTTGGTACGCCTGTGGTTGTCTTCGGAATAGAAACGATAATCGTGTCGTCCTTATAGTCGATGTCGTTAATTGACATTCTTGTTAACTCGTCACGGCTACACGCACCAGCATAGCCCATTATTAATACGATCTAAAAAAACAATTTGTTTAAATAAAACTTTATTTCAAATTGTGCCCCAGTATCATTTTGAGCATTACTAATTTAAACTTACTTTTACTGATAGATAAGCCAAATCATCTGCGACATTTAGAAAAAGGTCTATGTGTGCCGCCTCCAAAATTTTTGATTTCTTAGGTTGGTATCCTTTGGATAACCGTTTTAAAAACGCTTGCAAACGGGTGAACTCAGAAATATCAACATTCCGATAAATTTTTAAGCACGCTCGCAGCATGCTATAATATACCCAAAGTGTTGGAGCTTTCTTGGTTTTACTCATTTCCTCAAAGTACGCTAATACAACGTTTTCTGTTATGTTTTGTACGGATTTCCTAATGCACCATAAATTAAAAGTACGGTATTCCTTTTCGTAGATCGCTTTCGACTTTGGTGGGAGCATGTTCTTAACTACCTCCTCATCGGGTGGTGTGCTTAATTCTGTGTCCTCCATGTTACCTACGTTCAAAATACTATAATTTATTCTGGTCTACTTTGCGTTCGTAATAGACTCATTAGCACACCGAATACGGTGACCTAATGAATAGGTACAATTGGTAACCATAGTACCTACTGTTATATAATAATAACATAAACCGCAGTCTCTAAATTTATATAAAATCAACGCCGCAAAGTAGAAACAAATAGTATTATACTCACAGTTTTCTAAAGCTGGCAACTCACTTGTCACTTGTAACAAACCTTTATAATGAATGCTTTCTATGACTCACGAGCAGTCACAGGCACTGTCAAATAGTAACTGTCGTACGTCGGCCATCTGTCGGCAAGCGGTTCAATGCTCGTTTACGTCTCGCTCGTCGTGCCACAAACCACTCATGCGCCAATTGACGCCTTATTAAACTTGTGTAATAATGTACATATTTTCTACAGACGTATTAAAAGTAAACCATTAATAGTTATCTACGATATAAGCGCGATATAGACATTAAACGCACGTATTGTGAAGAACGGTGCGGTAATAATGTAGTATCCCACGAGTATCGTACAAGTTCATCACTGTTGTTTGTCTAAAAATAACCTCACTTTTATAGAATAATAAAAGTTAATCTAGGTGAAAATATGATTCATACCTCTTCTTCAAAATGATATCCAAGCATATGATAGTGTCTTCGTTATCGAAACAAAAAACTGTAATATTTTCGGATGTGAAACAGTGTAATGTAGATCTCCGGGGCATAAAAGGTCACGGGCATTGCGCTCTGATTCTCTTGGGGAAGACTATACAGGTTGTTTCATAATAGCTGGCTACTCCAGTGGTGAGTGGTGTTACTTGGATAACTTGAAAAAAATAATTTCATATTAACATATCTTGGTTCTCAGCCGCTGTATTTTTACATACAGAGTTGGATAAAAAATACCCGTTTTCTTTAATATCAGTTCTTTGACACCGCATTAGATTTTGTTTTAAATTTTTGCAGGTAGGTACTAAATAGGCACACAATACAATTTGTTCGTAAAGAAGATTGGTTCTACATTTATCAGCAGTGTTCACGCTATTATGTTAATGAATATTTTTATTAAAAACAATTATACGCCACTGTCCATTTAAAAAAAAAATATGGGATCCATATGTGTGGGAAAATGACCACTGACATTTTGTAAGAAGTTAGAGCCGTTTAAAATACGGTTTTCTTATTCCTGACGACTGTATTTTTTTAAGGTATTGAAAAAATAAATACGTCTATATTAAACATTTTACTCAGAATGACATTTACGTTTGAGAAAAACGTGTGGGAATAAAGACGGAAACACACATGGGCGTACCCAGGGGGGGGGGGGTAAGGGGGGCCCTTCCGTATTTTGGTATTATGTTTATTACATAGCACCCTTTCCCTTATGGACACTAGGGTGGTTATTTTTATGTAGAAAGCAACGATCCTCCCAAAATCGTTTCCAAGTACAAAAAAAAGTAGACTTTTTTTTTTTTCAAAATTTTGACGTTCTAATGATGCCTATCGAGGCCTAAAATTTACATGAGAAAAGACTTTTTTTGGTATTCTTCGAATAATTGTTCGGAGTTGGGGAAAATTTATGTTAAAGTTATAGGACTTGTAGAGGACTTTCCAAGGAAGAATTTAACCTTTTATACATATGAATTTGACGCCCCCAGCCCACCCTCACAGTGCCCTGAAAACTACCCAAATGAAAAAATGAACATTCTTCAGAAAATTGACCGTTCTAATCATTTAATTCTCTTTTATCTCAGAAATCATTAGTATACGTCTAGTGGAATGTTTATAAACAAATGTCAGTTAATTTCCATTTGTTCCAAATTCTATTTGTTTAAATAATTAGTTTTTCTCGAAAATCCTGTCTTCTGAGTTCAAAATGGCAGTTTATTACCATAGAGTGACATTGATCATTAAAAAATTTCTTCCTATTGTTTAAACATCAATTAGAATTCATTTTCAACTTTTGTTTCTAATTATGGTAGAAAAAGTCGTTTTTTTTTGTGAAATTAACTTTTTTAAGTTTATGACCAAGTTTCATGACCATAGAGTGACATTGGGCATTAAAAAATTTCTTCCTATTGTTTACACATAAATTAGAATTCATTTTCAACTTTTGTTTCTAATTATGGTAGAAAAACTCGCTTTTTTGTGAAATTAACTTATAAGTTTCATATTCGAGATATCTAGCCTATATTATCTAATAAACCCACATTTGTTTAAACAAATGCCATAAATTTTAACTTTTTTTTTGCAATTAACCTAAGATTATTTTTTTTAGATCGGTCTGGCCAACTGTTATTCTCAAGTGCCATCAATTATATTTGGGATGGTTTCCATTGTTTAAAATTTAAATAATAAAATATTATTCGTTTTCAAAATTTCATCAAATTAGAGTACAGGGAACAGTTTCCAGACAGCAATAAATTAACATTATCTTGACATACAATGGTAGGAAATCAGAATAAGAAATGAAGAAAGAAAAGTGATTAATAAAATTGGTTGACTTTACGAAAATTAATATTTTTAAAAGAAATATAACTCCGAAATTTCAAAAAAAGAAAACCATTTTAATCAATAAATTTTTTCGAATAAATGATATGGAAAACGAATAAAATTTTATTTTTTAAACAATGGAAATCATCCCAAAATATATGATATCACTTGGCATATCTGGAACATGACATTTATAAGTTATTTTAACAAAAAAGTTGACTTTTCTAGCAGATATAGAAAAAAGTTGAAAGTGAATAATAATTGATTGTTTAAACAATAGGAAGAATTTTTTTAATAAATAATGTCACTGTAAGATAATAATTTGCCATTTCGAACTCAGAAAACAGAATTCAGACTGATTTTCGACAAAAACGAATAACAAATGGAATTTCTTTAAACAAACGTAAATTAACTTATAAATGTTTATAAACATTTCACTAGACTGAAATGATTAGAACGATCAATTATCTGCAGAATGTATATATTTCCATTTAAGGGTAGTTTAAGGGCACTATAGGAGTGGGTTGGGGGGCGTCAAATCCATATGTATAATAGGTCAAATTCTTCATTGGAAAGTCCTCTACATGTCCTTAAGTAATCTTAAGTTTGTCCAAACCCCGAACAATTATTTGAAAAATATGATAGGCACAGCTAAAAATCAAAATTTCAACAAAAAAAATGCGTGTACACTTTTTTTTTGGAATTGAAACGATTTGGGGGATCGTTGCTTTCTATCATCACAAAAATTATTGGAATGCATTTGGGCACCCATACAGCAAGGTAAATTTAGAAAACTGCCCCCCCCCCTTCCGATTTGAGCTGGATACGCCCACGGAGTGTTTATTAAACATATGGCAAAAATTCCAGTGGTTATATTCGCACACGTCCTGGGCATAGGACTATTGTCATAATAATTTGTCCTTTGATTTTTGAGAAGCCGCTTCATTTCGAAGATACAACATATTACCAAAAATTACATGTAAAGTGTCTTAATCTACAAAAACTGTTGTAAATGACTACCTCCAGCTAGGAGATAAAATAATTAATTAAATTAAAATTGGTTTGGTCGAAAATTTTTCTCGCCCTGTAACGAGACAAAGCGGTGTAAAAATCAAAATATTTTTACGATAGTCTAGGGAATAAACCCTTGAATTTTTCCCGTATGTTTAATAGACACCCCGTATATACATATACATATTTACAGCCTACTCTATAATAAAGCGCTAACGTCGTCTGTCCGGCTGTCTCTCTGTTTAGGTTCTCTAGCGAAGAGGGTTGACCGCAGTTACGATATCCCTATATCAAATGACTTCCCATCGTGTGCGGATTCATACCCCGCTCTCCCCTCCCCTCCAAACCCCCTACCACAATTCTGATCTTCTCGTAAAGTTTCCATTATGAGAACCAAATTTAATTATAGGTTCATTTTGTTTTTTTTGTATTGTTTTCTAGAGATTATTGTTTTTAAGTAACAGATAATTTTAAGTTATTTGTTACTATTTTCCGTGGAACACCTGACGTCTTGTCGCAGATCCCCGGTTGAGAACCGTTGCTCTAAAGAATACGCACTAAAATCCAAGGTATTGTCCAGCAAAATTACTTCTTTTGAGTAATAATCCAACCCCTCTAGTACATCTATAATGATCACTCAGTAACTATGTGATTGCGGGATCAAGGCGATCATGCTCACGTGCCTCGCGGACTGGCATGCTCAGCTTTCGAAGTGGTAATTTTACAATTGTACAGTGGATATTTACTTTTCGGTGCTTCAAAATTACTTATCTGTCCTGGAAAATTACTTGTCGAATGTACACAGTCATATCATGGGCAAAAAAATTACACATCATATATCACAGTAAATTTACCGAATGCTTTTTTCAGTGAAGTCGCTAGTCTTCGTCGTTCATGAACTATAAAGATAACACATTTGTTCTGCAGTGTGACATACTACTTTAAACTTATTGCTATATATTTTACAGTTAAACGGTGTTAGTTACCTAACAGCAGTGCTCAACTATTGCACTCGATGCAAATAATGCAACGGCTGTTGACTATCGGAACTGTAAATAGCTGATCAAACACGCATTACGATATCAACAAATCCACTATTAGTAGAATCACAAGATTGTTGTAATTGAACTAAACTGAAAGCAAAGAAAATTTCACAGCAATTTTTCACCAATCACTAATTTGTACAGAACTTAACTAAATAGCTCCACATCATGTACAAATCAGGTAACTCTTGAACAAGCCATTCTGTGATACGTCTTCTTAAGTGCGGCCACCCTATTGGTCGTCATAGTAGATAATGTTATCCTGTATATTCATCACCAATTAAAAAAACCTACTCAAATAAAAAACGAAGAAAGCCAAATAACGAGAGAGAATACATGAAGAAATTGCTTTCTTTTAGTTATTCCCATAAGTTTGTGAGAATCCGTACTTACACCAGTTGAGAACTTCTAATCCAAACTACCCAAACTTGGGGCTGACGATTTCAATAAGTATTTTTGTGAGGTGGCTGCAAATTTGATTTCCGCTATCCCATCGGCTAATACCACTGCAGGTATTTCACAGGGTTCAAGTGACTCGGTCGAAGTGTTCAGTTTCAGAGAGATAACACACAACGAGCTAAGAGATATTATTTCAAAACTTGAAAATAACTACAGTATGGATGCGTATGGGTTAAACTATAAACTAATTAAATGTATAAAGAACTTAATAATTATTCCCCTCACAAAGCTTATCAATAGATGTATAGTGTCCCGCGTTTTTCCAGATTGTCTAAAAGTTAGTAAAGTTGCCCCAATACACAAAAAGGGCGACTATGATGATGTGTCCAATTATAGGCCTATTTCACTAACGCCCGTTATCGGAAAGATCTTGGAGACTGTTTTAAAGCAGCAGTTGACTCCGCATCTCGAGGATTGTCACCTCTTGAATGCCGCACAATTTGGCTTCAGAAGGGGTCGATCTACTACTGCAGCGCTGAGTGCTCTGGTCACTCATGTCCAGGACTGCTTCGAGAAGAAGTTATATGCACGGGCCTCATTTTACGATTTGACCAAGGCTTTCGATTGTGTGTCACATCGGTTGCTACTCGATAAGCTGAGCTACTTTGGTTTCGATGCTGGCAGTAGACGCATGATTGAGTCATATTTGTCAGACAGGTCCCAGTATGTAGATTATGGAAACCAACGCTCTTCTGAACGGCTTATTAAATATGGGGTGCCACAGGGCTCGGTTTTGGGACCTGTTTTATTTTTGTTATTTATTAACGATATATCTACCGTTGTCTCAGAAACGGCAAATTTAATCCTTTTTGCTGATGACACCAGCTCCATCAACATGTCTGATTCTCTGGAGGATCTTCGAGTTAGGTGTGCTGAATCGCGGGGGGAAATTTTTGAATGGTTTGCGGCTAATATGCTCAGTATCAATCAGGCCAAGACGCAAATGCTGAGCTTTTCGTTGCGTCACGTAGTTGAGGATGTCACCCCGGTAAAGTATCTCGGCGTATGGATCGACCGTGGCTTGACATGGGAGGAACATGCTGTGCACACAACTAGAAAACTGAACAAAATCATTTTTACACTTCGTTGTCTAAAGAACGCAGCAACGTTTAGCACCCTTAAAACAGCGTATTATGGGTACTTCTACGCCCATCTAACTTATGCCATTCTGTGCTGGGGTCACTCAGCGCATGCTTCTCTGGTGTTCGCCGCGCAGCGAAGGTGTGTTAGGGTGATGGCAAACCTTAAGTACACTGAGTGTTGCAGATCAAAGTTTATAGAGTTTGGCCTTATGACTTTGCCGTGTATTTACATAACACGTTGCTTGCTACATATTAGAGCAAACATCGGTGCCTATAAGAGACATGACGACGGCCACGGCTATGATACAAGACGTAAGCGCGAACTAGTTTTAAATTTTAATAGAACGGAGAGGGCTAGAGATGGGAGAAACTATTACGGCATTAAATTTTACAACGTCCTTCCCGATCATGTGAAGGCGCTCAATCTGGTCAAGTTTAAATCTGCAGTAAAAAGTTACCTGTTGGGTAAAGCATTTTATAGTTGGGGGGAGTATCTTGACAGCGATTTCTCCGATATGCCCTGAATGCGTACTATAAGCGTCCCTTTTTAATGTGTATTAATGTTATTTTGTCGTACAGTGTATTTTATTGTTATATTCTATTGTGAATTTAATATTTTAATTAAATTTGCTTAAATACCTATTGACCTGCGAAAATATGTTTTATATGTATGTATATCGCCAATAAAGATATTATTATTATTATTATTATTAACCGTTATATGTCATAATTGAGAGTGAAAAGTAAAAAGTCTGAGATATACCGGTTTGGCTGGAACAACCACAAAACATATTTCCGTAAAAAAATGTGATAGCTTTTACAGTTAAATATTTTATTCAGTGTATCAAAGTATCAATTTAATAATCATATTATTTTGCCTTTGTAATTGTTGTGCTTCCAAAGGCACCTCCGGTAGTCAATGCATTTATTGCTGTTTTCTATAACTTCATTTTCTGTTTAACCATCTCTCATATTACTATTTGATGAAGAGCTAGCCTAAAATGATACATTCGCTATGTCTTCCTTTAGGACCCTACACGGTTATGAAGGAAGGAAAATTCAAGTATATACATTTTACAGTAAAACCTCCCATATGGACCAAATGAACCAATATTCTAAATTCGCCCTGATGTCCGGAACCTCCAATACGAGAAGAACAAAGAAAATAGTGGCACCAGATCCTTGGGAGCCGACAATGGTAGACTACGGGATTGGTCGACGAAGGCTGTACATTCGCCAGGCGAGCCCTATCGGATAGTTTGCAATGGTACTTAATCTTACGAGAATGACAAATCTGGGAACCACAATGAGAAACGTTAAGAAATATAAATACAACAATGGAACTAGGTTTTGGGGACCGGCGAAGGTGGACACCAGGTCTTGGGGACAGAAGGCTATAATTTTTCCCACCGATCCCTATAAGGTGGGTAGAATTTTCCAAGAGGAAACTTGGAATATGATACCGAATAATGGGGGATTGTCGAAGATTGGAGCTTTTATGAGAATCTAGAGCTTCAGAGCTTCTACTGTACACATATTTAGTAATATTAAGAAAGTACCTACATACGAATAATAAATTCAAGGTTTTATTACAACAACGTTTTTATTCTGTTAGTAACATTAGTCACATACGGTTCTCTACACGGTTCCTATGGCATTTTCTTGGTTATTTTAAGGATTACATATATGACTATCCAGTATACTACACTTGTCCTTCCTGTGTAAAATTTCCTATATCGGCTTCAAAAATTATGTTATTAATGGCTTGCTTCACATAAGCTAGCGTATGCTGATCATACTTTCGCAGTTCGTTCGCAATGTTGATTCCGTACGATAAATAAGGATCTGTGGTATTGGAATTGTAACCTTCCCGCAAACATTTGGAAGCCTCCAGCAGCAGCGTATCTTCGGCTTCAGAAATTTCAATATCTCTCTTTTTAGTTCGCAACGCTGGAATATTAGTTTCTCGAAGAAATGGTAAAAGTTCTGGCAGAACTCTTGGTACTTTAGGTAGAACGCTAGTACATGGTGATACTGATGACAGTGATGGCACATCATCGACCAATACGGGCTACAACAAAACAACAAAATCTATAAAGTTGATGCGTGCGTGACATTGAGGCATGCTTTCAGCTGCATAAATCGATGTTTGCTAAACCTTCCGCAAAAAGGTTTCATTTAAAAATCTATATTTTTATGCTCTTTACCTGTAAAGTTTTTGACACTCTAGGAAATGAGTTGAAGTGAAACGATGTACTTGCTTGAGGTTTTGGCTTGTTCGTACTTTCAGAACTCCGTTCATCACTGTCGTCATTGCTTCCTCCATTATGTGTTGACTCGCGTTGTCCAATTGTCGGAAGAAGAAATAGAAGCTTGTCGTAATATATATATTTTCTACGCTTTTTTGCCAACGGACCGGATTTTGCCACATTCCTTTGATTCCGAAGTTCTCGTGCAAAACAGTTCCTCAAACTTTGCCATTTTCTCTGTACATCATGGCCTGCAAAAATTATGATTATGTAAAAATTATGAGTGTAAAAACGAGACACATTTTATATCTTTGAATTTATCAGGGACAGTAATTCATCACATTGACTTGATTGGAAATTCTTAACGTTGCGCAAAAGGCCCTAAGATTTCATTATAAAATTAAAAAGTTAAAATGTGGGCAAGGATATAAAAAATAGGCGTTGACGATTTTTATGAACGCATCTATATCCCAATAACCATGAATAATACGAAGGTGTACAGTGGTAAGATCCTAATGTAAAAATAAAGAAAACCGTGTTTCATTTTCGAGATTGTTGTTTCTTTAATGTAAATGGGCATTTAGAATCTCCTTATAAATAAACAAATACGGGTTTTACCATTTTCAAAGAAATTGTTGTTAAGGGGTGTTTCTACAACTCTTAAAAAATTCTGGTTCTTTTTTGAAGACTTTCTACAATATCCCAAAGTCAAACGTCGTATGCTCAGGGAATATTTGCGTATTGTAATGTAAAAAAGATCGAAATGAGTTGTTTTTTCGAGGGGGCACCAACATTAAATATCCTTGATAGGGAGTAAAACTTTAATTTATAATAGAAAGAAAGAAGTAAATTTGTAAAATAAATTATTTGAAATATCTATCCAATACTACAACACACTTACCAGTCTTTATTTTATTTTCCATTGATAGACCATCCCAATCTCTTATAACAACTCTGCAAATGTCGTCCCACAATTGACGCTTGGCATCAACTAATGAATACTCTTTTAACTCCTTGCTATAAAGGGCAGGTCTCTTCTCAACTTCTTCAATTAAAACTTCCATATTTTTTTCCTCCATTTTCGTTTTAAGTCTTACAAATGTAGGTTCGGATAATAACCACGTTAAAGCACGTGGCGGAGTTATAAGGGCCTGATGTCTGATCGTCTCCGTGTCCGTGTATTGCATAGAAGAGACCTGGCATAGAATGGCCGACTGTCTGCGGACAGACGTGTCGGCTGCTGTCGGGTTGACTCGAGGATTATGGAGGCTTCGCTATCCCTCTTGCTAACTTCTAGCCGTATGCTAAGGTCCCGGCTACGATACGAGCGGCGAGCGGCGGGCGGCGAGCGGCAGAGCGGCGACCTGGCTACGATGTAAGCGGCACCATGAGCGGCATCATGAGCGGCACGACAATTCGTCGTGACAATTATTAGTAGTTTGTTGGTCGTCATCCGGTAATGTTGTCAAACAGCTACTCACGGAAAATTATAACCTTCTGTTGAATAAGATCCGTAGGTTAAAACGTAACCACAGAAAAGAGAACAAGCAGAACGCAAACTCTCGTTGGCGGGAAGATCTACGCAGACCACCGCGAGCAGCTGACGCCATGTTGAAATCGCGCAGATTTTTTACCAATAGAAGACAAGCAGGAAGGTGTATTATATACGTGTTGTCATTGAGCATGAACGTATTTTATACCGACTGACCGGTTCAAGTACAGTCAATCCATTGTTTGCCATCTCTACCTCATAACGTAGGTGATTGCTCGATGTATTTGTTTGGTCTAGCTTGTGTCTAGACTTCGTTTCGTGCAGGTCCGTATTGGCTGTTTGAATGACTACATGCATAACGCATATGTAGCGACAGGCCCATCATTTCGCAGGTATTCCGGCCCTGTGTAATCCTCAGAAAATATGACGCGAGGTCATAGAATCTGACCGAGAAAGATCAAAGGCACCGTCGAGAGTTTTCCTTCTGCTTGATTCCTATTCTGTGACGTAACTACGAAGTGCATCCTATTAATGCAGTACGTCAACGGTACGGCGATTATCACCATTTATTTCACTACTTAAGAAAATATAGAAAACGGGTTTTTAACTATATGAGAATGTCAATTGCAACGTTTGACTATATTCTTGACAGACTCAAGAAACATTTAGAAAAATAGAGGTCTGGACTGCGATATTTGTATTATTATAATATTAATAGTATATTTACGACGTTGTCATCCACGTAGATTTAGACAGAATTACCAGAACATCTAAATAAATCTGAAACTGCATAAAAAGTCAAAAACTTTTTCAAATAAAAGTTTTGTGGGTTAAACAACCTCTAGTTCAAATATTTTATTAATATACAGGGTGTCTATTTCATTATAGAAATTTGCAAACCTTTCCTTTTTCTAACAGAACACCCTGTATATTTTTATATTTTTTTTATGGTATGATTAATTCTAAAAATCTTTTGTAGGAATTATTTTTTTTTATAAAATGCGTTATTTTTTAGTTATAAGCAATTAATCAACTTTAATAATAATAAACTTTAACTTGAACCAAACAGGTTAAAAATAAAAAATCCAAGAAAAAATAACAACTCAATTAAATAGAATTAAATTAAATGTTCAACCTGCCACATTAAAATAAATGTGTTTGTGGGAAAATATTCTTAATTTGAAGTTCAGGAGTTTTGATTAATTTCTCATAACTCAGAAATGATGCATTTTCAAAGAAACTGATTTCTACAAAAAGTTCTTAGAATCAATCTTAAAAAAAATAACATAGGTATGCAGGATGTTCTATTAGAAGATGGAAAGGTTTGCAAATTTCCAAAATAAAATGACCACACTGTAAATTAAAACTATATTTAAACCAGCGGTAGTTTAAACCCAAAAAGCTTTTATTTGAAACATTTTTTGAATTTTTTGCAGTTGGTGAACTTTTTAGATGTTCCGGTAATTTTTACTATTCTTCGTTAATAGGTTATAATTAAAAAATAATGCAATTAATAAAAAAATGATTCCTATAAAAAATACTTAATTAATTTTGGAATCAAAAAATTTAATAATATATAGCCTGTTCTATTTAAAAAAGGAGAGGGTACCAAATTTCTAAATAAAATGAGCAGCCTGTATATTGAACATATATTTAAACGATAGCCTATTTAAAGCAAAAAAACTTTTGTTGGAACAATTTTTTGAATTTTTGTGCTTTTGGAGAATTATTTAGGTGATCCGGTAATTTTTGCTAACCCTGTATAATTCTGCGGTGAGCGGCACTAGTAAGCGGCAGGGTGGTGCCGCTCACGGTGCCGCTCTGCCGCTTACCTTATCGTAGCCGCTTTGCCAAGATATGGCTTTGAAACAATGTAAACATATATCATTAGCGGCGCCAATCTGCCGCTCGCCGCTCGCCGCCCGCCGCTCACCGCTCGTATCCTAGCCGGGACCTTAGGGTCACGTCGTCATTCACAAATAAAGGGCCGCATTCAGGCATGTTGCCGCCCTAGGCATCTTTTGCCGCCCCTTTATTATATACAAATAAACATTGATATTATCAGCACAATTTACTTTTATTAACAAAAAAAATCAACTCTGGTTACAAAAACAGAAAACATGTTATAATAGATAATAAAAAAAACAATACAAACTAATTTTCAAGTTTGGTAAAAAAAATGCGATGTATGTAGTACACAAAAATAATATTATATTATTTCAAAAGTTTTCTTCCTAGACACATAACTTTATCATACTATAAAGCAGTGTCAAATGATGTCAAACTGTGTCGCTGATGTTTTGACAATACCATCAATAGAATCAAAATATCTGTCAAATCCTGATTAACTTGTTTTAATGCAGACACGACTGATCTCGATTTGAATCTGCTCATGCAGCTAAAATATTATTAGTTAAATATTATTTAACTATTTTAACCACATTACAGATATTGCGGCTCATTTACAAAATCGAAAAATGCTAAGATTTACCCTCCAGTTCCTTTAGACCCTTTTGAACAAAACTTCTTTCAGCTCTAAGTTTGGTCAGGAAGCTTCTAAATATGAAGTTTCGTCCCGATACCTTTAGTAGTTTCTCCGGACACACACACACACACACACACACACACACACACACACACACACACACACACACACACACACACACACACACTCACACACACACACACACACACACACCCACGCACGCACGCACGCACGCACGCACGCACGCACGCACGCACGCACGCACGCACGCACGCACGCACGCACGCACGCACGCACGCACGCACGCACCCACACACACACACACACTCTAATTGTATTAATAAAATGAACGAAATGTAACCCACAATTTAGAATGAAATTTTTCTTCCGCGACACCAATAATTTTACCGTTTATTTGATATGTATTTTTACGTCCCGTGGTAAGTTTTTGTTGCAAATACATACAGTTACTTAAGAAGACAAATAATGCTTGCGATTAGATCGGTCCCGCCTGAGATGTTTTTATTTACGACTAGAATGATGGCAAGAAGTTCGCGGCGAGCATTTTGAACACCTCTTACATTAACATTACGGTTTGTTTTTGTGTTTTATATTATCAAGAAATAAACAGTATTGCTTATTAGTATTTTTAATGTATTGTATCAAATTTCTGTAATCTATTAATTTATTTTTTAATGTAATTTTTTTAAATAGTTTTGAAGACACTTAATATTTCCGAAACTGTTGAAGATAGGTATAGGACATTGTACATCAAATGTCTGAAATTTTCTGAGTAATCAAAAAATTAAGAAATATACTGGGTGTTGCATTTAAAATAAGAAAGTTGGTATTGGCCACTGTTACACGACACACTCTGTATAAAAAGTTTTTGTTGAAAAGAAAGCGCAACTACAAATACCAATCGACGGGTCCCAGCGTTTTTCCATATGGCTTATACACACTGTATGTAAAGTTTTCCAAACAGCCAACAATGTTCATGAGTGTGGTATAGTAAGAATGTATGAAGTTGTCATTTAAAAAGAATATCTACACGTCATAAATTAGTTACAATTGAAGGTTGGAAATTGAAATTTACACAGAAATATGTATTTTGATAAATTAAAAATCTTCGTGTTCAAGGACTTTTTCAAATAACAAGCTGTCTCAGATATTTACTCTACGCGCTCACTGTATACATATAGATTTGGTTTCATATTGTGGTCACCTTATGAGCACGTGTGTTTTGAGTGTAAGTTGGAACAAGCTGTAGAGAGGGACCGACGCGACATCTCAACGAAGACAACGGCGACGTTACTGGCAGCGTTGCCAAACATAATCTAGGAAACAACGGGTATCTAGCCCCCGGCCGCACACTGGCTACGCTGCCAGTCATTCAGTCGCCAGCTGCGCTGCCAACAAGACGTGTTTATGTACAGATCGCATCCACCGTTTGTGTTTACAATGGACACTTTCGACACGGAAAGATTTATTGTAGAAATTGAAAAAAGACCTTCGATATGGGATAGTTCTACCACGGACTATGCTAACAGGAATGTGAAGATAAAATGTTGGGAGGAGTTGGTGGATCTTTTTGGGGGGAAAGACCTAAAAATTCCGGAAAAAAGGGAGCTAGGTAAGTTTCGTATTATTTTACTTATTATACAGAGTATAATACCTGTCGTAAGACGTATTACGTATACGTACACAGTGTATACACGTGGTGATTGGTAATAGAATACGCAATTCAGAGCAAGAAAAAACCTCCGCAAATCTGCGTATTATACTTTATCTTAACACCAACTTCTGCAATATTCAGTTATGCCGTGCTTCAATTTTTGCGCACGGAATAACAGCGGAATTTCTCTATTTTCGAAATAAACACACTGTTTATCTTTTCAGGATACAGTTTACAGAAGAGATGGAAGAGCATAAGAGGTTGTTACACGCGAGAAATAAGCAGAAAGAAATCAATAAAATCTGGATCTGGTGCGGGATCGCGTAAAAGTGAATATACATATTTCCGGCAACTACGATTCCTCCAAAACGTGGTAGCTGGTAGGGAATGTACATCCTCGCCAGAACCTGTGGAGCACTTGCATGATAATGACGTACCACTACATCGTGCAGTCAAAAGAAGAAAGAAAAACGAAAAATCCATGACCCCTGATGATGTGGTTATAAAAGTACTTAATGATGCCGTAGGGAGGATAGATGCACGTGAGATGTTTGAGCAAGATGAAGACAGGTTATTTTTATTATCTTTGTTAAACACACTAAAAAGAGTTCCTCAAGATAAAAAGATGGCAACTAAAATAAAAATGATGACTTTTCTTGATGAAGCTACACAAGGTTCTGCCCATGAAAACGCTTTGTAAGTCTATCACTAAAGATTTACAAGATAATACGGCAACGTGCACACACCTGACACCTGTAGCATTCAAGAATCATTGTCCTGAGTCATTTAATTGCCCGAGTGACACACGATGATAATAGGATTAACTACTGGAACTATATTATGTATTTTGTATCTTTCCTAATAAATACTGACTAAAACATTAATTAAAACTTTTTTCAATGTATCATTCAATAACTTGATGATCATCAAATTATGTTTGAAGAAATGTTCACAGGGACCTTAAGAAGCGTTTCTCGTGGGGTTCCGATTGATGCCTGTAACAGATAAATAATTAATCACTGTATCAAAAATGGTGATATACAGGCGGGATATAATTTTTTTAAATAAATTAAGAATTACAGCTACATACATTACGGTATGTCCGTATAATCACCTTTAGTTAGACAACTAAATGTTGGGCATTTGTAATAGTTGTGTGGTTGGGGAAAATCTGGTTGTTAAATAACAATACTTTTTGTTTAAGCACTGTATCTATGTACCACTACCATGACAAAATGTATTAATGCTGCACTTCATTATATCGAATTTGTACCAATAAATTTGTACTTACTCTTGTCACTTCAAATAGATATTAAAAGAAACTAAAGTAAATCGTAAAACTTGAATATAAGTAAATTTATCAAATGGTTTGAGCAGTTGTAAGATTATACAAAAAAAATCAAATTACAACAAAAAAAGGAGTATTGGTTTTGACAAAAGTACATACTAAAATAAACTACAATTAAGATTCAGCAAGCTGAATATTGTTTTGTTCTGCATTGCAGCCCAGAAGCATCCCTTTGATCCTTAAGGGGGATTCCGGTTTTCTGATGAAAAAAAATCAATTTTTTTTCTCTTTGCGTTATTTTACTATTTAAGGCCTCAAGAATGTGTGTACGAAGTTTTAAGGCAAAATTTGAAAAATTAGCCAAGTTATAAGCAATCAGTCAACGGCGTGCAGGTGCCAAAAATATGCAGCGCGCGGATCGGTCGGATCGCGCGCTCAACAATTTTTCCGCTCGAGTTTTTCAAGCCAAAAAATCTTGAAGTGTGTGGTTTATTATTGAAATTCGTTAGTGAACAGTCATCGATAAAAAACACTCAAGAAAAACTCCTACACGTGCTGATGGATAAAAAATAAAATAAAAAATAAAATAAGAAAATTTTCTGAGAATGCACACTCGTGAAAGAAAAGCATTTGCTAGTACGTCTGCCGACAAATTGCCGACAGCGGAAGACGAATAAATTATAGTGCTAGGTTTTGGAGACGGGATATGGAAGAAGTGAGGTTACACTTCCGTTGTATAGGATCACTATATTTATGGAGAAATATACTAACAAAGTGGTTGAGCATATATACTGCCCTGTGGGATCACAGAGTTGGTGCAAATGGCGAAAAACTGAAGCCGAGAAAACTCTGGATGAATTCAATAACACTTGCTAAAAGTGTCGAAAATGCCATCAAGCCGATTTACAACGACTTGTCGTCGAGACAGTTGCTAGAACAGTATTTGGGTGGTGACACTCAAAACAACAACTAAAGCTTTAATTCTACTGTCTGGCGCCTCGCACCCAAACATCTACACCGTGGGTCAAAACCTATCAAAATTGCGGCTTATGCAGAAGCAGGCATTTATAATAAAGGCTTTTCTGCCATCCTTTAAACTATAACAATAGGAATCGTTATTGGCACGGAAACGAAAATATTTGCAAATGTGCGCGAGAAATTGCGTTTGTTGATGTCGTCGAGACGTGAACTAGAGGCTGCAAAATAAGCACAAACAAGGCGCAAAAATGAGCAAATGTCTCAAAATAAATTCTACGAAGTGGCGGAAGGAATAAAGAATGGCCCTGGTATAGCATATTAGCAGAAAAGCACTGTAAGTACTCGATGTCGCGTTATAAACTGTACTTGCATGTTTAAACGTGCTTTTCTCGTAACAGTTTTTACGCGAACGGTTGGCATGATATTTCGAAACCTATTTGACCGGTTGACTTCAACTTTGAAATAAGTTATGTACTTTTCCTTTCATAGAGAAAACATTGTCATTTTTTTGGATAAAATCGATATTTTGAGTTTAGGAAGCCACCATTTCCTCAAATATAAATATTTTTATTTTCTGGTTCATCAAACAATAACTACTTATGTATTAAGTAGGCCGCTATTCGACATTTTTATTTCAGATCACCTGGAATGGCGCAATCATGCCAACCAGTGACCGCGGATCTTCGCGCAGTGTCATGGTCGCGGGTGGCTAGTGAGCGTCATTCATCATATTTCTGTATTATTTTTTTTTTGTAAATACTTGAAAAGCTAATAAACATTTTTGCCAAATTTGGAATCGATTTGTTGCATAGTCTCGCCAATAAAAAATTCTAAAAAAGGCGGTAGTTTTAGAGGAAAAAACCGGAATCCCCCCTTAAGACATAGCGCTAACCCCAAATTTTTTAATTTTATGCATTTTTCGTTTGGCTTTTCTCATAGTGAAATTTAGTTCTCAACCCAACTTAAAACTGAATTTAAAAAACTTCACGCAGAGATCCGCACAATTAAAGACACGCTTGAACCAACTTTGGTATTCAATAACTTTTATAATCTGTGGCCGATTGTCATTATTTTTACTCGGAGAATCATAATGATGTCTATGTTCGAAACACCTGTGGAGTAACTAAGAAATTCTTCAGATTCTCAAGTAGCTAAATAAAATTAATGCATTTATTTCGGATACGCCGTGTATAGCAATATGTAAGACTTAGACGAGCTCTCGGCCACACCAGCGAACAGAGTAAAACAGCAACATATATCGCCACTAATAGTCTTGGAACACGGCAAGTAAGTGAGAAAATTAAGGCAATTAATATAATTAAAATATTTTTAATATATTTTTTTTTTCAATACAACAGTTTGATTTTTTTATAATAAATATTAATGTCCAAAAGGACCACCTCTGGTATTTTCTTGATGGACCATCCTTGCTATACTTATTCTTTCTTTGTGAAATGTTTGATATCAGCCTCAAAAATGATTTTACTAATGCCGTGCTTCACAGTCGTCAGCGTTTTTGGACCGTATTTTCGCAGTTCGTTCGTAACGTGAGATCCAAATGATACACATGGATCTGTGGTATTGGTGCTGCTACTCTCTTGCAAACATTTTGTTGCCTCCATTAGTAGTGTCTCTTCGGCTTCGGACATCTCAATGCGCTTCCTTTTTGGTAACGACGCGGAAAAGTTTGTTTCTGGTAACTCTTTTCCTTGCGTCTTCACTTCGGATGTTTTGTGTAGATGGATAGGACCACCATTGGCTGATTCGGGCTACAACAAAACAACCAGATAAATAATACAACAACAAGTTATCGTACTATATAGTTTTGTTTTAATTAAAGAGTTAAAGAATTATGTAACATAAATAAAAGATAAAATAAATAAGGTTGTTTTAATTGGGCCGCAAATACAGATCAGCAAACATCAAACAACAGCAATATGTGGCGTAAGAGACCAATGTTTAGCAGCCAGAGGCTCTTAAACTTGTTTGACATAGGACGGCACTGAACTTACATTTGAAGTAGATGAATGACAAACATGGAGATCCGCATTTTCAAGTATATCGTCTGTTAGTCCTATAACTTTTTGGCGAAATCTTCTGTTTTGTTTGTCAGTCATTTTCATCATATCCGGCAAGAGACTCCGTAAAAATAACATATTGGGATGATCTTTGCTAATATCTCTTTCATTTTTGATTTTTATCCAATCATTAAAAGCATCGTCAGTGGGTTTTGAAATTACAGAAGCTATTTGCGGAATTTGTCGATTTATAGAGTTACCGGATTTGTCATTGACTGAATCTTCGCCAGGCCATGGGCTGGATACTTGGGTATTTTCATCGGTCATATCAAGTGGTAAATTATGAAGTGTGCTGCCTTGACTGCTGTGGCCAGCTTGGGATTCCATATTACATTGTTCTTGATTGTCTGCATGGATTTCTGAGGCGCTGTTGTCCTCTTCAAAAGGCTTGTTGTAGTCGCTCACCATTTTTAAATGCCCATTGTTTTTTAAGTACGGCAAAATGAATTCCAAGTATTCATTTAAGTAATATTTCTTTTTTGTGTTTGTTGCAAAGCCGTTTGCGGGTTTCTTCATAGATCGGAGAAAACATCCACGGATGTTTCGCCAACGCTCGCGACAATTGGGCACTAAACAATTAACAGGTTAAAAGTGAATTTTTAGAGGTCATAAGAAGATCAATGATATATTAAATTGCAAATATGAAGAGTTGAAGTAAATTATGAGCTAAGTGTCAAAAATTAAAGAAAAATATTGCGTTACAAAAATCTAGGCACTACTGGCTTTAATATAAATAACTGACTACGCGATAATATGGCGGGAAGTGCCTAAAAAATAGATCGTGCCACCATTCCTTTATCTGATGAATGAGAAAGGAGAAAGGATGAATGTCACGACTCTCATTCTTTTGACCCTCTAATGTCATAGTGTCAACATTGCACATTATTTTGTTGTTGACGTTAATGAGAGAACGGTTGGTGAATAACACTTCCCATCTTACCATCCTTCTGCACCAAATTCTACGAAAAAATCACACACATCTGATATTTTCTGTCCTTACACTGATACTTATAGTAATTACATCACAGGGTGTAATGTAAGTGTACCACGGGCGTAGCCAGGTTTTAGTATCGGGGGGGGTTCAAGAAAATAAAACGACTAAAAGTACACAAAATAACCCTTATATTCATAAGAAAAATATTAAAAATATAAAAAAAATTAATCTCTTAACTTTTCGGGGGGGGGGTTGAACCCCCAAAACCCTCCCCCTGGCCACGCCCAAGAAGTGTACCTATATGTATTTGTGTTTATATCAACCAAATTAATCAAATTAGATCAGGCTAATTGTAATAAAAAAACATGAATCGAAAAATTAAATAATTAAAATTACTCTTTATGGTTAATATCTTCAATCTTAAGTTTTCTTTTAGAAAATTGATCAACATAAAAAGCCACATCCTTTCCCCCATTTAACCGATATTGTATATCATTTAATAAACGAGATCCCATACTCACGGAAAGTGACACCCTTGCCAAATGACTTATTTTATGAAATTCGTTATTCTATTAAAAAAACTATCATCTTTAGACTATAGGTATCCTGTAGATGTAAATGTAATGGAACTTTGCACCTTCTACAATTATTGAATTTGTTTGTTTGTTGCTTATTTATTAGAAGAATTGAATAAACAATACCACCAAAATATTATCTTATATTTGCTTTAAGTATGCGCAAAAAATAGTGAAGTTTTTCTATGGTGGTTTTAATGGTTTTGGCACTAAGCTCGTTATTTACTTCAACTCTTTATATTTACCTGAATCGTTAAATTCATCAGCAACTTCCAGCCAAGCCTTTTCTGTAAAATTGCGTTTGCTGTATTCTGTCAACGTATAATTCCATAGGCAAGGGCGTTTTTCGATTGATTTAACAAAATTAATATTAAAAAGTGGATTTTCCGACATTTTAATTAACAATACACGTTATATAATTGATACAAACGACGATGTTGTCGCTTCAAATACGCAACAAATACTGCGGCGAGGCATGCACAGAAAACCGCAACCAGTTTTTGTTGTGAGGCGTATGCATGCGCCAGCGCCACCGGCCGCATGGCATACGACGATCTTGACGCGACGGTATATACGTGTTTCTATAGTCACATGACCCTTATGGCATATTGCGTGTTTGATGTTTCCTTGGTATTCGAGCAACCTTGAGATAGATATCGCATGCCGCTTACCCCCCTAGAGCGCGGGACGTGACGTAGCTATCGTGGAACAGTTGGAACAAACTGCTCCAGACGAAATCATGAGGTCGCAAAATTTAGATGGACAAAATAAATATTTGTGTAAACAAAATCGATTGGTTTGATTTTCTAAATAAAACGGTAATTTTATTATATTTATGTACCTACTAAATTATTGTGTTTATACAGTGTGTCCAGGAAAGTGCGCATCATACGGAAATTTTTTATTAGCCATTTTTCAGAAAATTTTATTCTTTATAAAAGTTGGCGGCTTATTCGAAACCAAAACGGTAATAGTCCAATATGTAATCAAATTTCAATAAAATATATTAAAAGGAAGCTTTTAGTACCAATCCCTAGCATTTACTACTATTTATACATTTTAATTGAAAAAAACTAAAAAAGAATTTCAAGATAGGTGCGTGTGACTTCAAATTTCAATATAAATTTTACTTCTAAACAACATCTCCAAATAAAGTTTATCGATAATAATGTAGTCATACCAGATGTCATAGTCTCTTGCCTTTAGTTTAGTTGTTTTTTTGGTTTATAAAGGTGGTATTTGTTCAGTTTTTGTATGTTATGTGTTGTTGATTTACTGCATTGGGTGTGAGAAGCAATTTGTCGAGCCGAAGTCGTTCTGTGCTCGATTACTGTTTGCAACACTGGTAAACTTGCTTCCTTATTTTCGGGAACATATTTTTTGTGGTGTTTCTTAAAGAGATTTTCAACAGCCCCGTCTGCTTGAATTTTCTGATTATCCTAGAAATGGTTGAATGGGCAATTTGGTTGTCCGGGTATCTTTCATTGAAAATATCACCAACATCGAGATAATCGCTTGATGTAGATGAATAACTACTATTATGAACATATCCAAAGTCATTAATATTAATTGAATTAAAGGTAAGTCACGCTCCTGTATTAGGTCTGTATGATCTATTATTATCTACAGGGTGAAATATCAGCTTCGCATTAACAAAATAAGTAATTTTGCGCTAGTACTAAATAAACTTTACTGATCATACCAAAATAATAAAAAAATGTAAAAAATGTATTCAAATTTCTAAAAAAATAGATTAAAATGGACCTTTTAGGATCACTGGCATTGACTAATATTTGTCACAAAGGAAAAATTAAAAAAAAAAACAAAAAGATTCCATATGATGCGGACTTTCCTGGACACACTGTATATACAGTGTGTCCCACTTAAGAGTGTAACACCTTCATATCTTTTCTATTATTAGTCCAATTTTAGTAATTTTTGCTTTCAAATATAGAACACATATTACTCAATTTACTGCCAAAAAACCAATTGCCTTCTTTAAATGCAAAGCACCTTGTGATGGCAAAGTAAATGGCAAAAACCCAGAAATGACATTAGGGAAATTTTTATTGAAAAATTTTACTAGTAATAATTCTTCAGAATTGCCCAAAAACTCTAAATCCAAAATTTCATGAAAATGAAAAAATATTGAAATTTTCTTCAAAACTAATTTTAAGTCCGTAAATGCGTCAAGTCCGTTTTTTAAGTCCGTTTAAGCGCAAGCTGCGCTTAAAAAAGTGTGCTATGGAAATTTTGTTTGAAATAAAACCTGAACTGTCAAAGTGCTATGTCGTATTTAATTATTGTCTGAATAATAATGCCGAAAAGGTGAAAATAATAAGTTTGGCGGTGATAATGCGCGATCAGCAACGTGAGTAGCTGAAGCACTTTGACAGTTCATGTTTTATTTCAAACAAAATTTCCACAGCACACTTTTTAAGCGCAGTTGCCTATGCAAATAATATTTACGGACTTTTCAATAAGACAATTTCAATATTTTTTAATTTTCATGAAATTTTGGATTTTGGGTTTTTGGGCAATTCTGAACAATTATTACAAGTAAAATTTTTCGATAAAAAAATCCCTAAAGTGATTTCTTGATTTTTGCCATTTATTTTGCCATCACAAGGTGCTTTGCATTTAAAGAAGACAATTGGTTTTTTGGCAGTAAATAGAGCACTATGTATTCTATATTTGAGAGAAAAAATTACTAAAATTGGACTAAAAATAGAGAAGATATGAAGGTGTTACACTCTTAAGTGGGACACACTGTAGAAATTATTTTATTGAGTGAGTTTGCGACCTAAAGAAAAATTCTTTATTGAATTCTATAATGGGAATTTTTAATGTATGTACTCCATTGCCAAAATGCGTTGCACTGATAAGGCAGTAAAGTTAAAGTGGCTAAGGCAAAAACAATATTCCCACAATAAAAACAAAGAAGAAAAGATTTCCCTAAAAGTAATAAATAAAACAAAAATATTATTAAAAATAACACATACAAATTAATATATTTTTAGAGCTGATACTGAAACTATTTTTGAATGGAGTAATCACAAAACAATGTGATTTTTTTAAATTTTAGCGTTCTGTACTTCAAAAGTAAAAAGGCGGAGAAAAAAACTCGTTTGTTCGTCTATGAATTCATAAAATATGGTACCTATTATTATTTAGAAAATAAACTGCTTCCGGGTTATGCCGTGTGTCAAGATTTGTTAATGCTGACGTTTCGCGAACCATATTGCTCGCTTCTTCAAAGCTAATTGAATACTGAAGACCTACCAAGAAAGTCTCCCTTATATACCTAAATTTACACCACACTGCGCACATCTGGAGCTACCGCTCCATGTGTTTTTCCACCTGACCGCGTTAGGATCGATCTCCAGACCCTACTAATGTCAGTACCGTCCTCGCGATTGATGTTGTCAGGATGTTTGTAAATTTCGTTGGCTTCTCTAATAAGCCTTCGATGATAATTACCCACCCTTGCCAACATCTTCGCGTCATCGAAATCCATTGTGTGTCCCGACTCGTGGCAGTGTTGAGCAACAGCGGACTGTTGAATCTTGTCTAGCCGGGTGTCCCTACTGTGCTCCTTGATTCGACATTCGATGCTTCGTCCTGTCTGTCCTACATAGCATGTTCCGCACTCACATGTTATCTTGTATACCCCTTCGTTCTTCAGGAGTGGTGTGATATCCTTTGGGTTAGGCAAAAGATCCTTTACCTTAGCTGGTGCTCTGTACCTTACTGTGATACCCGATTTCTTCAGTACTCTACCGATTCTCTCTGATACCCCACTGACGTATGGTAAGCAAGCGAACCCTTTGACTCTTGCGGTTCCTCTGAGACTTCCGGTTTTCTTTGTGTGACACCCCGTATGTCAGACTTGGTGTATCCATTCTGACGTAGCGCCCAAGTGTTCAACTGTTTCCGTTCGTCGTCCAAGACGCTAGAGTCGCATACCTTTTCGGCTCTGTTGAACAAAGTGTTAATAACACTTCTCTTCTGTTGGGGGTGGTGGTGTGATTTGGCGTTCAAGTACCGATCGGTATGTGTCTTCTTACGATAGACTGTATGTCCAAGCCTACCCGTTCACGTTCTGTATACCAGCACATCCAAGAAAGGCAGCTGATTATCCTCTTCTATTTCCATCGTGAATTTGATGGAAGGACTAACATTGTTCAGGTGGTTAAGGAACTCAGTAAGTTTATCTCTACCGTATGGCCAAACCACAAAGGTATCGTCGACATATCTGACTTAGTGCTTGTGTTTGAAAGGGCTTGACCTAATGGCTTTTTCTTCAAAAAATTTCAATAAAGAAATTGGCGATTACCGGTGACAAAGGTGATCCCATGGCTGCACCCTCTACCTGCTCATACATCGCTCCCGCCCACTTGAAGTATGTGGTGGAGAGACAATACTCTACAAGATCCGATACATCGGTTGGTAGACCTAGGGGGAGAAGTGTTGTCCGAAGGCCTTAGACTGCCTCTTCAACCGGAACACACGTAAAGAATGATGTTACGTCCAAACTTACGAGTATATCCTGAGGGTCAATGACAACTTTCTTCAAAATCTGAATAAAATGTTCAGAGTTCTTGACAAACGATGTTGTCCTATATACGGTTGGATGGTTTTTGACAAGTATTTTGCCAACAAATAGGTTGGGGAACCTATTGCGCTAACGATTGGTCTTAAAGGTACGTTATCCTTGTGGATCTTTGGCAAACCGTAGATCCTATAGTGACGTGACCGCACCGTAATAACGTAGCGTAAGAAGATCAATGTACATAATTTCCACGCCGCGATAATAGTGACGCTCCGTAAATCATAAAGTTCGTTCTCGACCGCAACGAATTTCATCTCCTGCGTGTTACGTCTTACGTTTTCCGGCGTATGCGCGCGTATGGCGCCATCTGTACGTGTACCGGCGAGTGAATAGCTGTTTCCAGTAAGTAACCATTCGTCCATAATTTATTATATCTACCACGATCTACCACTGCTTAATACAATCAACAAAAACACTGACATGTGAGGTTATGTGCCATTGTGTATATACTTCTCCGATAGATTGCGCTCAATTTGTTTGAGATCCTTGCGGCACTATAAATACTAATTTCGTCGTCCGGAACGGCATGCGGTATGGCACGTTACGGATTGCGTTTTTGCGGCACTGTACTTGGTCCGTTATAGAATGTATAGTGCAATTTGTTGTTGGCGGTGAACAATGAATCGGCAATTTTGGTACTAACTATAGAAACAATACGAAAAATAAAAATATAGCGTGATGTATTACAGGATTACAATTTTAAAACATTTAGATTACCGTTTGCGACTGGGACAGGAGATGCTGTTTATTTTTTGTAGTTTCGTTAATACCACTCTACACCTTTCTCTACACATTGACCATTTTGCACTAGTTATATTATTAATATAAGCGTGATTAAATTCAAATTCAACCATGGACAAAAACATGAAGTTTCCCAAAAATAATCCTACAAGAAATTAAAATTCTCAAACAATTATTTCTGGCGAACCGGACTGCATTCTGCATGCAGGGCATTAAATCTATCGAAAAGCATTATGTGCACTCTTCGCTTGGGTCGGCTAGAAAACCGCATATCACAGCTAGTACTAAAACTACATTGAATCTTTACCTGGAATGTGTTTGACATTAACGTAGCTCCCAGATTCAGAATTCCGATTTTGAAGTTGAGTTTCTGACTGTCTGTCATTCTTCTAAACTCAGGCAGTAGACTTAACAAGAAGTGTACATCAGCGTCGTCATTATTATTGGAAGTAGCAGGCAGTGTGCGTGATACTCTTTTTAGAGTTTCATGACTGGTTCCCGACTGCCTACTTGCCATCAAATCATCGTGTAATATTTCAGATTCTTTACTTAACGACACGGTTTCATCGTTATCATCCATTTGGACAGTATCTTCCTCTTTATTCTTTCCATATTCACTGGCGTCTTGTGTGTCAGGCATGTAAACGGACGCTTCATCGTCAAATATACTGCCTGCATTTTTATTAGTCGAAACATCGTTTCCCTTAGGTTGACGTGATTTTGTGAATGATAAAATAAATGTCATATACTTCGCCAGATAGTAAGGACGTTTCTTTGATGATCCCGAAGGTGTATATTTCTTCAGGTGTTTCGTATAGTTACCACGAAGATTCTTCCATCTACTCTTGCATTCTGCGATAGTAACTGAAATGTAACAAAATGAAATGGACCACTTATTAGTAATTAATAATGAAATCATTTATTTTTCAACGTGCGACAACCTGAAGGCAGTGTTGTATACTTCTTGAGACTACTTTAATAAACGATTTTTTAACGAGAAAATCTCTCAATAGGGTTTCAGCAATAGGGGTCCTGCATGATTTTACCTAACTTAACAAATAAAACCCTTAGGTGGTAAGAAAACCGTGTGTAAAGGCCGTGACGTCATAGGATTGGTGAGAAGTTCAGCGAACCTAGAGAGCGGCAGAAAAGACAGGACCTAACGGACACGAGTACGTCATCGAGTTGAATTGGTTGAATGTATGTATGTATAGCAATCTGGAGGTCGCATGTGGTAGGAGTGGGGGCGGCCAAAAATGTCGAAAATCCTATGGGCCTCAGAGGCTCCTGAAGTTAGGTATTCTAGTAATTTTTAAGTCACTAACTGAAGTTGCTAATGTCATTTGATTTGTATCACACCCGACGCATTGTGTACTGACATCATTTTCATGGTTTTATGTAATATTTTGACCTGGTGTGCATTGTGATAACGAATAAGTATCAGCATACTAAAACCAGAAACAACCAAATTATATTACTTATAAGAGAAGTGACAAAAATGTATTTCTCATGCAGATTGCATTATAATTGTAGATCGTGTAAAATTCATATACGCAAAACGGCAATATAAGATATAAAGTTAACAAAATAGTTATTTCTGAACAGCAATAAAATTTTGTATTTGAGTCTGTTTAATAAATAATCTTTATTTATATGTATATTGTTATTTAAATAATTATTATTTTGAATATAAAACCGTTAGTCATTTTGGCGTAGTTTGTATTTGCTATCACAACACATATTTTACCTTTACTGTGGCTTGGTGATCTATTTATATAGAACACAATTCCAATGTTAGTGGAGTGCAATTAGACACGAAAAAAACATTAATACGCGAGGAAAATGATCAGATATTTATAAAAGTGTTTGTATTACGTATTCTGACTAGATGTAATAAGTTAGCCAAGTTTTTGTTTACGAAAAAAAAGTCAAAATTAGTGTACCGGTGCGGTGCATCGGACGGCCCTTTCGAGTGTGGATTCCGTTATCGTGTAGCCTGGGTTGATGAATAATTATTGCGTTAGTGGGGGTCGTTTTACCGGGGAGTTCGTGTCAGTGCCGAGCATGAAAAGAAAAGTGTTCGCTAGTCATGAGATTCAGGCTACATCTCACTAATGATAGTGAGATGTGAAGAGTGATTGTGATTAAGACAAAAAAATGTTTGATTATCGTATGAATGTTTGTTTTTTTCTCTGATTGTTTACTGCTTGTTTAAATGATATTTATGTTTCTTAGGATGCCAGGAACAGCACCGGTTTGAGAAATCTTGCGTGTCTGCTCAATATCGGTGAAGGCATTATTTTTGGCCTGTTTTGTATATGTATGTTTATAATTGTCTACTTTCACTGTTCATTTTTATTTGATTATTATTAATGTTGGTGGAATAATTAAAAAAATCAAGTAAAGTCTCCAGAGTCTCAACAATGCACTCATATTATGATACATTGGAATTGCTCATCATAAATGTATGTCAAAATTTTGCAAATTCATAAATGTATATACAATAATACACAGGGTGAAAATAGTGATAACGAATAATTACTACAACCGTGCTCATTGTTATCTTACAAAAATGTTTAATTAAAAGTGCATATTTCTCTACGGACAATGTTTTCACGCCTTTATTTCCGCCAACGTAAAATGTGTATTATTTGCGAAACAATCCGCTACCAGAATGGCATCCAGTTTAGGCCCGTTATCTGGCTGCCCCATCACGTACTCTGCCTCCATTTTCACAGTTCTCAATACAAGAAAAGTTGCTGAAATTGACAAGAAACGTAGCGTACACTAGGTACTCGTCGCAAGCTGGCCATAAGCCGTCCCCAGCAAACAAACGCACGTGGCCTTCGACCAAGCATGCTACGTCACACCAATCACAGCGCGTTCTGGTCTGACTCATATTTAAAGAGACGTAACCGATTTTAATATTATTAATTTTGTGGGAACCGATTTTTTCTTAAAAACCAACGTTTGCGGACAGTTCTGGTATACGTTTGGAACTAATAGAGCATATTAATTTTTAATTTTAAGACATATTGCAAGACCCCTATTCAGAAAAGGCAAAACATGGCAATTGCACATGTCCAAAATTGGTAGCAGTTGTGAAACAAAATATGCTGAATCTATTGCAAAAATGGGCCAACGTAAAACTGAAGGTTAAACCTTGACTTTAATAACTCAAGATGTGGGATGTGATAAAAAATAAGCAAAATAAGAACTTCCCCATAACCTACAATAAGTTCGATACTGTGGACTTACCTCCTTCTCCAATCTCATTCGCAATGTTTTTCCAGGCTCGCTCTTGAGCATGACTCCATTGATAATCTTCCCGCGTGTTATCATAGAGGCAGGGATATATTTCTACAAGGCGTACGAAACGGACATTAAATTCTTGGTTATCTTGCATGCTCCTACGATTATCCACGTACTGTATTCACAAATAAACGCGATCCGATACAACGCACTAAGTGATACACCAACTCCAGTTCGCAACCAGTACCTATCTGTTGAATTTAGTGGCGGGCGGCGGCCGACTGGCACCACGTCGCTTGCATAACACCGCTACGCCATCTACTTCGATGCGCGTTTGCGCATCTGTTTTCACTTTTAGGTCACGTGATCCCTTGGTTATTACCTGCGTGTACGAAATGTATATCTTCTGGCTTTTGCTAGTTCGTACTGTCACTACTGCCTCCATCCATGGCGTCATTACTTTCTATAAATGTACACCAAATGACAGTGGTATTCAAGTACCTACTATACGCCAGGATTTCACACCAACATTTGATCAAACAAGTCTAAAATTCTATGTAATTGCATCGCTTAATACGGGCACGTATTGTAATAAATAAATGTCTTATAACGACATAGTTAAGTAACACAATTCATAGTAATGCTGTGTGCTTCCCACAAAATACCTCAATAAGGTTTGCAGAACTTTCCTTTATACTGGCTAGGTATAACTCCATGTTCACCGGGTGGTATATAAATAAATAAAATGCAATTGAATCTCGGTGAAAATATTTATTCAATAGCTATCTTGCGATACTAGTTTCGGGTTTTAGCGTTTTACCCCGTGTACAAGTGAGGTTTGCGACTGAAGACGGGGTAAAACCCGAAACTAGTATCGCCAGATAGCTATTGAATAAATATTTTCACCGAGATTCCATTAGATTTTAGTTTATTTCTTTTATACGTCTAATTGTAGGTAATTAATCGGAGTAACCTCAAATGTTTTCCTCCCTGAGTAAGAACGCCTAAATAACGATATGGGCAATTCGATGCCTGACCATAGCAGTTCAGTCATCATTAAAATTATCTCAAATCCAATTACAGTACCGGATTCCTAAAAATATGTCTTACTTGGGTTAAAAATTAAAATAAATATGAATAAATTTGTTTGGTGATATCTGCAAAACTAAAAATGATGGATTACATAATTAATAAGTATACATGTTTCTAATGTAACCAATTTTCAAAAATCAACACACCCTGTTTTAACGGTTAATAATTTTTGGAAGCATATTGAGTAATTTTCGATTTAGTTTTGTTTCTTACGAGTTCGACAAATATTTTACATTTGTATAAATAATGTTAAAACAAACAAAAATCCAACAGCCGCAATGCTTTTCGTTACAAAGAAGGTGGTACAACAAAGCACAAAAGAAAATGCATATGTTAAAAGGAAGGTTAGCAAAATCCCATACAGTGGATACAGAGGATCATGACTTAGAGCTTTGATGAATTGTTTGGTAGCAACAGTGCAGGATTTATAAATGTGGGGCCCCAGAGCAGTGGAGGATAAGGAGCCCCCTAAATTAAACAATACCTTTGGCATAGTTTTATTTAGACAACTTAAAAACGATTGTTTATCAAAAACAAACAAAGTTAATTTAAGCCTACGCGAGAAACACCTTGCAAGATTTTCTCGCGGTGATAGCAGAAATGGTTTCCTTGAAGTCAATTTCTCGAAACAAATCTAAGGAATGAATATATACGGCATTCCCAAGACTGTCTTCTAGGTCGTCTTAGTACATTTTAACTAAATTTTCTACAGCCTTGTATATATCTGAAATGCTTACGTCCTCGAAATGATTCAAGAAACCAAATCAATTTCTAATCGTATAGTAAGTACGAATCATTTCAGTAAAAGATGCAGAAAGCTGTTTTATCAAACCTCTCTCTCTCTGAGTATGTTCAAATCACCTATTGCCGAATTTGGAACCTTTTTAGAGCCTTGTAGAATCTTGTTAGTGGTATCAAATCGCTCAAAAATATCGTTCTAAACTCCAGTGTACAGTGCAATTTCATTGGTGCTCCTCTTCTGTAAAAGTCTAGCAGGTTTGATCTTGACGACTTTCTGCTCCTTATCTGAAGATATATCAGCAAGGACTTTTTTATTGACTTAAATGTGGTTGTCCACGGTTTATTGCATCGACATGTACAGTGGAAGCACAAGAATTACAGCTTAGCCAACAAAATTCAAAAAATGGCCACAGCAAGCTACAAACAGACAAATCAATCTTCACCAGGATTAGAGCTTGCACTCTTGTGTACTTGCCGCTCATATGTGAGGCATTGTCATACGATTGACCACGACAATGTGAATATTAATGTTACGAAAGTCTAAAAATTCTAATAGAGATTTTGCCATCGCAGCACCAGTTTGGCCAGTACTTGGAATTAAAGAGAGAAATCTTTCTTTTGGACCAGGGGCCTATTTCATAAAACTACTTTGCAACTTTTCACTTTGCACTTTGCAATTTTTGAAAAGTGCAAGGTTTTCAGTGTTTCATAAGTATATTTGATGAGCTTTGCCATTTTTCAAGTTTTCACTTTGCACTTTTTTGCAAATCGCAAAGCGAAAAATTGCAAAGTAGTTCTATGAAATAGGCCCCAGATCATTCCATAGAACTTGATGCCACTGTCAGCTGGTCAATGTGGGCTTGTTCAGGTGTAGAGTCAACAGATATTGCATAATATTTTGATTTTTTATTCTTGTAATTTCATTGAGGACTTCTCACCAATCTCTCACCAATCAAAACAATCAGCTCTTCACATATTGTAGATGACAGATAAATTTAAATTTTAAATGCATTGAGAGAAATGAATCGTGCTCTTGCTAACAATTCCAGAATACCCTTTCTGAATCCCCCTTGCTACCATTTCTCTGTGAACCAATCAAATCATCATCTCTTCTAAAAGCTAACCCAGGCTCCGATATAAATTTTATTGTGTTGAGAACTAGCATCAAAACTCTTTCGCTAAAATTTGATCAATTCGTAATAGCTTCTTGATGATTTTCAGAGGCTTTATGTTCAATAATACTTTTCTTGTGGTTGACTAAAAACAAAGCCAAAACAGTCTCATTATTTTCGAATTTCGGAGATAGAAATTTTAACATTTCTTGTGTTTCCTATATTCTGTGTTTTGTTGATCTTAGTTTAGTAATTCATTAATTACTTTAGTTAAACAATTTTTGTGAAGACCCTATTTTGTGGGTGCCCGGATGCCCCGGGGTAAATCCGCCGCTGTGTAGCAATTTGGTCATATTCTTGTTACTCCATAGAATTCTAAGATGGTTGTAGATTGGTGTTCTCGTAAGAAAGTTTGCGTTGTAAATTACCATTGGTTTTTACTACAAAAATATTAAATTTTAGATAGTTAAATTGTTGTGTCCAAATTTAAAAATTTTTTATGTCATCGAATATGCGAGACTCATGATTCTCACAACAAAAATATATATATTCTGTATCTATGGTAATGACGAATAAAAAGACAATATGTATGTAAAATATTTTATTTTTTCGTTCTATCGATTATACCTAAAAAAATCACATGGGCATCGCCGCAATGAAACATAATAATCACGGGACCTATTAAAGTAGTTCATTGTTTCCTAAAGAATTTGTTTTACCTTTCCTTGTCCATATCGTTTAAACATACATATTTTGATCATGCTACACGCAAACAAAAAACTATAACAAAAAGAACTTACGGGAAAATAGAATTACACCTTAAGCATACTGATAAATGTAAAGCCTGACGTGGGTCGCCAGCAGATCAGGATAAAACGAAATGTTGCCGAGCGATAGTGACAGACGGCAGGACGACGCATGCCCCCCGAAATGCAGGTTTTCATTCGGGGGGCCGGATAAGTTTTCCGAGTCTTCGTACTGCTCTTCCGCTTGCCGCTCGAGCTCCTTATAAAAGCTCTCATTAGATGACTCGTACTCGTCCAACGCCTGTCTCTCCAGCTCCTCGGAGGTGGTGGCAGTTACAGGCAAAGACCGCATCTCACAGTCATACTCTCTCATCATGGACGTGGAAGAATTTGGATCGCAGAACACTTTCGAATCCTTATTGGCAATCAGCTCCTTCTTCTCCAACTTATAATCCAGTGAATCGATTGGTCCGTCAGGTTTCAAAGCCTTCGCCATGTTAATCGGACAGGACAAATCAGAAGACAACGACGACCTCTTGGAAGTCGATGAAGACTTAAATTTAGTTCCATAAGAGTATTCTTTATCCATGGAATAGGCACCCTCCGGAGATTTACCTCGGGCCTTCTTAAAAGCCAAGTTTACTTGCGAGTTTATCTTTCTACTCTTCATCTTTTGCTTCACGTCCAGGTTATGCATACTCGTTGATCCTTCAAAAGTGTAATTCTGAGAGCCGATATGTTGAGTGGACGTGGACTTGTACACTGGTTGGTTGGTCAAGTTCCAATTTTGAGGCGGCGTGTGAGGAGGAGTGAAGTTTACGTGGTACGTTTGAGGGGTAGGTGATCGCATGTAGTGCGCCGTTTGCACCCACCTCTGCTTAGGGAAATGCGGTGGAAGCAAAAAGTATGGTTGAGGTGGAAAGTGAGCGACATTGAAAACAGAGGGCGTCCTGAACTGATTAATAATCCACTGTTGGCCAGAGTTGTAATGTACAGCGTTCTGATGATGCTTCTGCTGCACGAAATTTCTCGTGTTTGTTGACAACTGCGTCGAATAGGGGTAAGTATTCGAATACGGATTTGTGGGGTAATTCGACGTCGAGAAACTGTTACAGTACAAATTTCCTTGCGGGTACTGATAAGGACTGTTGGCGTAAAAATTACCCGGGTATACGTTTTGGACGTGCGGACTGTGGAAGGCACTATAAGCCGCTTGGACTTCGTTCGATTGGTACTCGGTCGTGATAAAGTTCGTCGGCACGCAATTTTGATAACTCCCGCTTCCAAAACTATTATAACAACTTATTGGGCTATTAGAAAAGGACTCCGTAAACAACGAGCTAGTTGGGAACGATTTCACATGCGCTGCCGTGTGTGAAGTACACGCTTTCGACTGGGCACAATCAGGCACCTTCCTCTCTTCAGTCTTCAAGAACAATTTCGAGTCCTGCTTCCCTCTGGACTGATCCAGCCAACTTATTGAAGGTGAGGGAGGTCGGGTCTTTGATGTGATTAATTTGTATGTATGACTTGGATGGCACAAGACCGGATCATCGGCCATTGCGTCCATTGCAAATTGGATATCTTTGCATGAAGTGCTGTGTACCAGTTGAGGGGAACTGTCTAAACTTAAATGTGTTTTCGAGCCGGAGGGCTTATTTGAAGCGACGCCCTGGACGACGTCCGAGTAGAGGCGTCTCGTAGGCGTCTTCGCTGAACATTCCGTGTCCGATCTCATGGAGGCGATGGCCGGCTTTGAGGGGTTCCGCGCGCCAACCTCCGGCTCCTTCATCTTCTTCAGCGCGTCCGTTAAATTCTGTAACAAGGAAAGATTCTCACGACTGTAGACGGTGCTAATCTACATTACCTGCAAATTGCGAAAATCGTTGGCTTTCTCTTGCAAATCATTGAAATGATATGGGTTTCGGTCAATGTTAAAATACTCGGGGTATTGGAGGAATTTTTGCGATGATGAATTCTCATCGATAAATATGTTGTTAAATGACGATTTATATATGTGAATTTTCTTGCGTGGTATCAGATCGCTCGATCGATTCGTCTTCCATATATTTTTGATCGTATCTGCATGGGACAAAAACGCAGTCAACTGACATATACTAAACTGACATTTTTAAATTGATAATCACGAAAAACCCAAGGTAAGCAAAAAGTACTCACCGCATTTATATTATTATACTGAGGGCACTTTAAAAACCAATCAATTACAGTAATACAATATCCGACCAATTCAATAGCTATTTGAAAGTCATCTAGTTTTAAGGTTTCTAGATTGTATGAAAAAAGAAACACAAAAGGAGTACTTACTATAAAATAACACATTTCCAGGTAAAGATAAATATATTGTCATGTTTGTCTGTCACTATGATAATTATTTTATTGGAAAATGTATTTCAGGTGATTTCGGATTAATTCTACAAATATGTTATTAAGGTGCGTCAATACTTAAAATGTAAAAATGGGACTACTTAATATAATATGTACATAAAATGAGACATATTGAGTGATTTGAAAAATAGAATGAGAAATCGTTTGTACTCGTGGTATTGTATATTTCATAAATTAATTGAGTATAGTTCGATCAAAGCATATTTGCACATTAATTGTCAAAAGTGTCACACACTCACAGTCGTTTGATGCAATCCCTGCTTTATCATTGGCTATTATCAATAATCTTTAAAAATGTTCTTAATTGAAGTATTAAATGTAATTAAGGTATACCAATTTGCGCGCCTAGTAAATACTAGTAAAATCTTACCAGTGAAACTGTAGAAGTTTCAGTACGTCCGACGTTAATGGCAATAATTTCACATGTCGTAGAAAGAGTGATCGCATGACGATAGCATCGTAACTAGATTATGTCACTTTTGACAACACGCAAAGATCCGTTGTCCGGATATAATAATAACGAAGAGGTAATTTTATATCATATCTAAAATGTTTTTTAAGCATTCCACCTTTGTGGCTCTCGGTCTCGCTTTCAGTATGTGTACATAACATTTTCTGCAACATTTTCGCAGCTAGTGAACATAATAAGTCATAAAAAACATTACATACAAAACGTAGCAAATTGCTTCGGTATCAGTTAGTCCCTTGTCTGTTTATATTTTGTGTCCCTTTTTAAAATATTTGTCACCGAATCGAATCGATTTTAAACACTAACAAATGGAAATACCGTAAAAATGAGAAATTGTGTAAAATTTAAATTCGCTAAAAAGCAACGCTAGTAAAATTCGACAAAATATCAACGAAGTTGAAAACAATACTGCAGATATTAGGCATTGTATGCTAATCTTTGCTTCATTTAACACAAACGTGCAAAACTAGTCCAGTCGAATTTAGTAAAAAAAATAAGAAAATAACAAAAGTCCCCATCAATGTATTGTGTATTGTATGTGTATTGTGATTGAAATGGGGAAAGTTTGTAGACACCGGAAACGATCGTTATCGGAAAGAGTAGTGTTTATAACAATCGAAATTTACAATGAAAATATTCTATATCTCTTTTAAACCTTTGTGAAATTGTTAGAAATTACACGTTGAATCCCTACGTATTTCCGGAGATAATATGACTTTTCACTTGCGTCTCGAACGCACTAATATATGCGTGGTCTTCTTCCAGGGCCTTCTGACTGTTAATTGTTCGCTGTTAGTATCATAGACTGTTGGTTGTGCTTTGAACTTCAATGTTATACTTATATAATAGGGTGTATCGAAAAAACGCTATTTTCCGAAATTCAAAATATCAAGATGATTAAAAGTCGTAAGTAGTGTTAAAAACAATGAAAAATATTTAAGTATCCCACAGGTTAAAGTTTATAATTTTTTTTTAAAAAGTCGAATTTTTTCATTTTTTTTTTAAATGTAATATTAAGGATGTCACTTTTTCAAAGCCCACATGTACGCACCTATTAAAATATTTAATGACAAACTTTTATCTACATTTAACCACATTTTTTAAATTATACGAAAATGGTCATTTTTCTAAAAATTCTTTCGAATCTAAATAAACTTCAGGCGATCTAAATGTTGCATTAGACTAATATATTTTTGTATACCTACCTTAATTTCACACCTTATTGTTAAACTTTTTCTATTTGAAAAAGGAAAATCACAGTTTTTCTTTAATTAAAGAAACCAAATTTAAAAAAAAATGTAAACATTAGGCCCTCTGCGGGAGAGCTAAATATTTTTCAATTGGGCATTTCTTTTTTGTATATGTGGGTCCATAGGGACAACTTTTTATCAACATGAAATTTCGAATTTCGAAAAAAAAATCTGATCCACCCTATCATAATATATCTGCTATCGAAAGTATCCAAACAGCTATAATGGTGACTCTCATTGTGCATCGAGATTACGTGGAGGAAATTTCGGTGACAATCAGCAACGACAATTTATCCAATGCACGGTTTTCAAAATTGGCGTGCTTCTTCAAATTTGTTACTATCACAATTTTTAAATTTATTTTGGTTTTTTTAGGTTTTTCAAATGACAATGGGTGATATGAATAAAACTGAGTTTATGCTCACAAAGTATGTACTCATGAGCATCAGCCTAAAGTGTGAGTGTATGCTCCGGTTTGTATGAATAAAAGCGATATTCCTAATACCTTGAGCAGATGCTCATAACATAAGTCACAGATTTTTGGACAAGATTTTAAAACTGCTAGTTATTTGAGAATGTATAACGGATGAACTGATTTTAGCTTGACTGGGACGGAGTTTCTTGGTACTAGTGTATGCGCTTTCAGAAACAAAATTAGCAATAAACAGTCTTTAGACCGGATTCGTATTCAGTCAAAACGCTTAGTCAATTTGAATTCCACTATCATAATTTTCAAGTTTTATATCTTAATCTGTTAACTTAGCTTCAAAAAACTTTTATGTTATCAATTTGGTAGGTAACGCACAACCCTTCTTTCGCAAAACTCTTAAGTCTCGGGCGCATTAACCATTAACACAAATATATTAATTAAAGAAAATACATATGAATCAACATATTTACAAATACTAAACAAACGGTGCCTTGTGCCGTGGGGCCGTGCGCACTTATCGTCTCATAGGTGGTCGCAAATTAAACATAAACTTTGCCATGACAGCTACGTCGGCCTTAAAATATATGGAGTAGAAACTTCGGTGATTGAGGCTTGAACTTTATTTTATTAATATGAAATATGAGTATGTAGGTAGTAGGTACTCACAAAGATTACATTTAGAAGTACATGCTCATAGTGAGCATCTTCTCCAGACCTTCGTACTTATATTTATTCATACCACCCATTATGTCATTAGCCAATACAAAATATGTTATCTTATTGTGATAATTACAGCAAGCGCTGCACGATAATTATCAATTTTTAAACAGCACCTACAGCACAACTACATTAGACGAAAAAACGTTATTTACATCGGAAAATTTCAAACCCAGCTGGTCTTTTGAATACACCTTTGCTTGAGCGCAAAGAACGTATAAAAAGTCCCCATTTATATCTTGTCTACGTCACACGTTATTCACGGCCAAAGATAGCCGAATTTGCTTTTATTTGGCAATATCGTGAATGCATTGCCCATTGTCATTGTCAATGGAAGTAATGATAACTGGGTTAGGTAGGCTGCACACTGAACGAGCAGGCAGCAAGCAGGCAGCGAGCAGGCAGCAAGCAGGCGGCAAACAGGCAGCAAAAGCATCAAGGTGCAAAAAGCGGTCCCATGTATTTATATGTAGACCTGAATGAACGAGCATTTGCTCGTAGGTGCAAAATGCACGCTGCTTGGTGTATGCATGTTTTCTGTCAACCGTTTTTTTGCTGCGTCGCACACAGGCAGCATCCAATCAATCTTGATTTTTGTGTAGATTATTGTAATGAATTTTTAAATTAGCCCATTATCATAATTGTTGAACTAGACGCAAAAAAATGATTGTTTTAATAAAAAAAACTACAGCTTCGCCAGTGAAATATTTGCAAAATTAAAATTTTATTTGACGGATACTTTCGCATTGATACTTTTGATCTGAAATTTCCAATAATTTATTTGCAGATGATAAATTATATATTATATATGCATCTATATAGCAACAGATTATGTCAGGATGGTGAAACCGTCAATTTTTTAAAATAACAGATAATTTTGATTTTTTAGTGGAATTAATTGCTGACGTTGAGGACAACCCTGTTCTATACAATCCAAATTTGAACGATTATAGCAATAAACGAGTTAAAATTACTATAATACCGATGAACCCAGTAACATTTCTTACGTTTTATAATTAATCGCCACATAAGAAAATCGTCATCCTCGTATGACGACGACATGGCTACTAATGTTTTGAATAAGCCACCTGTTCTTTAAATTAGCACAAAATGCAGAAACATTAAAAATACATAATATACAAGTTTATTATCATTGAGTAATTATTTTGTCACAAACTATCATGTTTACCACAATTTTTTTTATAAGCTATTACCATCTTTTAATGCATATTTTTAAGAAATTACATGTCACATTAAACAAACGTCATGTTTGAGAGTTGTGCTTTTGCTGTGCTCTCAGTGTGCGGTATGCATCGTGCAAAATGCTTCTAGGAAGCATAATGCACGCTGCTTGTTGCCTGAATGCAGCCTGCTCGTTCAGTGTGCGGCCTCTGGCTTACTGAGCTTTAGCCCAGTAATGTTAAGAGTTGCACCTCGGAAAAATTCAAAGTCAGCTGGATTTTTGTATGCACCTTTGGTTGGGCATTTCAAATAACGTGCATAAAGTTATTGAGATCGTGTCTGCATCGCGCGTCATCACGGTTAAAGATGACCGAATTTGGGTTTTAACAATATCTTGCTTTCTAATCAGACGACAATGATCGTTATTAGAAAAGTTTCTAGATCGTTTAATTCTTAAACAAAAATGTCTATACATTGTTTAAGCATTTACAAGTTATACGTCTGGAAAAACGTCAGATGCACGTGTGGGCAACATAAATGTTATACGTGAATGCAACATAAAAATCGCATAAAAACCATTTATATAAAATCGATGGCGACTTGTGCACGTTATTTGTAATGCCCAACCAAAAGTATGCAAGTCCCGTTGGGTTTGAATTGTTCCGAAGTTATTTGACTAATTTCACTGGGCTACTACTAGTATTTTGTGTTCTGTACCAGAACATCATTAAACATTAAAATAAAGTTAAATTAAAGTTGTATTTATTCCAAAATTGAGGTTGTGTGTATTTTTTAGAAGTGGGTGGTGGTACAAATAGAACAAGCTGGAATCTTGATGATTGTTATTTTTCAGGAAAAAATAAAGAATAGCTTATTTTTCCTCAGGTCAATTGCTTGAGGGTGGATTGACGGAGACTTTTGAACTATCGTTTAGATTCCAAAGCTTTATTCTGATGTTCTAAAGTTTAGAACGCCAGAATAAAACTGCTCACAATAAGAAACGGCTTGATTTTAATTATTTAGATTTTAAAGTCTAATATCACTGAACTAACAAAGATCATCATTTCTCCAATGCTTAAACACAGTAATTTTTAAATCAGTTATTATTTTGTGAATGCACTTTTGAGTTTACACATTCATATATGACTCACGGCTGTCATAAGTGAACTGACCGGTAAACGATGATTGATTAGATATAGATTACTTCAGGAAAAGTTATGTCAAATGTTTGCAGTCCAGGCAAGAATTAATTATACATGGTTTATCTTCCGATGGGCAGATGATATATAAAATTGTACAGCGTCGATCTTCAAAAAACTGGACATTGTTCCTTTAGTGTTAGTTGTAACAATATTCTTCCTTCGTCTTCCTTGTTTCCCATGTTTCTTTTGGGTGTACATATGTTGTGTAATAGTTGGAACAAGATGTCCTTACCGTGACGTACCCACAGCCTTCTAACTAAAATCATTTTTCCAGAAACGTTTGCACTTTTAATACATATTCCCTAGGATCCTCCATTTACAAGTTGTAGTCTTCTGTGAAACTGGATTTTGGTCTATGGTGGTAAAAAGGCAATTGATTACCATGCCTTTCTTTCTGTAAATGGCACCTCACCATTGTGCTGGCTTACTTGCCTGGTTTCAGTACTGTAATGATTGCCTATATCCACTGGGGTCTTCTCTTTTTCCAGAAATTATTGTACAATGGGAAGTTTTCAATCGATACAAGTGCATACTTTTTATTCTAAATTGTTTTTCCAATCATATTCTTAAAGTTTTTCTCCAATGTTGATAAAAATGCCATGAAAGTACACCTTTCCTGAAAGTTTTATGATAGGTACATAGTTGTGTTCGTTTTATGACAGCCAGTGAACAAAAGCCAGCCACTTTGACTAGGTTGAATTTTGAAAAAAAAAATGATTGTATGTACTTTATTAATTAAGTTATCGATACGTTAAGTTTTAGAATCGATCCGATTTTCTTTTGACTAGTGACACCTAAAAAGACCACAAGATATATAGATAGATCAGAATACGCACCTACGTCAAATCGCATTTTGATAGTCATATCCTCAAAACTGTTAAAATTAACGAATGGCGGCTTGGTCAGCTTTGAGTCAACGTCCACGTAACACTCGTACTTGGTAAATCGCGGTTTTCCCGGAGTCCTCTCGAAATTTTCGTAAAATCGCGGGTTGATAATGTGAAAATCGTCCGTGCCACAATAGCTTCCCGTCCTATCGTAGTTTTCAGCATGGTCAAAGTCGACCAAGTTTATGTACTCGGTCAGGTTGAATTTTGGTGAGTAGGTAAGCCAGATGAATAATTGCTCGACTTCGGGCAGCATCCACGGTTCGTTGACGGTCATCTGCCGAAACTGACATGGATAGTGAAACGTTACATCTGGTCCATTAGGCGTGTACGACAACTCCCTGGACTCGTCGTACTTGTAATTGGCGTACTGAGCTAATTTACTTTGCGGTATACTATCTCGAACTGTTCTAGGTCTAGTCACTTCCTCAGTAAACGTCTCTTGAATTTTAACATATCGTGCGTAGAGCTCCTGTCACGTTGACAATTAGCAAAAAATACCTCAAAAAATGGTCAAAAACTGTACCTGATTAGCTTTCTGATAAAGGTAATAGTCGTTGGTCCATGTCTTATTTGCGTAAAAGATAACACTGTCGTAAGCATCTTTTAATCTCTTTTTAATATTGCTCATTACTCATAACAGCCTCATTTGCAAACTGCAGATTGCATGCACAAATTTGTATTCAGCGCCATTGTTTTCTACCCCTCACAACCTACTTCTCGTTTCCGTTGATAGATGGACGCACCAGCTTGACAATGACACGAAAACATCGGATATTTGTCATCAGCAGATAAACAAAAACGTCTGTCAGAATTCAGTCAACTAGACGAAATGCTCTGTGCATCCTACATACCCAGAACAACTTTACAAGACAATACAAAAAATACCCTACCATCAATCGTGTAACGATAGGAAATGCGTAACAAAATATTTATAGGTTAAATAACAGCTAAGTCATGTTCAATACGTTGAAGGGTTTACTGAATGTTGGGAAGCACATATTAAATGAAGAAACCCCGACATTAGAATATGCAATAGACCCAAATATTGGTGCTGAGCTACTAGGACATTATCAACAGCAATGGTCCGAACTCCACATACTAAACGAGGAAAATGCCGTAAATGCATCTCAGGCGGCAGATGAAATTGAACGAATTCATTCGAAAATATCCAGCGATCAGAACAATCTTGGTCACATTGTCGGTTTTCTATCGGAGACAGGGCCGTTGAAAACGCATATCAATAACTGCCTGTCGCAAATCACGTCTATTTACAATGATTTTGACAAGGTTGAGAAGAGTCTGCTTACGCTAGAAGACATCATTGAAAAACTTGACCAGGAACAGAGGAAGATAGAGCATAGACATCAGTTGGCATTATACAAAGAAAAGAAATTATGTGAGTTATAATCAAATCAGTTAATCAGCTAAAAATACATTAGTTAATTGTCACACCCAGCTGACCCAGAATTGACTTTTATAGAGACAGGTATTACACATTTTTACTTTATCATACGCAGTATGATAAAGTACTGTAATCGTGCCAAAAGAAAATTTTTTGATTTTAGCTGAAATATGTCCTTTTGGGTCCCCTGGACATATTTGACCAAGGTACAAAAAAATGTCTGTGTATGTGTGTGTACCCGATTTTTGTGGCAACGATTCCGGAGAAACTACTAAAGGTATCGGGACAAAACTTCATATTTAAAAGTTTTATGATCAAACTTGAAAAGCCTTTTGTTCAAAAGCATTTTTCAAGAATTTTGCAAATGAGCCGCCATTTCTGTAATTTCGGCAAAATAGTTAAATAATAAATTAAAGTAGAAGACATTCTGAATAATTTGTCTATCACATTTTTTTGTAAAATTAATAGTTAGCTGTATGAGCAAATAGTATTTGATTGAGATCAGTCATGTCTGCAGTAATATAAAACTTGTTAGCCACGATTTGACAAATATTTTCATTCTAATGACAGTAGGTAGTGTCAAACGTTGATGTTTTGACAATACCTACTGTCAATAGTATCAAAATATCTTTTTAAAAAAATCTGTTCTGCAGTCTCGTATATGTTTGTTTGTGACTTTTGTATGTTGTTTTATGGTCTCCATGGCCCACGCCTGACAAAATGTAAGTTTTTACAATTGTTTTTTTTGAGTTCGATTTGTTTGTCAATTGTGTAATTTATATCTCATTTCCTATAGCGCCTGAAGAAGAGCCCAGTAGGACACGAAACATGTAGCGATTGCTAAAATAAAATAAAAATAAAGAATCTGGCCACTTTTTATTGTATCAAATATCAGATGTCAAATATCAAATACAATCTCATTTCCTATTAATTTTATGTATAGTATGATAAAGTCATTTGCCTGGCCACATCAGATTTTTTTTTCTTCGGATTCGAGTATTTCCCAAGTACAACTATTCTAAATATTGTTGTTGTTAAACTTTAACAATGCTTGGTGGTGACCTGAATATAATTTATCATAGTGTTCAAGGAGTTGAAGAAACAAGCCATTTTTTCTTTATTTAGATATAGCCCTGATAGTTTCTTGGCAAAAGTTATAGGGGATATAAGGGGCCAAATTCAATGTGATTATCCCTAAAACTGAAAGTTTCTCAGAAACTATGGTTGTATCATGAAAGACTGTAAAATTTGCTATAAAAATATAAATCCAATTGTAAAAAGTAATAACAAGCGGATCTTTTAATTATCTCAGAAACAATATTTTCACAGAAAGAAAAATATGGCTGGCTGTGCTGTTCCATGTCCCAAATAGTTCAAGAGGTTAGAGAGCATCATATTTTATGAAAAAAAAAACAATATATAGTAAAAATTTGACTTGATTGTATGTTCTGGTGACCTTGTAATATAAGTCAAAGTGTTTTGTACAATATTTTATCGACAGCAATGTAATCATGTTTTCAAATTTACTATATTGAAGGACAAACTAGTTTCAGACAAATTCTGCAAGAAACAACAGAGCTATTTCACAAAACAGTATACATAATCTTCAAAAGGTTGTAGCTGCAAATTTCAATAGTCAAAATTTTGCCTACATTTTTTTGTGGTTTTTATGCTTGCTCCTAAAAAGTCTTGTAGAATAAACTTTGTATCATTCTTACGTATAGCAAACAGTTTTCAAGCTAAATAGCTAACAAATAGAATTCTTGTGGTTTAAAAAGCGATAGCAAATTTTATAAGTTATAGTTTGCACAAGGTTATTTTCTCCGAAAATCTAACATTGTCTGGACTATTATACATTCCTCAAGTTACAAAACATAACCATATTGACTCTTAATATTCCATCAGAGTTCATGTTTTTCAGTTTGAAGTGTGTTTATCAATTACCTGGTAAACCAATTACATATGGGTTAGGTAGGTGATTGTTCTAGTGCTTGAAAATATACATGCCCCTGACAAATTTAAATAAAAATAAATAAATCACAATATATATTTTTAAATTAGAGATTGAGTTCAATTACAAAACCTGCTACTTTGACTTGAATATTAGGGCAATTGGGATTCTATGAACCAATCCTTTTTGTTTTCATGCTTTCTTTCTATCTTTCAGCAAACTTGGAAGGTGCTAGAACGTTATTGGCTGCCAAGCATTCCCGAAGTGTCGTGGCACACGAACTGAAGCAAAAGCAAGTCTTAGAGGAACGGCAGCAAGTCTTCCAGGATGCTTTCAAGAAAGATTTAGAAACTTACAAAACTCTTGGTGGGATACCTAGTAAGTACTAGCGTGGTCTGAAAATTGTGTTGTTCAACTGATGCTTTTTTTTTAGAAGTTGAACTTTCTACTAATCAGCCTCGTGCCTTATTGGAAGACATCCAACTGGAAATAGACAAGGATGCACTGGACCAATTTTTGGAAGAGAACTAAGATATATCTTAGTAGGATAAATGGGTATCAAATAAGTACACCAAATATGTTGTTAAATGAATAATATTGTTGTAATTTTGTATTATATATTTTTATGAAGTGATCAATCATAAAAGAGAAACAATAAAAGTATTACAAATTTATAAAATATGCTGAATATATATTATGTACAAATTAACGTAGAACGTACGAGATCCAAAGAATGATTACAATGACGATATACAGTCCACGTATTATTATTATTATGTACAACAGACGAAACATTGGGATTTCATATAAAACGCGACCTATCAATTGAATTAACAGCTTATCACCAAACGACAATTTGGTTACACGATGCGTGATAAAAAAAATTGCTTACATAAATTAGAGAGTGGAGAGTATGTATAATATTTCTATAATGAAATATTTCTTTTATGTACAGTAGATTGGGGGAGGTAATAAACACGCTATTTTTGGTAGAAAAGCCAAATGGCCAACACTGGCTAACTGATCAATTAACTACATAATAAATATTTTACTACCTGAAAATAACTAGGCACGCATACCAATACTAAGAATGTAAAAAAAAAACAAAAGACTAAAACATTTACACTTCACTTTTTTTAATATATGGCAGTCGGTGCAGTTTCGTTTCATTTAATTTTAACATAATACTAGGAGATACAAACCCTGGAGACAACTGCACGATATTTGGTACATACAAAATTTGAATTTTCCAAAATATTGTTTCAAAAAGTGGTAGCCATAAATATCGAGTGAATTTGGACCAATATCTTGTGACCCAAAATTGAGCCGTCAAAAAATTAACTAATTAAAACATTATTCCGACTGGATGAGTTAACATTTACATTAACTGAAAAATTAACCGTACCATTAAGACTATTTTTGTAAGCGGCAATTTTTGACAGCAATCTTAAAAGTATACACAATCCGATAGTAATGAAAATGCTTAAGCTATAGTAATGATATTTTTGTAATTTTGCCAATTTTATAGTTTTTTATCATTTTCTGTATTTGTGTTATAATTTTATAAATTTTTTTTATATCTCTATAGATGTATATGTATATAATTTCTTTTTTGTCATTTTCATTTTACGCATTCCTATTTAGACAGCAAAGAAAGTAATATCACAATCCTATTTAAATTAAACTTCACGCACAGCACTAATCCATCATCAACAGCCTAAAATGTAAACACTAACATTGATAAACATTGCCTATGAGATACTTCTGCAAATGATTTTATGGCAAACGCACGCTGTGAGAGCCAGTAATACTTTTTTTTGTTCCTAAGAGAGTTTTACTCCAAACTAAAACAGTACAACTAAAACTTTCATTGATTTTCTTTTAAAAAATCTTAATACAGCAGAATTATATTTAATCTAAGGGAATATTAAAAAAAAAAAACTAAGAGATGTACATACTTCGCCCAACCTTACAGAAAAGCATTATCTCAATATTTAAAATATTAAGGCTAACTGTCACATTTTGACAAGCTACAATAAATACATCTACGTATCATAAGTAATGTTATAAAAGTTGTTTATTTTTATATACCTGAAACCAAGAAATAAAACTGGATAATCCTTTCCTGTAAAGTAGTAACCTCACTGAAAAACTTACACTAAAACATACTGATCTTTATATTAACGCAAAAAAACGTGTTGATGACGTCTTAAGATATTTTGCATTTTATTCGCATTTTTTTGTTTATTTATATTTTTTTTTGTTTATTTTCATCTGGGGAGTTTATTTTCGGTATCCTTGCGGCCGCAGCGGGACCATCGGTCACAAATGTTGATTATGTTTCTTGTGTTCATACTGGTAAAATTACAAACAGAAAAATAATTTTTCCGTTGTATGGTAATAGCCGAATGTCTTGCTTTATGGCCAACACTTAGCGAGTACTGTTCATGAGTTTTTTTTGTATGTGGGGGCAATGGGTTTCTGTAGCTTCACGGTTGCCAGTACCTATTTGTAAGTATGAGGTATGTGGCAGACAGCCTCTGTCACGCCGACTCTCTCTCCCCATCAACAGGTCGTCCATCACCGTAAATACTCAACGATGCAATGTAATTATTTGGCATAACCTGAAAATAAAAATATCTTGATTTACAAAACATGGAAAATTGTAAGATTACGGTGAAACCCGCAACAACAAATTGTTTGTAGAGCTGTCTGTGTAAACTCGGTAGATTTTATTTTAAAAGTATTACGTAAATAGCAGAACGCTTTAACAAAATTAACAAAAATAAATATTTTAAGAACTGAACACAAATGTAGCAAACATAAATTATGTTGTTGCAACCAGGGCTGTGGAGCCGGTAAAAAAACTTTCGACTCCGACTCCAGATAATTTTCGTAGTCCGACTCCAACTCCGGAAAAATTTTATTTGTTTCCAGCGAATTTGTTGGCGAAAAAAAGTTAAACTGACAAACTAATTGTAAATAAAATGAAAAAGACCTGTAGATCGGACCACACACAGTTATGACCGCTTTTTTATTTTTTCAAAATGTCTGAAATCATTAGAAATTCAGCTGTTTCCTAATTAGAAAGCACATAATTCTGAACTAGTTTGTCAATTTAACCGATTTTCAATATTTAATAATAACAAAAGTAATGACAATCCACGGTATACTACTAAGTAACTCATTCCAACTAAAATTCATTCCAACGAATACAAAATTAAGTGCAGAATAAGCTGAAAATAACCTCAACTCTTTCTTCTGTTAGTGGCAATGACGTCACAATTCTGGCTGCAACGAGTATGACTTGCATACATGGATATTCCTATATTCAACTTAAATAAATGGTCCTATTTCACAAACTCAGTAAGCATTTAAAAACTCTACATATTTTGTTAAATATAAAGGGTTGTGATACTTTTAATAAATCTGTTCATGTATCGAAAAAAATAATCAATTTCGGTTAAAGGTTTAAAGTTATCAAACATTAAAGCAAAAATTGCAAAGTTTTACTAGTAAAGCTATATCTTCTACAAACATTCAGATATTGGGGGAGAATAAAAATACAAAGAAACTTGAGAGTTGATACGACTGTGACACCATACGCTGTTTCTTCTAGTAAAAAAGCTGAAGGAAATTTTTTCTTTTTAAAATTGCAAGAGAAAAGTCATTAAAATACTAATATATAAAATACCATATTTTATATTAAAATACCATCTTTCCTTTAATGAATTGTTCAGCTGTTATTTGTGGCCGAATTAATACGAGCAGATCCTCTTAATTTTGATGACTAAGGAAAACCACATGTTGGCGCTTCACTTTGGAAAGTTCTAATTCGTCTAGTATGCATCGTAGCCCGATTTTTTTTATTTGGAGATGATCGAGCTATCATGATTAGCACAATGAAGTTGGTTGTTGGAAATTGGAAGTAAACTATGTATATATGCGACGCGACAAGCGTGTTACAATAATCAGTTGCTAATCATCATTCACCCTCGACCTGTGTGTTTTGTAGTTTAATTATATTAACATATGTAGGTAGGTACTTTGTAAAAGGCCTAATAATATGTTGAGTTAATGTTTTACTATCTACTGAGGCAACGGCCATTTCGCATGTCTTCTACATTATTTACACATTGACGCGGAGTCGGAGTCGGTACATTTTTTGCGACTCCGACTCCTCTGAAATTTGTCTGAAGTCTGACTCCACGACTCCGACTCCACAGCCCTGGTTGCAACACGTAAATTTTGTGCATTTCTTAATGATATATTTAAATACCAAAACACAAATACAATTTTTGGGTTATATTTTGTGTTTATGTCATTAATGACATTACTAAGCCACACTTCTGTCAAGTGCCACACATTTTTACCACTTAAATTTAAGTGCAGCTTAAATTTAAGCTTGGCTTAGCGCTTAAGGGGAACTGGTGCAATCAGGCATAAATGATGAGTTCCTGGTTGAGCAATTGGACAGAACATTATTTCTTGAATATAAAAACACTATTTTAATTGTTTCTTTTAATTTGTTTATGTAATTTATTTTTAATGTGTTTTATTCTTGTTTGGGAACCCCTGCTCTAAGGAATCTTGCATAATGAGCAACATGTTATTGTTCAAGAAAGAAAAACAGTAAGAAGACTAAATATAGCTCCCACAAGTTCATCTGTTTGACAACATTTGACCCTGTTTTTCACCAATGCATTAAAATTTACTTTACTTAGATCTCAAGAATTGAATTGATCTGTTTTCAGTTATTTTTTGTTATTTGAGTTTAATACATTTTAATTCTTGCAAATCAGATTTATTTATTATTTTACCATCTACAACAAGCTCCCAATAAGCTGGAAGGTGCAAACAATATCCGAAATACCCTTAAACAATATTTACTTGAAGCCACCCCATACAGTATTGAGGAATTTACCAACAACCTCCCAAGAGAAACCAGCTCAACATATTATATTATATTAATTCAGATATTATTGCTATGCTATATTTTGACTTAATTCTGTACAGGATCTTGAACATATTATTATTATTGTTTAACAGATTCATTTAAAGTTTCTGATCTCATCAAGATTTGTCAGTTGCTATACAAACGTTCCGAAAATAATTTATATCATTCCAACATAATAAAAGTCGTATAATCAAAATAATAATATAATAAGTAGCCTTACCTCAAATATGATATCCTGGTAGCCGTAACAGAACGTACTGCCAAACGGATTGGTGGTGTTTGTGGAGCTGGCCCTGTTTAACACGACGGGTCTCTCGCTGGGAGTCAACTGTTTCTTGAGATCGTCCCAACGGCAGTAAGCTGTAATCTCGACGCTGTTCAAGTGAAGGAAGAACTCGCACCTCTGGTACATATTAAAATTGTAATGTCCGGGATAGTTTGTATGGAGCACTATCTTTTTCGCAACGTGTGTTTTTGCATCAAAGAGAATATCCTAAATAAAATAAAACATTAAAGTCTTGTCGAAAGAGCTTAAATAAATCTTATTGATAAGAAAAAATGTGTTTAACAGGGCAACTTACCATGCCTAATGTGAAATAGTTGAAGAAGTAATCACTTCGAGTGGCCATTCTACGATGTGCACTTGGACTGTGAATTCGCATCTTGTCCTCGCTCTTGAAGAATACCTTTGAGGGCGCACCCAAAGCTGAAGCAACATCTTGAGACGTGTCCCCCAGTAGAATGTCCTTCTCTAATTGCACCTTTGCGGCGTCAATTCGACGCACATTACCGCCTGCAAGTTTTCCAGCTGATATTTTAAATGTATAAACTACTTTTATTATTATTATATTTTCGGTTGGCGATATTTAGCGAAGAAAAAGTGGTAAGGCACAACTTAAAATGGTTGTCAGTTATTGTAATAGATGAGCCCGAAAAAGAACACATACAAATACAAAAGTCATTGTATATAGCAGGGCTTCTAAAGTTGCTCAAGTCAAGTTTACTGGATACATTACTTCTCAGCCGGGTTGTTATAAAAAAACGTTTTTTTTATTTTGAACAAAACAAACATGTTTTTTTTATAAAATGATGTTTTTAAACACGAAACAATGTTTTTAAACACTTCGCAAAAAAAAACATGTTTTAAATCACCCAAAAAAATATGGTTTTAATAAGGAATAAAAATTGTTTTAAACATGTTTTAAATCACGCAATTGTTCATTTATAAACATTTTCATCGGCGTTTTTTCATACGTCAGTTCACAGTGGAGTTAAATCTGTTGTGTGAATGACGTTTTGTTGTCACGCTAGAGGGCGCCAGTAATGCAATGTCGACCAAAATCGATTTAGTTAGTGTTCTTTTGACAATTTTCGACTATTTTCACCAATTCATAGCCACCAAGGTTAATACACAAAAAAATTCATTTTGGCGTTGCGTTCGTGATAAAAATTGACGATCGATGTATTTTTGTGTTCAGAATGTCCTCCTGATAGAATATATCACACAAAGAATATAGGGTGTCATTTAAAATTTCAATAATGACGTCATTTCCGGAAAACCGGATATTAACCTCAAGAGTATCCCAAATAATGGAATTTTTTGTCTATTAACACTTTCCCAAATTTCATTCGTCCAGTTTTATAAACAAAAGAAATAAACGGGAGTATCTATGGCGTCGGTCACCCGGTATGTTATTAAGTTATTATAAAAGTTTTTGTTTATTGTAGTTATATGCTATCACTGAATGTATTATATTTTATAAACAACTTTTTTTTATTAATAAATACAATATTAAAATGTTTTTTAGATTTTTTAATTGATCCATGCATAAAAATCTTGAAGACCAGCATACAACTGATTAAATAATTAAATTGTTGTCCAAATTTCGGTAGTTTAAAACACATATTTTAAACATTTAACACAAACTGTTTTAAACAAGTTGAAAATAAAATAGTTTAAAACAAAATATTTGTTTTGAAACATGATTAAAACAATGTTTTAAAAAAAGTGTTTTATACATTTAAAACAAACTGTTTTAAACATGTTTTAAAAAAAATGATTTAAAACAAAATATTTGTTTTAAAACATGTTTAAAACAATGTTTTAAAACAAATGTTTTAAAACATAACAACCCTGCTTCTCAGAGTCATAAATGCAGTAATCGTTACTAATGTTGTGCATAAAAATACCAAAGATTCTGGCCCATTAATTATATACTATTTACAGACAATAGGGTATTTGACTATTTTTGGAAAACCATCTTAATGTGTTTATTACTTCACTCTACATTGTAAATGCATTATTTTTTGTAATTATTTCCTCAATATTTCATAAAAATCAGCGTTAAAAATTGAATCACAAAAAGTCCCGCCAAAACGATACTTTCTGTTGTGTGACGTCACCGGTTAGTGATGTCAAGATGTCAAGATGATGTGATGTCAAGATGTCAAATCGGCCCATATGGTCTGTCAGCATCGGCATCGTCGCCGTTTGGTAATTGTGTTGTATGATGTGTTGTTTTCACAATTTCTACATAAAAATGGGTTATAAATGGTGTATAAATCCACAATGCAGAGATACGTCAAGAAAAACTCCGGATAAACTATTTGTAGCTGTTCCGCAAGATTTGAAACTGCGAAGAAAGTGGTTGGCTCGTAGAAATCCAAATGAAATAAATAGCCGCCAATACAAGTGTTTTCTGTTGTGAAGATTACTTCGACATAAGTAAAACTGACTAGAAGAAGTTATCTATCGTATTTTCGAAAGGTATTATCTGATCTGACAGCTGAAGGTTAGGGCTATCCTAACCTACAAAGTTATGCTTACATGACGCTTTCGTGCTATTAAATTCAAACGGGAGAAGCATAAAAGCGCGTTCGGATAACCCGGTATTTTACGGTGAGAGTGACGCGCTGCATAATAGGCGGACTAACGTCATACGGCGTTTATCTGCATATAAGAGAGAGACAGCCGACCCAAGTTATCTGAGCATTGCTCTCCCCATACCATACCCTGACAAACCGAACGCGCTCTAAGGCGGACTAACGAATGACATCACTGGAGACTGACCCAATTACAGAGCGTTTTCAATCACGTGATAGGACGTGAATAAAATTCAATTTTAATTTTGGTTTTTCATAGAAATAAAGCATTTTTTTTTTGAAAAGTAATAACAAATAGTTTTCTTAAACTGTAATCTATTAGGATGACTATAATACATGCCATATTTTTAATACAGTCAAATACCCTATTATGTAGAAATACAAAATAGAAGCAAGATTATACAACAATGGCTCGAATTAATTTAAAAAATATTAGAATCTGTTTCGCTTCAATAGGATTGATGTGATTCGACAATAATTCAAATCGTGACCAACAATGTTATAAATGTTGATATTTATCAATACACAAAGACATTTACTGGTACTAAATAAGAAGCAACATGTTAGCTTCAAAAAACGTAGGGGTATTGCAAAAAAATTCTTCTACAATAAAATTACTGTACTTTATCCATAAAATTACAGAATTATTATATTTAATTAGACCAATATCCTGTAAAATTGTTGCAATTTCACAGAAATATGCTCTTAGTATCACAAGGACACATACTGTACGAAATGACAAATATTGCTGGTGATAAGGTAACCAGCAAAGTTATTATAAAGAAAGCAATTATATTTGCACATCTTTATTGTAAATAGTGTCCGACCAAACACTCAAATTTGGCTTCAGCTGCGACAAAAATTACACCTTTGGCCAAACATCGGCATCAGTAAAAATTAGGCCAAAGGTTTTGCCGAAACCGAAGCAAGTAGAAAGCAGAGAGCACATACGGACTCTTCTTAAACTATTTAATTTTGATTATTGACTTTTTCAGTTTTTAAATAAACACAAGGGAATTTGGGTTCTATTACTTTATGGGTATTTTATCACAACAAACAAACAAAACAGTTAAAATTGTTTTAAATTGTATCACTTATTTAGCATTATGATTTTCCTTCGCTTCGGTACATACAAGTATACAACACATACAATACAACTAAACAAACCTAAAATTACAACTGAATACTAAAGAAGGCAAGAAGGCGACACACAGTCGAGTGTCGCGTTTTTACAGGTAAACAAGAATAAATTATTTTGTATCACTTTTTTGTTGTAATTGACAATATATATTTTACCACAACTTAACCACGCCATTTTTGCCTAAGAAATCTTATCTGAAATTCGTTGTAATTTCACAAAAATTTCCGTAACTTCTGTAATTAAAAATTTTGCTGCGTGTAGGTGGTGAGAAATGACAGAAAAGCTGTCATTGTTAAATCCGACAGAATTGGAAATCCTGCTCCAATGGAAATAGTATATTATTCTATGAGCAAGTAATGTAAGCATTCAAGACAATGGTTATTTACTATTTGCAATAATTTACATACCAGTTAGTATGGTAAGCCTTAATCCTTTGGTATACGAATCACCTCGTATGACTTCGGCTTTCCGCAGGTAAAGTTGGCCGTGATAGCACGACAGAGGTAGTTCGGGCGCAGCAGCTTGCGCAACAGATTGCCCTGTGTAGATCGCCATCCTGGAAACGAGGGGGGAGTTTCCGGTAGGGTGATGCAACGAACCCGGGAACACTAAAAACAACAAAAAAATGTAGAGAAGTTTTATAATATGTGTGGAGCTTACCAATGTTGTGCAAACTACCCTTTTGCGTCTTAGAATCCAGGGGGAAGTAAAACGACAGGCCCCTGAAATTTAGGACAAAGAGATGCTTCTCTCCGTCGTAGACGCCCGGGTGGGTGGCCCCGAAGGAATGCTCAATTTCAACTACCGACGGTAATACCTCCGGCGAATTAAATGTATTCCCACTAAAATTGACGCAGGGTCAGTAATATAGCTTAAAACGAGAGACTTAATAATAACTTGAGTTTGGTGTGTTTATACAGTAGAAATTTAATTATAATTTAATTTTTATAGTATTATTGAAAACTTTAGTGTTGAAGTATACATTAAAGAAAATATGTGCAAAACGTACAAGTTATTTAATGAATATCTTAAAATGATAAATAAAGAAAACATGAGCTTAATTACACATTTTTCTTCTTATAACTCGATCCAAAAATATACCTTTATTATAAATAGGTAAATATATTTTTAGGAAATCTAATTTTTCGGATTTTTCAGTTACAAGCACTTGTGGCTAGGCATTTTGAATATAATGAAAATCAGAGTAATGCAAAAGTTGTGACTATTTTTAATATATTATCTAATTGTTGTATATACTTATGGTTAATTTGAAAATATAAACAAATTACTATGTGCCAATTTACGAGCATATCGTGCTAATATTTGTTACAGATATATTCAATTCCATCAAAACCTTCTTAACAACCTTTATTACATAATAACTTATCATACAATCTTTAGAAGCAATTCTAATAACAACCTAAACAAAAATTGAAAAAAAAATAATTCAAAAATGCAAAAATTGTCATCCTTATCTTGTGTCCAAATTTGCGCATGTTCAGACTAGTGAAATTATACTGTATTGTATTGTGGAATCTGTATGTGTGCTTATAGTAAAAACATATTACAAACAACAGAAAACAGCTAACTAAGCATTATTTTTTGCAATAATGGTGCAAACAATAAATAATATTTTCTCACAAACATATGATCCCAATATGAAAAAACTATAGTTAGAAAATTTTAGAATTCTTTTGCGTTCATTAATTTCAGAATATTGCATTAAAATTAAATTATAGCAAAAATTTGATGTTTATTGTTTTAGTACAATAGAGTGTCGATAATCCGAACTAATTGGGACCGAAGGTGATTCGGATTATCAAATTGTTCGGATTATCAAAATATTGCAGCTATATAGTAGAAAATACGACTATTGGATACAAGATATAATGCAAAAGCAACATTTTTCTGTAAACAGGAATCGACAAAAATGTTTTTTCCCTCGGTTGCTCAGTGGTTTCTTTTATTATTATTTCTTTTGGGCGTTCGGATTAGTGAACGTTCGGATTACCAAGGTTCGGATTATCGACGCACTACTGTAGTATAGTAGTACGATACAGAAGCATATATCATAACCATGTATCGATTATTGGTTTCTTGCTGCGCAAATACATATTCTTTTACAATTTCCGTAATAAACAAAGCAATGTTTTAATGTTTTTTTCACATAATGCAATACATATTTTATATTGAATTCAATTTAGATTGAAATTATAAAAGTAAAGGAATAGAGAGCTTGATAAATGCAAGGGGTAATAGTATATATGGGAATTCATACTAAATGTGAATGACATTTCATAAATTTAATTTCTCTGAACTTACAAAGTAACTATCCGATTTTCTCATTAATATCCAGCAATTCTTAATTTATATAGTGCATTACTAGAGCCAACGAATAGTGCCAAAATTGTATAAATACATTTTTTTCTCAGTTATATTTACAAAAAAATCTAGCAATGGTAACAATCTTAAAAATCTGTGTTAAACAGCAAATTTACCCAAAATTATCACACAAACAATAACTTACCAATAGTTAAGCTTAACTAATTTCATATTACATATCTCTATAATTTTAAGTCTCTGTCCGATAGGATCGAAAAATAATCTAATCCCGTCCTGCGGTAAATTAATTATAAGGTCTACTTCTAGTGGGTTCTGCAAAAAAACACACCGTCAGAACAAAACAGCCACCTCAAAAGATCATACCTACATTATCGTCATACAGAACTTGAACACCTTTAATAATCCCAACTTGAGATTGTATGATCGCAACAGCTTGCGAAAAATGCATCCCTACAACAGATTGGACACGAATTAACAACAAAATAGCAAACAGGTAGCAGCTTGATATAAATAAATAGTGTAAAACTGATGCAAAGCGTTGTTACATTTCGAATAGTAAAACACGTTGTTTGCTCGATTGTGACAAATATATAGCGTGCTGGTGTAATATACGCACAACACGCAAAATAATCGCCAGTGAAAAACGTTTAGAAAATATATAAAACGCACTTAAAAATAACATTGGTACCCTACCTAGGACAAACTCCCATTGATCACAGCCTAACGAGCGCTCAGGGGCGACTTCCAAATCCAACATCGCGATGCCCTGCTGGTTTCCTCTTGATAAACACTTTGAATCTCAACAATCACTTCACCCTTTTTCGCAAAAACAGTTTATTTCACCAGCAGTTCTTTGTCTAATTTCAGTCAGACGCCATCTTCCTACTCAACTGTCATTACAAAACAGCTGATTGGCGCGCGATGCAACTATGGACCTTACGCACCTGCGGCACAAGGGTCAAGTTCGCCCGACCTCCCCGCTGTAGTCAAAACAAAGACGCACTTATGAGATCACTTCGAAAAAATACACAAAAACAAAATACAGCTTATCACAATTCACAATTTGTCCGTCGTCACTCGGTTTGGTTATCAATTGTTTTATTTTAATTGTCTTTATTTCAGTTCCACCAATCAAAATCGATTATCACCTAATTATAAAATAATACTGATGCACTGACTATAATTAACGAAATATTATGCAATTAATAATTTAATGTGCTTGTTCGGGAGGCGGGGCCATACAATTTCCATCTGGATACCTCTTCCTAAAATTCTCTATCAACGCTTCGTCAATCAATTTAATCCCCTCGACTTGGTTACCCAACGTAATCCAATTCGGTTGAATGTTGTGTGGCCGTCCAAATAATTCAATTTTTCTAGTTCCCGGTGATAATCTTTCAATCATTCCGTATATTTCATCCGGTTTATGACTTGTCGCTCGTACCTCTGCGACGATGACATCTGAATCCAGGCCGCGATTCAAATTTTTCGGGTTACCTTTCATGCCGACAAGGCAGTGCTCTTTTCCGTGGTTAAGCCAGTGGCCGGTACGACCCGTGCGGATTATCCGTTGCAATTGATTGGTCTTCACCCAGATAATTTCGTCGACACGTTCGTAGCCCCAAAGTTTTAAACACTCGCGTCCAAGCTCCATGGCACGTCCTGTTACCCATAAGAATATCAGCCCATCGTCTTGCAATTGCGGTATGCCGAGCTGTCTCATCTCGTCATCGGACATTGTCCCGTATGGAAGTTCCATGTGGATGTCCCAGGGAGGGTCTGCCATAATTACTGCAAATTTTCCTGGAAATAATCAAAAAATTTTTTGAAGTGTTAATCAATTCATTTGCAAACATTTGTTCAAGTTTTTTATTATCTATTGTGATTTCCATGGGTTCCAATGTAAATTTAAATTTTACATTTTTATTGTAGAATAATTGAGAACGTGAATAATCGTAAAATAATGTATGTAAAACTGGTTTCCAACATGTTGATTTATTTTTTTTTAAATCTTTGAAACTATCAACTTCCTGTTTTAATCCACATTTGGTAATATTTGTAATTTGTATCTACATTAACAACAGCAAGGGGAAAATATTATTGGAAAAGACTACTAAAACCCAACTTTCCTGAAAATAATCAACATGTTTGCAATTTTAATTAAATGTTTGCAAACAATAAATTGCTGAAATTCATTTTACATACTGTGCGTTACAATTAGTAGTTCAATTTTGAATTAAATAGTAAACAAAATTTGATTGAAATGATAACAATTGTGGTACAAATATTATCACACTATGTGAATGTGATTAGGAAGACAATTTTTTTTTGGTATGAACGAATAAACTTGTCTGCTCATGTCCAGAAACTATTCATACAGTAATTTTTGATACCAGAAACATAAGAATAATTGCTTTTCGAAAATGGAAAGAAAATTTTACTAAGAGCAAAGTCAAACATATATAAGCAAAACAAATCCCAAAATTGCAGGTCACTTAACCAATTAACAGTTTTATCTGAACAATCTTTACACCCTGCATAAGAATATAATTTTTAAAGTAGTATTACAGTAGAGTTATTGATTAATTTAGTTTGATTACAAACCTTATTTTCTGATTAGTTCATAAAATATATAAGATAATTATTATTATTGTTAAAAATAACTAAAATACTGTCAACTAGAGTACAATGCACAATGAGGGCTTACGTAATTTTTTAGTATTTTAAACTTTTTTTTCGACAAAGAAAATGCATCATCTTTGAATAACAAATTGACGATATTGGCAATGTTAGAAGCACACAATAGACAACGGACAAACCTCTAGTATCAAAACCCCTTCAATCCACTTTTGCTAGTTTGGCATATTTCGAGAGAAACTCTTGAAACACCAACAAATCACAAGTAAGGTATCAAAGAAAGAGACACATTGTAAATAGCAAAAAACCTGAATATAAAAAAAGCAATTATGTACTTACTTCTACTTATGCTACTTTTTAAGGTACTAAAAAGGGCGTTATAATCAGCTAATTGCAAGATGGACGTTCAATAAGAATGATAGTGAAATAGTTAAACATAGATTATAAAACAGTTCTCGATAAACAAAAAAATGGGAAGAAATATATGTCTAGAAATCGTATTCTATGTGTGATGCACCCTAAAATCTTTAAGGATCTTCACAAATTAGCAGTGATTATTGAGGAATGACAGAGTAGGTTTAGCAAAGAACGTCATACAAAAGCAAAAAACAAATTTTCTACCCAGGTAAATGATGTATCTAACTCATTTTCCACCAGAATTGGATATAATGGGGTTTGAAAGTAGACGGTTCAATTACAGATTAAATCATATTTAAATATGATTTAACAAAAGGAGTAATAGACCAATGGCACAATATTACAACAAAATCAGAATGTTATAAATCAGCTATCGTAAAAACAGTGACCTCCCAGTTCTTAATAGAATTGTAATACTTATTATTATTTCACCTTTGAATTTATTTCAAACTATTATTAAAATTACCAGTTTTTTTTTTAATTTTTTAAAGTTTCGTTGGCTATTTCAAAACAACTTCGGGCCTTTTTATAGTTTGAAATCTTTTCCCAACATACCTAAGACAGTCATATCTAAGAATCGTAGGTCACATTGGACCCACTGAGGTGGATAGAGAGTGGTGCCTTCAGAACATACAACAGGTCTATTGGGCGTAACAGGTACTACATCCTGGCCAGTGCGGTCAACCTCATAGTGAACATATTTGCACGTGTCCATGTGAAAACAGGTATTCAAGAAAGAGCAGTCTCCCAGAGCCTCGTCGGTGTGCTTCTGGATGATTTTCTTAAAATGCAACTTCCTGCATTGTGATGTGCCGGCGTTTCTTTGGCACTCTACTTTTGTTCCGTGCGGACAGAACTCCATCACCTGCGCACCTTGAGATCGGAATCTCTCCGCAAGAGATCTCTCTTTTGCTGTTGGCTTACTCAGTAGATCCAAGATTTCCTGTCCCAGCATTTTACTTTCTTTCTCCTTTGTTGAAGGCATAGCCAGAAGTGACTAGAAATGTAGAAATTATTTGATAGTGATCCTATCCTTTATGTAACAAAATAATAATTATTAATAAAATTGTTTATTAAGTTAAAGAAACTAATAATTACAATAAATTTCTTAGCTGCAGTACATACTAAACAACTACTTCTTACGATGAGATATACAAGATAACATGTGAGATATACAGGATAACAGGTCTTCACTATACAGTTAGCTCTGAAGAAGCGAGCAACATTGTTCACGAAACGTCAGCATTTACGAATCTTGACATACGGTATAACCCGGAAGCAATTTATTTTCCAAATAATTCTGGCCGTGAAAGGCTATGTAGGTACTTATATACATATGGTATCCCACTTTTTGTCCCGCAAAACTTTTTTCCAGATTGTAAATGTCATACTGAGTAAAATGTTGCATATGAACTTACTTGTTTTCTTTAAAAGTCCTTAAAGAGTTACTGCCGTTTGAAATATTAACAAAACTGTATTTTAAACAGCTCTAACTTCTTTAGGAATTGAAAACTCAATAACCCGACATGAAACTTTTTACTCAGGAGTTTTACTTGTAGAAAAAAATCTCTAAAAATGTTCATATGAATTATTCTGTTAGTTCATTTGTTTATTCAATTTATTTTTATTATTTTGACATTTAAACTTAAATTTATTTACTTTTACTGTTGTTATGGGTATTGATTGAGTTCTTTCTTCGCTTTTACATTGCAAACTGCTGTAACTTGTTAAGGATTTGAAAAGCAATTATTACGTCCATATGAAAAGTTTTACTCAGAATGACATTTACTTCCTAAACATAATTTTTGCAGGGAAAAAAGTGGGACACAACATTTATAACTGCTCTAAAAGTCTATTTTTATGTATTTAGCTCCATACTACTTTTAAGTTCAGAAATGAATTTCTCTATAAAATCTCCAGAAAATATTCGGAAATAGTTAATCATTTAAAATCGGTAGCAGAGGAAATGACTGCAACCAAATAAATGTTGTTTCATGTGTCGAATTAATCTGGGTAGCCACTCTCATAAACTCAGAGTTTTCCTCCCTGGCTAACCCTAAAATGACAATACTGGTGCTTGACGGCCTGACTATAATATCTCTGCCATCGTTAGAATTACCTTATACCCAACTGCACTATCACATTCCTACTAAAAACTTGTCTTTATTATGACAACAACATTCTCCTTAAGATTACACTTATAAACAACATAACAAGAGGTTGCTCTTTGGTTGTGGCTATGTTATATTATCTTCACTTTTGTTTTACCGGTAGTACCTACCAGTTTATTCATCGCAAATATTTGTTTATTAGTTTTTTGAATAATATTATTTACAATTAAAAAAATTAACAATTTTGTGGACATTGATAATACATTTTTTTTCTATTTTATCACCACAAACTCAGACTATTTACAAATAGCTCACTGTTACGCTTGTGAATAGAAACACAATACAAACCATGATATCTTCTGTTTTCGGATCTTTCTTGTCTTTTTTCTTTCGGTCCTCTTCATCTTTAAGTGGGGAATCAACACGTTTTCTCTTCAAGCTTTCATAGTCCTCCGGAAGTGACTTTATCTCTTCAGCCAGCATAGCATTTAACTTTGTATGTTCAACATTTGTAACGTCAATAATAGTCCCATCTTTAGTATTTTCCTTGACAGTAATGAGCTTTTGGGTGGCAAACTTTTGTAACAGATTACATACAACCTTGTGGCTGGCATGTCGCTGCAATGTCTCTTTCAAAGCAGCAACCAGCTCCATAGACGATATCGGAATTTGTAGCGTAACTTCGCATAATGCTTTTAACAGTTCAAATTCAACATCTGGATCGGCTTTTAATAGATCTTCTTCTTCGCCATTTTCTGCTTTCACCTTTGGTTCCTCTTTTACTGTACTAGAACTGGGGGTACTTTGCACATCTAGGGATGAAGTAGATAAATTTGAACCTAATAATTCCTGTCTTTCCTTCTTGCGTTTCTCCAATCTTTCCCTTAAACTATTGCGTTTGTTTTTAATAGCCTGTATCTCTTCCCATGCGTCCGACATTTTTAAAAATAAATTTATTATGTAAAACTGCTTGCTAACATATGAGATAAACGTTTTTCCTAATAGAGGTTAGAAAAATTTATGTTTACACGTCAAAAGTCACCGCGCTGTCGGCACTACTGCGATACCAACACAAGATTAACAAAATTACTTCTTCAATAAATTTGTCGGTCTGCTACAAAATTACAGTAATTTAAAGTCTTAAAATCGCTTATTTACGGCTTATTGTTAATATTTCTGTATGTTGTTGTATGTTGCATACTTGAAGAACCTCGTGGAATTCTATATTCTTTTATTACTGTCCACATACTAAATTCTTTTATAATTTTCTCTGTTGTGTTTGTCACACTGTCCGTTCGGAGAGAAGCAGAGAGAAGTCAAGGGAAGTTCATGAAGTCCGCGGAGCCGCATGAAGGATTGCAGATCGTTTTATTTTTGTGGTGAAATCGTAATTGTTTAAAATGACAACACATCGTCAGGCATTGTCATTATACAGGTCTCTGATGCGGGAAGCGAAAAGGATGCCCGCTTACAATTTTAGGTATTAATTTAATACATAAGTTTGTGCTAAGAATAAAATTCCATTTTTAGGGAATACGCTTTACGTAGAATAAGAGATGGTTTTAGGGAAAATAGTAAACTATCATCGTCGGAGAAGGTAGCAGCATTAATTAGTGAAGGAAAGAAGGATTTAGAAGTGTTAAAAAGACAGGTAATAAGTCAGTAATTGAATACTGAAGGCAAAGTGCAACTTGTTTTTTTTTTAGGTTATGATAGCCCAACTATACGACACTGAAAAACTAGTTATTGAGCAAAAACAGAAGTAGCCCAGATATTTAGGTAGACTTGAGAAAAAGGATTATTAAGGTTTGCTGAGTGGAGCACAACGTACACCAAGTGATGTTTTTTGAGGTTATATCTGATGAACACTCGTTTTAAAATATTAGAATATATAATTTATTAGCTTTTAAAATATAAAATTTACATTATAACTAATTGTCTATTACATAAAACATATTCCTTGTCCTATATGTCTATAACGTGTAAGCTTCTTTCGTGTAATTGACGCTGTTGGTGTTATTTACACCTTTTCTACTTTTGAAATTAATCCTTTGCCTCTATTGAATATTTCTTCCATCAATGCGTCGACGTTAAATTGCAAATGATTGTCGACCAGCGTTCGTCCGTATACGTTTTCCGGCTAAAAAAAAGGTGCATAAGTGTAATAATGGCATAAATACTATTAAATACTCTTGTAGAATAATTGAAAACACTATAGATTAGATAAGCAGAGCAATAAAGTTTTACATGTTCTTGACGTTTTCATTGTAATCGTGTAAAAAATTTTATTAAACATGATATTTAGAAATTTCATAACTAAACTTAAGAGCTGAAAGATGTTTTGCTCATAACGGCCCAAAGGAACTGGAAATTTACTCTTAGCATGTTTCAATGATTTTGCAACTGAGCAGCCATTTCTCTAATTTCGTCAAAATAGTTAAATAAAAAAGTAGAGAAAATTTTGTATAATTTATGTCTGACACTTTTTGGCAAAATTAATAGTTTAGCTGCATGAGCAAACATTAACTTTGAAAGACATGCATAGCAGTTGGATCCGTTGGTCGCTCAGCGCTCTGTGCATTATGTATATACGATAAATAGATTAGTGAAGCGTTAGCAGTTTTATATTCGAACCAGCAGTAACCCGACCACACATCAAAACTTTCTATTTGATTGAGATCGCTCGTATCTCGATTACAACTAGTTTCCCAGGATTTGACAGATATTTTGATTCTATTGACAGTATTGTCAGATCATCAGCGTTTGACACTGTTGTATAGTATGATAAAGTCATGTGCGTGGCCACATCATATTTTTATTGGTTGATAAGCAAAGAGTAAATATGTTGGAAATTTAGTTAAGTATTATTTATGTATGGGGAATTCCATGCTAACAGTGAACACACCAGTGAGAAACTAAATTCTAAATCTTCTATAACATTTTAAGAATATTTCTTTAATAGAAACTACCGATCACTTTTTTTCTATTAGCAAACGGTGGTACTGTTTGCTGTAATTTCGGTTATTTTGTGAGGTTTAGTGTGCATATAGTGTTTATTTATAAATATTTAACAATTACACAGGTAAGTTAATATAGAATGACGTTTATAAATCCAGGGAAATCAAGATGAATATAGATGAAGTATAATAGTTAGATTCTTATATAATAGTTTTGTTTTGTTTAAGTTTACTTTTTTGTTATGTTGATTCTGAAAACACGCGACATCTTTAATAAAACCATATTTTATTTTGATTTAAATGACTGGATATTTTACTTGTCACAATGCACTATCCGACAATCTTTGAAAATTCATATAAAAAATGGTACCAATTTAAGGGGAATCCATACCTCCTACGTTTTGCTTGTAAAACACGCAAAAGTTCTGAGGCGTTTTTTCAGCAATTAGTGCACATAATCGTAAAAGGAATACACCAAATTAAAGATAAAAGATATATAATTTTGCGTGTAGTGGTAGAATTTTCATAGTTCTGTTAGTTTTTGACAAATCTATTTCTAAATATGACATAAAATTGGCTGATTTTGCAATTTTTTTATGAAGAACTCAGGTTAAAATTGAAAAAAGTACCACATAATAGATCTAAGTTACACCTTCCTCTATAAGTGTACAAAATTTCACGTAAAAATATCAATATCTTACATGCTTTTATCACTCAAAACTTTACTTCTTCGAGTACATGAATAAGTTGTATTTTATCACGTAGCGTGGATACAACAACAACAAGTAATACATATACATTACCACAGCAAGTAATACACCTTTATCTATAATTTGATGTATAACATGAGAGAATTGATACAACTTTAAGCTGACTATGGATGCTTATTTTATAGGACGTACCAGCAGTACTGATTCCTCTAAAGAGCTAATCATTACAAAAAATTATGACTATTTACGTAAATCATATTAAAAGTGCAGATTTTTTTATATTGTTAGTTTGACTGAATTTTAATGTACGTAATTATACTAATCTGGGGCTAATATGTATGTACTATGCACGCCAAAAAAAGTCATACACCACATATGCAACCAAATATACTGAAAATTTTTTTTGTTAGCTTGTAAATGGTTCTTTTATAACCTATACACTGTCATTCTAACATTAATCATAAAGGTGTGTTCTGATTGGTGGTAATGGTAGGTAATGCAGTGGTATCAGACGAAATTATAGTATTTCTCACCAGACGTGATAGTGACACATATTAGTTCGCATGTCTATACGCGACAAAAAAAGTTGTACAGCTAATTTTTACATAATGTAATACATACTGGCTTGTTTTTATTTGTCAACTTGACAGTTGATGCAAGTCCCTTACTTAAGATTAGTGTCAGAATGACAGTGATGTTTGTGTATAAGTTATAATAGAACCATTTACAAAGTACAAAGCTAACAAAAATATGTTCAGTATATTTGGTTGCATAGGTGGTGTACGCCTCTTTTTGGGAAGCATAGCAAGGATACATAAATATTCAGGTTGTTTGGTAACTTTAGACCAATAAGAGACCAGGAAATCAATGCGGGAATACGTCACTTGGTATGCCTGTTCAAATTTATATAAATTCATATATATTAGAAGAAGGCTTGCTGACACGCTATGGGCCTTTTCATGGCTCATCTTCGATAAATGTTTAAGAAAACAACGTAACTAAAATTATTATAGTTTTTTATATGCTCACGTAAAACGTCGAATTCCATATCAGCTAACTTCATGTGGCATACCGAGTGACGTATGTCCATAGTTACCAGACAACTTGTCTATTTTTAGTAACGTTGCGTGCATAGTACATACACATGAAACATGCACTAACTGTCCAGTTGACAAATATAAACAAGCCAGAATTACATGATGTAAAAATTAGCTGTACGACTTCTTTTGGCGTGCATAGTACTGCTCTTACACTTACCTTGTTTTCTTTTGGTGCTAATTCCTTTTTAACTAACATACACCCTATAGTATTTCCACCATGTGTATTATGGAAGAACAAAACATAATCACTGTAAATTTCCTAAAAAAAAAGCATAAGTAAGACGATCAATTTCAAAGTTAAAAAACTCACTCTTAGCTCCTTAAGGAAATCCCTAATTGGGTTAAAATCGACTATTGGTAGTAAATTTGAGATACTCTTATTGTAAGTTTCAATCTCCTTTTTCTTCTCTGGTTCTCTCTCAGTTACCTCCTGGTAGTGCAGCGGATTCATACGTGACAACAAATGAATGACAAAATCATATCCACACAACTGCGAACTGAATAAACCCTGAAATAAAAAAATTTAATATAAATTTTCTGTTGATTCTTAGTCTAAAAAATCTTACCCATATTCTGAAAGTATCCCAACTAGTGGACACCTTGCTGAGATAATCCAAAGATACTGTTGCCAATTGTTGTATCCTACTTAAAATAGACTTACTTGGTTGAGTCTTAGTAAATACTGATTCTCCTTTATCATACGGCATTATGATATACAGATTTGGTAAACGTGCACGTTCTTTCAACATACGTTCTTTATATTCACCTAGGCTTTCCGCTTTAACAGAAATACACATTGCAATGATTGATTACTATCGTAGCTATAACAATTACCTTCTATATCAGCGTTAAAATTAACCACAACTTCTTCCGCAGACGGATCAAAGCTTGCCACGTGATTCAAAAACTGTAGGAACGCAACTTGCGGCAAATTTGGCTTTTCATATGCTGACATATTTACGAAAAGGGACGCATTCCAGAGGTCAATTGCTGTGTCCGAAATGTAAAAACTGTCAATCATTTGCGCTCTAAGCCAACGTTTGATAAGAGCACAGCTCGCACCAAAACAAGGATTAGTCTGTTGAATTCTGAAAATTATTATTCGTATGTAAGAAAAAATATTATATGGTGGTCCATCGGTAAGTCAAATCTCTAAGGGCGGGTTTTTCAATTGCGGTTTGGCAGAGTTTAAGCAAAGTATCGTTAGGTTCTACATAGCTAGGGTTGCCATCCGTCCTGATATATCGGGACTGTCACCGTTATTGGCCTAGTTGTCCCGATAAAGTCATGTAAAGTCCCGACGCGTTTGGTAGGTATTTTATTTGTATACTATATTTTTTCGTAATTTTAATCGACATCTGGGAAAACTTTTATCATGTTATAGAGGTAAATCCTTATTTTTTTTTAAACCAGGAATTATATGGATACTTACTTAATAATTATTATTATATTCTTCACATCTCACTGCAACAGTGTGTAACAACACTGTTATACCTTTTTAAGTGCTTTTCAATATATTTCTATTTCAGAAATTAAATATATACCTAATGGCTACCAATGCCGCTGGGATATTAAAATAAATGAAGAGAAATGAAAAGGAAATTACACCTAAATTAAACCTTACATACAAAACTAAGTAATCATATGCTGTAGTTACATTACAGCCGATAGAGATATTCCTTTAATCTTACATACAAAGTTGCACAAAAAAAATTCACAATGTTAATCTGATAAAAAAATATTTAAAGGGTTTTAACAGTTCTGAACTTCTATGAATAGTTAAGCAATAAAAAATCCCTCATATTATTTCTTATTTTATCCCATTCATTTTGTTATTGCAGGTTGCTCTGCATTTAAAGAGGGCTTTTTGTACTGACTGTTGTGTGCTCCATTTAGGAAAATAATGGATTTGGAAATTGAACAGATACACGCTTCGTGGGTGCAAACCATGTGGCAACACACTGTAGATTAAACTGGGCTTTTTTGGCCCAAACATGTTTTTGACCTTTTTAAAATGTTATATGACCTGAATAACAATTACAGCATTTATTTCATAATGTAAAATAATATTTAGGGGTTACTAGCGGCTGTCAAACGTATTTTTAATTTTTTTTAATAAACATTTGTATGTATTTTTGTGTATATTCATTTTAATAAGTTTGCATACAATATTAATAAAAAAATATCGAACAAATTACAACTAGTTCTAGTATTTTTTTTCAAAGAAACTGGATCAGGTCAGAAAACATAAATTGTGAATTGACTCTAGTTATTGGGAAAACCAAATCCCAAAGAAACCTCTTTTGTACATTTTGGCACTGATTTTCTTAAAAACTGGACATAGTTTAGAATATCGGCATTCATACTAAAATTCTACGGAAAGACTCACTCTGTATATTCTTATCTTTTTTTTCTTATTTTTACAATTTTGTGACCAATGTTTTTATTTACATTAACTAAGGTTGCATAAGTAGGTATATTAATTTTAAAAACATTTTAAATTTAAAAGATAATTATTCCTACCGTTATATTATATTAAAGAAATTTTCAAAGAATGTTCCAAGAAAGAACAAGCATACTGTATTACAAAAAAGTTTTTTTCGATGCGATTTCGATTAGGAATTATGGCGTGTATTGTTGCTCCTTAAATTTTTCTTCTATCTCTTATAATATAGTTAATGTTAGCTTAGACAAGTAAAATCACACTGTGTATTTTCCCGGGCATTAATGTCCCGACAGTGTTACCAAAGATAAGAGAATTATAAGATACGTCACTAGACAAGAAAACGTGGTTCGAGAGTGAGATAGATTTGGTCAACGAAAAGATGGCTACCAACAGCTGATTGTGTTTGTATACTAGCGGGTGACATAACCTTAGTTTGGTGTTTACGTTCCTTGGATTGTGCAAGATTGTGTATGTAGTGTTTTAATAAGCATTTTAATGAGTGGTCAGTTTTTAATTAAAATGTTAATGTTGTTTCGGATACGTTTTATTTTATTTATATATGTGAATATTGATTTGTTTTCATTTGCATTACATAACCTCTAATGTCGGTAACGTTGCCGCCCATCGTGCATTGTATTCGTTAGTTTAAAATTCCCGCCAATTCCCGTCTTGTTTGGTCAACGGTTTAAAGCTCACATGCGTTCAAGTTCATCAAATGTGGACCCCCACTAAATCAAGAGAGCCGACCCGAAGCGTTGCATCTTTATATTCTTTTATCTTTGGTGTTACCATAAAATATGGCAACCTTATACATAGCGCGTATATGGTGGAGCCTAACGATAATATATGTTAAACTCTGCTAAACCGCAATTGAAAAACCCACCGTAAGAATTCAGCAACAAATTTTTGAGTTACTAGAACATTATTGAATTTACTAAAGTATCCGAAGTAATAAAATATGTTAGTATGGAAAAATTTAATTTATACTTAAATTACAATTTCTTTTTCAATTTCTCTTGTCAAAACTGAGTATATCAATACAGAATTTGTTTAAATATTACATACCCATTGAGAGCGCTGGTAACTTTTGGTAGGATCTCCATGTCCTGTTCTACTCTTAAACTCTCTTCGGTGTGCTTGAATGAGATCAGGCCGTCCACGTCTACGCTTCTTTTCATGATCGTTATCTCCTTTTCTATGAATATTCTAAACCTAAATACCAATCCTTCATAAAAAACGTCCAAGTAATCTAGTTTTACAATTGTCGTTAGTATCTCGTGTTGTTCCTTCAGCAGTTCGGCAATTTTGAAGAATATTTTACACCTAGCGGCACGTAACGCTTCTAACTCTTTTGGCCATCCAGAAAATCTTGCTGGAATAGTGAAAAAATAAAGTGTTTAAAAATAAAATTGCATGTGTAACTTCTCATTGTCAACATTAAACATTTAGATGATAGTTGTTCTCGGCTGTGAAAGTATGCAGAATAAGTAACTACTGCGGGAATCAGTCACAGTAAGAGGGAAATTAAACCAGCTTCCTTTGTTTAAGCCCTAAGCTTTCAGCAACCAATACGTTTTATACGTATTGGCTATTTAATTAGAAATTTTATATTGTGATTCATTTCTTATTGTAAAAACCATGGCATAAAACTTTTTTGTTTGATTATTAGTTTATTAGTAATTTTGTCTCAAAAATTGATTATTGCAAGAAAACGAAATAAATAACATTCATCCTCCAAGACACGATTACCCAACACATCCCAACCCCACCATTTACGAAACCATACAACATCTACAAATACATCCAACATAGAACCCCCCTAGAAGAGAAACCCTATTGAAAAGACAAATAAAAATCAAGCAGGGCTGAAAGACCCCGATCTATGGCCATTCCAGATGGAAGATTTGCGAGGACATGCTATTATTATTTTATGTGGATATTTATTGTAAAAAAAAAGAAGACTTTTGGAATAAATTAATTCTAATCTAACATTCATCGACCAGGGCATTTTATTTATCATCAATGAAAAATGGAGCAATTCGTGACTAAACAGATCTAAGCTGTTGGTTTTTTTCTTCATATGATATTCAAACACATATTTATCGTGGTGAAAGGAATTTACACAAATGCATCACTGAAATATTTAAAAAAATAAGAACTTTGAAAAATCAAAAATCTTTAAAATTAGTCAGTTTTATTTATACAACAATAAACTAGATCCACATAAACAGATACCTGTGTAACATGTGATTCCATCTTATACTTGCCAAGACAATACAACAATAAATTGTAATTGTCCAAAATTTAGTCAAAATACCAATATATTGTATAGATAAGACTTCCAATGTTACAATCTTGATCAAAATTAAGTGAAAACTTACCCAAATGAATTATACATTCTATCGGATGGGCATATCTAGGCACTGAATTGTAATTTTTAGATTTCTTGAAAACAATACATTTCCCGGCACCTGTGGTAATTTTCTTTCCGCATCTGTAATTTGTCGGGATTGGCGGAAACGGTTCTGTATACGAAAAAGCGGCCGATACACCTTGGATGGTATTTATAGCAGGCTCCATGCTAAAATTCCTAATTTTTGATGTTAGCTCATCAAATATATATTTGACTCTAGCGCATGCCTCCTCGTTACTACCAGTGGGAAACGGAGTCTTCCGTACATTATCTACAATCGCATCGTCGCATTGATTGGCAACCACTTCCACTTTCAGCGATAGTTTCTCTTCTAATATGTATTTCATGATGGTAACAACGATATTCCTTCGATCCTTAATGGTATTGTTCGGCTTGGAAAAATCGGCCACTTCGCAAGCGGTCGAATCTGGGAAACGCCTAAACTTGGCGAAACGACCCCAGAATTTTTCAAATTCCGCTAGCCCTGGCCTGTCCTCGATTGTGGGCCCCCGAGTTATCAAAGTAAAAGCCGCTTCTGGGTTTAGTGTGACTCCAAACATAAAGATACGCACAGAGGTGTTTTCGGAATTTAAATTTGAATCATTCTGATGTGCTAGCATTAAGGTGTGACATCTGTTGCCGAGACCTCGTGCCAAGACTTCCTTTGATTTCTTCATCACTAGTAAGTCACGGAAAAAGTAGTATTTCCATTTTTCCGCGTCAGATGTTTGGTCATAAACTGTGTTGTCTTTATCTTGGATAACCCTAGAAAGTTGTCATAATTTGGTGTTAGGTTCCATTTTACAATATATATACATACTATCTGCTTGCATGTACTGTATGTTACCAAATTTATAAAAAAACTTGAAATTATAGTCACCTTTGACATTCCATATACCGGCTGTTTATGCAACGACGAAGGAGATATCAAAATTTCGTATTTAATGCCCTCTAATATTTCTAAACAGTTTTTTCAACTTTATTCTTAAGAGTTTTTCATAGTGTTGCCACTAACACTTGGCACATGCAAACAGATAAATTCATTCTAATATTTGCATTTTAAGTTTAAGACAATCCAGAAGCCCTTATTAACAAAAAAATGTTCTGAAAGTTAATAATCAAAACTTTTCCCGTGAGTGTCCAACTTTCTGCGGTACACGGTATAAACACACAACAGAATTTTAACCTGTTCTGCGGGTTTAGTAATTCGTGGAGAAAATAGTAAAAGCAAACAGTCATAACTGTATATGATAGAATTTTTTAATGAAACCCATACCAGACGATGAGTGTGTAAATTGCGTAATTAAAGCTATTAAGGTTTGTATTGTTAGTAACTTTTACAAATATAATTGAATAACATTTCTTCATATCTCAAATTGTAGGTAATCGTGGTAAATGACAATACTTTATGCAAATCACCGGATGTACATTTTCTACGTGTTGTTTGCAATGAAAATATATTAATTAGCGACCCTAAAACCACCTAAGTACGACTTTTTTTGTTAGGAATGGAACAAAAAAATTTTTTCAAATAAACCAAAATACACTTTTGAGAAAATAAATAAGTAAAAATCGATATAAAATCCCGGGCTATTCAAAAACGCAAATTTTAACTACTCTTCCTAGTAAACTGCAAACGATAGAAAGGCAGGCGCATCATTGGGTATAGAAAGACTCAAAATGTTATAACTTTTGAGAAAATAACAACTTAATTGAAAATAAAACAAAAATTGAGATAAAATACAAAATTATTCAAAAAGTAAGACCATTTTTACACTACTATTTCTAACAAACTGTAAATGATAGAAAGACAACAGATAGGTTCAACGTTTTATAAACACCCCTAGAACCCCTGTTTTACTAAACTTTATTAGCAACAGCTTCGTGCAAAATATTGAAGAAGTATCGTTTATTCAAGAAGTTAGTTTCTGTAATGGAATATAGCAATTATCTGAAAAAAAATTTAGTATCTACAGTAGAGCGTCGAAAGTTCGGTAATCCGTACTGAACGTCTGCTAATCTGAAAAGCCATTTTTGTCGATTTCCGTTTACGGAAAGATGTTGCTTTTGTTTTATATCTCGTATCGAATCCTCATATTTTCTACTATTTAGCTGCAATATTGGATAATCCGAACAATTTGATAATACGAATCGCCTTCCCAATTTGGATTCATAGAATGCTTTCCCAGAAGTTTTTTATGTGACTGTATGCACATATTTTATGCTGTAAATACGTATTTCCTGACAAATTTAACCGCTTAATGTACAATAACGTGACAGACACGTTCGCCTCTTTCTGGCAGGTTTACACAATCCCGAGTGTCACACGTCACGCTTACCTTTGCTCTAAAACAACCAACTTTTCAACAATTTTTTTTGGTTTGTAATTATAAATTATTAAAACAGCCTGTATGGTCAATATAATAATTTAATATGATCCCTGAGAAATCCCATAGAAATGTATTACCAATGTCTTCCAAGATTTCACTATTTAACCACCTGTATCGTTGGTAAGGCATTTTAACCAAATATAATGTAAAAAAAAACTAATACTAAATCAAATAAACAAAAATAAACGTACTTAATGATGGCATCAAACTGCAGCATCAAGGGGTGTTGTCTGTGGAACAGAATTTCAGTGGCGTTAATGCTGTTGTTGTCCAATATCTCCAAAGCTCTCCGTGCTTCAGTCCTAACCTTCTGGTATGTATCAACGTCCAAGAATGCAGCAACATTATAATAACCAGTCGTATCAAGAAAAACTACTTCAAAGTTCATCTTGAATGATGCAGTTCTCTCCTCATCGACACTCTCACATAACGAAAATGTCTTTTCGGTCCAATCATTTGTGGTTAGAAAATTGCAAAAGATCCTGAAGCTATGGGACAGCGACAGATGCTCTTGGATTTGTTTCTTGTTCACCAAATGAGCAACAATTAGGTGGACTAAATCTGAATGGAAACCAGTTATACCATTTGATAAATCACGTTGGTCCAGCCATAAGCACACTTTAGCAACAAATTCTTTATAATATTCCTGACTAAGATTTGAAATTACGAAGTTGTTGTTCGATAGCAATGTCCAGTCTTTAGCAAGAACAGTGTTATACAATGGAGTTCCAACTTCTTCAAACTTCTGCGTAGCTAAATCCGAAAAATGTGTGTCTAACGGGACCTTTATGTTATTACGATCGGGAAGACACCTAACACGATTCCAGTAATATTCCGACTCATCATCTCCACGTTCAAAATTACTTGTGGCAAAGATATTTATTGCCACATCGCATCGATTTTTCTTCTGTACATTTACATAAGGACATAATGGATTATCATATTGATATTTTATCTCCATTACTAAATCCTTCCTAGCCTTTTCCAACGTTTCACACAAAAACGTCAAATAATAATTTCTTTTCACAAAATATCTGTTATTTAGGTAGTCCTTCCTCTGAAAACAACACAAAGGCATGGAAACGTTAACTTCTAACTCCTTACAAGTCTTGTTGCTGCGATTCCCTCTATACAATTCTAATACAATGCATAATTCAGGTTTCTCAAACATAATTTCCAAATCCTTATCTGTATTTAATTCTTTGCATTTGTAATTCACATGTGGCTTGATGTTTTTCAAGGGTTTCTTAACTTTGAACGATATATTGTTGATGGAATTTTGTAAGCTATGCCAAAAGTTTTGAAGTTCATCGTCATGATTGTAATCCTCATGCTGAACCTTTCCATGGTGATTATCAATGACCGAAAGATCTCCTGTGTCTTCTGGTTCATTCCGTTTATTTTTCTTCACCTTGCGCTTGTTCTTGGTACCGTCTAAAGCCTACATAAGTAAAATATAAAATATTGCAAGATACGTACTATCCTTAATACTCACCCTCTTTACTCCCATCGTTATATGTATCTAAGTATAAAAAAGTACTATATAGTAGATACTTTGCTCATAACCTCATAACAAAGTCATCATAACCTAAAAAGAAAAATTTCACGCTTCAACCACGTGTTAGTCTTGCCAACAGATGGCGCTCTCTTTTCTGAGCAATTGCTGTTTACGTTTTGTATAGAAACCACGGTCTGCTCACTTCGCGTCTCAAATTCGTTATTTCTGCGCATGACGCCACTGCGAGAAGGGTGTTGACACGAACACCTAGGCAACCAAATACATCCGTAAGTTTTTGACTTTTGTAGGTGATTGTAGGTTAACAAGTTGACAACCAGAGTCCAGAACCATGCCAACGCTTTAATTGTCAACAACATATTAGCTACCATGGCAACGAACGCCACTTCTCGCAATGATGTCAGCGCATAAATGTCATTACACACGGTAGAGATAAACTTACTGAGTTCCTTAGCCACCTAAACAATGTCAGTCCTATCAATTTCACGATAATACTTATGTTAAATAGTTATAGCTACGGTTTTTTTATTTGGAAATGTATTTCTTTGGTTTGCCCTGTTATTAGTGTAAACTGTTGGGCATTAAATAAATATTATTATTATTATTATTACAACTGTGACAACAACAATTGGCTACTCAGGCAGCCATGGAAATTAACGCATATAACGGTACCTTCGCTTCCTTCGTCGGACGTCACTTGTAGGCGGGACCGTTGCGCGTGAGCAGATCGTGTGGGCGTGTGGACCTTGATAGAAACCATATTATTATTATTATTTATTGGAATTCTCTGATACATCTCATTAAATACATTAAACCTAGATAATATAGTAAGTATGTAGGCTTTCACGGCCAGAATTCTTCATGGAATTGTTTGAAGAAAAAGCCATTAGGTCGTCCTTACAAACCCAAGCTTTGGGTCTGATATGTTGATGATACCTTTGTGGTTTGGCCACACGGTAGAGATAAACTTACTGAGTTCCTTAGCCACCTAAACAATGTCAGTCCTATCAAATTCACGATGGAAATAGAAGAGGAAAATCAGTTACCATTCTTGGATGTGCTGGTATACAGAACGTCAACGGGTACGCTTGGACATATATACAGTCTACCGTAAGAAGACACATACCGATCGGTACTTGAACGCCAAATCACACCACCATCCCCAACAGAAGAGAAGTGTTATTAACACTCTGTGCAACAGAGCCGAGAAGGTGTGCGAGTCCAGCACCTTGGACGACGAACGGAAACACTTGGAGTGGGCCCTACGTCATAATGCATACAGCATACACCATACACCTAGTCTGACATACGGGGTGTCACACAAAGAAAACCGCAAGTCTCAGAGGAGCGGCAAGAGTCGAAGGGGTTCGCTTGCTTACCATACGTAAGAGGGGTATCAGAAAGAATCGGTAGATTACTGAAGAAATCGGGTATCACGGTAAGGTACAGAGCACCAGCAAAGGTAAAGGATCTTTTGCCTAACCCAAAGGATATCACACCACCCTGAAGAGCGAAGGGGTATACAAGATAACGTGTGAGTGTGGAACATGTTATGTAGGACAGACAGGACGAAGTATCGAATGTCGAGTCAAGGAGCACAGGAGAGACACCCGGCTACGCAAGATTCAACAGTTCGCTGTTGCTCAACACTGCCACGAGTCGGGGCACACAATGAATTTCAATGACGTGAAGATGTTGGCAAGGGTGGGTAATGATCATCGAAGGCTTATTAGAGAAGCCATCGAAATTTACAAACATCCTGACAACATCAATCGCGAGGACGGTACTGACATTAGTAGGGTCTGGAAATCGATCTTAACGCGGTCAGGTGGAAAAGCACGTGGGAGCGGTAGCTCCAGATGTGCGCAGTGAGGTGTAAATTTAGGTATATAAGGGAGATTTTCTTGGTAGGTCTTCAGTATTCAATTAGCTTTGAAGAAGCGAGCAACATGGTTCGCGACACGTCAGTATTTACAAATCTTGACACACGGCATAACCCGGAAGCAGTTTATTTTCTAGATAAAATAATTTAGATCTACATATAATTTACAACATATAAATACAAAAATTACACTAATAAATTTTGAAAAGTAATGAAGATCATCAGGGCAAATTGGTAGTACCGAGCTTCGCTGAAGCCTACGGTACTCCCTTTGCGGGTATCAGTGCAGCTCAACCAAATTTGGAAAAGCAACGCCCTTTATACTTTGCAACATTAGGTTGCAACGCAAAGGAAAACTGCAGAAACCCCGGACAGCGTTGCGTACAGGTCAGTAAGAACACATGCAGATATTTATTAATAGACAGTATACAAGGGAAGGTAAAGATGAAAAGTAGTATGATAGCAGTTAATTTAGGATTCTCAATGATAAAACGCTTCTCAAATTATTCGCGCTTCCCAAAACCGCAGTTTCTTGAATTTTCCATGGCGAAATTTTGCACGGGGCTCCTTCACATGTTTAACATAATTTAGAGTAACTGCTCCCAATGAACCTACAATCACAGGAATGATGTTTACTTTCATACCCCACATACGATGAACTGTTGATAGATCCTTATTATTATTATTATTGATGTAACCCTTTCGGTGCACTCCGCTGGCGGCAAATGCCAGGGGTACATTCACTCAACTGGGGCCTTATGGGCCAGTTTATTATTATTATCATTATTACATATTATTATATAAAAACTGATTGAAACTCAAAACACTGCCGTCGCGTCGCGGTTAGGCCGCTTGGCGCTCGTCGCGGGAAATATGCGAAGTAGTAGTTATCAATAAAACGTTATTTCTAATATGTTTGAATGTTCTATAAATTGTTTTTTTGCCATTGGGGATGTATTGAGGTACCATATTCACGATACATTAATAATCTTGAATATAAGAGATTGAGGGTAGCTAGACGTATATACATACACAATGACACAATCAACGTTTTTGTGGAAGAGATGTTGAAGAGCAGTCGTAATGGACATAGGTATCTTGGAAATGGTCAAGTTTTAACTGGATGCAATTGCTTAGCTTATTATAAAATAAGATGCGCTATTATGTTTTCAATGATTTGGGTAGCGGAAACGCTTACCCAGCAATTCAATATTTTTTTCAATATATTAAACACGTTGATTTTCAAAACATTTTAATTTTCTAAAACACCTTTCACACGAAGCAACTGATACGCAAATTGTCATAAATAACTTTAGCGCGATCATTATATATGTCTCTATCGCATAGACAAGAAACAGCAGAAATGTAAAAACGTTCGATTAGGAGAGTCTTAGAAAAACAAATTTAAAGCATACAAACCCCGTTTTGTTCATACATTACAAGATAGAGACCTAAATGCACGGTTGGATTTTTCTTTTTGGTTTCAAGGCAACTTAGAAGAAGATGCACATTTCTCAAAAAAATTCTTTTTCTGACGAGGCAACCTTCACTTCCAACGGTACTAGTTCGGTACTTAATTCGCAAAATTGTTGATGGTGGGCGCAAGAACCTCCAAATTTTAAAATTGAATGTCGAAACCAGTATTCGTTCAAAGTTAATGTCTGGTGCGGAATATTGAACGAACTTATTGTCGGCCCTGTATTTTTTCGCGAAACTTTAAACTCCCAAGGATATTTGGAAATGTTGCAAACATTCTTATCCGAATATTTGGACAATCTGCCTTTAGATATTCGGGGAAATATGCTCTTTCAGCAAGATGGTGCGCCGTTCACTCAGCAGTACCAGTAAGATTGTGATTAGACGTTTTCCAAACCGATGGATAGGAAGACATTCGAATAACCCATGGCCTGCGAGATCGCCGGACATTACCCCAATGGATTTTTTTCTTTGGGTCGCTTTAAAGCAACATGTGCACGCACAACGGCCCTTTAGAGACGTACAGCATGCATCCAAAACATAAATCCTCAAATGCCCAGAAATGTGCATGAGATGAACAAAAAACGTACAATATTATGTATTGAAAAGGGAGGAGGCCACATTGAGTAAAATTGTATTGTGATGTGTTGTTAATAAAAAATTTGTGTCTTTATTATTACTTCTAGTATTTTTTCCCAGTCCTTTATTCATTAAAACAAAATGTTAGAATGTGTTATCTTTTTAATATTTTAAAAAATAAATTCCTGTTTTTGTTGCTTGTTGTAGTTTGTTTTTATTTCTTTCTGTCAGTCATAAAAATTAAATGTAAGGTGTGTTGTTTAGTAAGTTTTCTAATACTATTTTTTTTTAGTTTATAAAATTGTGTTAATGTTAACTTGTGATTAAAAAAAATCTTACGAAAGTGTAGTAAAACGCCCGGTATACGCAAGCAGATAATTATATCTTGAGGTTTGCATTTTAGGTTTAAGACAATACCTAAACTTTTTACTGAAATAAAATCTACTGAAGAATTGATAATAAAATTTTTTCCCATTTGTGTCCGAGTTAGTGCCGGACACTGTATATGTTCTATTAGAAAACGGAAAGGTTGCCAGTTTCCATAATAACATAAGCACTCTGTATATTATAAATATATTTAGACGATATAGGTTGTTTTAAATCAAACAACATATGTTTGATTTTTTTGAAAATGTTTACCGTTGGTCAATTATTTAGGTGCTCCGGATATTTTGACCAACCCTGTATACTGTAACAACGATATTATCAATCAATAACTTAGTCATTGCCCTATGTTGATCGCAGTCGTAATTTGCGATTGTCGATAAAGATAAAACAAGAATGACTGTTGAACGTCTGTCGACAGTGAATAAATATTTTTTCCCCAATGTACGAGAAACACCTGTGCGACATTCCCCATTAATGAGGGCAACATTATACCTACTTAACAGGTAGTTCTCAGCTGGTCCAAGCAATCAAAGAACTGTACGAAAACGATACAATAGATTCAGACATCATAGAAAAATAAGACTGGAATAACTTGGAACGATAAGATTTATTTGAAAGAGATAAATAATAGATTGTTTAGTTTTAATTAATTATTGATTTAATATTGCTATTAATTTTAATTTTCATTAGTAAACTTATAATACGGATGGTTAATTTATTGATATGCATTTGCATTTCTTCAATAATCGTTATCTGATATATTTTCCATTTTACCTTTGCGTATGTGATTTTTTTTCCTGACAAATTATAGTAATGGGGACGTCACAAATAGAGAAAAAAATACTGTCGGATATTCAACTATTTGTATTTTGCATATAATATTATTGTGTTCAATATTTTATGTCCTACGACCTACGTCCTACATGATCATAAAGCACCCGGGTGAAAGTTTAATTGGCCGATTTGGAAACACGGTGACGTCATTTTGCGTTGGTTTGCCAACCTACCGTCAGAGGGAGCTTGCGTAAAATTTTCTAACGTGAAGTTAGCCAAATAGCACTAGGCATTTGTAACTAACCATAGCTCAGTGACATTTTACATCTTAGTTACCGGGACGAAAACAGCTAATTTTTGCGCCCTAAGGCGATAAAAGCTGTTTTCCCATTACATGTATTACGCACTAACTACGTTTAACTCTAGCGTACGCTGAGGCAAATAGCGCTGGACAGTTCGGCATCGTAATGGGAACGCGGCAACGTCAAGCATAACGTCAAGTCAGAAGTGACATAACCTTAAAAAATTATACAAACCTTCAAGGATTGGTCATAGTCGTATTTATCCAAATATATCGAATATGTTTCAGTCATTAAAGGTCTTCAATTACAATAACATGCAAAATTGACCGATAAATCCATTTTTACAATGAATTATACTTTTTTAAGAAGCACCTAACCTATTACAAAACGACAAATGTTACTGATGTCAGTTGATCGGTGTTACAAGCACCACTCGAAAACTAGGTGCAATAGGGGAAAGGGGAAGGGAGGCTTTCGGTCAGTTGCACTAACTGCAAACTGTAATAGGAACGCTCTCCCATTGACGCTAGAGTGCGCCAGGGTTCGTTAGAACATAATTGGAAAACAGTTATTGATTCTTTATGCGCCCTTGGGCATAAAGGATTGCCATGTGGTTATATGTCAAATATATCAAACATTTGTCATTCAAATTGTAAATTTTAAATCGTCAATGTCAATTAAGGTTATAAGTTTGACAATTAATTGTCTGTATTGTCACTCATCAATGTCAATTATTGGCGATTAGGGTTATAAGTTTGATAATTAATTGTCTGTATTGTCACTCAACTCCGAATTGTTTGTATGGTTATTCAACTCTGTAGATACGCCGTCACATGATAACGTCAAAATATTTATTAATATTATTCAAACAGAGGAACAAAACCATTGCAGGACATACAATTTTGTATGTACCTCGGGCATTACTTGATGTTTATACACTTGGGCGACTTAAAAAGCTCTCGGGCTTATCGGCCCTCGCGCTTTTTAAACTGTCACCCTCGGGGCATAAACATCCGTATAATGCCCTTGGTACATAAATAACTAATTTAATCTTTTTCTTTCAATACTAAACAATTATTCCATTCGTTACCTACTTTTCGGGTGCATTGATGCTCGAACAGCCCCTTCACCGTACGTGTTTGATGTCATAAATCAGACCCCTGTCGTAAATAATACCTTCGGGTACACAAAAAAAACTGCGCGAGCCTCGTCAAAAATCCAGACTGAATAGATCGAAGCGAATGCGTAGAAAAGAACCGAGCCAGTCGTCGAACGCGTGATTTTTATCTGACTATCTGCATCCGTAGACAGGGGCGCCGTTACATATGGGCAGGAGGGGGGGGGGGGGCGTTGGATTTCGAACCCAACTACCGCTACGCGAAAAACGAAAAAGATAGGAGTGGTCGAGAAATTTTTGATCGATCTTTGGTCACAATTGAAGACCGATAAATAGATCTGATCGATAAATCGGTTATTATCGTATCAGATGGATCTTTTGATCATATATCAGGTTGATCTTTTTGATCAGATCGTTCTCGCAAATGTCAAACCGAATTGAAAGCTATGTGTTTATTAGACAGACAGGTCGGTCACCGCCCGGCCGGTGTAGGTTGTATGAAGTATCATAGAATAACTATTTTAAAAAAATAGTTTAAATAATTTAAGAAGATTTAAGGATAACCCATTATTGGCCAAAATTGGTACCAAAATTACAAAACTTCGGTTAATGAACAAGGAGTTTCAAAAATGTTAAATAATAAAAAATTTCAGACAAAAGTTATTTGGTACTAAAAGGGCCATCCTATGATACATGACAATAGATTCTCTATGCTGTTTGTAATATTGGTAGCATTTTCTGACTCTCCAGTGTTGACACAATACATCTCCGCAATTAATAATTAAAAATATTAATCCCACATTGTTTGTATATGTGGATAGTCGTCTTGTGATAATTACTATTTCCAGTAACTCGATACTATGCCGAAAATAACCTGCCGCTGCAGCCACAGCGCAAGTTTCAAAATCTGCCGGTTAAGGGGTTAAAATTACTTGAAATTCAATAAATATCAATATTTAATAAGTAAGTGTTGTCGAGCATGTACAGGGATCACGACTATGGATGGCTATTAACTCACAAAAATGTGAACAAAAACATTTCACCTTAAAGCGATAGAGTATGTTTTCAAAGTGTATGCTAAATAACACAAGTCCCAAATGATGCAAAACAGTAAATGGCATAGTCCTTAATATTACGTCACCATTTAATAGTAAAAACAAAAATTGCCCCCCTGGAACATTTTCAAACGGCGCCCATGTCCGTAGAGACTTCTGGCAACTCGAATGTAAGCGGATTTGGGTAAATGTGGCATCCACACTCTCCCGATTCGCGGTCTCTCGCTATGTCTCGCGAGAGTCTGGAAGAGGTATAAGTAATTATTTTAAATTCGAGGAATATGAATAATAAAAATAGTATATCTATTGGACGACGTTTCTGCAAAGCACCAACGAGATCTTTAAATGAATGCGGGTGTATCTGTCATTACAGATTTACTCTTGAGTTCTGCCATTTTTATGATTTTACTTCAAAACAAAACTGTGTTCAACTATCCCCATGTTCCATGGAAACGTATTTATGTTTTTTTTCTTGTGGAGTTCATTTGTACAAATGTCACGTTTATGGTTTTCGCTTTGAAATTGGATGGACATAACTTGAAATTATGGCGGAAGAAAAGGCAAAAAAGGGAAACCAGATTATTGGCGCTATTGCGGGTGAGTCTGATTTCTGTATGTATAATTTAAGTGTGCATATTATGTAATTTATTGTCACTAATCAACGCTTTTTTCTCTCGTAGCGGCCATGGGCGGATTTTCCCTGGGTACTGTAATAGGATGGTCATCACCAGCAAATCAATTCTACGTAGTAGATGCAGGCGGTAACGGAACCAACGCCGATGGCATTACCAAGTCAGAATGGAACCATGTATCAAGCATCACTTGCTTGGGCGCGTTGTCAGCCCAACCAATTCTTGCCCTTGCATTACCTAAAATTGGTCCAAAAGTTATGATGATTATACTCGCACCAATTTTCGCCGCTTTCTGGATAATGATGGGATTAGTCAGTTCATTTATTGCCCTAATGTTTGGTCGATTCTTTACTGGCCTGTGCGGAGGATCATTTTGCGTCATTGCTCCCACATACATCGGCGAAATTTCGGATAAGTACATTCGTGGTGCATTGGGCATTATGTTTCAACTATTGTTAGTAATGGGCATATTTCTTGAGGCGTGCCTTGCATACACCAGCAGTGAGAAATGGCTTAGTTTTATAGCTGCAATACCGCCTCTTATCCTACTAGTGGTGATTATATTCTTGCCTACATCTCCAGCTTTTCTAATTAAAAAGGAGAAGGAAGAGAAGGCAAAGAAGGCGTTGACATTCTTTCGGGGGAAGAACTACGATATCAGCGGGGATTACAAAGAACTGGAGGATTATGTTAAAGAAGGCCAAGGAAACTTCAAAGAGAATATGAAAAAGAAGTCTTCGAAGAAAGGTTTTATTATGTTGCTGGTGTTGCATATAGTGCAACAATTGGGAGGTATTAATGCCATTATGTTCCATGCAGCTTCAATTTTTAGATCTGCTGCTGAGATTGATCCCAAATTGAGTAATGTTATTCTTTGTGCTGTTCAATTGGTGTCTTGCATCATAACCACGTTCATTGTTGACAGGTTGGGTAGAAAAATATTGTGGTATATATCACTCTTGACGATGGTGGTTTGTCTAGTTATGGTCTCTGTTTACTTTTTCATAAAACTTGGAGACCCTGAACTGGCCGATACTCTTGGATTTTTTCCATTGCTCTTTATATGTGTATATGTTTTTGGGTTTTGCTTTGCCTCTGGTCCGTTACCCTGGGCTATGATTGGAGAATACCTACCAGCTGGTGTGAAGAACGTAGCAGGGCCAATAATAACTGGTGTGAACTGGCTACTTGCCTACGGTGTGACATTTGGCTTTGGTCCATTGCAAGGATTAATTGGTGAAGGTCCAGTTTTCTTAGCATTTGCAATAGTGAACGCTCTTGGTTTTGTATTTGTATTATTCTTCCTGCTTGAAACCAAAAACAAGAGCTTGGATCAAATTCAAGAAGAACTAGGAAAATAAGATTATCAGCGTAAGGTGTTATAAAATTGTTGACGGGTCATTCATTTGTTTATCAGTCCTTTATCAAAACGATAGTAGCACCAGTGTGTGGATTTGTAAATTTCTGCTTCATTTCAAATGGTAGGTTTGCGCGATAAGTGGTTGTTGACCGACAGATCTTAATTTAAACATGCATCGATTTTCTTAATCAAGAGAAACGATGAACGTCTCAAGACGTATTCAATATTTATCAAGAAATACAAGCACATATGTCTTATGAGATAAAATATGAGGAAGAAGTTGTCTTAAGGGCGTTTCTTATCTCTGGCATTGCATGCGGTACAACAGTCAAGAGAGTCTGATGCAATTATGTGAACTGGCAGCTATTTTTCAACCTATCAGTAGAGTATGTTGGATAGGTTAGGAAGAAAATCTGCAGTAAAAAATCTCTTGTAAGAACCGCAAACAGTTGACGCAACGTAAATCCCAACCCGCAACAATGAGAGAACAAATTGTATTTACTCCTCTACTGTATGTATGCTTTGCATTGTAAGTTTCTTTTTCGCCAATGATGCATAATACAAGGGAATGCAATGATTGGCGATTACGTCCCTGTTGGTGCAAAGAATATAACTGGGCCGCCAGTATGTGCCATCATTTGGCTTCTACGATGAAGATTGATGATCCATCCACTAAAGTGGCGTCCCAGCTTCTGTTAAGTGGTCTGATTTCGCTGTTTGTCAAAATTTTCAAAAAGTCTACACCAAATGCAAGTGTACAAGATGCCCCCCATCTGTCTGTATTATTGTCTCCATGGATGTAATAAAATTATGATTATGATGTCTTTCTCCCTTTGGCAATCTTAGTAGTCTGTACTTAGTCAAATGTATTAGTATATTACTGCCTTTTGTAATTTGTTTCTTTTTGTGATTTTTATGGAAAAAATTTTCCCTATCTCTGGAAGCTAAGTATAATGGTGGGACGCACACAACAGTTTTGGAACAAAACATGATTAGAGAAAAACATTTTGCGTTTACTACTCACTGATTCAGTATATCACTATCACACTTTGTTTTGTCCTAACGTGTCTTGTTCCAACTTGACATGTATGTGTGCGACCACCTACTGGTACTACAATAATAGGGTAACCACTAAGTGTTTATTTTATGCACAAACATGCCAAAAATCTGCGAAGCAATATGCATAAAAGCATTATTGCATTCTTGCTAAAAATTCAAAATATAGAACAGTGTTATATAGAACACGTGTTATATTGATAATTAAAAAAATATGCGTTTGATGCAATTTTGTTTAATTACATGTAACATCTTTTGCAACAAATATTTTAAAAAAATACATCAAATTTGGTGCCTTGTGAGATGACTTGGCAGAATACCTGTTATTATTGATATAACCCGATTTTATTAAAACCATTTTTTTTAACTTTCTCCCAATTCTTCCACATTCTACACACATTCTTCGTCTTTAATATGATATATAGTTTGTTTTGCTAAGCTTAATAGTTTTGGAGATATTGATATATGGAAAATATGTGGTGGATAACATATTTTAACGTACAGATCAGAAGTTTGAGAAACTTAAAAGCAATCAACTAGTCTGTCAATAATTATCTTAAACTTTTTGTAGTTAAGTAAGTACGTAGGCGTTCACGGCCGAAAACATGCTTTTTGTTATTCAAGGGCTACACTAATGTCTAACATATAACCCATAATATTGAAATTAATGCACTAAAATCAGATGCAGGCACAATGTAACGCATTAACTTGGAAAGTTAATAAGCTAAGGTTAAAGTTAATGCGCTAAACTGCAGCCACATATAAATTTTGCGCATTAGTTTCAGCAGTGTAGCCTGCGATTTCCAACCCTAACAAAGGCCACCAAAGCAAGGCCAACCCTTTGGGTATTATATGTATTTTGGGGAAAACTTTTTATTTTTTTCTATAAAGAAGTAAATTTTGTTTTAATTAATTGTATTACAAGTTACCTTTTTGTTTAACGTATTCTCAATTAACAAAGTTTATTTAACAAATCATTTATCTATAATAATACATCGTGAAAGCAATAGACACTATAAATTTAATTGTGTATCTTAATACTAGGATTTACTTACCCAATATTATAGAATATTTATTGTTTCTTGACCTTTATCACGCTAGCACTAATGTAAATGAAGAACAAGACAACACAGACTAAATGATAAAAATTTTTATTATTATTATACATATAAATTACACAACAGCCTATGATGTATGTATACAACATTCAATCTAGTTCCGTAGTAGCGCTGTAAACTAAATTGAATTCAGTGCACGTTTGCGTTCCAAGGTGAAATCAAACTATATAACAATTAATGCTGCAGTATCAATAAAGTGTTTAGAAAGAAATGCCCCTGTATCGATTATAATTACAACGTCATAAGCATTGGCACATTTAGTATAACTTCATCAATTCTTACTTAAAAATGGTTACAATAATACCAAATTTCCGACCGATAGTCAGATTCACACATACTATGTACAGTAATTTTTTACAGTTGATAAATTTTATGCTATTTATTTATATATCCATGCCCCAAGTAACGTAGGTAATGTAAAAAATGCTTGCATGATGAATGAGTGTTTAAAGGCAGATCATCTGCATGTCTTCATAAAAAACAAAATCAGTGGATTCTCGATAATCTAATTAACAAACTGACCATGGCTCGTTTAGAATAAGGAACATTTTGCCCACTCAGTCACCACTTAGATTACCAAGGTTCCATTTTGTGTATACGTATCCTCACAAAATCACCATCAATATAAAATATAAAAAATAAAACAAAATAAGAGTAACAATAAATAAAACATTTCTGTACCCAAAATTCAATACAACAGCGTTAATTTTAGCTCACCGTTTATTTGACAAATATCTCTTCAAGTGCCAGTGCGTTACTCGAACCTAATACGTGCTAGTCCTGGCCCGCCGCTTGTTGCTCAAATTTTTGAAGTCGTCTCCTGCGCAATTCCTCTTCTTGTGTCGTCATCCCGTTGGGTGTGCTCGTCGAGGGGCCCGTCGCGTTTGTTGCTTCGCTGGTGCTACTTATGTTTGTTTTGCTGCCGCTTGTGTCGGGGCTGGCAACAGTTGTTGCGGCCGGTTCCTCGGTTGCCGTTGAGCTTGATGTGGATGGCTGTGAGGATGATGGTGAGCTCGTTCCGGATGCCGATGGATCTTGAGCAGTTGCTGCTGGGCCAGCGGGCGAAATGTTTGGTACTGCCATCGAAACCGCTGCTGCTGCGCTGTACTGTTGCAGCATTATCACCGCTGCATCTAACATTACCTGAAAGAAAATGGAAAATACACTCTCAGATCTCAGATCCATTTTGTGTTTATTGGCTAATTCTGTCAGTTTGCTGGAAAGTCAAGGGCAGCTCTAGCCATCACAATTAATCTAATAGCAAAGATAAAAGAATATAAGGATGCGACGCTTCGGGTCGGCTCCGTTGATTTAGTGGGGTTTGATGACCTTGAACGCATGTGAGCTTTAAACCGTTGAGCAAACAAGACGTGAATTGGCGGGAATTTTAAACTAACGAATACAAAGCACGATGGGCGGCAACGTTACCGACATTAGAGGTTATGTAATGCAAATGAAAACAAATCAATATTCACATATATAAATAAAATAAAACGTATCCGATAGTCACCTAAATGGAATATTAACAAAAATAGTGGATTATAATATAACAAATAACAGCGGTTTGTTGACTTTTTGAAAGTATAATTAATAATTAAGCAAATAACTGTGTGATTGTTTGCCTAGGCAATCGATCGATATTCAAACTCACATTATTATTATGACTTGTTGCTGGCAACCAATACGTTTTATATATTTTATTCTATTTTGCACACCGATTTCCACTGGGATTCCTTTTTGTGTCCATTTTCACTGTCACTACTACTTACTATTAATAAAGGTACCTCTAAACTAAACAGTACGAAACTACATTAACAATTAACATTTTAATTAAAAACTGACCACTCATTAAACTGCTTATTAAAACACTACATACACAATCTTGCACAATCCAAGGAACGTAAACACCAAACTAAGGTTATGTCACCCGATTTCACCCGCTAGTATACAAACACAATCAGCTGTTGGTAGCCATCTTTTCGTTGACCAAATCTATCTCACTCTTGAACCGCGTTTTCTTGTCTAGTGACGTATCTTATAATTCTCTTATCTTTGCTAATAGATATAGATATAGATTTATTAAACTTTGTACAAAGTAGCGCTTTGTACAAAGTAGCGTCAAAGAAATCTTACAAAGCATCACAAGACTACATTATGTTATATAACACATTTCATCCTGTCGTGCTTCTCAATACTTCCTTAGCCTCTGCCATTGAGTATGGTGGGCAGGTGCAGTACAGGGCTTTTAATGTTTTCTTAAGTTGTTTAGATGGTAGTGTTGTAGTCGAGTTCGTTAATAAATAAAAACTCCCTCGGATCCAGTAAACTATTTTATTTGAAGTCCAGGTATGGTTACAATCACTTAACTTAAAAAGGCAATGTCGCGAAGAGAAGATGGTGGTAAAAGTTGATGTTCCAGACTGTCCATGAATATCTGTGAAGCAGGTATTTATGGGCAAATGTGGCATGATGTGGCGTCCTGTTGTTGAACCAATCCAATAAAAGTGACATGATAAAACCCTCCAATGAGAGACAATGACTATTTGCAAACTAAGAATTCTGGGACGGCACATCGTACGTGATTTTTTAGAAGAAATAAGGACGCTCCAGACGCGTGACTTCTGAGAATGTGTGAAAGGAAAAAAAGAAGCGTTGCTGAACCTACGTACTAATACAATACAATAAAACACAATAAAACAATCTATCGGCTATATAACACCTCCCCCCTATTTTTGAAAATTGTACCTCTGATTGGTACGATTTTCATTTCCAAGACTACTAACAGCTGGGGAATGTTCCATCTCTATGTCTGGCTGTGATGCATCGGTGTGGTTGGTTTGTTTAATACAACATATTTTACCAAATAACAAACATAGAAATGACTTATATCTAAACACAATTAATGCAATAAGAACAATACATAAAATAAGCAAACATGAAAAATATACAGAATTGTGAGTCTTATACATGGTCAATTCGTCAAGTCTTTGTGCTTCCAGACTTAAGTCAGACAGAGATTCACTAGCGTGTACCAACGGGGTTAAATCTAGTGAAGTAATTAATGTAGGAGTTAAAATACGTGGTTTACCAGAAAAATTTACATTTAAGGGAAATGATAAATTAGTAAAGTTTACCTTGGGGATGTAATTTTTGTAGTTTGAATAATTTGAAAAGCTAGGATATGAGAGAATAACTGTGTCTAAAAAGACTTTACAATTTCTACTTGTTCTAAGAAATCCAGTTCCAAAAATGTTAATACTGGTTGTCTCGTTTGGACACTGACAATTTATCTTTAATTGATTTGGAATAATAAAAATCCAAAAGTGGCTTTGCCGCAGTTGAATAAAAAATGGTTGATTTGTTTTGATTATTCTTATATGACAACTTTCAGGTATATGATCAACATGGGAAGTAAACAATTTAGTTTCACAAGTGCTATGCGGTTGAACCATAAGAATGGGTTTAATTTGTTTACAAATGTAATAATTATTTATTTTCATGCATGGTTGTAATTCTGAATTACTAAGCATAAAATAGTATTGATGTACTGAGTCAATTACTAAAAATTGTTTTTCTGGAAGAATGAATTGGTAGATATTTGGAGAAATAGTCGATGGTAAGGAAAAGATTTGGTATAAACTGTAATCTTTGGATTCTACGATTGGCAATGTGAGCATGAAAGTTATTCTTCGTTCATATACATAGATATTTGGGTTTAATAATTGCATTAAAAGATGGGCATTTTCTAATGTGATAGCAAAAGGGAAACTCATACCTACTGGTAAGTATGATTGAATTTTAGACAATTCATGAATAAGTTTGATGGGGTTCATTATAAAGGGGTTAATAAGACCTTTCTGTGACATGGTTAGAATCTGCAAAAGTTTCGATTGTTCTTTGGAGACTTCATTTAAAATCAAAGAGAACGAATTTATAAGAAGTTCGAAGTCGCCAGTTTGCTGCAAATAGTATGTACCAATTGTAACGTTGTTTAAGTAATCCATCATCTTAACCAAACGCTTCTCAATAAAAATCATTTTCTTCTGAATTTCGACTGCAGTCTGATTAAAAACGCCTGCCGATATATTAAAGACAGAAGCTTGCTTCTTTATGAAGTTAATCATGTGACTCTGATTCTCATTCAAATAATCGAGCTGTTCATTGTAATAATCAGCGTCAGTCTCGTCAAGAGTTCCAAACAAAGTCTTAGCAACATTTCCTACGATATTTATTAGACCTCTCCTTTTCCTAAGTTTAGGTTCAGTCTCAATAATCTCACTTATGATCTTGTCAGTATGAATAATATCATCATGAATATTATTTATTATTGGGACAAAAGTTGTACATTCTTTGACTAAAGCTCGTTTTAATGAGGCAAATTGGCAAAAACTGATAACATTATCAGAAAGTTTTGAAATGGCAGAAAACGCCTGTTTGTAGTTATCGTGATCATAGTATGTTACAAGTTTCCAAGTGCTGTCAAACACTTTGAGATTACCAATTTCTTCATAGTACAACCCGCCGCTGTTGTCGTAATGTGAGATGGTGAATGCATCGCCGCTTCGACCTTCCAAGGAATGTGCTGAGTTTGGCCACATGATAGCCGTAACAACGAGAAGTAGGGGAAGCATGTCTGTAAAGACAACTTAGAGTTACTACCTATGTGAAAAACTACTATCTAACGTTATGATGAGTATGTAATAATAATAATTACTCATAAGATAACTTAAGAAGATGATTCATAATATGGCTTCAAACGGTTTTTATGGACTTTTACAAGTTTCCTTCTTATCCTAAGCGTTACGTTTACTGGTGAATCTATTGATATAACTATGTAAGGACCTGTGTATAAGGGTCGTAACTTTTTGCTTGTACTTGGATCGATTGTTTCGTTGCGTAAAAGTACTTTATCACCTATACTTATGTTGAAATCGTTAACTCTATGATCATATCGTTCTTTGGAGGAACATTTTATTTTCACTAATTTTTCTTTCGCTCTTGAATGACAACTTTGCAATCTGTGTTTTAATTCGTTTGCGTAATCATCATAGTTATAAGTAACTTCAGGATTTTTAGTCAGTGAGGATGGTAGTTCTGCCTTATGACCAAATAAGAGTTCAAAAGGGGTAAAATTTGTAGAGCTGTGCGGAGTAGTGTTATACGTGAACATTGCATATGGGATATATTCATCCCAGTCGAGTTGATCTTGGGTGATAAAACTTCTCAGATATTCTTTAAGAGTTCGGTGGCTACGTTCAAGAGCACCGTTCGATTGTGGATGATATGCTGTACAATGAAATTGATTAATGCGTAAGAGTTTGCAAACATTTTTGAATAGTAAGCTACAAAAGTTTGTACCTTGATCGGTAACTAACGATTTAGGAACACCATGGTTGCAGATTATTTTGGTTACAAAAGCCTTGGCTACAGTTTCGGCTTCTTGATTGGGTAACGGTATTGCTATTGCGAATTTTGACAAATCATCCTGGAATGTTAGCAAATATTTATGATTTGAATACGTAGAAATTAAAGGGCCAACGATGTCTAAGAATATCTTTTCGAAAGGCGCACTCGCTGTAGTTGTAATTTGCATAGGACATTGAACAACTTTACTTATTTTATTCTTTTGACATAAATCACATTTCTTAATGAAGGATTTTATATACCGAAACATGTTTGGCCAACGATAATATAATTTAAGGCGGGCGTATGTACGAGAAACACCTTCGTGTCCTCCCGTAGGGGTAACATGAAAATCGGTTAAAATTTGTTGGATTTGTTCTTCATTAATGTCTCGGATTTTGTTATGATGCAATTGTATGCGAATAGGTGTACCACGAAATACGTATCGAATCATAGACCTGATGATGTCGGTTTGTAATTGGTCGCGATGTGAACTCAATTTAGGGATTGCTAACAATGTAATATTGTTCGATATACATAAGGTTCGAAGATTTACGAGGCAAGTGAACACGTGGTGATAGGTTATACGTTGGAATGAGTTTTCCGCAATTAACAAATATATGACGGGACGATTTTCTTTAGAATGTTGTAAAAGTGCATTGTGGAGAGGTATGTCAAGGACGTCATTTAGTGCTAAGGAAATGCCAAATTTCTCTGAGGATTCCGTGAACAATCCGTCTTGATCCATAAGCTCACGATTTAGGGGTATTACGGGGGCGATTGAAGTGGGAATGCTTAATATAGATGTATCGATATCGAGAACGTTTTTATTCAATATTATGCTCGTAGAGCGTTCATGGAGATAGTCTTCGTACGTGCAACTTTCAGGATTGGAAGAAGATTCTGGGGAAGGGAAAGATTGCAATTGGTGAACATTACGACTTAATGCATCTGCTACATTATTCTGGGTTCCTGGTTTATAAATGACTGTATATTGGTACTCCTCCAATTTAAGACGAAATTTTGTTAAACGACTACTGGGGTCTTTGAGAGAAAAGAGGTATATGAGGGGTTTATGATCTGTATAGATTTTAAAGGGCTTGCCATACAGATAGGGGCGGTAATGACCTACCCCCCAGCAAATCGCGAGGAGCTCACGCTCGATCGTAGAATAATTTCGTTCGGCCTTGTTCAGGACACGACTACCATAAGCTACAGGTAAATCATTGGGTACATTTCCTTGGGAAAGGACAGCACCGATGGCTACCCCACTGGCATCTGTGGTTAGGTTGAACTCCTGTGTGAAATCAGGATAACGAAGAAGTGGATAGGAAACCAGTTTGCTTTTAAGCTGCTCGAATGCAGATGAACATGAAAAGGACCAATTAAATGGAATATCCTTGCGAGTTAAAACTTGAAGAGGTAGAGCTATTTGTGAAAAGTTGGCTATGAATCTTCGGTAATATGAAGCAAGACCAAGGAAACTTTTGAGTTCTTTTAGATTTTTGGGTGTTGGAAATTCGCTAACAGCTGATATTTTTGAGGGGTCAGGTTTAATACCCTCTTGTGAAACGACATGCCCGAGATACGTAACTTCCTTCCGTAGAAATTCGCATTTTTCCGGATGGAGTTTAAGATTGTTTTCTCTGAGTCGGTCGAATACTTCAATTAACCTATCGTTGTGTTGCTTTAGATTTGAACCATAGACGACTATGTCATCTAAGTAAACCAAACATTTGATACCTTGAAGACCGCTCAAGACACAATTTAGAAGACGTTGGAACGTAGCGGGAGAACCCTTCAATCCCATAGGTAACCGATTGTACTCAAAATGACCGGTGGGCGTGCTAAAGGCTGTAAGGGGTTTGCTACCCTCATGCAAAAGGATTTGATGGAACCCACTGGCTAAATCGACAACAGAAAAATATTTGGAAGATCCCAAATGGTCCAGGATTTCGGATATATTGGGTAAGGGGAAAGCATCTGCAACTGTGTAGTCATTTAACTTGCGGAAATCTATAACGATACGATAACGCCTGTTTCCATCTGCATCAGGTTTCTTAGGAACGATTAGCAGTGGACTGTTATAGGGGCTTTTAGAATGACGAATTATTTTTTCTTCTAACATTTTACCAACTTCTTTATTAATCTCTTGTTTTTGATGTTCAGGCAATCGATATGGCTTTATGAAGATGGGTGGAGTATTTTCTATCAAAGGTATTTTGTGTTGAATTGCGTCGGTATAGGTTAGAGAATCGCCTGGCAAATGAAATATATCTGCAAAATCTCTACAGATGTCGATAATAGAACTCGTTTCCTCCGAATTCAAGTGTTCAGTACGCAACATTGATTCAATGAGGTCGGCACGACTTGATGAAGATTGTGAATGGGTTGACGAAAAACTAAGGATTTGATAATCACATAAATTATCTAGATTTAAATCTAAATGATCAAGGGTGACTTCCTCTTCCGTGGAGTTTAATATGTTGACATAACAATTTCCCCGATTGGAACGAATAAGGCAATTACCGACATGAACTCCTGGCTTTACTTCTTTGGCTACACAAAATTTATCATCACGAATATTAGCAGGAATTTTAGTCGTAACTTCGGATCTAGGAGGTATGACAATTGCTAACGAAGTAGAAATGTTAATGGATAGTTTCAAGTTATCCGAGGTGAATGCAATTTTTCTTGCATTGTAATCGATACTGGCTTTATACTGTTCAAAGAAATCATTGCCTAGTATGCCATCAAATGAAATAGGAAAATCCCTTGGTACGACATGGAAAAGATGCTGGAAGACATGGGAATCAAAGTTTAACTCGATGTACGCTATTCCAAGCGTTTTTATATACGATGCACCAATACCCTTTAAATTAGTTTGGGCTGTTGTATGAATGATTTGATCGTCACTAATATTTTGCAGTTTGACAAGACATATATCGCTTCCGGTATCTAAGAGTAACTTAGCTGAATGGTTCTCGAAACCATTACTATGAATTTGAACAAAAGGAGAAGACAGAGACTCATGTAAGTCGATATTATGTATCTTTACGGGTCGATTCGGTTCAGGATTATAAAACTTAGGAGAATTTGACGATTTGGGACCATCACACGAATTCGACGATTTAGGCATATTGTACGATTTAGATGATTTAGAAACATGATGCGGGTCAGAGGATTTAGGAATTGTATACGATTTAGATAAGTTAGATGCTACAGTGCTAGAGCTATCAGATGACAGAGAACTGCTTAGACAGCTTTCTTGAGGTTGGCTCCTGACACACTGCCTGACGTGCCGGGTGCATTGGCGTTTCCCTGCGACGGCGAGGTACTTGAACTGGGCTGACCGTATCTCTCATTATTATATTGGCGCTTACGACATTCTTTAATATGGTGACCTTGCCGCTTGCAATACGCGCATGTTATGATTCTAACGTTACTGCTTCCGTAATTTGCACTAGTAGCTTCCTGTTTAACTTTAACAAACGGTTTAGGCGGATTGATAGGATTGATTGAAAAGCATTTATCTGCTGTATGTCCCTGCTTGTTACATTTATAACAACGAATGTTAGGATTTTTATATTTTAAATTTGGTCTTGAGTCTAATTTCTGAAATTTATTATTTCGCTCTTCGAGAATAGCGGATTCAATTGCATCTGTTAGCGTATCATGGCGACTCGCTTTGATAATTAATTTTACCGGCTCTTGGAGACCGTTTTGGAAAGATCTTAACGCGGTTTTGGAATTTAGGCTAATAATTGTGGCTGCCGCGTCCTCGCCTTCACTTTGAACACACGCTTCGTTCAAGTCAGAAAAAAGTGTCTCTACGCGGTTTGAAAATGATCTCACATCCTCATTAGGACGCTGGCGACAATTCACCAACTCTGTTTGCAACTGCGCTATTGTACGTCTTTCTAGAAATTGGTTTTGGAGAATTAATTTTAGTGATTCCCAAGAATCATAAGTGCTATATTTTACGAGACTATAGACTTTGCCTGACAATCGGCTCTCGATTATTTGTAAAAGAAGTTGTTTATCCGCAGCTGAGCCCGCGGATTTGGCACAAATATCGCAACAAGATACGAACTTCAAAAATTCTTCTCTACTGCCATTGAATTCTGGAATGATTTTGAATGCAAATTCGGGTTTCAAAGGCATGATTTCGGATAGTCTTGGGTCACTGTTATTACTAATGGTACTGCCTGAATCGGAATCACTGCCTGCCATAAGATTTATAAGGAAACATAAGAGACTTACCGACTGTTTCGAAGAATATGCCGATTATGATTAATCCAATGATACACTGCACGAACTGGACGGATTTTTTGGACTTTTGAACAACACTTGATGCGCACTTGCTGGCGTTGAGGGACGTATGGGGTTGTTTGCTGCTGCAGAAGTGGATCGTGCTGTGGTGAGTCTTCCCTCCGGGTCTAATGGAAGTTGTCCGTGGGGTGATGCACTGCCTGATTGAGTCTCCTGGGCTGTCGCGGGTTTCTCTTGCGTTGGTTTTGGACTACCGAATAGCCGTCACCTAGGTGCTCCAACGACAAGATGCCTCGAATCAAATAGTGTTGGTTACTGGATTCGTTTTCAGATCCCGATCAATGATGTATCGATATTTTCGGGATCCCACCGCTGCCACCAAATTTGTTGTAGTCGAGTTCGTTAATAAATAAAAACTCCCTCGGATCCAGTAAACTATTTTATTTGAAGTCCAGGTATGGTTACAATCACTTAACTTAAAAAGGCAATGTCGCGAAGAGAAGATGGTGGTAAAAGTTGATGTTCCAGACTGTCCATGAATATCTGTGAAGCAGGTATTTATGGGCAAATGTGGCATGATGTGGCGTCCTGTTGTTGAACCAATCCAATAAAAGTGACATGATAAAACCCTCCAATGAGAGACAATGACTATTTGCAAACTAAGAATTCTGGGACGGCACATCGTACGTGATTTTTTAGAAGAAATAAGGACGCTCCAGACGCGTGACTTCTGAGAATGTGTGAAAGGAAAAAAAGAAGCGTTGCTGAACCTACGTACTAATACAATACAATAAAACACAATAAAACAATCTATCGGCTATATAACAGTAGGTCTTGTTGCTCACGTGTGAGGCAGTTGTATAAGCTGGTGGGGAGTCTTATGAAGTCCGTGGCCACGAGCCTCCCGTTTTGTGGGAGAAGTTTATATGCCAATCTTGTGTTGAAGTTGTGGATGTCGCTGTACTGAGGTAGGCCTTGTTTTTCTTTGTGGATTCTCAGCAATGCCTTTACTGCATAGGCAGCATACACCGTAAGTATCTTCACTCTCTTGAAGATGGGCTTGTAGATGATGTGGTTTTTTCCTCTGCGATGCTACGCACAGCTCGTTTTTGTATCAGAAGGATTCTGTCAGCATTGGCAGAGTTGCCCCACATCTCAATACCATAGACCATTTTTGCATGGAACAGTGAGTGGTAAGAGATCATGGCTGTCTTTGTGCCTGCAGCTTGTGCAGTTCTTCTTATGAGGTAGGTTGTTTTCGCTAGGCTGTTCCTCAGTTGATCTATGTGCAGTTTCCATGTTAGTCGAGGGTCAATGGTAAGACCAAGGAAGTCCTCCAACCACCTTGGAGCGTTTCAGTTCGTATGTAATGGATTCCGTCTTGGTTTCGTTCATGGTTAAGTTGTTTTTCTCAAACCATCTTTTCACAGTGTTGTAGTTTTGTGCGGTTTCTACTTCCAGTTGTTCTGTTGAGCTGGCAGTTGTCGTCAGAGTCGTGTCATCAGAGTACAGGATTGTGTGACACGTTAGGTGGTTGGGCAAGGTATTCATGAATATTACAAAGAATATGCTGCCAAGTATGGATCCCTGTGGAACTCCGATTGTTATGTTGGTATATTTGCTTAGTCCATGGTCACTTGTGTAAATTGTTTGCCTACGATCGGTTAGGTACGATTCGATTAGTTGGAGAGCAGTGCCGCGGAAACCGTAGGATTCCATTTTATTCAGAAAGTTCTGATGTGGCATTGTGTCGAATGCTTTGCGAAGATCACATAGCAAAGATTGACATTTTTGTTTGTTCTCTAATGATTGACAAACACATCTCATAAGATCCATCATTGCAGCTTCGGTGCTTCTGTTCTTGCGGTTGGCATATTGCTGTTTACAGTAGATGTCGTTCCTGTTGATGAAACTTTCCAGTCGGGTGAGGATGATTTTTTCAAGGACCTTGGAGAAGGCTGGAAGTATAGATATCGGTCTATAGTTTGTGCATTCCGAGGCATTCGCTTTCTTGAAAATAGGTATTATTTTAGCCACCTTGAGACTTTTCGGAACAACTCCGTGCAAGAGACATTCGTTTGCGATAGTTGCTAGTGGTTCCGATATCAGGTCCTTCGCCAGCTTCATTGTTGTTGTGGTTATTCCGTAGATATCTTCAGAGGTCTTGGATTTGATGTTGTTCAGCACAGATTCTACTTCTGACTTATCGGTGGGAAAAAGGAACATTGAGTGTGTTGTTCGGTATTGTAGGGCCTCTTCTAGCTGGTTGTTTCGATTGCTCCTATTTGCGAAGAAGGTGTTAAATTCTTCGCTAGTTGGCATGTGTTGTTGTTGCTTGCTGTGGCTTCTGCCTGTCTCATGGTTTATTATGTCCCATATTTTTTTTGACTTGTTTGTTGCCATGATTATCTTATTAGCATTGTTTAGTTTGTGTTTTCTCTCACATTCAGCGTAGTATACCTTTTTTATGTTCTGTAGTTCGTCGTGCATGCATGTACTACCGTCGTCATAAAGTCTGTAGATGAGGCAGATTCTGTCTTTCATCTGCCGCAGTTGTGGATCTGTAGCTGCAAAGTTGCTTTTCTGTTGGCGATGTCTTACCAGCGGGAGAGCGTTGTTATGATGGTGGAGAAATATTTTGAGGAAGCGGTCTAACATTTTATCTGGGGTTGGCATTGTGTAGACTTCGTTCCAGTTCTGGCGGCTCAGGGTTGTCAGGAAGGATTTCTTGTTTGTTGGCGAGTACGTCCTTCTTGTTTTGTCGATAGGTGTTGGCTGACGAGTGCTTACTCGGATTCCTGTGGCTTTGTGGTCGCCGAGCCCATCGTTGAAGCCTCTTGCCTTTGAGTAATTGGTGGTATTTACGAATATGTTGTCTAGGCATGACCTTTGGTTTTTGAAGATCCGTGTGGGGGAATGGATTGTCTGCTGCAGACCGAAACATTTCATGAGTTCGAGTAGCTGACTTCTCTGTTCGCCGTTTTCATGGAGGTTTACATTAAAGTCGCCAGATACTATCAACCTTATGTCAGTGGCGTAGGTGCTGATTATGTGGTTTAGAAATAGTTCCATATTTGTAATGAAGTTGTTTAAGTCACCCAAGGGTGACCTATACACACTTACAATAGTACTCAGGTGGAGTAAAATTACACGAGTTGAGGTATCTCATAGACCTCACCTGTTCACTCGTGGGTTAAGAAATACGATACGTAAAATTGAATTAAAAAGAGAACCATAGAGGTACTAGATTTTTTTTTAAATTTGGTAGTTTCAAAAAGAAATTGCGTTCAATATGAGTGAAATATCCATTCTGTCAAAAATTGTACAATTTCTTGTGCAATAAATTGTGTAGCGTAGAACACATATGAGGAATTTTTGCCGCTTTCATTCTTTAGAATATTTCCCTGTCATCCTATAAAACAGAATGGACCAAACATACTAAGGGCTCATCTCACAAGTGTACGTAGAACCAGTAGAATAGATATTCCCGGAATAAATAATCCTACGTTGCCCCCGATTGGCTAAAAGATTTGTGTTGCCATACTAATAACAACTTATTCTGGTATTTATACCAATGTTCATTTCTATTAATCCATAGTGGAGTTGCCCTATTGCCTATACGACTGACTATATCAATCTTTAATAGTTTATGAGATATTGATAAATCCATTAAAATGCTTCCGATATTACTGAGCAAATATTACCGCCTATTGGCTTAATGAACAAGGATGATTTCTGTGTGTAACGGTACAATAAGATTAGAATTGATCAGCTCGATCTGTTTGCAAATATATACAATTTGAATTGTATGACAAAAAACAAAAAGCATTCAGAGGAAGACAAGGAGGAAATTCTTCAAGAAAGGATGAGATTAGGACAGCAATAATAGAAAGGACAACAGCCCTCTAAATAGGAGTGGGTTGCTTTACTTTATGTAAAATAGTCTGTATGGCCAGAAAGTCTCACTTAGCATCTAAATTAGTATCCTGTGATAAAAATAAAAACTACTTTTCACAAGGTATAGGCCTGAATTTTTCATTTTTTTCTCCTTTTTAAAATGTATTTTTTTGTGCAAAATAAACCGCATTTAATTTATATAGGTGGTCAGCAATAGACAGCTTAGTGAATAATCTTTAAATAATTTAATTAAAAAATCTAATGTGGCCAGGTACATGACTTTAACATACTATACAGCAGTTGCAAACGTTGATGATCTGACAATGCTGTCAATAGTATCAAAGTAACTGTCAAATCCTGGCAAACTAGTTGTAATGCTGATACGACTGATCTCAATCAAATTTTGATGTGTGAAGTTTTTATGTGTCGGGTTAGCGCTGGTTCGAATAAAAACTGCTAACGCTTCACTAAACTATTTATTGTATAAACATAATGCACAGAGCGACAGTCAACTGCTATGCGGTTTGCAAGTTTGCAAACCATGCAAACTAAGCAGTTAATTTTACCAAAAAATGTCAGACATAAAATATCCAAAATTTCCTCTACTTTAATTTATTATTTAACTATTTTAACAAAATTACAGAAGTGAAACCTCCAGTTCCTTTGGGACCTTTTGAACAAAACTTCTTTCAGCTCTAAGTTTCGTCATGAAAATTCTAAATATGTTTCGTCCCGATACCTTTACTAGTTTCTCCGGAATTGGCACCACAAAAAAACGGGTACACATTCAACACACACACAGACATTTTTTTTCTTGGTCAAAAATGTTCAGGGGATCCAAAAGGACATACAGTACACTCGCGATAGTGTGAACACAAACATACGGTGAGTTGTTCATACTAACGAGGGTGTTCATAGAAACGAGGGTGTGTTGAATAACTTAACTTTATTCTTAAACCTAAATCCATTTATTCATGAATACCTAAAATATACCTAAAATTTTAAAAATCTAATTTTTTTCTGAATTTTTTTTTGGGCAATTTAGGCCATAACTGCTTTTTCTTGAATTGCTTTCAAGGTGATGATTTCACTGATGTTTATGGAGTTTTGTTTTGACCATTCTAGAGCAACATTAAATACTAATTGCATACTAATTGCAAGGAATGGCACTTTTTTTCTCAATGTACTCATTTTCATCCTCATCAGAAGAAGATATTTCCACAACAACTGCTGCTTTATCCTTGTCATGCTCTTGAATAATACGTTTTAGATCTTTTTAAAAAAGGTCCACTACATCTGGGTTGGCTGATAATTTCTCCCCTGTGATTGTGACAAAAAACTGTGACAAAAAACCTTACAAAAACCACGACGGTGTTTAAATCTTTGCAGCCAACCATCACTGGCTGTAAAAGTATCCATATTCAATTGTTTAGATAGTGACAATGCCTTCTCGTTCAGCATATTCCCTGAAATTGGCAAATTATTCTCTCTTTGTTTAAGAAACCAATTGTACAGTTTCTCTTCTAAAAGCGGATATGCTGACTTTTTCAAGGTGCATTTTTTCGACTGTTTTAGCGTAGAAGTTACCGTATCGACAATAAGTTTTTCATTTTTCTTTGTACCACAAATTGATAATAATAATTAATAATAATAATAATAATAATTGTTGATTTTGAAACACCGTATTTTTACTTTATCATACGCAATATGTAAAGTATTGTAATCGTGCCAAAAAAAATGTTGAGATTTTAGCGGAAATGTCTTTTTGGGTTCCCTGAACATTTTTGACCAAGGTACAAAAAAATGTCTGTGTGTGTGTGTGTGTATGTGTGTACCCGTTTTTTGTGGCGACGATTCCGGAGAAACTACTAAAGGTATCGGGACGAAACTTCATATTTAGAAGTTTCATAACCAAACTTAGAGCTGAAAAGCTTTCTGTTGAAGAGGGTCCAAAGGAACTGGAGGTTTAGTCTTAGCATTTTTGAAAGATTTTGCAAATAAGCCGCCATTTCTGGTTTTTCGTCGAAATAGTTAAATAATAAATTAAAGATGAGGAAATTCTGAATAATTTATCACTACGACAGTTTTTGGTACAATCAATAGTTTAGCTGCATGAGCAAATTCTATTTTTAAGAGATCGGTCGTACTGCATGAAAACTAGTAGCCAGGATTTGTCAGATTTTTTTATTCTAATGACAGTAGGTACTCTTGGTGTCAAACGCTAATATTTTGACAATAACTTCTGTCAATATAAGCTGCGTTCGCATATTGCATTACATTTTTTACACCCAATAACACGTAAGTGTCATTTGGATGGTGTACCCGGTGTCAACGGAGTACAATATCCGAACGCAGCTTTAATCGACATATCTGTCTAGTTCTAGTAGTTTTATTTTAATGCAGACATGGCCGATCTCGATCAAATAGAGTCTCATGCAGCTAAACTATTAATTTTATATATAGTATGATAAAGTAATGTGCCTGGCCACATCAGATTTTTTAGATAATGCCGTAACTGACATTCCTTTGTTATATTCTTCTATAATGTTGGCTTTTTCTCTTAACCTCAAAAATTTCTTCAATTTCCCCATGCTCTAATCATTCACACGGTGTTTCTAAAATTTCTACAATTTGTGGTATAAACAAAAATGAAAAACTTATTGTCGATACGGTAACTTCTACGCTAAAACAGTCGAAAAAATGTACCTTGAAAAAGTCAGCATATCCGCTTTTAGAAGAGAAATTGTACAATTGGTCTCTTAAACAAGTGTATTCACATCAGAGGCATTCACAACAACATTTATACACGTCATATGTAAAACGTACTTCAAAGTATAAAATAATGGACTTCCCCGAGCGGTAAATAAGTAAAAATCCTGCCTGAAACGCATAATGCACTTGTTCGCACCATCAAAGGTCCACTCTGTTCACACTACACGGCGTTCAGTGTAAATAATTTCGTGTTCGCACCACCGAGAGGTTCCCAGTATCGAGTGTTCACACCATCGCGATTGCACTGTATTTCCGCTAAAAACTCAAATTTTTTTTTCGACGAGATTTCAATACTTTGTCTTGGTATGATAAAGTAAAAAATGATCTAAAGCAAATGCAAAAAGATTAATGCTTCTAAAACCTGAGTATTGTTAGTATTATTTTGCATGACCAAACACAACATGAAGGAATAAAGTATTATTATTATTAATAAAAAAGTCAAAAAGACCCAAATGGAATTTCCAGAAAACCCTTATTTTTCAGGCTGTTGAAACTTTACATACGTGGCTAAAACGATAAGTACGTTTACTTACGTTTATATTCCGCAGCCACTGTATTCTGGCTTCCACGTTCTGCCTTTCGTTCCCCTCCAACTGCTGCAACTGCTCCCTCGTCAGTGAAGCGAGATTCTGCGGTGGAATCGGGGGCGGCGTCATGAACGGATTCATGAACGGGAACGGGGGCATCTGGAACGGTGGCGTCGGCATTCCAGCAGGCGGAGGTCCCGGCGGCACCTGTTGGTTGTTATTATTATTCCCGTTATTCTGTCCCGCTTGCGCCTGTTGCTGCTGCTGCTGCTGATTCCTCAAATTAGCGAAAATATTGAGAACGTTCGGAGCAAACATCCCGTTCCCGTTTGGAAATTGGAAAGCATTTGGATTCGGGTTTGGTGGGGGGTTATTTGCAGCCGCCGGGGGCCTCTGTCTCTCGACGTTTGGCGTCGCACCCAAAATGTTCAATCGGCATGTCGGGCACGTCTGTTGCCTTTGGAACCACGATCGGAGGCAAGCAGTGTGGAAGATGTGATTACACGGTAATTTCTTGCAGCCGGTGGACATCTCCTCCCTGCAGATTATGCAGACATTATCGCCGGCGGTAAGTTCTTCTTGCGTCGCGTCCGGATAGAGCGTGTTCATGTTGTGGATTGCGCGCCGAGATAATCGAACATCGTTAAATGCCTTCTTGAAGTTTCGTATCGTGTAATACATAGGTCGGAAAGCAAATAGCGGGAGCGTGTATACGCGAACCATGATTATAACAAACGCCAGGTAGAGAATCACTTTGATCAGGCCCATGACTAGTTCCGTGTAGAGGAGGAATACGGCTTTGTTCTCCCATGGGGTCTCGCTGTTCAGGTCGACAGAATACAAGCCGTATTTGATGGCTACGTTCAGCGCCATTGTCATGAGTATCGCATACTCAAACCCAAACACTAGCTGTACAGAGGCACCTTTCGTCACGGTCGAATAGTACGCGTGCTCCACGAAGTGGAAGTCTAGAGCGCCTAAGACAAACAGCAGCGATAGTACCCGTATGTGGAATAGCCAACCTATTATAGGACTTCTCTCCATCTGCAAAATTGTACATGTTTTGTATTATTCAATTAAGCTATATTATTATTATATTGCATTACATATTTAGATAAAAAGACAAAAGAATAGTTATACTCCCACATTTACTGTGCTAGGGTATATTGAGTTTGTCACAACATTTATAACACCCTCAAGGAAGCATGGCAGGTATAGACTTGTATACACTAGGGCCTTGATTTGCGTCGGGGTTACGTTCCGGGAAAATGCGACGCATATCGAAACGACGCAAATCGAATCACATTTTTCCATAAGGCACCATACAAATTTTTGAGATGCGTTCCGCAGACGTCGGATATACTTTTTGATATGAAATAATGTCTCATACTAAATCATTCCTGGGATCAATGTTGGGAAGTATTTTAATAAAACATACAACAACAAAGATAATTTTTTGCCAATACTTATGTCTTGATCACTGCTCCAAAAACTACCACATCAAGCATGTAAACTACCGTTTCCCAACCGATGGGTCGCGACTCCCAAGCAGCGGAGCGAAGTATCAGCACAGATTATACAGATGCGCAACTTGCAGGTAATCACAAGATCAAAATTTCATTGCGCACGCTGACGCGCCGGGTCTTTTTTTCATTGAAATGGGAGGTCGGACAGGCGAAATTCTGAGGGAGTGGGAAGGATTACATTTTTATAGCGTATAGTTGGCGCGTAAGGTGACGCCCATGGAGGAAGAAGGAGTCGGCATAAGCGCTCGGATATGGGACCACTTCCGCCACTACGGAAGTTGTTTAATGTCAAAGTGACATTCGCAACATTGACTTGTTATTATTTTATTTATTTCGCTTATTTCAGTTTGTTTAAAGATATTGTAGTGAATTTGTATGAAGATATACATAAAAAAGTAACGTCTAATTGCGCTGTTCGCAGCTGCAACAGCAGAAAATCAGTTATAAACCAGATTTCGACTGGTGTAATATTTCATCGGTAAGTGACTATATATGTCAACAATGTACAGGTTTGTACTGGCCGCACGCACGAAAATTTTTTGAAATATGTTTATTACGTGTTTTAAAAAAAAATGACTAAATAAATTCTTAAAAGTGTTCATATAGCGTGGTTTTATAATGTACCTACTCGACACATTACAATATATTACAGGAAAGATTTCTTGAAATTTCTGGCCAATTTCAGAGTTAATCCGGTCCTGGTAGGCGGCCAATTGTCAGGGTTGTTTAGTGTCACGTTAGCCCCGCCCCCCGGGGTCATTTTCTCGCTGCTAAGAGTATAGCGTATAGCGACTCCATCTTCCTCCATGGGTGACGCCCAATAATAGATCGTCGTGGTTACAACCAGTTACAACATTTGTGTTCTATTCAGCGGGGGGTTAGGCCACGTAAAGTGATGACGTTTTGTGACGTCAATACCATCAAGTGGGATTCAAGGTCAAATATTTAGGTACTGCCAGATCAAAGGTGCCGACACGAAGTTACGCATCTGTATAATCTGTGGTATCAGACTGCCGTAAGCGGGAGAACGACAGCCGAAGCAGGTTGGGAACCATTTGGGAACCGATGATGTAAACAAACGGACGAATCAACGCAGTGTGTTCGAGGGAATCCCCGATTTATTTCGTCTGTAAGGACGCATATCAAATCATAACAACGCCAACCAGATTTATGGTCCTATATTTTCGATCAACGCAAATCGAAAACAACGCAAATCGAGCCGATGCAAATCGAGGCCCTAGTGTATATATATTTTTGATCAGCATTGAAAACTGAATCGATTTAGCTATGTCCGTCTGTGTACTGTATAGAATATATATTTTTGATTAGAATTGAAAACTGAATCGATTTAGCTATGTCCGTCTGTCTCTCCGTCTGTGTACTGTACACGATAACTGCCGTAATTTTGAAGTAATTGATTTGAAATTTGGTATACAAGCTTATCTCTTAAAAAGTAAGAACAATAATATTTTACGGTGGGCGGTATTTTAACTTCATCCCGGCTAAAGATAATTTTCTTATAGTCGAAATCACGAGTGCTGCAAATTACTCATCGCTTATAAGTGTATGAACCAAGATTTTTGCGTATCGCTCAGCTTGATTGTTGTGCATAGGCAACCGAACATAGATCACTGTAAATACGTTGCCTACCGAGGCGGATATTATAGAAATTAAATTAATATTGCTATTATCTTTACTAATTAAATAACCTTTAAATAACCATCACCATAGATTTTTTATTAAGCGGCTTACCTTTCAACGAAAACATTTTTGCTAACATGCGGTCACGTTCAATATTTACGTTCAGTATTAGAGGTTAGAAACGTTAGAAATGTCATTCTAAGAAAATACGTACTTTTTCGCTGGGCGCATTTAATTTGTACAGCAGATGTATCATAATCATTCTATTGCGTTCTAACACACGGCAATGTATAGGAATGAAATGTACCGGGGGGAAGTTAGCCATAAAAGTTATCCATAAAATTTTTTTTCATCCGATTTTAATGAATGACACATTTTTGGAAAGCCCTTAACGTACTGAGTCTACAGTAGTTATTGCAGAGGGCGCAATTCATAACTACTACCTAAAAAATTAAAAAGAAAGTAATTTTTTGTTTAAATTGGCACATTTTTACAATCGCATATCTCCGTTAATGCTTTACCAATTACGACATCTCTTACGGCAATCAAAAGTACAAATGTAGACCATACTTCCATAGTTATTGCAGCCCAACTTTCCACTAATTAGTGGTCTAAAAAAATTCCTGAAGTTTGACTATGTTTACCCAGGGATGCGAGTATGGAAGCATACACCGTTCCAGTAGAACAGTGAGCATAACCCCTTTTTATCATCCGAATGTAACAAACTATACACCAAACGAAAGAGGACGCTTGTCTGTACTTATGCAAGTTATTGCAGTCCAAGTTTCCGCTAATTAGTGGTCTAAACAAATTAATGAACTTTGACTATTTTTATCCACGGATGCAAGTATGGAAGCATACACCGTTCCAGTAGAACAGTGAGCATAACCCCTTTTTATCATCCGATTGTAACAAACTATACACCAAACGAAAGAGGAAGCTTGTCTGCACTTATGCAAGTTATTGCAGTCCAAGTTTCCGCTAATTAGTGGTCTAAAAAAATTCATGAATTTTGAATATTTTTACTTTCGAGTATAGAAAAATACATCGTTTCAGAAAAACCCTATGCATAACTTGTTTTTATCATCTGATTGTAACAAACAATACACCAAACGAAAGAGGAAGCTTGTCTCCACTTATGATAGTTATTGCAGTCCAAGTTTCAGCTAATTAGTGGTCTAAAAAAATTCATGAGGTTTGACTATTTTTATCCACGGAGGGGAGTATGGAAGCATACGCCATTCCAGTAAAACAGTGAGCATAACCCCTTTTTATCATCCGATTGTAACAAACTATACACCAAACGAAAGAGGAAGCTTGTCTCCACTTATGCTAGTTATTGCAGTCCAAGTTTCCGCTAATTAGTGGTGTAAAAACATCGCAAACTTTCAAAATGTACCAATTTAAGCAAATAATGACATTCTTTTTATTTTTTTAGGTAGTAATTAAGATTTTATTCCTCTGCAATAACTACAGTATACTCAGCACGTTGCGAGCTTTCCAAAAACGTATCATTTATTATAAACGGTTGTAAAAAAATTGTGAATAACTTTTTGTCTAACGTTGGGCGTTCGCCTTTCAGTTCCGATGTGGAAATGGCGCCACAACATACCGACAAAGGCTTGACTGCGACTTTTGCCGCCTGCAAAAACCAGCGGGTCCCTTTGTCGGCTTTGAGCACTTGAACTCTTGCGATACGGTGTTGTGTTTACGCGATGCCGATCTGTCACTTACGGTTAACTTTTATGTGTGATAATCACACATAAAAAAAATTAATTTATTTAATTAATTTTGTTGCAATTTTTCAAATCATATTTTTGTGAATAAATTTAATTTTATTTCAGATTAGTTACATTTTTCTAGTTTCGATTTGCTTTTTAAGTCAGCCCATCTGATCGTAAAAATGTTCAAAGTCGTTATATTTTTAATGCAATAATTAGCGTATTCTCGGAATTCAATAACTATCGTATATGGACAAAAATAGTCAAAGTTCAGGAATCTTTTTAGATCACTAATTAGCGGAAACATGGACTGCAATAACTATCATAAGTGGAGACAAGCTTCCTCTTTCGTTTGGTGTGTTGTTTGTTACAATCAGATGACAAAAACAAGTTATGCATAGGGTTTTTCTGAAACGATGTATTTTCTATATTCGAAAGTAAAAATATTCAAAGTTCATAAATTTTTTTAGACCACTAATTAGCGGAAACTTGGACTGCAATAACTTGCATAAGTGCAGACAAGCTTCCTCTTTCGTTTGGTGTATAGTTTGTTACAATCGGATGATAAAAAGGGGTTATGCTCACTGTTCTACTGGAACGGTGTATGCTTCCATACTCGCATCCCTGGATAAAAATAGTCAAAGTTCAGGAATTTTTTTAAACCACTAATTAGTGGAAAGTTGGGCTGCAATAACTATGGAACTATGGTCTACATTTGTACTTTTGATTGCTGTAAGAGATGTCGTAATTGGTAAAGCATTAACGGAGATATGCGATTGTAAAAATGCGCCAATTTAAACAAAAAATGACTTTCTTTTTAATATTTTAGGTAGTAGTTATGAATTGCGCCCTCTGCAATAACTACTGTAGACTCAGTACGTTAAGGGCTTTCCAAAAACGTGTCATTCATTAAAATCGGATGAAAAAAAGTTTTATGGATAACTTTTATGGCTAACTTCCCCCCGGTATGAAATGTAGCGTATGAGGAAAATAACAGCAGAAATCGATGAGTAATTTGCAGCACTGGTGAATTCGACTATACTAGTTTTTCTTTGAATTCAAAATTAATTATTAATAATAACTTTAGGTAGTGTAAATGGAAAAAATTAAAGAAAACTTAGATGCCATATATTGTGCTAAAGAAATACCATCAAAACGTACAAGAATGAGCTTTTAGAATCAACTAGCCAATAATAATAAAGGTCATCGGCAATAGCCACCACAGCTAAGTGAAGCTGTGGGTCAGAAAATGACAGCTGATAGTCCAATCATTCTAGATTGTACTTATTCAAATAAAGATCATATAAAGTAGATGAAACTGATATCAGTCGATAGCTTGTGGTTCCTGTAGTAACATATTAAAATGTTTAGAATTTTTGGAGATTCCATGTCAGCCAATCGGTTAATGTCAACCTATCGATCCCCTGGAATAGGGTATTTGACTGTATTAAAAATATGGCTTGTATTATAGTCATCCTAATAGATTACAGTTTAAGAAATCTATTTGTTATTACTTTTCAAAAAAAATATGCTTTATTTCTATTAAAAACCAAAATTAAAATTGAATTTTATTTATGTCCTATCACGTGATTAAAAACGCTCTGTAATTGGCTCAGTCTCCAGTGACGTCATTCGTTAGTACGGTTAGAGCGCGTTCGGTTTGTCAGGGTAGGGTATGGGGAGAGCAATGCTCAGATAACCTTGGTCGGCTGTCTCTCTCTTATATGCAGATAAATGCCGTATGACGTTAGTCCGCCTATTATGCTGCGCGTCACTCTCACCGTACAATACCGGGTTATCCGCACGCGCTCTTATGCTTCTCCCGTTTGAATTTAATAGCACCAAAGTGCCATGTAACCATAACTTTGTAGGTTAGGATAGCCCTTTTACATATGTCGAAGTAATCTTCACAACAAAAATCACTTGTATTGGCCGCTATTTATTTCATTTGGATTTCTACGAGCCAACCACTTTCTTCGCAGTTTCAAATCTTGCAGAACAGCTACAAATAGTTTGTCTGGAGTTTTTCTTGACGTATTTCTGCATTGTGGATTTATACACCATTTATAACCCATTTTTATGTAGAAATTGTGAAAACAACACATCATACAACACAATTACCAAACGGCGACGATGCCGATGCTGACAGACCATATGGGCCGATTTGACATCTACTATCGGGTGACGTCACACAACAGAAAGTATCGTTTTGGCGGGACTGTTTGTGATTCAATTTTTAACACTGATTTTTATGAAATATTGAGGAAATAATTACGAAAAATAATGCATTTACAACGTAGAGTGAAGGAATAAACACACTAAGATGGTTTTCCAATAATAGTCAAATACCCTATTGTCAAAAATTAATTGACGTAACACATCTTGGTGCATAAATGAAACAACTTGATATTTTTGCTTTCATTGTATCACCTACTGGCAGTGAACTCTATTCTAACTGGGAAGGACACGCGCTTCATATTAGCTTTGAGATTTGAGGCAGGCGCAAGCAAATGAGACAGAGCGATGAATGTACTATTAAAGTCAAATGTTACATTCAAAATTATGTTATAGGTTCCCGTTTAAACGGCCAGATTTTAAAACGGTGGATTATAGCTATCTGAAGAGACAAGTGGTATCCATCTAGAACCAGTTGGATTTGTGGACATCATTTTTTAGAAACTGGCTATCAAATCAAACCAAGATGTAACAAGAAGTTTTTGAAACTTGATACTGTGCCAAGTGTGGTATTGCAGCTAGACTGTCAAATTATATTGCTAATATTGGTAATAAGAATATTGCTTTTCATATTGTTATGTAAGTAAGTATTGCAGTTTTTTATAGCAACATTTCGAATTAATAAAAAATTTTATAATGTGAAAAATAATTTTGTATTTATAATTAATAGTATCCAATAAATATAATCAGCATCATGTGGACAACTTTTAATATGAGAATGCGTTTCTTTCATTCAGTAACACAAAGAGCATTTAGTCATTGGATTGAAAATGTTTAAAATTAAGTAATAATTACTAATATATAATTTGAGAGTATCTACAATAAGACAATAAGTTATCTCAAGTTTTGAGAAAACCAGTGAGCAAAAACACAAAACAACGGATTCTTTTCTCAATTCGTAATGTCTGCTTATAGATTCAGATTATATGGAAGATATGCCAGAATCAGTTGTCACTTGTAGTTTTTTAAATATAATTACATAATTTAATTGTGTTCCTGATCTATAACATGTTCAAAAAGAGATGCATATTTTTAAGAATTAAAATGCACCCTAATGAAATGTGTTGAAAATAATGTGTTCTGATATTTTAGCACCATATCCTATCAATATACGCAAAATAGTGATTTAAGTAAATACATAGTAAGCAGTACTGTCAGATTATAAAACAAAAATAGATATTTGCATCAAAACAGTAGGTCAGTAGATGACATCAAACAAAGAGTAGATCAACTGTTCAGAAGTCATTATGTACCATGTTATACCATTATAAAATATTGCCACCAAGTATGTTTATAATATTTTTCATCTTGGGTGGGTATCGGACATTTCAACTGCACGCCAGGCGATGCATTCAAAAACCGGATGGTTGGCAACTCTAATAAAAATGTTAGATATCAAATGCTCTAAAGGCATAAGGCGAAACTACACACATACATAACATATGCCAGTATCCATTATTGATGTTTCTCAAATTGAGTCAGAAGTCACAAAATAAATTTATTGCAATGACAGACAATTGTGTACAATCCATTTAAAAATTCAAATAGGATACACAGCAGAATGATTAAGTTATTAAAACACACATTTAAAAATTATTCAGTTATTCAAAAACCAGTGTTTGGATAGTTCACATACCAGCAAGCATTCTAAAGATTCCTAATATCATAGTTTATATGCTAATAGGTACCGTAATGCAAAACAATATCAATTCTAATAAATTATTACAATGGGTGCGTTCTGCCACTTTAAGCGCTTGCCCTCAGCGGACGTCAGCAATTGGGCAGCAACAACATGAACGCGATGGCCATTGGTCGCTGAGTTCAAGCGCTTCAGCGGCTTAAACTGGCTGAATGCACGGAATTTATCCGAATTTTATTCTGTTCATAATAGAGAATTTTAGGAATATAACGACTAAAAAATATCGTATCTGCTCTAATCGTACTACTTACATAATCCACTCTATCCTCCGCTAACCAGTGAAAAGATTTCAAAAACAGCAGCAACGTAAACAAAGCAACAAACTTTGGATTGAAATCATCCCGAAATACGGTAAATGCAAGACAGGTCTCCGTTATCGCATACCATGATCTTTCCATCAGATGCTAAAATACAAGTAATTAAAATAAGGTACTCCAACAACAGCGGCAAACGCTACACACCTCAAATTCCGACGTACGTAACTCCCCAAAGAATATTCGTCGCATTATCTTGCCCATCAAGAATACCATGATAAACGCTTGACTATACATTACCTAAAAAGTGTAATAGTTTAGTGGCAATCCGTACAGAAAATACTATGTAAAACTTACAGCCATACTGGGATTAGATTTGGTGATATAAACAACAGAGGGATAAAATTGTTTCTTTTGGTAGTACGCATTTGCGATCACAACCGATGTGAGCGCAATGCTAATTAACGATATACCGATCAGTCTCATCTTTATACTAATCTAACATTACAGATATAAATGTTATTAAAATTAACTATTTCGTTCGTTTCGTTCTGTCTTGGCCACTATACGTGTTTGTCAACTTCGAAATGTCAAAATTTATCCGCGGAGTCCATCTAGTAGTGGTTCCTGCAATTACGGATCGTGGAGTAATTTGATTCGTCGAGCAACAACCGCTCAATTTTGAATGACGGACATTTGAATTTACGAAACCTTTTCCGCTTTTGTTTTCGAAATAACAAATAAACAAAACAACAATAAAAATACGGAATTGTCATGGATTTCGATAGACATTGTGATAATTTCTTTAAAATGCTAGGTGAGTTGGGAAAACTGTTAATATATATTATAAATAATTGAATTTTGTAAATACTTTTACTTTTATAGGAGAAAAGAAAATTAAAAGATTGTTAAACTTAGATGTTTGCCGTACAATAGCCGATAAGTACCATTTAGCTACTGTCTTCTATATGTTATTAAAAGCAAATCTTGAAGATAAATATTATAATGAACATAATTTCCATGTTGCTTTGTACGTAGAATTGTGTGTACATAAATCGAATAAAAACATATATTTACTGAATTTTTAGACACCTCAGTCATGATATCCATGAAGACAACGAAGGTCCAAGAGCTGCCATTCTAGAAAACTTACTCACACCATTTTTTGCGCAGAGGGAGTACAATAGATTTATGGAGGCCAAACTAATGCTCTTGACAAAAATTAATTACGATGTTCTTGTTGATAAATGTGTCTGCGAACAGTTGTTTGTGGATTCCCTTCATTATATTTGGAACAGATCAAAAACTGAAGATCATGGAGGTGTCACTAGATGTTTAATTTGTACAAAATGTGGTGGCTAGTACAATTTCATTATATTTATCAATGTTTCTAATTGTTTACTATATTAATTTGTTAAGTTATTTGATTCTGTGTAAATGTGGTTTAGAATCACACTTATTATTTTTTTGGAAAACGACATATTTGTAAAAAGAACAAAACTTCGATCTCACTAAAAACTTTATTGATAAAAATACATCTGTATATACATATATAATGAGAGTTGCAATGCGCACACTTTCATACAATTGTTTACAATATAAAAAAATAGGTACATACATAATAACAATAGTATAATTTAAAACTTATGGCAACAGACAAGATCAAACAATATACGTAACAAGAAAAAGATGTCTTTCACCTAATATGCTTAATTTTACAATCAGATCAATATTGTTGTCTATTATTAACGATAACTTTGAGCGGAGTCGTCCTGTCGAGAGGCAGCGGGGTCCTATTTAGCCTTTTCGGCGACTTTACGTTAAACGGTCTCTTAATGTGTGGCGTTGATCTCGGGGTAGCGCAAGGAGACGAATTCTTTAGCGCAAACGCTGGGACTGTTTTGAAATTGAAGTCCTTTAATGGGGACATTTTTGTTTTCACGCAGTTTCCTAAAACATATAGCATATTTATTAAAAATATAAATATAAGTAAATATAAGTAGTAGAGAAGTTAGTTTGCTTTTTATTGTAGTTCACTTTATGTTGTTAACTAAAACAAACCTAGTTTGAAACCAAGGAAATGTTCATTATGTCTACATTGATAAGATTTGCAAGTTTTTATTTTTATTTTTTTTGTTTTTATACCAGTAAGCTGATAATCTCAAAATCCGATAACAAATTTCTATTTTGCTTTGCATGCTTTTTATGATGTAAAGAGAAAATAGTGATTACAATCTAAAAAAATTCAGGTATGTCAAATAAAACACTGCTTCCGCTAATTAGTCTCTTGAGAGACTAATGATACTAAGAGACTAATTAGCGGAAACAGTGTTTTATTTCACATACCTGATCACTTCCATAGTTGACAACTATACTCACCAAGTCTAAAAAAATTGGTTTTGTTACATGTAACACTCTATCTAGATTTTAGTAACATTTAATAATTTATAGTGGGTTGTAAACCCAATAGGGTATTTGACTGTATTAAAAATATGGCTTGTATTATAGTCATCCTAATAGATTACAGTTTAAGAAAACTATTTGTTATTACTTTTCAAAAAAAAATATACTTTCTTTCTATTAAAAAACAAAATTAAAATTGAATTTTATTCACGTCCTATCACGAGATTGAAAACGCTCTGTAATTGGCTCAGTCTCCAGTGACGTCATTCGTTAGTACGCTTAGAGCGCGTTCGGTTTGTCAGGATAGGGTATGGGGAAAGCAATGTTCAGATAACTTGGGTCGGCTGTCTCTCTCTTATATGCAGATAAACGCCGTATGACGTTAGTCCGCCTATTATGCAGCGCGTCACTCTCACCGTACAATGCCGGGTTATTCAAACGCGCTCTTATGTTTCTCCCGTTTGAATTTAATAGTAAAGTGCCATGTAAGCATAACTTTGTAGGTTAGGATAGCCCTACCCTTAAGCTGTCAGATCAGATAATACCTGGTTCAAAAATACGATAGATTACTTATTCTAGTCAGTTTTAGTTTTGTCGAAGTAATCTTCACAATAAAAAACACTTGTATTGGCCGCTATTTATTTCATTTGGATTTCTACGAGCCAACCACTTTCTTCGCAGTTTCAAATCTTGCGGAACAGCTACAAATAGTTTATCCGGAGTTTTTCTTGACGTATTTCTGCATTGTGGATTTATACACCATTTATAACCCATTTTTATGTAGAAGTTGTGAAAACAACACATCATACAACACAATTACCAAACGGCGACGATGCCAATGCTGACAGACCATATGGGCCGATTTGACATCTACTATCGGGTGATGTCACACAACAGAAAGTATCGCTTTAGCGGGATTTTTTGTGATTCAATTTTAACGCAGATTTTTATGAAATATTGAGGAAATAATTACGAAAAATAATGTTTTAACAATGTAGAGATAAGGAATAAACACACTAAGATGGCTTTCCAATAATAGTCAAATACCCTATTATTAGTATGGAAATTCTGGATCTTACAATAATTAAATATATAATTTGGAAAAAGTGGGACACAAATTGAGACACTTCAAGAGGTTTGATAAATTGTATCATTTGAATAATAATGACACCTCCTTTCAACAAAGCAGTTATTATTCAAAAGAGCTGTCATTATTATTCAAGGCAAATGTTATCATTATCATCGGTATGTATCATGCTAGGTATTATATACTGATAGATACAATGAATCGTTTAATAATCTGTAGTTAACAATGCTGTTTCATTTTTATTTTCATTCTTTAAAAATAAAATGAACGTGCATAACATTTTATTTTGTAAAATGAAATGAAATGCTTAAAAAGCAGATATTTATTTATATTAGGTACTTTCAAAAACTAACATAAAAAGAGCAACTATTGCTGTAAGTATAAATAAAATTCTGCATTAACTCGCTTGAAAGAACACTTGCAGGTTTGGTTGCGTCTTTTGTTTGAGCTCAAAAATATAGATATTCATTGAACAAAATCTTGTTTTTTAACTATTACATTTCCATTTAAATCAGGGTTGTTATAAAAAACGTTTTTTTTATTTTGAACAAAACAAACATGTTTTTTTTTATAAAATGATGTTTTTAAACACGCAACGTTTTTAAACACTTCGCAAAAAAACATGTTTTAAAACATGAAAAAAACATGTTTTAAATCACAAAAAAAAACATGTTTTAAATAAGGAATAAAAATTGTTTTAAACATGTTTTAAAAAACGCAATTGTTCATTTGTAAACATTTTCATCGGCGTTTTTTCATACGTCAGTTTACAGTAGAGCTAAATCTGTTGTGTAAATGACTTTTTGTTGTGACGCTAGATGGCGCCAGTAATGCAATGTCGGCCAAAATCGATTTAGTTAGTGTTTATTTGACAATTATCGACTATTTTCACCAATTCATAGTCACCAAGTTAATACACAAAAAAGTTATTTTGGCGTTGCGTTCGTGATAAAAATTGACGATCGATATATTTTTGTGTTCAGAATGTCATCCTGATAGAATATATCACACCAAGAATATAGGGTGCCATTTAAAATTTCAATGACGTCATTTCCGGGAAAATCGGAAGTCATATTAACCTCAAGAGTATCTCAAATAATGGAATTTTTTGTCTATTAACACTTTCCCAAATTTCATTCGTCCAGTTTTATAAACAAAAAAAATAAACGGGAGTACCTATGGCGTGCGTCACCCGGTATGCTATGAAGTTATTCTAAAAGTTTTAGTTTATTGTAGTTACACGTTATCACTGGATGTATTATTATATTTTATAAAGAACTTTCTTTTATTAATAAATACAATATTTAAATATTTTTTTGATTTTTTAATTGATCCATGCATAAAAATCTTGAAGACCAGCATACAACTCTGATTGAATAATTAAATATGTTGTCTAAATTTCGGTAGTTTAGAACACATATTTTAAACATTTAAAACAAACTGTTTTAAACAAGTTGAAAATAAAATACTTTAAAACAAAATATTTGTTTTAAAACATGTTTAAAATAATGTGTTAAACAAAGTATTTTAAACATTAGAACAAACTGTTTTAAACATGTTTAAAACAATGTTTAAAAAAAATTGTTTTATACATTTAAAACAAACTGTTTTAAACATGTTTTTTAAAAAATGATTTAAAACAAAATATATGTTTTAAAACATGTTTAGAACAATGTTTTAAAACAAATGTTTTAAAACATATCAACCCTGATTTAAATGGTTTGGGTAAAAATTACCTTCTTCCAGCATCAGCGCGACACTCGACCCTTTTGCAACCTGCAACTTCTTTTGTCGCGCACCATTGTTTGGGCTTTTGCACGTCCTCCTCTTTGGCGACATACTCTTCTTAGCCCGTCTCTCCTCCGCCTTAAGGGCCCTAATCCTATACGACTGCCTCTCGGCCGCCCTGGCAGCGCCCACTTTATTCGTCCGTACTCTCGGCACCAAATTCGGTGTACTCTTCGTATTACTACCATCGGAATCAACGAGATCATCAAACAATCTCGCCTTAGCCAGGACCATACCAGCGTTTTGATTCCTTAATCTAATTAGCGAAGCCCGACACTTTTCCGAATTATCAAAACTTGGCGGCGTTGCCGTGCTATCAAAGAAATTTTCTCCGTTCTTCCAGCTCTCGCTGAGTTTTCTTTTCGGTTTCGAGGAACTGTCACCATGGAATGATGAGGATCGGGTGGGGTAACGGTTCGCAGGAGCTGGATCAACATGGTTAGGTGGTTCGATCTGTGGTGGATTTTCGATTTCCATCGGTTTTCCTACGCGATGCGGGTTCATTTTTGGGATTACGTCTATTTTGGTAACGTGCCACGACTGATGCCTGTTCAGCTTTACGGAGCGATCGGATTCCCTGGATCGCCTCCTCAAGGTGCCAATTTTTCTCGCACTGGGAGATCTGATAATTTTTTGCTCCGCCGATCGTCGAATCTTCAATTCTCTGCTCAGTCTCTTGGCTAGTTGGTCGGTGGTTGGACTCATTTGCTCAATTTGGACAAGCGTTTGCTCGTATGCGTTCTGAACATTTTCAATCGCAGGTTTTGCCAATGTCGCCTGCAGCAAAGACAAGAAGTAAAAGAGTTAAACAAAAAATGCAAACAATTTTATCAAACAAAAATTAATTGCTGGAGTACCAAAAATGAACCTGAGAAAAGAATAATAAGTTTATCTTATATTGCAACAAAAGTGCGGATTCTAAGCATTTTGCTTGGACAGTTTTAATGTAAGCAGTTTAAAAAGCTTAAGGATCTCCACGAATTCAGAAAAAATAAAGCATTTGGCACTATTTTTATTTTGCTTATTTTGCTTTTTTCCCGGATTTTGCAGATATGCGCTTATTTTGCCATATTCCTGATTATTTTACCTTTTTACGCTTTTTTTGGGGCGTTTATACCAGTTTTTAGGGGGTTTACGTTTTAGGTCTGCGCATTAGCGACTCAAAAATCGCAAAAATCACTCAAAAACGTCTCTACTGCATTGTGATATACCAGCTAAACCCGTGCACACAACATAACAGTTTTTGACTTTTTAGTGTATTTGAAATGCTGTAAGGATAAATGGCTGTCTGCCAAATACATAAAAAAAATCCCAAATTAATTATTCCAAACAATAAAATACTCTGCAAAATGTGCATGAAAACAGTAAGTTACAATAATTTATTTTATGACTTGTCTCTTGGTAGTGATTGTTTTGATTTTAGGCCTATTTTGTTATATTTTGTCGCTTTATTTCACAGTATTAAAATGAAAATATTTAACACTCACTTCTTAGCCATACTACATTAATACATTGTTTCAGTAATACATATTAACTTAGAAAATAAACTGCTTCCGGGTTATGCCGTGTGTCAAGATTTGTAAATGCTGACGTTTCGCAAACCTTGTTGCTCGCTTCTTCAAAGCTAATTGAATACTCGGCATAACCCGGAAGCAGTTTATTTTCTAAATGATTCTGGCCGTGAAAGCCTACGTACTTACTATTAACTTAATTCTTTTATTTGTTCAATTTGTTCAACTACGTTTATATATAGACACAATTTGGACTAAGAAAAATGTGTCACGTGGTTAAATCTGCGCCGAAAGCTGCTGTTCAATTAAGAAGGAAGCAAACGGTGTTGTTACATTGAAATCCTATCTACTTAACACAGTATATCTCTGAGGTGCTCAATTTATCTCTACCTGCGTATAAAGCGAATAAATTTTTTTTAATAACATATAGAGAGTTTACTCATTGTGTATAGTTTATTTCTATTGTTATAACGCTTTCTTGTGTGCTTTTTTTATCATTTTTTGTGCTTATTTTAAGCGCTTACTGTAACAAAAATAAATACTTATAATTCCGCACTCTAGTAATTAGACTCGCGCATGCTGAATGAAAATTTTCGAGGGGCAAACGTCATTTTTTATACTATAAAAGAGCACCGATTAAACTTAAGTAGGATATAAAATTGACCCATATGAACCAAGTTATTTTTCTTCTTCTTAATAGGTAATATTAGGATTTGAACCTTTTTGGGTCCTATATTCCCAGTCGCAGCCATTTTTTTTCTAAATTTCGTGTTTTTTAATCGCTACACGCAGGGACGTAAAAGTGCAAGTTACCAGGTAAATCAATGGTAGTTTACGGATGTTAATTACCGTAATTTACAGCTTAAATTACCAAACGTAATTTACTGTCAGTATAAATAAATTACTGTTGGTAATTTACCGTTATTTATAATAATTTCAAAGGCCTGAAAAATGAAAAATTAAAAAATAGTTTATTTTTGTTTCGTTATTATTTATTTGTATTTGATTACTTTTGTGCCTGGTTTCACAAACAATGATCATTTTTTACCCATATTTTTTTTTTAAATCTGGGAAACTGTTTTATATTTTTTGTTATTGAAGTATTTAAATTATTTGTTCCCTTTTCCACTCCTCAATTCACCTGCCAAATTAATTTTACACTGAATGAATAGAGGGTTGAAAGGAGTATAGGCTATAGATATCTATTCAGCGGTACCAATAATGCAAATTTTAAATCAGAAGCCATTTACCGACTATCAAGTTCACGATATAAAGATATGGTTTGGCAATCTGAATAAAAAAATTATCATTGTTTGTGAAATAATTATGCTGTTCGACTATCTTTTTTTTAAATTGCTGCTATAAATAGTATTTTTACTGTAGTCTTTGTTTTGATTTTAATAATGAGTTACTACAGTAGCATTACTTACTACCATTGGTAATTTAACCCTAGAACACCAGACCTTCGTAAATTTTACGACGTGTAAATCTGGTATCAACATGATATCAAAATAGTCTGGTATTCTGGGGTTAAGAAAATATAATTTACCATTTTGAATTTTTAATTACCCGGTAATTTAAACGTGCGTTATTTACAATTTTAAATTACGTGGCATTTAAATATTTGAAAATTATTTTAATTTCAGTGGTAATTTACCATTAAAAATTAAAATTACTGAAATTTAATATCCCTGGCTACACCTGTCATCACCTGCTCGGATTATTTGTAGTTTTTCCCAATAATGTTGAACTACATGCGATGGGACTCCACATGTAGTATATGTTTTTAGTTATCTCCGGTCACAGCTGCTTGGTAAATTCAAAGAATTTTAAAATTGGCGATTCAGAATTTATTGGACAACGAGCCAACACATTTAACGATGTAGTCTACCGAAAGTGTATCGTAGGTTCGAAATCCTAGCGTTAATACGCATTGTAGAGATATGAAATTTTTACAGTGGTTTTCTGATGTAGTATTGCATATTGAAAAGTATATAAAAGTAATAAAATATTAAATAATGACATTCATTTTTTTGGTATACATTATTATTTTATGAAAATGACTTTCCAAAATAGAACTTATAGAACTTATAGAATTTACGTGATTTCGAACCCGCGATTTAGGAAAAAATTGGTTTTTCTAAGACACCTTTGACGTTAGCGTTTGTTTCATGCGCTTTTCTACGTCCTATATCACCTGTGGTTAGTTTCCATTGCAAATAGTTTTTCTCAAAACACTAACAAAAATTTTCATTTGTGGGGTATACTTGCTCCTTAAGCGTTCCATTTTTTTGTATAACGTATCAGCCTTATGCAAAAATACGCAAAAGTCCACTCAAACAAACTATTCAGCTAAACTGCTATTGATAATAATTTTTTCCTTTATTCGTGTCAGATGCTCTATTAAAATTTCAGGCTTGCAAGTTGAAAAATACAAAAGTATGACCAAAAACTTTGCATTTTCATTTTAGTTTGTAAGAAAAAAGCAGTTTTGCAAAAAAAACATGATGAGGAATGTGTAAAATAAATGCCGCTATATCAATTTTCAAACAAAACATTTACCATTGGTTCGTTGCTGTCTAACTCAATTGAAATCCTACGTTCGATCTCCGAGACTCTGCACTTAATTTCTTCGTACTCGGTCCGAGAAATCTTCACGTATTCAGGTTCCGGGGTGGCTTTCAATTCTCCTTCGTCCATCATTATAGTCGCGACATCGTTGGATGCAATGCCGCTGCGTGCCGCCGCTTCAGACTTTTTGCGATCTGTGGTAGAGGGCCCACACGAGTTCCGCTTCTTGCTCTTACGGAAACCGGCTACTTGGCTGACCTGGGACCAACGCCGCTCGAGCATTGCTTTTGTGCCGAGACTGGCACGAGAAGTGACAGAGGCCGTCTCGTCATTCTGCTTGCTCGATTTCGTTTTCGCTCGTAATAGCCACTGGGATGACTTTTTCTCTTTTTCTTTACTGCGGGAGAGATAAATAATGTTTGTGTTGTCGGAGATTTTGTATAGTACTTACACATCAATTTTGTCTTTCTGTTGCCTTGTGTCTGGTGTTAAGGCTTTCTTTGGACTGAAAAAATTAAATAAGAGTATTATACAGTGAGGGCGTAACATATGAAAACATGAGAAAATTGCTGAGATGGTGTTATTTTAAAAAATCCTCAAACACGTCGTTTTTTAATTATTAAAATACATATTTCTGTGAAAAGTTTAATTTCCGACCATCAATTGACGTCGTTGCCAGTTTTTTAAATGGCAACCCCATTTTTTTCTTACTGATTTTTGTAGATCATTTAATTATCTAAATGGTAAGTATCGTAAATATGAAAATTGTAAAGTATTGATAATTGTAGGGAATAAATAAAGCTTTTGTGAATTGAATATGAAATTCATTTTGGATAGAATTAATTGCCCTAAATACGAACCTGGGCTCCAAAAGTTTCGCGCGAGGTTTCTGAAAGAAGTGGGATGAAAGTGTCAAAAAAAACGCTATTTTGGTATCCACAAATTATATACAGTAGAACTCCAATTATCCGGATTTAATTGGGACCAGACCCGATCCGGATAATCAAAAATCCGGATAACTGGACTTTTCATAGTAAGACAATCTCTGCTCTTATAGCCAGGTACCGTAAGTTTTTTAACCACTGTTCTTCTAGGCAGGGCTTTCCAGTACAAACCAGTTTCATCCGCATTGTAGATAGAATTTTTATCGAATTGTCCTGAACACTTTTTATTGTAAATTTTGAAACTAATGTATCTGCGACATGCTTGTCGACAGACATTTTTTCGCCGTGAATTTCGAGCTCACAAATTCCGTGCCTTTCTATAAAATTTCTAAGCGAACCTTATCTGCCTGGAATTGCGAATCCCCTCATATTTTTTTATTAAACAGTAATGCCTTTTCTAAAAGTACAGGTCCAGATATCGTCTGGCCTTGAGCCAACGTTTTTCTACAAACCAAGTGTAAGGCGCATGCTCAACTTTATCATTTACAGGCCCTTCCATAGATTGTTATTATTAAACCACTGTTCTTCTAGGCAGGGCTTTCCAGTACCAACCAGTTTCATCCGCATTGTAGATAAAATATTTATCGAATTGTTCTGAAAACTTTTTATTGTAAATTCTGATCCTAACGTATCTGCGGCATGCTTGTCGGTAGACATTTTTTCGCCGTAAATTTCGAGCCCACAAATTCCGTGCCTTTCTTTAAAATTTCTAAGCCAACAATATCTTGCTTGGAATTGCGAATCCCCCCATATATTTTTATTAAACAATAAGGCCTTTTCTAAAAGTACAGGTCCAGATATCGGCTGGCCTAAAGAACGTTTTTGTACAAAACAAGTGTACACCGCATGCTTAACTTTATCATTTACAGGTCCTTTCCTAGATTTTCTACATGAACTTCCGTCTTGATTTTCAATTTTGAAATACACTTTTTTATGAATCAGTATTTGTTTGAAATCGTTGAAGTTCTGACACCATACTCATCGGCAAACTTATTCGCAGATTCACCTTTTGCTAGACGATCAACGATTATCATTTTCTCCTTCGTGGTTAAAACAAGACGTTTTCTTTTTGGCGCAATCACTCCACAATTTAATGACTAAAGAATTTCAAAACGGCGCTACAGATCACAATAAAAGCTAAAAGTAAACTACGGAAATCTGATTATGTGTGTGCTTATATATTCCAAGTAAGGGACTATGTGTTACAACTTCTTAACTGCGATAATGCGCATGTATACATTGCGGGATTTCCGGAATCGATCGTTACAAATCAGCTATATGGTTGCCTTTATTTGGATAAACCGAACAAAGAACGTTTCGTTTCTAATATTTGTTAGTATTCTAACCTAAAATCTATTAAACAAAGCAATGTTTTAGTTGAAAGAATTCTGCATTTTCTCGAATCCGGATAATCGAGGTCCGGATAATTGGAGTTCTACTGTAATATATATAATATATAATATCTATAAATTTATACCGGCTGAACCCATTGTCCTGGAAACCTTCAAATAGACTCATAGTAAACCTTAATCTTAGCATTTTTACTTGAAATCCTAAAAGTTTGTTCCTAATTGTTTTTAAAGCATTTACAGCAATTCTTTAAGCGGGGTGCGGACGGCTCCATATAAGAAACAACAAAAACCGCAATAACCTGATGCGATATGCAAGTATTGATCTCAGATTCACCTTCACCACAACACGCCTAAAAAACCTTGAAAACGCCTTCACTTTCCATAAACAAACACATGTAAGAATAAGTTAAGTAAGAATATTACCATAATTTTAAGTGTCTCTTTCTCGAAAATTGTCTATGTAAGGCGATAAATTTTGTGACTTTCATATAACCAACAGATCTATCAATACAAAAAATATGGGATTGCCATTTCAAAAAACTGTCAATGACTTTATAAATCGAAAACAATTGTAGGACAAAAATTTAATTTGATTATTAAAAATGGACGTGTGCGAGGATGTTTCAAATAACAAACCGTTTCAGAGATTTTGTCATGTTTCCATACTTTACGCGCTCACTGTATATTTATTTGGTTAAATAACGTAGAGTAAACTTATTTTACCTATTAAAAAGTAAACTTACTTTGGATCATTATTCACAGGTGTCCTCATTGGAGTATACGGTGCGCATAATGCCGAACTTTGGGGTAATTTATTCAGTATCTCTTTCCTAGAAAAACAGAAACAACGTCACTAACTCACACTGAAGCAAAAGAATGAGAGCTCACTTTTTACGCATTGAAAATCCAGCGCCGTCGTATTTTCTCTTTTTTGCTGATCGGGTCATGCATGGTGTCAACAGTAAATCCGGTGTGACAACAGCAACATTTGTATTATCATCCGTAGACTTACTCGATACAATTTTCTTCAAACCGTTAAACATACCTATAACAAAGCAAAAGAGAAGATAAGATTGGATTAATTTTTTATGTTTTTTTTCAGTTACGTGTCAGTGATCCACTTCTTCTCTTCTTCTTCTTCTTCTTTATATTTGTTATATCATCATCAGTCAGTGATCCAGATGATGAGGATAACGCTATTCTTTCTATTATATCGTCAGGTACTAATCCAATTAGAGTTGCATTTTCAACTAATAACTAGAAAAAAGATTCTAATTTATTTTATTATGTTATCCTTGCATATACAAGGTGGCCAGCAAAATAAGACTACCTCATGAAAGTTTATTTTTATGACTTGTTTATAATAATAAATAATTGTTCCACCAAAATAATGTAATTATATTACAAATTCTTGGCCTCAGAAATAAAAGTCATTGATAAAATAAATTTAATATTAAGAGAAATCAGACGTACTCCCTGCATTTAGGTTGCAAAACATGAAGAAGTTCTGAGGAGAGTTCTCTGGTAAAAATTCAGAAAATCTTCAAAGTTATACACCAAACTAAAGATAAAAACTCTATAATGGTGGATTTCTTTACAGAACACAAGCCAAAATAGAGAAATTTGCCAAACTAGATATGGAAAACACATTCCTCTATACAAGTTACAAATTTTCACCAACAAATGTTAATGTTTTATGCATTTTCTTCGTTTCACACTGTACCGCTGAAATTTGTTCCATATTGAAGCTTAATATTTTAACTTAATTATTAATTATTAACTATAAGTAAATATTTAATCTTTCCTAATAGAATTTTAGCATTTAGTGGCATAGCCCACAAACTATGAGAGTGACTAATTTAAAATCATAAGATTAGATGAAAAACCATGTTGTCTAGCTTCTTAAGCAAAATTGCAAATATTTAAAAAAAAAATGTAAAATGTAGAAATGTCTACATTTCAGGTATGATATGGGCGGATTTTCCCTATTAATACCAAATATTACAACATTACTAATATTTGAAATGACAGTGCTCAAAATATAAAACTTATAATATATATTAAAGATTTCTTTGGAGAAAAAGGAGACAATTAAATGAATTAATTGCCCGACAAATACCTTTCTCCTCTTATAAAAAGTGTTTTGGTTTATTCTGTTGCAAGTATTAACACTTGTTTTGTATGGCTATTAGACTGCCAACCTCACATATTTAAAATGTTTTTTCACATAAACTTAATGTTTGCAAAGGAAAACAGAGGATCTTAGATAAAACAATTTTCAAAACTGACCTTGAACACTTCACAGAATTTGTTTATTCGACTAGGAGCGTGCAGTCCCAATTTCTCCTCGACAATCAGCAAATTTGGCACCATCACAACAGCCAAATTGTAAGAGTCCATCTTATTATGAAGAGCAAATTGCGTCACTTGATTTAAAAACTAGAATAACAACGATATCTCACAATTAAACAAATCCTATGGCAAAAAATACACAACTTTACCTGCATTATATAAGCTAAAATGTTTAAATGTTCGCACGGAAGAAGCAAGCAAGCTAGGAGGGTAGCACGTAGTTTGTCACCTTGAAGAATTGCACATTTCAAAAATAAGTCGTGGTAATTGATAGGAAACAACGGTTCCGGTAAATCTCGTAGAAACGTCTTCAGCACGCTAGCAACATCTATTTCGTGATGGTCATCGCCTAAGTAGCAACCAGCATCAAGGGATAACTAAAATTTTTATACCGTAACTAAAAAGATTAAGAAATAATTTCGTTGGTAAATACTTTAATTTCATTCTGTCGGGATTTTGATCCACCTTTCCTGAATAATCCTTCCGTACATACTTTACTCAGAATAAACGAACACATTTCGTGGACTATTTTTGGTATTATCAGCTGTTGACCGCTGTTTAAGGTGACTGTCTGGGTAGGTAAATTTTGCAATGGGACACCGAAGACCTTCCTTGACATTTTGCCATCCTAGATGATAAGATAATTATATAAAAACTCCAAAACACAAGGAAACTGAGAAGCAAGCTAACCTTAGTAGGCTGTGGAGGTTTTTTCAGTCTGAATTTGATGCTAAGAGTACGTAGATCCTGTAGGGCAAGGTTTCTGATCTCATCTTTCTTGTGTACATCGTTTAGGAACATTATGGATTCTTTTAGTTCAGTTTAGTTTGTTACAGTGGTTTGTTATTATATCACTTTGCGAATGTCGATGACATTTGAACTGTTCATATGATTTGTTTGAATGTAGAAATGTTAGTGCGCAGACTCCGAACGGATGGCGGATGCACTGGTTGGATGTGCGATACCGGCAGGGCAGGCCACATTTGAAAAATAACCGTCTTCCCCGATTGAAATTAGCGCCATGTGAGTTTCCCGCCAATTCGTATAAACAAACCGCACGTGTTTCAACAGGATTTTTCCCGGGATTTTTTGTATTTGCAAAGAAAATTCTCTTGACTTTGCTATCTTTTCTAATTAATCCCGCTTTTATCACTTGCACTACCTACGTATCAATATACTTTCGCCATGACAAATATTTGACTCAAGACACATTTGTCTGAAAATTAGACCTGTCACACTAAAAGTTCCTAACTACATATAAACTATTTTTATAGAAAAAGTTACTGCAAATGCTTTTTTAAATTCTTCAAAAAACAAGCACATTTATTCTGCAGCACTGCTGTTTATTGCACAATGTTTTAGGTGTGTTGTGCAACTGTGAAGGTAAATTATTGCAAATTTAAGCAAAGAACAAAGAGCAGCAGACTTTGTATTACACTAGAGTAGTTTTTATTGCAACCAAAGTAGGTACTATCGTGAACATGAAAAACGGGGACACTCAAATTGTACTAACTAAACTGGGGTTCGTAATTGTCATGGCAGTTCATTTGTAATGTCACAGTAATGTCATCTTGAATTTTGACGTAAGCAATAAAAATGCCGCAATTATATAAATTTCAGAAAGATAAAATTCAAACTCGACTACATGATGCAGCATTCGAGAAATTGCTACTGAATTAGGTGTAGGCAAGAATACCGCGAAGAATAAAATTGTTGAAACCGGAACAGGTTTGTAGGCTGTCAAGTACTGTCAAAGTTTAGACTTCATAAGTTAACAAATACTGTCAAAGCATGTCAAAGTAAAAGGTCCACAACTAAAATAATTGTTGAGAATATAAAGTAATAGCGTTGATTGTCAATGGATATAGATAGTCAGCCATAGGTTAGTTGGGGCCTTAACATCCAGAGGGCAGGGTTTTCTGCAAGATTAATTCACAAATTATGGCGTTTTCACTTATACACTTTTGTGCACGCACTTGGTGCGAACTGGCTGAGGTCGAGCATAAATATATAATAATCAATATCATCAATCTTGGAAAACTAATAGTTACTAAAAGTTTGTGATCTAGTAATTTCATAACGACACTGAAAGTGGTTTGGACGTTTGGTTATGTGTTTATAACGAACGCAAAGTAGAAAAATGACATTTTCGCATCGTGTAGGATTTATACGGATTTATATGTAGCATCGTTTTCGATTTATACAATTTTATGCACTCACTCGGTGCAATTCTTTAAAATCAATTTCACGGTGAACGGAAGTAGAAGAATAAAAGGAAGTTTCCAGTTTTCCTGATGGTAAATACCTCAAAATACCAACATTGGCAATAGTATTTACCATCAGAAAAACTGGAAACTTCTTTTATTCTTCTACGTCTGTTCACCGTGAAGTTGATTTTAAAGAATTGCCCCGAGTGAGTGCATAAAATTGTATAAATCGAAAACGATGCTACATATAAATCCGTATAAATCCTACACGATGCGAAAATGTCATTTTTCTACTTTGCGTTCGTTATAAACACATAACCAAACGTCCAAACCACTTTCAGTGTCGTTATGAAATTACTAGATCACAAACTTTTAGTAACTATTAGTTTTCCAAGATTGATGATATTGACGTTACGTGTCAAATAAGGCTGACATCTCAATGGCTATTGGCTCGCGTCAATCGTATTTATGAATTTTACCACAACTATCAACTGTTGAATAAAAACTACTGTAGATTGTAAATAAACAACCGCAATTTTCGAAATTTATGTAAAATTAATGTCGCAAAGTAGAAAAAATAGTATATAACACTCAGTTTATAAGACGTATTGGCGCACTCGTTCCATTTGGGCACTCCTCGCTACGCTCGTCGTGCCTAAAACAACTCGTGCGCCAATTTTTCTCTTATAAAACTTGTATTATAATATACTATTTCGCGTCTCTATAGAGACACGAAAGATGCTATTTGCACGCCAGGCCAAGCCAGGCCTGTAATGAACAGTTTTCAGCGCTAGCCGCGAAAATAATTGTCCGTATAGGTGGCGACCGGATGGTCTGTCCAATCAAAACACAGCTTTCGATTCGGTTTGACGTTTGCGATTAAAACGTCAACGTTTTTTATTTGTCAAAAGCCAATATGCCAGTGATTAGTCTTTAGAATCGGTTGATTTAATTACGATATTGCTGTGTAGGATAAAAAATTATGTGTGAACCACGCCCTGAAAGTGGTTTTCCGGGCCTCAAGAAGTGCTCAGGCTCGCTATGCTTGCCTGTGCAACTCTTCTCTCGCCCCGGAAAAGAACCACTTTCTGGGCTTGGAACACAACACACTATTGCTGCCCCCGTTTTCTATGCTCGCGATGGTACTATGCGCGCCAAAAAAAGGTCGTACACACCACATATGCAACCAAATATACTGAACATATTTTTGTTAGCTTTGTAAATGGTTCTTTTATAACCTATACACTGTCATTTTGACGATTCTGATATTATATACAGGGTGTGTATAAATTGGCGGAAAAGCTACACGTGGCGGTGTTCTTCGCAAAATTCTGAGTAGACAATCTATAATCTAAAATGTTGTACCGTGCTTCTTGAGTCTTCACGAGGTCTCCAAAGTCATGATATCCGATCTCTTGAATGGTGTTATTATTTGAAATCTATTGATGGAGAAGCTGCAGTTTAGAATAAAGAACAATATTGAAAATTTTTCTTTTCCTAAATGTTATCTTTCTGCCTAAAAAGTTTGTTTTTAATTTCGGTATTTCGTTAATTTTGTCATAAAAATACATTCGGCAACACTGTAGAACATGGGTAACTTAATTTTGTCATTTGTCACTTTTGACAGTTGTATAATCAAATTAAGTAATTTGACTTGTTTATGCTAATTTCGTCAGTTCTACCGTTCTACCGTGATTATTCCTACAGTTCATTAGTTAATTAGTTTATTAGTTTATTAGTTGTTGTATTTTACGTTATCTTTTCGTTCGTTCAACATGGAATATACGTTTAATGAGTATGCCGATATGTATATGGTATACGGACCCATTGTTTACAGTGCATAGTAACACGAACACCTGTTGGATTCAGCGTTGCCAAATCTATGTTTCTTTCAAATGGCTCCTGAGGGCACAATAATGACGCTACAACATTTTAGTATAAAGATTGTTTACTCAGAATTTTACGAAGAACATCGCCACGTATAGCTTTTCCGCCAATTTATACACACCCTGTATATTAATCTTAAGTACGAAACATGCATCATCTGTCAAGACAAATAAAAACAAGCCAGTATTACATTGTGTAAAAAGTAGCTGTACGAATCTTTTTTTGGCGCGCATAGTACATACTATGTTTCTTGTAAAAAACAGCACATTTAAGTCTCAAAACTTGTAAAAGATGTGATAGGTTTTCTCATATATACTGGGTGTACCCCTCTGAGTCCCAAGTTTTTGAAAACATGATAAAGCATCTTATTTTATAATAAGATAATCCTCCACAGGCCCTTCACAAAAATAAGTTTAGTTAAAACTAACTGACCAAAAATGACCGTTAACGGTATATGAAATGATTTTTTCTTTTTTCACATTTGTTTAAATAACTCATTCACAAATGCAGGTATAGCTGTATGACTTTTTTGTGCAGTAGTGGATTGCTTGAACATCACTTTGCAACATATACGAACAAATTATTTATTTCCATTATTTAAAAAATGAATTATCGCGTTCCATAACCCGCATGATGCGGGATCATGCGGGTTATATGGAACGACATTAAAAAATATAAAACAAAGCTCTATTTTACGACTCTGTTTAATAAAGTAATTTCTAGTGGAAGTGGATTACATGGAAAGACGTACAATTAAATAACTTCATGATGTTTGCAGTATTACTAATACCTATGTACAAATTAGGTCACAAAAAGCTATAGGGGTTCAACACTATCCCTACATAAATGATAAACTGTGTGTGATGACAGACTGTGGCCCAGCGGTAAAGCGCTAGGCTATCGGTCTGGGGGGCGCGAGTTTGAGTCTCATGCCCTGCTTTCAGAGTATAGGTTTTTCTGTTGTTTTCCTTTACTCCACGGCGAATGCTGAAAGCTAAACAACTTAAGACGTACCACAGACGCGGGCCATAATAATGATAATTCGGGCCTGCCGATTCCCCCGTAGTGGCGAAAGCTGTTGGGGGATGTTAGGCGTGGATTATTATTATTACATGAGATAGAGGCTATATAATGGTACGCTTCGTATGCAGCGGCTGCCGCTCGGCACTTGTATATTGAAATTCATAACAAACGTTTCTTATGCCTCGGCGACGGCGGTCACAGTTTTCCTTTGTACGGCAGCCGCAGCCGATAGCGGCGGCTGCACGCCGCTGCATAGAAAACGTACCTTACATGAAACGGCCAGAGCGTGGTAGTTAATCATTCGATTGATGTGAACGAAAAGATGTAATGTCTTAATTTATAATATAAAATAAAGCCATTACAGCCAGTGGGTGTAGAATCACTTTAGCTGCAATACGCATTATTATTGAAATGGCTCGTTTCATATAACCAGCCCCGGATTTAAAGGACAAATTTCCTGTCTTGTTGGGTCATAGGCTTTCCTCATATGAATTTTCCCTAATGTGGAAGTAGCGCTTCGAATGTACCTTGTACGGATGATAACAAACTGCAGTAGCGAAAGTTCCTTTTCAAAAGTAAACTATATAAAAATAGACTGCGGACCACAATGACTGTGAACGACTCAACTACCTTGCACTTATGAGCTTGAAACGTGATATTTGAAGAGAAATAGAATTCAATGACGTTATTGAGGACTTCGCCCATCGTAAAAATATAAACGTCAAATTACTAGTCTATAATATTTTCATTTTACTTGTTTAAATTTATTCAGGTTTAAATTAATAAACATCTTACAAAGATACTAAAGTCGTTTCCTTCCTCGTACTCCTATAATAATTTTAAAATTTGATCTTTATTTTTAATCTATACTTCTTTATTCAAAATAATTAGAAGAGATAATTCAATGTACTATAGTAGCTATATAATAATAAACAAACAGTACTGAAGCTTACAATGAAAAATCATGCCATCAAGTAATGTGCTTTGAAGGCAAACCGTTTTAATTTTCATGCTGTCTCATTAATAACATGAGTGTTGCGAGACAGAGCCTCGCGTAGTCTTTAAGGGCCATTGCTGCATTTTTCCTAGGGCCCCACAGCTTGTCTTCCCAGGGGCCCCACATTTTCTGTCCAAAGGCCCACACAGGTTTTCTGCCCTGGGACCCCCACAGTCTCAAACACGGCGCTGCATATAACCCGCACTTTTCCACATACATATACCACATTTCCTCGCTACGCTCGTCGTGCCTAAAACAACTCGTGCGCCAATTTTTGTATTATAAAACTTGTATTATAATATCCTACAACGCCTCTCCTACTTGTGTCATTATAAATTACCATTTACTATTCATTACATATTATTTAATATTAATTACCCGATAATTGTATTTATTATTTAAACAACTAAGTATCAATAAACCATTTCTCGCGCCAATGATAGTGCCACCTACAACTATATTTTTTGAGACACTTTGGCGTCCATACTGGAATATTTCTAACAAATTTTAAAATCCACTGAATATGTTAAGGATATCTAAAGCATTCTGTTTCAGATCTGAGTCGTTAGCCTATAGATATCAGCACAAAACTTTGTCAAAGTTATCAAGTTACTCCTATTTCTCGTGCACTGGTTCCTTTCCGTTAAACTTAAAATCAATACATGTCGCTAGGTAACCATACATGTAACAATGTGCTTATGTGTTGGTCCAACTGGTTCTGGTAAAACGTTATTATTAAGAAAATTGCAAAATGCTATCGCTGTGGACGAAACAACAACACCTGTGCCAACAGTCGGCACAAATATGTTTACAATTAAACAAGGATGCAATCACGGCAAACAGATAATCGTGAGGGAACTTGGTGGTGCAATGGCTCCAATATGGGCGAAATATTTTAATGGTGTGCAAAAAGTGATGTATGTCGTAGACACCTCGAATTTGTGTCAAATATCTGCTGCAGGAGTATTACTTTATACAGTTCTCGCTGATCCACAACTGAAAAAGTCAAAGGTAAATAATATGTGCTGAATCATCGTCTGAAAAACTGACAAATGTTTTCTTTTTCAACATAATGGTGGGAGAAAGAATAATTATTGTTGTTTTGACATAAAATTTAATTGTTTGTGTTCTATTCAAAATTATTTGATGGCTTCTGTTATAAACATGTAATTATTAAATTTTATAGTTTTTGCTGGTGCTAACAAAAATGGATGTAAGCTACCGACAAATGAGGAACGAGGCACTTCTGATGCTACAGATTAGAAGGTTACAGAAAGAGGTGACGCAGAATATAAAAATAATAGAAGCAAGCGGGATCAGCGGTGAAGGGAGGGACCAGATTCTGCAATGGTTGACCGGAGATGAAAAGAAAAGGACGAAGCAGCAATGATATTATGTACAATTAGATTACATCGCTTTCACTGTGACCAACTTTTACTCCAACTCGTACTTTTTTGTAATTTCTCTCTATAAACTTTCTTCAGTCTGTAAAATGATTTATTTATAACAAAACTCCTTTCGAACATTTGTATCATTTCATTAGTTAGTGGAGTTAGGGAATAGGCACAGTCGTTTCTAATCATTTGTGTTAATAAGATCATAATATTTTATCTTCTACCATGATGTTCATAATGAAGGTAAGCTGAATCTTTATGATTACATTGGTTTTCAATGTCTGCTCTAAGTCAACCTTAAACAACCGCTTTTGTTAACTGAAACTAAAATCTTTAAGTAAACACGCATAAAATTATTTTCTGAATTGTCATACAATTATCATTTAGCCGTATAACGTCAAAACGTTTATTCGCACACAGAAGATGAATATTTAGAACCTTTAAAGTAGAAAATTAATGGATTTATCAATTTTAATCTAACCTTTATTGTCGTCAGATCAATAGGAAGCAAAATAATGTCACATACACGACTTTTGCCACCTCACAATATCGCTTTTGTTAGTATCTTCCATCGTATAGCCTGGCGAGAGTGAAATAAAATTCTTAGATCATTGAAGACCCAGCTCTACCTCTCCTAAAACGCGTTTTCAAATTCAAACGTTATTTATTGTTCAAAGTTTCTGAAATTATCAGTGTAACTTCTTACATAAATAACGAGTTGGACTGGATGAAAAATATCTTTTTAGAAAGATAACAATTAATTTTACTTCTACATCTCTGGTTTTTTTTTCAAATATAAAACATCTAGCCCAACTCATGATACAAAAAATACATTTTATTTTACATTTAAGAACAATTTTAAACCAAACATGATAATTGCGATAATAAAGCGCGACCACTCCCAAAAATACGGCACACATTGTATACAGGGTGTATACAATTTCCAATTTCCGATTTCCGAAAATTTGGAAGGCAATTTAAAGGAACAACATATTTTACGATAAAACATCGAATACACATGTTGTCAAAAGTTCGCCGTTATCTTAAAAAGTGTTTTATATAAATATCTCAATGTTTTTATAATGGGATTATTCTAAAACTAGAATCCTTTACTCGCGTACATTTGAATACTTAGTTACAGAAGTCAGATATAAATGATATGAATGTCGGAAATAGTTTTAACTACATGCTATTATTTTTCTTATTATAAACTATAATGCTCTATCGTGTTTTCAAATACTTGGGTAGCGGAGGGGTTTACCCTCCACATAAATACATTGTTAGGGACCAAGTATAGTGCCACAAAAACGCAATCCATAACTTGCCGTACCGCATGCCGTTCCGGACGACGAAATAAGTATTTATAGTGCCGCAATGATCGCAAACAAATTGAGCACCATCTAGTGGACAAGTATATACACAATGGCACATAACCTCATATGTCAGTGTTATTGTTGATTGTATTAATGAGTGGTAGATCGTGGTAGATATAATAAATTATGGACGCAGGGCTTGTTGCAGCAACAATTCATTCTGAAGTCGTCCTCGTTCTGTGTTCTAGTTGCCACAAACTATCAAAATGCTATCAGTTAACCTACAACTTACTGAAAACTGCTATTCACTCGCCGGTACACGTACAGATGGAGCCATACGCGCGCATACGCCGGAAAACGTAAGACATAACACGCAGGAGATGAAATTCGTTGCGGTCGAGAACGAACTTTATGGTTTACGGTGCGTCACTATAATCGCGGAGTGGAAATTATGTACATTGATCTTTTTACGCTACGTTTTTACGGTGCGGTCACGTCACTATACTTGGTCCTTAACTCTTACGTGCTTCTGACGGGTCTTCATACTATACATTTTTGTTGAGAATTAGAAGGTCTAGAATTTTGAATAACGCTCATTGGCGCTTGATCAATAGCAAATTATTGTTAAAAACCTAATTCGGTCATCTTTGACCATGAAAACTCGCGACGCCGACATAATATTGATAGGGACCTTTTGCACGTTATTTGTAATGCAAATCGAGTTAGAGGTTGATGTAAATAAAACATACGAAGCATTCTATCAGACATTCAATTACTATTTTCAAAATCATTTTCCGCTGGTGAGGATGCGTCCCCGTAAATCTAATGAGTATGAGTGGTATAGTAAAGACATCCGCGATATGTCTGAAAACCTGAGAAATATGTTTAGTATTTGTAAATTGATAAACGAGCCACATTGGTGGGTTGAATATAATAGCCAGAAGCGTCAACTTCTGCTAAATAATAGAAGGGTAATGCTATCCAGTAATAAGTCTAGCCAGTCTAGGACGGTATGGAGTATTATTAAGAGGGAGACGTCGGCGGCTCCCGGTGGTGGTCCGAGTCGGCTAACCAGAACTGGTGGGTCGGACGTTGATGATCCTCGGATGGTCGCTGATGACTTTCATAGAAAGTTTTTTGGTGTGAGCGTGCCGGGTGTGGAAACGTGCGCGGCAGTTATGCTCGAAAGCGATAGTGTGTTGCCGTCCATTTTCCTATACCCGGCAACGCAGGAGGAGATAGGTGGTGTGCTCTCATCTATTGAGCCAAAATTTTCATGTGGTGCTGATGGTATTCCACCCGTTCTTATGAAACTGTCGACCGAATGGATTAGTTGTGTGATTGCGCACCTGGTAAATTGTATGTTGTTTGAGGGAGTTTTTCCGGACGGCCTTAAACCAGCTCTGATATTGCCAGTACATAAAAAAGGTCCCAAGAATAGTGTGGACAATATTATAGACCAGTATCAATCCTGTGATCAATCACCAAGTCAGTACGGTTTGTTGATGGGTTTGTCATGTGAGTCGGCTCTTTTCGGGGCAGTCTCTAGTATTCTGGCCAATGTAGATAAGCGTCGCTGTGTTGCAGCAATATTTTTTGATTTGTCAAGTGCCCTTGATACTATTGTTCATGAACGTTTATTGGCAAAACTGACATCACTTGGTATTAGGGGGGTTGCGCTCGATCTCATTCGGTCCTATTTGCAGGACAGGAGTCAAACAGTGAACGTTGATGGTGTTACAAGTTCACGATCTTCCTTGTTAAGGTCGGGAGTCCCACAGGGATCAATTTTGGGACCGCTTCTATTTCTCATGTACATGAACGATTTGCAGAAATACATGAGCACTGGGAATTTGTATCAGTTTGCGGACGATACAAGTTTGGTCCTTTCGCATGCACACCTGTCTGACCTCTCAAACATGGCGACTGAGGCGGTACGGAAGAGTACCTATTGGTGTGGGATGAATGGGATGATGCTAAATCATAGTAAGACTGCAGTTCTTGATCTCTCATTGGAAGTCCCGAATCATGTTCAAAGTAATTTGGGGTGGGACGCGCATATAGCTTATACTGCAGGAAAGCTCACCAGAACTTACCATTCAATGTACAAGCTCAGGGGCATTGTGGCATCGGAGGCCATAAAAAGTTACTATTTTACGAGTGTAGAGTCTGTCCTGTCATATGGCATAATTCTTTGGGGTTCATCTCCACATATGATTTCGTTATTCCGCATGCAAAAAAGATTTATAAGATGTATGCTTAATTTAAGTTTCAGAGATCATTACAGAGATCATTTTAGAAAGCAAAATATTCTAACGCTTCCTGGCTACTAAAGAAAAAAACATGACTGATTTTATGAGGAACGGGGACATATCGTCATCAATGAAGACTCGAAGCGATTTGCGGCTTGCGGTACCTCGACACACGTCAACAGCTTTTGAGGGTGGGCCGGGATATATGATTGTAAAAACTTTTAATGCCCTACCGCCCATTGTATTGGCTGCACAAACCATAGGATTATTTAAGAAAGAGTTAAAGAAATACCTGATTACCCATTCTTTCTATACAATTGGGGAATATATTGGTGGTCCATCCGGTGAATAGATATCTTGTTATTTCTTTTTTTCTTGTTTATATTGTTTCGTGTGGCTGCTTGCGTTTTTGAGCTGTCTCACGGTTTTAATTTGTACATTGAGTAATTTAGGATGGATTGCACTTCTTATTCTTAGTGTTTGGTAGTGCAATGCTTTGTTTGTATTGTACTCTTCTAAATTGTAATTATGACAATTGTCTATATCTTATGTGATCATACGACAAATAAAGAAGATTATTATTTATTATTATTATTAAATCAAAAATTCAAGTACTTTGCTACATTTATTGGCTACATGATGTCCAATATAGAAAACAAATATAGGACAACAATACGATTTTTTTTCTTAGAAATTTGACTGAGAATTTCATGTTCATTATAATTATACATAATTATATTAGCTATGTTCGCGGTAAAAAAATAACAGTTTGAAAACCGTTGGTTACCATGGAGCAAATGTATCAGTGTGAGAACGATAGGGGAATCACAGCGAGGGATTGTAGTGATCCATCATACCCAACGGTTACCAAACGGTATACCTATGTATTTTGTTAGCGCGAACAGACCTACATTATTATAGTGTTCAAATTTGATGGCATTACATAAGACAAATATCGAGAACTTTTCAATTCTGGGAAACATTTTGGTATGGAAAGTGAATAGGCGTATTTGATAGTTTTTATTGCATAGCATACGAGTCTACACTGAAAAGTGTCCTATCGTGTCTACTTTGGCGTTTTTTTTACTGTGGTTCTGTTTGGATGCTTGCGCACACCCCCTAAATAAACGTTGTCAGTGCTTCAACTCAGTACGATTTTGAAGTAAGCGATGAAAACTGAAGGTTTATTTTGAGACCGTTCTGGAGAGTCTAAAGGGATTGAAATGTCGTACAATAGGGTATTTGACTATTATTGGAAAACCATCTTAGTGTGTTTATTCCTTCACTCTACATTGTAAATGCATTATTTTTCGTAATTATTTCCTCAATATTTCATAAAAATCAGCGTTATAAATTGAATGACAAAAAGTCCCGCCAAAACGATACTTTCTTTTGTGTGACGTCACCCGATAGTAGATGTCAAATCGGCCCATATGGTCTGTCAGCATCGGCATCGTCGCCGTTTGGTAAAATTGTGTTGTATGATGTGTTGTTTTCACAATTTCTAGATAAAAATGGGTTATAAATGGTGTATAAATCCACAATGCAGAAATACGTCAAGAAAAACTCCGGGTAAACTATTTGTAGCTGTTCCGCAAGATTTGATACTGCGAAGAAAGTGGTTGTCTCGTAGAAATCCAAATGAAATAAATAGCGGCCAATACAAGTGTTTTTTGTTTGTGAAGATTACTTCGACATAAGTAAAACTGAGTAGAATAAGTTATCTATCGTAATTTCGAACCAGGTATTATCTGATCTGACAGCTTAAGGTTAGGGCTATCCTAACCAACAAAGTTATGCTTACATGGCACTTTAGTGCTATTAAATTCAAACGGGAGAAGCATAAGAGCGCGTTCGGATAACCCGGTATTGTACGGTGAGAGTGACGCGCTGCATAATAGGGGGACTAACGTCATACGGCATTTATCGGCATATAAGAGAGAGACAGCCGATCTAGGTTATCTGAGCATTGCTCTCCCCATACCCTACCCTGACAAACCGAACGCGCGTACTAACGAATGACGTCACTGGAGACTGAGCCAATTACAGAGAGTTTTCAATCACGTGATAGGACATGAATAAAATTCAATTTTAATAATGGTTTTTAATAGAAATAAAGCATATTCTATAGTAATAACGAATAATTTTCTTAAACTGTAATCTATTAGCATGACTATAATACAAACCATATTTTCAATACAGTCATTTGACTAGGTTGAATAGGGTATTTACCCTATTCGTACAAAATGCAAAAATCACATTTCTTTACTTTTTTTACATTTACATCCGAATTCGTATTCAGCGTACCTATTCACTTTCCTATTGCAAAATCCATGTTCCTCACAGTTATCACAGATATCATAGTTATCATAATGAAACATATTGTTTCAATTAAATATTTTTTTATTATACTTTCTTAAAATATTTTATGTTTTATTCTAAACATGTTTATATTATTATATTATTATATATTTCTTCAAACACCATTTTAATTTCTTTGGTTTTAACTTGCCAATCAAAAGTTACAGCACATTGTTTGCGGGTTGCGCGCCAGCATGTGTCGATAACTTCCTAAATTTATTCACTTTGAAGCGTTGTAAATTAGTCGTAAATTATTTGTTATGTAAAGAAATGTTTCCAACATAATTTGTAGATTATGCCGTAATTTTAAATAAATTGTTTTTTTTTTCTAAAAAATATGCGCAAATTAATTGGACCTTCTTTAGTAGGACAAAATAATGTAATAAAATAATAAATAAAAATAATATTAATAATAAAATAATATGGTGTTTTAGTGGGGTCATAATCGTACAAAATAATCAATCGCCTTGCTAATAAGGCTGATGACTTGAACCACCATCAACCGCAAACTATTACTATGCTGAACTAACACTAATGTTAGTGACTACTAGTCACTGACTAGTAAGTAGAAGTAAATACGTTGAATTTGTCATTTGTTTTTTTCCGAAAATCTAGTAACAGTGCCCATGAACACATTAGATGTTTCTAAAATAAAGTTATTTTTTTCAGACCTTTACGGTGTTACTGCTACTGATCATATTTGCATCAACACGTGCTTATCATCCTCATCACTATTACGACCAGGATATGTCTGCATCAAACTGTGGTCAGCTTAAAACATTATCATGCACCAGCAAGCTATGGATAGCGGATTTGATCTTTGATCAGTAATCACATAAAAATGATTCACTTTACGATATGCGACTTGCATCTGTTGTCATGGCTTGCTGGAAATCTTTTTAAATTAAGTTTGGCAAATATATAAAGTATGGTAATTTTAGATCAGCAAAGAGTTGAAATTAAAGTGTATCGAGAACCAACGAAGAGCGACGATGGTAAGGATTACGCCCCGTGGGGATATTTCATGAAGCAACCCGCTGAGGGTTACTAATTTTATCTATAATAATCGTGTTCTATAATATAATAATTATCCTTTATTTATACAGTATGTATATATTGTTATTTATTAGAAATTTATTGAAATAAAATGTGGTTTTCTAAGTAAGTTCCAATAAAGTGTAGTGCTTACGTCTATTATTGTTGTTATAAAATAAAATTGGCTTAAATACGTGACGTGACGTATTTAACTGACGTATTATACGTCAGAGGAAAGCATTGACATTGGTATATGTTATATATAACATATATTATATGTTATATAATATATATTATATACATATATATATATATATATATATAAAGGAGAAAGGTACCCCCTATAGGAACCATTTGAGTGTTTTTCCATTGAGTGTCCATCTTGCTCCTTGGCTATACCGTACTGATGAGGACTAATAGTCCGAAACACGTGTTGCTGGTTGCTTCTTCGATCTTCGATCTTCGATCTTCGTATGACGGAATTGCCCGACAAATTACCTTTCTCCTTTATATCTTACCGTCGATTAACCAGCTTTCGTATATATATATATATATATATATATATATATATATATATATATATATATATATATATAAATTTGAAATAGTTAATACAAGATGGCGGTAATTTTTTAAGTTAAAAAACTACAGCCACGCCTAATATAATATATATAATATATATATATATATATATATATATATATATATAATGGATGTTAATTCTTTGCAGAAACCTGTATATATTGATATGAAACTTTGAAATAGTTAATACAAGATGGCGGTAATTTTTTAAGTTAAAAACTACAGCCACGCCTGGGATTCGAACCCAGATATACGGATTGCCGGTCCGACGTTTTACCAATTATATATATATATATATATATATATATATATATATATATATATATTATGTAGTTCCTATACGTAAACAAAAATCTTACATCTTATGTTATTCGCAACAGGTTTTATGTGAATAAAACAAAAGAACTTTTTCCACGAAGCATTATTTATTCATTAGAAAGTAGGTGTACTTTATGGCGGGAAATAACTCGAAATAACTCATTCCTCGGTAACTTGTCACACCCATCACGCCGTTGCGCCGCCGGCCGGTTTGTATCTACTATACACATTGTAGCATGATGTACGTTCGTTTTCTCTTTGTTTGGACGATGTTCTTTGCTCAAACCGTGTATGTGTATGTAGGTATACTATAATCAATGGGGGCTTTTTCATTCCTTAGTACTGATGGAGAAAAAAGTTGCACTGTTTTATGAAAAGCCCTTTAAAATACCTGTGCCCGGTGTTACCAGCACAACAGCATCACATGGTTTTAGTATGCCAAAATGAAAAGTTCAGCAAAATCATAATAAATGAGTTGATTTCAATAGTGCAATAAATATATAATAAATAGTGTAATAAATATATAGTAAAACAGGTATGGCCTGTATGTAACAATGAAATAGATTATGTCTTATGATTTATATTTATGCAATTATTATATTAATTTTTTTATGAAAACTAGCCCAAAAATTGTAGATTATCACTTATTCATTTTCACTGTTGGACTAAATTAATTCGTTGAACACAAATTTACTTAAACTTTAAAAGCCTACTGTTACTCTTTTGCGAGGAGGAGTCGACCCAAACGACAGTTACCATGAAGAATTGGACCCCCTTTATCGGCATCTAATTCTTCAGGATAGTTATCGTGCCAGAAAGCTGGCAATAATAGGTAAGTCCTTTAACAGCTAATCCCAGCTTAAATATTTGGAGTATGTACAACTTATTAGATTGCACATCAACATAAATTCACTTAATACAGTTATTAACTTAATTTAAAAATCAATAAACTTTTGAGATATCAGAGCATTTCACTTATTTCCAATGACTAGTGATTATCTGGTTAATAATGAAAAGAAGAAATGACCAAGTGACTCACAACTGATATACTGATATGGTATGTTTTTGAATCGCTACAAATAGACAGTTGTTATTATTGATTTCCCAAAAAGAAATCTTAAGAAAAAATTCTGGATCTATTTGACCTCAATATTCAAGCATCAGATGTCAAAAAATAGTGATATACAGGTAAAATGTGGGCTAAAAAGTAATCCAAGGGTATGCAGAGGAGTCAGTTTGGTAAGGAAAAAGTTCCGGAAACGGAAACTTAAGGAATACCATGGGGAAACTAGGTCGTATAAGGTATCATATAATAGCACTTTTAAAACCAAATAAGAGAAATTGCTTTTAACCAAGTTACGGTTCTCTTTAAAACTCCATTTACGTTGGGTAAGTAAGACAGTTTGTTGATAATAATAGTAGTAATATGAAATAATAAAAGTAGTAACTAGCTAGGTGAGTAGCCTCGATACAAGGGGTTAGTTTGGGATTGTTACCTAGCAATAATAGGTAAATCCGTTAACAGCTAATCCCAGCTTAAAAATACTAAGTACCATTACTACTGAGGTAGTGCTACTTACCAATGTTAATTTGCTCTTACCTCTCTGCAAAGATGTCAAATTGGAAACAGTTTCAGACGAAACTTGTTTTGGCTTTAAAAGATCTATTCTATAACACCTCACACGACTCACTGTTATACTGTTTCAAAAGTTGGTATCTTCTTTCAGTTCGCTTGCACCCTCTGCAGCTTCCAAACGGTTTCCAGATTTATTTTCCTAATCAAAACTTGGTCCACTATGACTTACCCCTCTGTGAACCCTTAAATTACAGGACACCATTTTTTTTTAATTTTGTTGAAAGTTTTCCATTTGTAGCGAACTTTTTTTGACACATTGTATATACAATGCGCTGATAGCTATACTGAAATTGCTTTTAATTGCTTGTTTTTGTAACATGGTTTATTATGTAGTTCAGCCCCTTGACGATCTCATATTTCACAGGAATTAAGTATGAGTATCTAGGAACACATTGAGAGGGCCCTGCATAAAACATAGTTTTTTTTTTAAATCAGGGCCATTCTAATATACATACCTAATATGTAATAGGATTATACGTTAGGACTCGTACCTTATATATTTCTTCAACTGTACAAGATATTTTGACTGTCGTGGAATGGTTTGCAAAAAAGTGCTGAGCTACTTTCAGTAAGAGCTTAAGATTATTGGATAAACATGAGAAATTTATGTATAGATTTCTTTGTAGAGACTCTCCCCCCAAGTGAAACTTTGACACAGTTCTGATATAAAACTTTCTTTGAGTGCGATCAAAGAGCATCGGAGCATCTCCATTTTATGAAAGACGAAAATCAGCACATATTTTTAGTACGTTTTTAGTTCAAAAGGGGGACACGGTCAATCTGGCCATGGAAGTCATTAGGGGGGTTTTATTCTGGGGAATTTCAAAACGGGTTAGAACATCACATTACAGGTATGGAAATCTTAACGAAGCGAATGCCAATGTAGATTGATGGATTCGACACTGTTCTTCTAAGTCTCCACCAAGATAAACCATTAAAAATAGTTTCTGGTAGTCTTCCGCATAATTGTAATGCGTTGTTGTTAAATTAATATATTTGCAAGGCTCACTATCAACCTTCAACCTACGAAAATGAGGGTTGTGAGTCAGACTTATGTTAAGTTTACGTGTGAGAAAACCTGAAAGAAAGGCTATATTTTAGTATCTTCGTCATGAACTGACGGTTAGTGCTATACTCTGTCCCACGACAGGTGTGAATTACACCTGTGGTATTAGCAAAATAACAATGGAAATCGATGAGTAATTTGCACCTGTAGTGAGATAGAGTATAAATAGATTAATTTCTTTATTGATTTATAGCAATGTAGGTCAATTAAAGGGCAAGAAAAATAAAAATTTGACGTAATCAAAAGTAAAAAAAAACATTATAATAAAAAAACAAACTAATATTACCTGTAATGTATACGTCTTCTAAATGGTAAACTGGTATATCTAAGGCAGCTCGGAGTAATTTAGGAACCAAATTTACAGAAAAAACATACGCGCTTCCATACAACATCGGCGGATATGTGGACTCATTGTAGATACTCATGGGGGCATACCTACAAAAAGTATAAAGTATTGGCACCGTGCGCAGTACGGAGTGGGGGATTGAGGAACGCTTTATGCGCCCATGGAGGAATATGTATCCGCCAGAAGTTTTCTCGGTCACCGCTGCACGCAAAAGCGCTGTAGTCGACTTTATTTATTATTTCTGTCAGCTGATAGCGTTGTGCACAGACTAGCATTGTGTATACAAATAAATTACTTGCTTCTACCAATTAACCTCATTTACGTACGGCAACAGCTTTCTTGTGTATGTTTACTTAGTAGACGCGCTACAGGTAACTACCACGTGGGTGATTACTAGGAAGGAAACTGCATAGAACAGCGCCACCTCGTGGCGATCTTAGTCCCGTCCGGCGGCAATAGAGATGGGCATATCGTACGCGCACGGCGCCAATAAGAACACTGAACTGCCATAACGCGTAAAGTATATTAATCTAACCAAAAAATGTTAAACATATGTTATATTATAATATTTATATATTACTAGCACGGATGTAAGTGTATTTCACCGGGTAAATTACCAAATAAATTACCGTAATTAATGGTAATTTACGAACTTTTAATTGCCCTAATTTACGGCCTAAATTACGAAAGATTATTTACCGTCAGCTGATATTACCGTTGGTAACCTACCGATACTAATAATAATAACGTCTTAAAAAATACTTAATTTTTGTTTTTTTTATTATTTATTTGTGTTTTATTACTTATGTGCCTGGTTTCACAAACAATTATCATTTTTTGCTCCGGATATTTTTTTAACACCGGTATATTTTTATAATGTTTTACATCATCAAAGCCCCATTCCCCTCCTCAATTCATCTGCCGAATGATATTATTTGAGAAAATAATAGGGCAAGATCGATTCAGCGGAGCCTATAAAACAAAATTTAAATCAGAAACCATTTATCTACTATCGAATTCACGATTTAAAGAAGTGGTCCTGTGATTCGGATAAAAAATGATCATCGTTTGTGAAACCAAGCGTTGGTGTTGCCAGTCGTTAAAGAATTAAAATAGGTATTTTCTACTATAATTATGCTGTTAGACTGTCAATTTAGTACATTCAAATTAGACAAAAATTGGCTATGAAGAAAAACAAATCCAATACGGTTGTCCTTTTGGGATCCGGAATGGATATTGTTGAGTTTCAATATGTTGTGGCGTCCGCAAATTTTACTAGAGCTTTCCTAGAAACCACCCCTAACGTGCACGTTTGCAGTTTTTCGCATTTTACCGCAAAACGACCGCGATATTGCAATTTTAGCCTCTATACAAAATTAATCCTTCTGCATAAAAAAGGTATATTCTATTTTTTCTCAAATACTGGGGTTCTTAAACTGCAAGCGCCCCAATATATGAGGATTGCAGTTTAGGAACCACACTCTATACACTGTATACAAGAAATAGTGGTAAATACCTGTTTTTGTGCAGAATTTTATAAATATCATTTTTATATAGGAGCAAAAATTGCGAAATCGTGACCGTTTTGCGGTAAAAACCGCAAACGTGCAGGTTATGGGTAGTTTCTAGTACCACCAGGCTCTAGGCAAACTTGCGGATGCCATAAAATATTGAAACTCAACAGTTTCCGTGTCGGATCTCAAAAAAGCAACTGTAATGAATTTATTTCCCTTTTTTTGCAAATTTGATGTACCAATTTAGGAATTGCTGGTGTAAATAGCATTTTTATTGTAATTTTTGTTGTCATTTTAATAATGAAGCAGAGGTGTGTCAAAATAAGAAGAGCATTTTTAATTTAGGTAAAACTCGGCAATGTTGCCGATAGCAAACCCAAAATCAAAGATTAAAAAAAAACAAAATGGCCGATTCAATATGACGGACATTTGCTCGAAAACTATTTTTAAGGTAGCGGAATTTCAGTTGTGGGGGGAGTTGGGGTCGCTGATTACAAATCCGAAATGAAGAATTAAAAAAGCAAAATGGCGGATTCGGAAATTCGGTATTAGGGGGGATTTGGGGTCTGTGATTATAAATCTGAATTCAAAATAATAATAATAAAAAACAAACTGGCCGATCCAATATTTACATATTATATACACAATATATTCTTGTACAATATACCAGTGGCGGCTCGTAGCTAATATTAGTGGGGGTGCTTTTTTTAAATAACGCTTAATGATAAAAACGCATTAACTGTTAAATTTTGAAAATCGTGGCAAAATTTCCAAAAATTTTTCAATTTTTTTATTCCTTTATGCATTGTCACAGGCAATCTGTCCACGTGCAAAATTTCAACTCGATTGGATATTGGGAAGTAGGTAAAACATCGATTACAAGATTGTAGCAAACAAACAAGTGAAATTAAGATAAGCGTAATTCTTCTTGTTTTAATTTGCGCGAAAATATCATTAATTTTATCCTTGGTCTATGGATGAAAATTGCGGAATTTTTTCTCTATTGAAAGCACTGCAATTGTTGTAAAATACGTATTGCCTTTTGATATGTCATCCGCAGTTTCTAAAACTACATTCCAACAGCCGGGGGTCGAAGCGGTCGGCACTGTGGGGACAACAGTTCTCTCTAGTCTCTGTATCAGGCCGCTCTAGTCTCTGTAACAGGCCGCTCCCGCGCTTGCCGCTGTTGTGTGCGCATGCGCAGAACAGCCAAAGAGCTCGCCTACTGGATCGCCTACTACGCTCGCCTACTGTGCAGATCACAGTTCCATACAACGATTTTTAAATCTTTTTCTTAAACTGGGGGTGGCTACTGACATTAAGGATTATACTTTGTACAAGTATAAAGAAAGAATTAAAGAATTAAAAATACTCATTATATTAAATGTTATTCATAATATTAAGTGGAAATAATAGGGGGTGCTGCAGTTCCACGGTGCCTATACGCGAGCCGCCACTGCAATATACGTTTGTTCGAAATCTACTTTCAATTTAGTGGGAATTCAGTATTTGGGGGGTAGGTGATTATAAATCCGAAAAAAAAATAAAAAAGCAAGATGGTGGATCAAATATTGGCTGACATTTGTTTAAAAGTATTTTGAATTTAGTTGAAATTTAGTATTCGGGAGTTTTTGGGGTCGGTGATATATATATAAAAATATGTACGAAATAAGTAATTTTTAATATATAGTAAATAAAAGATATTGTGCCTATAGAATACAATAAACCCTATAAAGCGGAAATAAAAATGTATTTGTTCATTCGCCTTGGTCATCTTCATCTTCATCATCAGCTTAAAAAAAAATCACCTACTTCACTTTAATACTTCTTCATATTTGCCTTCTTTATTTTTATGTTTCGTTAGTACATTTATTGGTATTAATACTAATGATATTAGAAAATAAATTGCCATGCATCAGAATTTGTAATTATTAATTACTTATGTTTCTCAAACCATGTTGCTCACTTCTTCAGAGCTAACTCAGTATTTGTCATTATGGCTAATTTCAGAGTTTTGAAACTGTTTCCACGCACAGTTTAGACGCACAGTCTAAAATCATTCGGTCCTGAAATTGTCCCCTTTCCATTTCCTGGCACCCATGTCATACATATCAATAACGACATCTGAGCAATTTTTCACCAAGATTGAAAACTATTTTTTTAGTTTATTGCTAGGTAACCAACAATTAACATCTTGTGAAAACAACGAAAAATGCTTATGATGCAGGGTTGCCAGATTAGTCTCACAAGAATGCCGCAGATGATGGGGGGAGTTATAGTCGGCAAAATTGCACAAATATTACAATAAATAATAATTAATCAATAATTGTTAAAAAAATCCAAAATTACTTTTAAAATAACTTGAAATAATTCCAATGTGATTCTGTGATTAAAAAATTTAGGCCGTTTCACTTCGGATGAACCAAACGCAAACAGGTCATTGTTATTATACAACTTTACGATTTTGGCAAAGAAATCTATAGTAAAACCCTACGCACTTTTCATTTACAAAATTCAGGTTACCCAGGATTACAGATATTTTACGCTTTTTAATTATGTGGACAATTTTCTTATACAGTAAAGTATGGAAACATGAGAAAATTTCTGAGACGGTTTGTTATTTTAAGAAATCCATCAATAAGGCGATTTTTAACTCAAAATACACATTTTAATGTATATTATTATTTTTCTTAATGATTTTTGATAAAGCTCTAATTGTAAGAGTGGAAATGGTAGCGAAAACATTTTATGGTCTTACATGAGAAAACTAAAAAAAAAGGAGTTTGTAAATGCATATAAAAATGCGTTCTGGATAACAATCCGAATTAAAAAATCATGTAATATTTTCGACAGCTAAACTCAATTTCCTAGAAACCTCAAAAGAGTCTCATAGTAAACCCTAAACGTTGTTAAGTTTTTATCTGAAATTCTAAAGGTTGGCTCACAAACTTTTGAAGCAGTTCCAGCCATTCTTGCATAACAGAAACAGCAACAAAAACGCAATGACCTGACGGGAATAATATTTTATCGTCAGTTTTTCAACCAAATCTTATCGCAAAGACCACGATCCATTACACCGGTCTGCTCACTTCGTGTCTTAAATTCGTTCATTTCTGCGCACGACGTCACTGCGAAAAGGGTGTTGACACGGGCACCTAGGCAACCAAATACTTCCTTAGTTTTTTACTTTTGTAAGTGATTTAATCATGCCAACGCTTTAATTGTCAAAAAGGCTTGAACGTCACAACATCATGTTGGCTACCATGGCAACGAACGCTACTTTTCGCAATATAGTCAGCGCATAAATGTCATTACAACAACAATTGGCTACTAAGGCAGCCATGGAAATTAACGCCATATTAACGCTACTTCTGCTTCTTTCTCACACTGACGTGACTTAAGGCGTGGCCGATGCGCGTGAGCAGACCGTAGTAGTGGATCGCGTCAAAGACCAACAATCAAGGTAAACGCCAGAAGGTAATTTTGACAATGTTGACGGTTGTCGTGGCTAGACAACGCATTGTGTTGTATGTGGCCCTTTCATACCACTCTGGTTTTGTGCTAAAATCTGGAAATAATGAAATTAATGACGTTTTGTGTCGGTTTCGATAACTGACGAGACGAAGGAATCGTAGAACCCTTCAAATAGAGCGTTTATTGCGTTTTGACTCGCTAAAAATACTTATCAAAATTGTCTATAAGCAATTAAGGTTGCCTATTTGAGGCGCTGAACTGGTGATTTTTCGTTATCATCAAATTGTTTGAATTTGCTTTGCTTAATTTAGCCTAGCTGTTCCCGCGGTTTCGCCCACGTGTATTTTGTAATATGGTGCAAATGTTTACAGAAGATACCATCTTGCTCAAATCGAAACATAATTTACAGGCAGATGTGTTAGAGAAATAAGCAAGTGCTGCTTATTACAGACGTCTGTTCCATATATATGCGTCCATGATTTATTGTAATTACCAGCATACAATGAAGAAAAGGATAAAATGAAAAAAAGGAAATTTTTTTCTTTCAGTGTGGGTGCGCTTTATCTGCGCTTTCAGTGCGGCCCTATCTTATTTGTCCTTTCAGTATTGACGCATAATTCCCCTTTGCTTTCGTTTGCTCAGCTGCCAAAAATATTTTCTGGTTTTGAGATGCGTTTTGAGAGGTTTTCAAATAAAAAAACTGCAAAAATGTATACCTATCGCATTTTTTAATTTATTTTTTTTATTATTGCATTTGCATATAATGGTATCCTCACGAATTGGCTTTTACTTTGTTTATTTAAAAAAGTAAAAAAATAAATGATACTATTTCTACTGATCGTGAAAAGAAGAAAATTAGCATCTAACCTAAAAATATGAGAACTGTGCACAATAATAAATTATTGTAACGAAAAACGAAATGGTTGGTCAGGTACAAAGTTCACTGAACAGACCACCTCTTTGGAGATTTTGCTCGGTCGAACATACATACAACTCAGTTTACCGTAGGTAAAACAGCAACAATTTATTTTTGAACTCCATTATGCCACCTAAATTATTTGTAATTTTCGAACTCGAATTATATAAGTTTTGCAGTGGTTCGCTTCATTCGAAGGAGTCTGCATACTGCACAGGTTATTTGCTGTTTTATAACCCTTTAAAAGAAAAATCCACCAGTGTTCACTGTTCGCACGTTCTCCGTTTTGATATTTGTCAGAGGTAAGTAATTGATTAAGTGATAATTTTAAATTAATTTAATGTACCTAATCTGCAATTGAATATTGCTGAAATTGTTTACGTTTAGTTTTTCAATTATATCGCAAAAAGTTTTAAAATATGGAAATGGCTGCCAGAAAAGGCAAAAAATCAAGATGATTTATTTATTGGTTTGTACTAATTCCTCATATCCAATACACTAATCTTTACGATACTTCAAAATATACCCTATAATAAATCTATCAAGATAACGTATTGATTCTCTTTGCACTCATTCACGGTGGCACGAAGTATAGACATGATACAGAATATCTTTTTAGCTCTAATTTGAGAACCTTGTAACCTTATCTCGTAAGATTATTGTATATTATCAGGAAGTTTATACGTTTAGATTTATATGTTTTTATTTAAACACGTTAATAATGTATTATATTTGACGAGCACATAATTGAACTCGCATGTTTACACGCTCGCGTATAAACTTCATACTTGAGATTTATATCCATTACGTGCGGGTCAAATACGACGTTTTATCTACGACTCATAAATTCCTTTTCATATAAAATATTTCAAATGTGTTTGTCAATGGTGGCGAGGCGAACTGTCAAACAACTGACAACCGCGTAGGGTTTGATAGACTTGACAGTACTTTCGTATAATGATGACAGTTCCTTTGAATAATGAAGTCATTATTCGAACGAACTGTTATTATTATGCAAAGCTACGGTTTCCATAATTGTCAGCGTGTATCATGGTAGGGATTATATAGTCATCGAAAGGTATGCAATCAGCTTATTATATGTGAGTTGTAGATAATAGTATAATATTTGACGAGCACATAATGAAGGATATAAATTGCGAGTATGAAGTTTATACGAGAGCCTGTAAGCATGCAAATTTCTGTGTTATATAAAGTAAATAAAAATTAAATATAAAAATCTGTCCAATTATGGAATTAGTAAAGACAGGGGGTGATTTTGTTCGTCTACTATTGGTGTTATGAACACATTTTTTAATAAATGAAAATAAATTTAGGGCAGCTAATTACCCCAGAAATAAAACAAGTCAATAAATTAGTGTTATTAATGTATTCATAATCACCAATAGTAAACGAATAAAAGTTAAATTACCCCTTTGCATTAGTTATTCCATGATTTTAGTTATCTACAGGTTGATATATCAACTTTGCATCAAGAAAATTGACAATGCATCCAAAACGCTATAAAATTTCCGAAAAATAGATTAATAACAATCCGCGGAATCGATGGTAGTTACTAATATTTATTAAAAGAGTGGTAATTTAAAAAATATGGTGTTTTTTGGTCGGTGGTAATTTTAAATTTGAGTGTAATATTTATTCTAAACAACCTTTTCAAATAAAATTTTCTTTCGTCTGTACTTTTATCTCAAATTTATATGTATATTCTGGACTGCCCGGTGCATGGACCTCAATTGTAACCTCAGATGGTTATTTTTTACTTTATCATACGCAGTATGTAAAGTATTGTAATCATGCCAAAAAAATTTTTTGAGATTTTAGCGGAAATATGTCTTTTTGGGTCCCCTGAACATTTTTGACCAAGGTACAAAAAAATGTCTGTGTGTGTGTGTGTGTGTGTGTGTATGTGTGTGTGTGTGTGTACCCGTTTTTGTGGAGACGATTCCGGAGAAACTACTAATGGTATCGGGACGAAACTTCATATTTAAAAGTTTTATAACCAAACTTAGAGCTGAAAAGCTTTCTGTTGAAAAGGGTCCAAAGGAACTGGTGGTTTACTCATAGCATTTTTCGAAGATTTTGCAAATGAGCCGCTATTTGTGTAATGTCGTCAAAATAGTTAAATAATAAATTAAAGGAGAGGAAATTTTCCATAATTTATGTATATGACATTTTTTGGTAGAATTTATAGTTTAGCCGCATGAGCAAATTCTATTTCATCGAGATCGGGCGTACTGCTTTAAAACTAGTAGCCAGGATATGTCAGATTATTTTGATTCTAATGACAGTAGCTAGTGTCAAACGCTAATGTCTTGAAAATGCTACTGTCAATATAGGCTGCGTTCGGATATTGAACACCGTTACACTTTTTACACCCAATAACACGTAAGTGTCATTTGGACGGTGTACCCGCTGTCAACGGAGTACAACATCCGAACGCAGCTTTAATCGAGATATTTGTCTAGTTCTACTAGTTTTATTTTAATGCAGAAATAGCCGATCTCGATCAAATAGAATCTCATGCAGCTAAACTATTAATTTTATATATAGTATGATAAAGTCATGTGCCTGGCCACATCAGATTTTTTTGTTTTGGACCCGCCACCAACGCTTATGTAGAATAAAATTTTCTGAGAAATGAATAATAAAGAAATTCTCCATATTCTGCTAACTTTCCTGGACAGTGGACACTCTGTAGATAACTCGGTAACTAAATAGTGGTATATACAAAAAGACGCAAAAGACACCCCAAAACAATTTTCTGTTAAAAACTTGCTAAAAAACTCCTTTCTTACCCTGCTCCCTGGTGCTTGGACAGATATTTCAAAAAAATAAATTGACTTTCTTTCGGTTTTATTTTTTGTGTATGAAAAATTATTAAGAATTGGAAGAGACAAGTAATTTACTGTCATATAAAAAATGGTTCTAATTGAAAACAAAAAAAAAACGAAATAAAAAGAATTCAAAATCATAATAGTAGTTACTTATCACTTATTGAATGTTACTTAGTTGTATGATTGGGGTAGTGAGATATTAACATATCTGGTATTAACATATTCGGCTAACAAAAACTTAAAATTACGTTGCAAATATTACTTTAGTAATCGACAAACGTACATGTAGCAGCCAGTGTAGGTGTTATCCTGAGCAGATTACAGCCAGACTGTGTGAAACCAGATGCAATTTCATTTCTTTCAATAAAATGTGCACCATGTGTAATGAGGAATCGATAGACACGGCATCATAAAAGACATCATTTTCAATAATAAAGAAAACAATATCGTTAAATCTTTTATTTTTTTTTAAGAAAATCAGTTCAAATTTCTGGGATGTTCTTTTACATCCAGTAGATAATAATATGCTTACCATTTACTCCAGGGCATCCTTTCAACAATGCCATCAGTAAATTCGGATCCCATAAATAAATAATTGCTTTCCAAATGCGGTATGAGATTCTTGACGAGAAGTGGTATATTAACAAACACGTCGTCATCTGCTTTAAAGACGTACTTGGCGTTTTCAAGACAATGTTCGTTAACGGTTTTAAGGATCATCAAAGACTTTATGGTTAAATTGTAGTATGTATCGCTAAAGTCCTCCAGTACGATATCGTCATACCTTTGATATTCCTCTGTCACCATTTTCTAGAATTACATACTGAATTAAAATTTGTAGTACAGTGATAATAGTAATACAGGACAAAGTACAACGCAAACCGACACCTGACATATAACAGTACATTTATTAATTTTTTGTTCTATTATTTCTTTTATATACCTATATAAATGTTATAGTCTAGGCAATAAAGCAAACAAAAGTCAAACATCAAAACTCATTGTAACAGAACTAAAACTTTTTGAAAAATGTTTGTTATACTATTATTTGATCAGAATCATTTTGACTGTCTGACTCAAGAACATATTTATTTGTTTACTATTACCTAAGAACAAATTTACCCTATAAACCTTCTTTTAGTCCACAATAAACTTAAATTTGAAGATTAAAAACTTTACATTTGATGATAAAAGTTATTTACATCTTAATATATTTGTACTGGGTCGAAGAGATAATTATATTTATTTATTCATTTATTTATTTATTTATTTATTTATTTATTTATTTATTTATTCATTCATTCATTCATTCATTCATTCATTCATTCATTCATTCATTCATTCATTCATTTATTTATTTATTTATTTATTTATTTATTTATTTATTTATTTATTTATTTATTTATTTATTCATTCATTCATTCATTCATTCATTCATTCATTCATTCATTCATTCATTCATTCATTCATTCATTTATTTATTTATTTATTTATTTATTTATTTATTTATTTATTTATTTATTTTTTTATTTGTATATTTATTTATTTATTTATTTATTTAAGAAATGGGTACGGTTAAATCGGCTTTTTTGTATTTCTTCAGATAAACAAGATACCACATACTTGCACAAAGAATGGACAATATGCACAGCAAGATTTCTACAAATAAATCAATACTAAGAGTTGTTGATAATTTACCTCTACGCTTTTGTTTGGTGTGGTGCCCATTAGAAAATATGTTTTTATATGGTGGCCACCTATAATTTTCATGGAACCCCATGTCTCACGTATTGCCAGACGCAGATCAAAATGGTGTGGAGCACTTGTGACAAAAGTTATAATAAAATTGTCTCCTTCACATATAGTAGTTGGTAGTACTAATGGCGGTTTATTATTAACATAAGTTGCAGCATTTTTTGAAAAAGGGACATTAAAATAAACTGCTGTTGGTTGCTCTATAAAAGAATAAAAAACATATTCAAGATCTATACATTTTTTTCAGATATTCCTTACCTAAATATAGGCTTGTAAAAACGACAAGCAATGCGGATAACAAAATTCCGGCAATCAATTTAAAAATTCCCGTTGGTTGTAACCTCAACCTCATGTCTTCAGGCTTTACCAGTTTGATATTTTCCTCACTTTTTTCTCATCTAGATACTAAAATGTATAACATTAATGTGACAGTTACAATTAAAAGTTCGCACTTACTAGTACCTAATTTAGCTCCACGTTCTTGTTCGGTGTGGCGTCAATTAAAATTATGTTTTAATATGATGGCCATCAATGATTTTTATGGAATCCCATGTTCGAAGTGTTGCAAAACGCAAATCGAAATGATCCAGAGCACAGCACATTCTTTGAAAAGGAACATAAATAAACTGCCGTTAGTTGCTCTAGAAGAGGTTGAGAACAATACTATGTACAGTAGCACAACATTTAGTTTTATACGACCGATGTATTACTTTATAATACTTTATAATGTTTGCAATTCTTTTCAATTCCAAAATTTTCACCACACGGTATAGGTACTCAATCAAATTTACAGTCGTAAGGAAGTTGAACAAACATCACGGTCACGATATAAACGATAATAGTGTTGATTTTGTTTGCTATTGCGAAGTAGGTACGTATCACACTAAAAATAATGTTAATCGCCTGCTAATAACTTCATTAACCATCAATATTGGTTAATAACGTCATTAGCCAGCTATTATAAATCACTGATTTAAGTCTTTAGCCATAACATATACACTGGGGTGGTCCTTATTTTTCAACTTTTATTTCAGCCGGACCCTCTTATTGTCGTTCTATATATGCGTACTTAATTCCAGTGAATTTTGATATCGATGAATATATATTAACGATGAATTATATTATGAAACATGAAAAATATTTGGTATTACTACATTAATTTACATACCGCAGTTCTTAACTTAATGGACAAAAAATGAATCAATTAACTTTTCAGTCTAGATATCCGAGCATTTCACATGTTTTCAAGTACTTAATTTGTCAAAAATACAACATTCTAAGCTGACGTAGCTATCCTAACCAAGAATGAATAAAATCTAACAAGTGATAATTGTTTCGGGTAATGCCTTTTCCGTAGATTGTCAATCTGAATACAAAATTGTCGATGAGTACTAAAAAACATCCAAAAACCAAATACAATTTGGAAGTACTGCTTTCAGATTCAGATTGTACGGAAAAAAGGCATACCAGAAACAGTCACTCAACTTAGATTATTGTATTTTGTAACACTTACGTAGCTACTTGGAAATATGTGAAATTATCTGATATCTAGACTCAAAAGTTAATGGATTATTTTTTTAGAGTATAAACTAATAGTTATTGTAGTATGTAAATTTATTGTGTTAAAACAAAATACACACTATTTTTTTAATATTATTAAATTGAACTTATTCTCTAGTTTGGGCCCTTTGAGCCACGAGTTAATGTTTTGATTGAAAAGTTATACCTGTCTATATAAATAAGCGCCACCGTAATAAACACGTGTAGAGAAGACATCCTGTAAACATCTTTTGTTTTTTTTTTGTATTTCCCCATCTCCTGTATGCTTTGTTATTGAATTTTATGTGAAAGTTATCCGGTAATAATAACAATAAGAAACTTGAGCATTAGTAGCCAACTTTTTGAACATGTTAACTGACTAGTACTGGAATTTAAGAAAAAATTAAAAAATGAGCTCCTTTGTGAATAAAAATTGGTAGGTTAAATTTTCAATTAATTTTAAAAGAAACTGATTAGCATAAAAATGCAAAACATTGCACTGACTAAACCGTTTTTGGTTCTCTTCAAATACTACATGGACATCATGAAAACGGTTCATTTGTCTGAAACGACCAAACATGTGTATTTTCGGAAAATAAAACATATATGTAAAATCTTATGCTAAATGTTTCCGGCCTTAACAATATAAAGAAACTACAATATTCACAATATTTACAATATTCACATACGATCTACTGCAAACAAAACAAAATGAGAAATTAAAAAAACTGAACAGCAGGAGAATTTTGTAAATGTTAATTTGCGCCCAAACGTTGTCTTTTCCCCTATCCATTTCTATTCTACGATATAAACGAAGTGAAAACATTTACATATACGAATAGGAATAGGTGGGGGAAAAGTAAAATTTTCGGGCGCAAATTGACATTTACGAAATTCACTTTGACGGTATATAAATCTGCATTGAGTGCAAATGCATGCTTCCACTATTTGTCCACTTCAACCATATCCACTTCAACTGGGTATCGCAAATACCAAGTATTTGTTGTCATAACACTCATGCATAGAGCCAGATGTCGAATATATAAATCTATTTTTTAGTGGACTCCCTACAAATTGAGATACAAAATAGAGCTTGGATTTTTTTGTCAAATGTTTGACATTCGCTAAATATTTTATATTCAATTCTATAATTGGTCGCCACGACGCACAGAACTGTTTGGCTGTGGGTTGAACTCGTACAAACCCTGGGAGTTTTCCATCCCCAATGTTCTGTTACTAATGCCTCTAATGGTGTGCCACTATTATCAACCCCTGAAAATGTTGGTATACGACCCACAACAGTGTCTATTTCAAACCAGCATCTCTTGATCGTATTGCAGAAAATTGATACACAATACACGTTTGACTTGATACATAATTGGGAAGAAAATATTATTTGAATCGCGTTCCTTATTTACCAACACGGAAACAGAAACACATTAAGTAATATTACTAAAATAATGAGTCTTTGTAAAAGTACAATAGGTACCAAAAAGTAAGCTCACATTAATTATTTCGATGCAATAAAAAGCAAGAACTAGTTAGTATACGAATAAATCAACGACGCTGCTAAAAGTTTTGAAAGGACTCACCATTTTTGCAAACTGAATTTGTACTAGGAAATATATCGGTCGTATAAAACTTAATATCGCCAATCTATTTTTTTTATCTAACATAATTGAGATATTCCTTACCTAAATATAGTCTTGTAACAGCGACATGTAATCCAAATATGAAAATTCCAGCAATGCACTTGTAAATTCCAGTTTCTTGCAATTTCGTAGGCGAAATTTCAGGCGGTCACAGAATCTATAAACCTTGAATGTTGGTGTTGCATGATGCACTGAGTATTGCTTACTCGTACGCATCAGTTGGATAAAATTTTTAAAACTATGTACTACAACTTGGTACGTCGTGTCTGAATGCGAGTAGTGAACGATCTTACTTCACGTAATTACAACTGGTAAATTACGTTCTTCTCGTTTGAATCATGGTGCTTGCATAATTGTTATCGTATAAATTGGCAGTCATAACGTCGGCAATATTTAAAAATATCGTATGTCGATTCAGAAACGCAAACAATTTGCAGTTCATATTCAGTTTTTAAAGATTATACGATAACTTTATTTTATCATATCATATCGATCATATCAAAACTTATACAGACTGTTCAAGATAAGTACATAAATATGCACTATTCTGCGGTCCAAAGTTAACGTGCCGTATATTTCAAAATAACGTTGATGGAAATATTTGCCCGTTTCTATTAAATATAACTTTAATAGTAAAAACAAGTCCACAGTTCTACCTACAAATATTTAGTTAACACGATAAGCTAGAGTAAAATTTTAAAAATACCCGCCGATGACAGTTGGATTGGTGACAGTATTATTTATAAATGTACGATGGTTTAAGGTTTATTTCATTTACAGTTTACACCAAACTGTCATTCACATACATTAATAAATAACATAATTTATAAGAAATGTAATGTAATGGGCGCCCGCAGAAATATTTCCAGGGGAGTGCAAAACGAAAGCCGGGCATGGGTTAAATTAAGAGTTGCCAACTCCAAAAAATAGGGTTAACGGAAACCTGAGCTACCGTTCCGGTTTTGGTATAAAAGGCCAATCGTTTATAACTTTTGCAAAAATGGTTGCATAAATTTCTTTCATACCCAAATTATAGGTAACTAAAAGACGTAGAGCGGAGTTTTGCCCCATGGAAAACTAGCCCTAAATCGCGATAATGCCCGTTCGAATAGCAGACGTATTTCAGACATTTGCTGCAGAAAAATGTTTATAAGATCATACCCCAAATTGTTGGCAATTTAAAGACCTAGTAGCCCTTCGACGTTTGGAGTTTCGCTCCATGGACAACAACCCTTAAATGGCGATATGGACCGTTCGAATAGCAAACGGATTGCAAACAGTTACTAAAGAGAAATGTTTATAACTTTTGCAAAAATTGTTGCATAAATTTATATGATACCCCAAATTGTAGGCACTTAAAATACCTAGCTCTTTGACCCTCGGACTTTTGTCCACAAATTTTAGGTGTTTAAAAGATATAGTAGCTCTTCGCCGCTCGGAGTTTTGCCCCAAGGACAACTACTCCTAAATGGCGATAATGTCCGTTCGAATAGCAAACGTATTTCAATGAGTTTGCTACACAATATAGTTTATAACTTTTGCAAAAATTGTTGCATATATTTCTATTATACTTCAAGTTGTAGGTAATTAAAAGTCCTAGTAGCCCTTCGACGTTTGGAGTATTGTCCCATGGACAACAACCCTTAAATGGCGATAATGTCCATTCGAATAGCAAACGTATTTCAAACAGTTGCGGCAGAAAATTGTTTATTACTTTTGCAGAAATTGTTGCATAAATTTCTATCATACCTCAAATTGTAGGTAATTAAAAGATCTAGTAGCCCTTCGACGATCGGAGTTTTGCTAAATGGCGATAATCTCCGTTCGAATAGCAAACGTATTTCAAACAGTCAATTTTTTGTAAAAATTGGTAACAATCAGTTGTCATTTGTTTGTTTCTGTTTTTACTTTATCATACGCAGTATGTAAAGTACCTATTGTAATCGTGCCAAAAAAAAATTTTGAGATTTTACCGGAAATATGTCTTTTTGGGTCCCCTGAACACTTTTGACCAAGGTACAAAAAAATGCGTGCGTGCGTGCGTGCGTGCGTGCGTGCGTGCGTGCGTGCGTGCGTGCGTGCGTGCGTGCGTGCGTGCGTGCGTGTGTGTGCGTGCGTGCGTGCGTGCGTGCGTGTGTGTGTGTGTGTGTGTGTGTGTGTGTGTGTGTGTGTGTGTGTTAAAGGTATCAGGACGAAACTTCATATTTAGAAGTTTCATAACCAAACTTAGAGCTGAAAAGCTTTCTGTTGAAGAGGGTCCAAAGGAACTGGAGGTTTAGGTTTAGGTTTAGGTTTAGGTTTAGGTTTAGTCTTAGCATTTTTGAAAGATTTTTCAAATAAGCCGCCATTTCTGGAATTTCGTCGAAATAGTTAAATAATAAATTAAAGATGAGGAAATTCTGAATAATTTATCACTATGACATTTTTTGGTACAATCAATAGTTTAGCTGCATCAGCAAATTCTATTTCTGCGAGATCGGTCGATACTGCATGAAAACTAGTAACCAGGATTTGTCAGATTTTTTGATTCTAATGACAGTAGGTAGTCTTGGTGTCAAACGCTAATGTTTTGACAATAACTTCTGTCAATATAAGCTGCATTCGCATATTGCATTACACTTTTTACACCCAATAACACGTAAGTGTAATTTGGACGGTGTACCCGGTGTCAACTGAGTACAATATCCGAACGCAGCTTTAATCGACATATCTGTCTAGTTCTAGTAGTTTTATTTTAATGCAGACATGGCCGATCTCGATCAAATAGAGTCTCATGCAGCTAAACTATTAATTTTATATATAGTATGATAAAGTCATGTGCCTGCCCACATCAGATTTTTTTTTGTAATTGAACATCTAGGAATTTTTATGTGTAAATTCAGAAGTTTATTAATTATTTTATTATTAAGTTCTATTATTTCATTATTTTTTTTCAATTAAATGTTAAATGTTTTTAACACTAGTAATCAGCATGTATTTCATGATTTATTTCTTGTTGACCTTTCCCCTGTTATATCAAAAGTCAGGGTGTGCAAGTGCACCCCCTTGCCCCTCTCTGCGGGCGCCCATGTGTATGAGTCGTTGATAAACGTTGTATTTGACTCGCATGATTATACACTCGACTGGCGTCTCGTGTATACCGGGAGACCCACGCCATCCATATAGGTACGCCCGTTTATTTTTTTTATATATGATGCTGGACGACTGATATTTTGAAAGTGCTGATAGAAAAAAAGTCTACTTTTTGGGATACCTACTCTTGAAGTTACTATGACTTCCGGTTTTTCCGGAAGAGACGTCATCATTAAAATTTTAAATGGCTCTGTGTATTATATGTGTCATACATATTTTCAATCATGACGACATTCCGTACACAGAAACATATCGATCGTCAATTTTGATCACCAAGGCAACAAAAAACAACTTTTTTTGTTTATTAATAAAGGTGGCTATAAATTCCTGAAAATTGTCAAATAAATACTGACTAAGGGCCGCGCTTACAAAACACTTTATACCGTGGTATAGCTAAATATTTGTATAAATACCAGAAGTTGTTATATATATATATATATACCAATATATACCAATAAGTTGTTATTACTATGGCAATAAAAATATTTAAGCCAATTGGAGGCGGTTCTTTGTATTGCGGGTCGCCGCCTTGATGCAAAATAGTATTGTATTTAGGAAAGACACATTTAAAATTGAAATTCAATCAACAATAATCGCGAAGTAAACAACAAATTAAATAAGAATCAACAATAATCTACAATTAATAACAAACAATAATTATATTAATAATTGAAAATACCTGGCACAATCTCAAACAATAAGCATATAGACAACTGTCAAATCCCCAATGCTTTTTTATTTTTCCTTGCTTTAAACGACATTTCCATACTACGATTTTCAGCAATATATCAAGTATTTGGTGTCATTGTAATCGAAAAAATGTTATCTATAGAATAATCGGGGAATATCCATAAAGTACACGAAAAAAATTACTTATTGGTCAAAACCCAGTGAAATCACGCTAGAGGGCACCAGTAATATAATCTCGGCCACAATTGTTATAGTCGGTGATTTGTTTATTTGACAATTTTCGACTATGTTCACGAGTTCATAGCCAGCTAGATTAATCAACAAAAAAATTTTTTTATTGCTTTGGTGATGTTGGAAATATCACACACATAAGAAGTCATAAGAAGTCATAAGGGTATTTGCTCGGAGCGCGTGGCAGTCGGTGGTGAATTTGCATCGCACCTCGTATTTGTGAAAACTGAAAGTTATTCTTAATCGGTACCCGCTAAAATTGAGTTGTGGTGTAAGTGTGGAAGAGCTAAAGTGATTTAATGTTGTTTGGTGCAAGGAAACCCGTTAATACTGGGCAACATTAGTAAATCAGAATACATAACCTAAAAATCAAACGTGCATAAAACCGGTGTAGAGCACAAAACTTCAAACTTAACCCACAATAAGCCAAAGTGAAACTGAAAGCCGAGTGTAAGTGACAAGTTTTAAGTGAATAAGTGATAATTCAAGATTAGAATCCAAATATTGAAGCTTGGAAAATGTCAACAAGAGACAATGATATATTGGCAGCGATTGCGGCACTTTCATGTAAGTTGGATACTATGAATGATAATTTGTGTGGCAAAATAAAAATAATTGAACAAAATGTAGACCAGCTGCAAAGTGTGCAAATTGAACATAGCTGAAAATAGACGAATTCAACCGCGAAAAACGACGCAAAAACATTATCATACACGGTATTCCACAAGAAGGCAACGAAAACTACGCTACATTAGAAAGGACTGTCCTTGATATTTTAAATAATGCTACCAAGGGTATGGTCTCGACGGAGGAATTGGACTTTGTGAAGAGAATAGGAGATCGGGAAAAACAAAATAGACCGATACTAATAGGCTTAACTACATGGCGAAAAAACTACTCCTTTTGCAAAACAAAAGGAACATACAAAATGAATCAATCTATATAACAGAGGATCTCCCCAAAGAGGTGATACAAAAACGGAAGGAAATGAAAGAGATACGTGCGGAGGAATGGAAAAAAGGAAAAAGGTACATTATAGATATGATAAACTGATCGTAGACGGAAGAGTGGTCGAAGTCGAGGATGATAGCGATAGGAAGAGAAAGAGAAATGAAGAACAAAGTAATATCGACACCGTACCAAAGTCCTCTTTAACCCGAGAAACAAAGAAAACTAAGAAAGGTCAAACCACACCAAGCTTGGACGCAGAGAAAGTAACAAACATACATCAGTTCTTTTCTAAAATAAGGAGTAATAGTGTAGGTACTCTTGAAACTCCCCGAAAAACAAAGGACACAGATGTTACACCGCAGAGGACTTTGGACGCCCAACATATATGACATCCACATTGTCAGCAGGACAGTCCTTCGACGACGACTATGGCACCGTATATGCATCACCGAGCAGATACTCAAGAGAAAACTAGGAAACGCAAGGAGAAAATTTGCACACTCCCAATTCGGTTGGCAACCGCTGGAGGTAGAAGCCATACCCCCCACTCGGACATACTACAAGATGAGGACATACTACCTGAACTTTACTTAAAACAACCAAAGAATATCAACATTCCATTAAGAAACCAAAAAGGAAACCTACATAATCAAAACATACACGAAGTAGAAAGGAAACATTTTAAAAAGAAACTTAATAAGCAGACACTATATATCAATACTCTGAATACTCGATCATTGATGACTGAACACAGCCTTCTAGAATTAGAGAACGCTCTAAGAGACATTAAATGGGACATAGTTGGCCTGAGTGAAATAAGAAGAGAGGGAGAGAAAACTTTAATGAGAAAGAAAGGTCGTATACTGTACTATATCGGACAAACCAAAGGAAGAAACGGAGTTGGATTCTACATAAATAAAAAGTGGAAAAACAACATAGCGGAATTAAAAGGAATAAACGACAGAATCGCCACATTACAACTACAGCTGCCCCAAAACATATCATTGAACATTGTACAAGTATACGCGCCAACATCGGAAACTCCTAAGGAAACCATCAATGAATTCTACTCAAAACTAGAAGGCACAATAAATAATATTGCTGTGAATAATAACTCAAAATTATTGTTGGTGATGGGCGATCTGAATAGCCAGATAGGTATTCAAGAGCGCGGCGAAGAAAAACACATAGGAAAATATGGTTATGGAACGAGAAACCCAAGAGGGGATACATTTATGGACTTTGTGAAGTCGAACAACCTAAAAATAGCCAACACATTCTTTAAAAAGAGACCGTCAAGAAAATGGACATGGATATCACCCGGAAGAAGATTTAAAACAGCTATTGACTATATAGCAACAAGTTGACTATATACAAATAGTAAAAGACGTAGATGTTCTCAACTCCTTCCGCTTCAATTCGGATCACAGAATGATAAGAGCTCGCATAGAACTGAACAAAGATCTATTAAGAAAAGAAAAAATTAGAAAATACAATAATACATCACCAACAACAATACACGATGCCGACGAGTATAGAGAAAGAATACAACTCAGGCTAAATAACTGTAAGACGATAACTTGCCACAGTGACATCCAGAAGTGCTATAATGACTTAGAAGAAATAATAGCAGCCACACAATCAGATCCTAACCTATGCAAAAACTTAAAAAATTACGACAAACTAACGCCTACCACAAGGGAATTGATTAAGGAAAGAGATCGCTTCAAACTCAAAGAAGTTTGGACAGCCGTCGAAAAAGAACATTTGACAGCATTAAATAAACGTGTAAAAAGAGAAATAAGGAAGGACATAAGAAACTGCAATACAAAAATGATTAGAGAGGAACTGGAAGACAGAGGTTCAATTAAAAGAATAAAAAAACAATTAATTAATTATTAATTAAAACAGTGTGGATAAACAAATTGAAAGATCAAGAAGGTAACGTGAGATGCAACAGAATGTCAATAATGGAAATAGCAACAACATTCTACAAAAACCTGTACCAATCAAACCAAGAAAATAACTCCAGCTATCGAAGCAAAAACATCAACACAGAAGCTGTCCCGACGATAATTATGGATGAGCTTGATGTAGCTATAAAAAACCTCCAGAACAACAAATCTCCTGGTAACGACAAAATATCCAATGAAGCAATAAAACTTGGAGCTGAACTGCTGAAACCGCATCTTCTTGAAATCTTCAATGCTGTTATGGAATCGGAATATATCCCTGAACAATGGCTAATTTCAGATATTATAGTCCTACACAAAAAAGGAAGTAAGCAGGATATTACAAACTACAGACCAATCTGCCTTTCACCAAATATCTGCAAATTATTTATGAAGATCATACAAAGAAGACTTTATGGCCAACTTGATTTCAACCAATCGAACGAACAAGCGGGTTTTAGAAAGACATACAGTACATCTGACCATATCCACACGGTAAACCAACTAATAGAAAAACTAAAGGAGTATAACAAGGGGGCGGCACTGGCATTCGTCGACTACACAAAGGCATTTGACACTATTTCGCACGATGGTTTATGGAAAGCATTAAAAGTTCAGGGAGTGCCGGATAAGAATCAGCAAAATCTACGCAAACAGTAAAGCAAGAATAAAATTAGAAAGAGTAGGTCCGATCTTCCCTATAAATAGAGGAGTCAAGCAAGGGGACCCACTGTCGCCAAATCTTTTTAACGCTGTACTGGAAGATATATTTAGAAAATTGAATTGGGATGAAAAGGGACTGGTTGTGAACGGACGAAGATTGTCGAACTTGAGATTTGCCGATGACATTGTTTTATTAGCACCCACAATTTCAGACCTAGAAGTAATGCTAAATGAACTTGCACAGGAAAGCAAAAAAGTGGGTTTGATGGTGAATATAGATAAAACAAAAATAATGACCAACATCAACACGTATAGACCAGTAAAGTTATACAACGAAGAAGTGCAACGAACAGAAGATTATATTTATCTAGGAAAAACAATGCCATTCGATGACACACAATCCAAGGAAATAGAGCGCCGC